>JANBXC010000008.1:685461-1370922 GCA_025388405.1 Paraconiothyrium brasiliense
TACACCGTGTTTGGAGAACTGTACACCCGCGCTGGTCTCAAAAAGCCTTTGGAGGAGACGCAGCCGAAGTCTATCCTCTTCCAGACGATGAAGACATGGACGAAACACTGCCATTTTATATGGAGCAGGAAGACTACATCGGCACGAAACAGTCTATCAACGAAGTATACTGCTTCTGGATGGGTGTTCGGATTGAGGAGGGAGGTCGACATGCGATGTTCTTGGTGTTGGACTGTAAGGATAAGTCCAAACGCATCTACACTCGACTAGGACTAGGACTATGCTCGCCAGAGGCGACTTTGCTTCGGGGCGAAGGAGCGAGTATGTATGAAGTTCCTGTGCTCCACGATACGCAGAGTATCACAATCATTTGAGTCAAGGGTACCTTGGCGCAATCTCAATCGATTGATACTACGTTGCTCGCAAACACAAGTCTCGCGTGAGCTGATATCTATATCGTAACATCGTAAGGCGTGAATCGTGGGGTGATCGGACAGCCTATGCGCTGTACGAACTGATGTAATACTGATTTGTGGTCAGTAACAATTGTGAGTGTGGGCTTCGAATGATATGTCAACGTACTGTCAAAACCGACTCATCTTCGCCACCGTCAGTTGGTAAATACACGTATAGGATCAGTGCATGTTCATGACAAAAGCCTGCTCTGTGTCAGCATGTCAAGATGCACGCAAATCGCGTGGGATTGTACTCACAAGCAATGACCCTCCCACCTAGCCTTCCAACACTCATGACCTTCCCCCAGTCCTTGCCGTCTATCCGCACTGAGGCCCAGCCTTCCTCGCTACGGCCGTGTGCACTACCCAGCAGCTTCATACGCGTACTCGGGTGTTCTGCGATGCCGATATCGCCGTTGGCCACCTGACTAGGGTCTAGCTCCGGATTTGCAAGATCGGTCCACACAGAGGATATGCTCATTGCGTCGGTCTTGATGCTTATTCTGAGGCAGCCGTGCATGTTGGCGGCCAGCTCTAGTCTGGTCCTGCTGGCCGTAGTACCTGCGCTTGTCCTGCCTCCTGCTAGGGCTAACTTTGTGAATCTGTCACTAATGCTCTTAAGCTGCATCAGCGGGGGCAGGATGATGTGGACGTCTGGTTCGCGCGTCTGCGGTTCGTGGAGGCCAGACACAGTATCGGGGGCCAACACTCTGACGGGTACCTCTTGAGTAATGATGGTCTCTCTATTTCCGCCAAACTGATCGTCAAACATTGTATCATCATCGCGGTTTCCACCCGTAGGGAAGCCAGAATACGAGTTGTTGGACGAGCTTGTGGAGATGGTAAGGGCAAGCAATGGTATGTTGTCCTTCTTCGTAAGGCGTATCTGAGCCGACGTGGCGTTCGACGCAGACTTGAGAGCGCGATTGAGCGGACCAAGTGGCACTTCGAGGTTGATCACATTGTTGGCGGCGGATTGGACGGCGTACGTATCAAAGATGGTATCCTTCTCAGGGTTAGGTCGAGCAAGCGGGAAGCGTGAACGGGCTTACAATGGAGAGCACACTGCAGATAGTTAACAAGTGCCTTCACAAGGGTATCGCAGCATGGTAACTCACGCCCACACCTGCGTGCCTTGCTCCGGTATGATGGTGAAGCATACCTGATCGTCGCTGAGTTTGAGCCAGGCGAGCGGACCTAGCGAGTTGAGGGATGCCGTAAGTTCTGCAGCGGTTAGCCGTGAACCTACTTCCTCCGTTCCAGGCTTACTCGTGAAGGTATGTATATTATGAATCTGTGCCTTAAAGCGCATCGTGGCGGCATGGGGATTGAGACGCGTCGGCGCGTTGCAGTAAACGAAAATGCGGGGGCGCACGAGCCATCCCCACCATTTATCGTTCTGTCGACCGGAGTGCAGCACTCACGACAATATAGGATACACAAGCTTTCACAGAACTCACTATTTCCTTACTACCTGGCTCTAGTATATGCAGATCTATCTGCTCTCCGCCTCGAGCCATACTGCGCTCCGAGGCGAACTCATCTCTCCGATTCCCACCGTACTACTCCTTACATCTGGCACTACCACAACACACTCCCCATACGTCAGGTAGTCTGTTTCGCAATTCAGAGTCTCTTCTTCCGTCCCATCTTTCTTCTTGTCATCATCGCTCTTGGGTGCGATTCTTGCGCGGATTTCCACGTTGGGAAGTAGCGCCGTGCCAGGTCTCAAAGGTATTA
Organism: Paraconiothyrium brasiliense; assembly: GCA_025388405.1. Taxonomy (NCBI): domain Eukaryota; kingdom Fungi; phylum Ascomycota; class Dothideomycetes; order Pleosporales; family Didymosphaeriaceae; genus Paraconiothyrium; species Paraconiothyrium brasiliense. Next base: position 687,657 of record JANBXC010000008.1, read on the forward strand.
GCATAATGGCGAACTTATGCATCTCATCCTCTTTGGCTGTGAAGTGAGCGCGACGCTGGCCGGCAACAAGCCAAGTGTCAGAACTCGCTTCTAGCGTGTAGACAAAGTCAATAGTGTCGTCAGGGTTTGAGAGGTTGGCGGCTGATAGAAGGCTGCTTTGGGTGCACCAGCGGCGGGTGTGTTTGATGCTGAGTTCGGTCATAAGAGGTTGGCCCACCACTGCGATTGGTGAGCCGTGTGACGATGAACTTTGTTCTGATACTAGCGATAGCGAGGCTGTGTGCAGGATGTGCGTTTGCGGTATAGATACGGTTATGATCATGCGCCGAGGCGGGTAAGGCGAGGGTGGAGTAGCACCGGAGACTGGCGGTTCGGAATCCATTGTCCTTGGCAGAAGGACTGATTTGTTACTCTAGAGATATATTAGCAATGGTCAATATCAAGAACTCTACTGATTGACTTACCTGGTGCCACTTTTGGATCCAAGTGCGAGTGTCCTGTCGAACCGTCTCTGGTAGACTTTCGATGCACTCTTCCCAGCCCATCTCGTCATACGGTCCTATATCAATCTGCTGCAACAGGGCAATTCTTTCGAATTGAGGGGGCAAGATCCGATGCCTAAGCCGGTCCGTAAACGTGTGGATCAACAAGCGTGCCAAGCGATGGACTGGGCCGTTCTCCACAGCATCCCCGAACAGTGCGCGTACTCGGTCCAAGACCTCCTCATCCAGACAACGGTATTCAACGGAGAGGGCAAGGCTTCCGTTGTTCACAGCCTGGCTCTTTCTACGTCCGCCATCCTCAACACCCTTCTTAGTGACTTTGTATGTGACAGCAGCAGGCTGTTTCGGAAAGACCTGGAAAGGGCCCTTTGGTCTCTTTGGTGCACTGACGTCGTACTCGCCTGAGCCTTCCAGCGACACCTCCGTGATCTCCAACGGCACTTGGCTTGCAGTCTTGATATTGAACTTAGAGAACAGAGAAGCATTCTTGAAGTGATCATGAACGTTGACATCTAGAGGTAGCTCAACTGGTATCGTGAAAGACGAGTAGTACTGAAATTGGCCGTTTTCTGTGAAGTAGTCAATTTCCAACTTTACCGTAAGATCAGGTAGCAATGTCTCGGTCTCGTAAGGGACCTGGAAGGTCACAGTGGTATTCGCGGCGATTTCTCCCGTGCGTATGACTCCTGGACTGGGCTTCTCCATGATTTGAGCATCCCCTGATGTAGTGGTTGCATTGGCCGTGCGCAGCCGCAGGCCGGCTGATGCCGACTTCAAACGTATCTCGGCCCGTTCTATTGTGTTCCAACCGCTCGAGCACGCGACCTCGATATGTCTGGGCTTGTCGATATGTATAAAATGCGACAAGTAAAGCCGTGCTTCGAAGGCTTCCATGGGTGGGAAACATAGGACGCGATTCTTCTTTGCAGACTTGAGTGAAGTGGCGGAGACGGAAGTGATGATACCCAGAGGAGTTGTCGCTTCGGCCTTGGTGAACGGCTCGTGTACGAATGCGATCCGCTTCGTTTGCAAGATAACCTTGTCGACGATGTATGCGCCCGTGGTATTGACCTACAAAAGTTAGCAGCAGACAAAAGGACAACAGATAAATACTCACATTTGAGCTCAGCCATATCCGGCAGATACCTTTCTTGACCTGCGCAGCTTCTGAACTTTCCAGCCAAATATCTTTGCCTTGCGCCGTGGCATCTATGAGGCGAACCCTTGCCTGATTGAAAACGATCTCATCTTCTAAGAGATGTCTGAATTGAAGTCGCAATTGGAAACCATCCTTGTCGTCGAAATGGCGAACGTAAGGCTCCACAACAATATCGTTGAAATACTTCGCCATCTGAACATTGACGTCATAGGGTAGCTGCTGTGAGTACTCGACCAACTCAGAGAAAATGCCTGAAGTGTTGACTCGGTCATCATTGAGCCAATCTTGCGGGATTGGGGAATGCTCCGCTAAGGTTTTCCCCATCTTGTGAGTACGGATTGCTCGCTTGCTCGCAGCTGACTTAGCCAGCACGTCCAACAGTGTTCTTACAAACTCGTCTTTGCGATTGAGCTTCTTCATGCAGTGAGCGTACATCTTGAGCATGGTCGTTTCGACTGTGTTCCATCTAGAGTCCCCAAACGTCGAAGCCATGCGCCCAAAATACATAGCAGCGGCCGCAAAATCGCCGAGTTCGCTAGATTGTGTTAGTGAGGAGCTGGTCACAACATTATGAGGAACATACAAACGTAAAGCGGCTAGGTCGCCCAGAACGCTTTCACTAGCTTTAGTTTGACCCGCTGCCATGTAGTGTTTCACGATCAGATCGCTTAGAGTCTTTTATGTTGTAAGTTGATGCTCTGAGGTGGTGCAGGATTTGAGGTTACCTCGTAAAAATGACGAAACTTGTCGATGCCTGACATAGCATTCCGAAGTGTGGGTGCTGATACACCAGCTATAGATTCTTGAGCGATTGGCTTATCAGGTGAAGATCCTTCTTCGTCCGAGCTGTCTTTTTCATTCGATTCGACTTTGTCATCATCTAGGTCGACATCGTTAAATTCTTCTTTCGGTTCTAGTGTTGGCAGAACAGATGTCCATCCAACAGTCCAGCCCGAAGTTTTTCCTAGATGTTCCAATATGCGTCTTTGAATAGCCAACAACTGGCCTCTAGTACCGGCAAGTTCTTGCTGTCCGTTCTTAATCTGCGGCAAGCTGCTTTCCTGTTGAGGCGTAGATCGATCCTGGTACTGTCCATTTTCAAATATCGTCTGCGCACTTGCCGGGGGTTGCGCATATGGAGCATCTACAGACTGCGGTCGGCCGTGATTGAGTGATGACGATCGCGACGGATGGATCATGGACTTCGGCTCCGACATTGAAATTTTTTGTTCTTTCGCGTTCTTGCCAAATGACAAGGTCTTGCCGGAAGAACCAGTGCCCGCATCGCCGAAGTATTTTGTAAACGGCAGCGAGGACGTAGTCGTCTCCCGCAGAATCTGATCCAACGCAGAGAAGGTCCATGACCGGACAATGTTGTCCAGGAATCGCTCAGGAAAGGTGGATTGATGTGCTCTCGCTCTACTACGCTGTCAGTTGGCTACTTCAGCGTTTAAAAAGACCTACGTACCCATTTAACAGATCGCTTCGCAACAGACGTCCAGCAAATGTGACAAAATTCAGGGCTCGTGAACAAAGTTCGGCCAAAGAGAACAAATCTTCTGAGTCAGCAGACGAGCTTCCCGACTTGGTGCCGATGTTACTATCGTCTACGGACCTTTGGAGTCCATCTGCGTTGAGGCGCGGCTGTAGTTTGGCTGCTAAATCAGACCGCGCCGACTGAGAGTTACCTAGACGCAATAGCAGAGACATCTGACGTGCAAAGATGTACGTCTGGAAGTCAAATACTGAGATATTGTTAGAAAGAATCTGACCTCGATAGTCTTTCTTGTTTGCATTGATCGGCGAATCGTCGTGAAACTGAGGCTGCTGTTCGTTCTCGTTCTCGTGCTCTTTCCGTGAGAAGTCCAGAAGTGCTGAAGCCCGTTCAAACAGGTCTTCGGAGTAGTCGCTTATAACGCCGCCCTGAGCAGTGCTACCCTCAGTCCCCTGCTCGCGGATTACGGTATCAAGTCCAACTGACAGCTCGTCATAGCCAAGTAGAGCATCCTCTACCAAGCCTACACTTTCAAAACCTCTCGCAAGACCCTCTTTCAATATGAAGAACGTGCAAAAGTTCCAACCTGGAAGCGAGCGCTGAGAGTCCTTTTCTCGGATATCGTCCTCGTATTGCCCAACACGTTGGTCGAAGGATCGGAGTATCAACTGCTTGAATTTGACAATAACGTCATTCCACGCTCTTTCCTGTTCTTGTGGACCTTCGGTGACCGGTGGGCTTGTCACGGGTGTATGAGGGAGCATGTGTGGTGGAACAGAATCCTTTTGCAGCCGTACTTGAGCAACCCTCTCCGGAGCAGACTTGGAAGCAGTGTCGAAGTCCGCACGTAATTTCTCCAGGAGAGTAGTGGTTCCTTTGGTGAATCGAGAAGCAAGGTTGCTCTTTTCCTTCTCACCGCTGGCGGTACCTGCCGAGCCACGAGGCTGACTTGCTGCCGGAGTGTCCGGCAGAACCACGTGGATGATCATCCATTCAAAAGCGTCATGATTTTCTTGCTTACTTGCGGAAGAGCTACTTTGTGATGGCGGCGTATGTGTCTTCACCCACTCCCTAACTTGCTTCCGTGAAGTAGACTTGTAAGTGTCAGAATCATCACACCGTAGGATGTACACCTTCAAATATGGAGTTTGGCGGAGACCAGGAATCTGATGGCGTCGCTCTTTGGAGGCTCCTTTACCATGGTCTGTATTGATCGATGTTGGCGTTGATGCAGCTATCTCTGCCTGTGACGCGGTATCTGCGCTTGGCACTAGGTCTACGTGCAACGAATCAATCGACCGTAATGGTCGGGTTGGTGCTTTCCAGTGGAGATTCTTTAGGGGTAGACGTGAGATGAGCTGCTCCCGAACCAATGGAAAAAGGCCGGACGGGTCGTGGTACTCCACTGCGAGGATATCAGTATGTCTTGAGGCCAAAACGAAGTCACCTGTTGTACCCGTGACCTTAGAGCTGGAAAGCCCATCCATCATCGCAGTTTCGGATTGCTTCTGCTTATAAGCAACCTCTGCGGCACCCACAGCTGGCGCACCATTTCCAGGGGTGTTCATCAACCGCGCTCACCAAAGAGATCAAGCGGGTCTTGTGTTTCGATAGTCCGAGGAAGTCTGTCCAACCTGGCGTGTGTTGCTTGGGTTCGCACGATTCCGCGAGTGTCGACTTCGAGCGCTAAGACCGCGCTAAGGGCACGCTTGCTCAGATTAGGTTGAAATCACGTGCTATGAGTGGGCCCGCTGTCTAGCGACGACATCGCTTCGGTAGCCAGAGCATATTGCGAAAAGCGCGTTTGAGGGCTCCAGCGTTCCAGGCGTCTGTCAGCGAAGTGCGAGGCTTACAACTGTTGATGAGGGTGTCCCAATTCATGTTCGACCTCGATTCCAGCTGTCTTCGGAGGGCTATGTTCCCCACATCAAAGGCTCGGTACGAAGTAGTGTTGTGGAGAGCATTATACACAGCTGAGATCCTATCAAGGCCAACTCAGTATCTGATGATCACGAACCATGGTGACTACCATATACAACGAGAGATGGATCGAGATAGAGCTTGTCTACCCAGCGCATATCCACGAAGCTCTCCAGCAAGACTAATGAGCTTGAACAGTTCTATTTCTTAATTCAATGGACCCAGTCGACTTGTGTAGCAGATCAGCCCGGCAGTAGGTCTCGACATGCCAAACGTCGCCGTCACTATCACGACGGGGTTTCTTGCGGACACTGCGGTACTGCCAATCAGCAGGGGAAGGCTGCCTTTCTATAATAAGTGACCCTTAGTCCTTGTTGCATACATGTAATTGTCGGCGTGATACGTGGTCTTCGAACTCGCGCATCAGGGCATTGTTAATGGGTCGTTCTATGGGGATGTTTCATGCGCGAAAGTTACCGTAAAAGCGCTAGCGGTACGCTCCTGCCCCGCAGTGACCACGCTCGTTCTGGGCACCGGTGAACGATCGCCACGGGGCTGTCTTTGTCGAAAACAGCGCGGTTCTTGCGAACTTTTACCTATCAGGTAATTGTCGTAATTTTATCCAATGAGCTTCGAAACCTCATCTCGCGTATCAAAAATGCCTCGCGAAGTGCCTCCTGGTGGTTTGTGGAACCATGCATCGTCGCGTTTTACGCCTCGTGGAATCTTGGGAGCCCGCATTGCTCGTATTGCCAGTTATGCGTCAGGAGGTCAAGCAGTCCCCGACAACGATGCTTCCAGTTTTCTTCTACAACTTATTTGATGGCTTGTAACGCATGCACAGCCTTTCCGCGATCTAACTCTTGTGAAGACTATCTACCAAATTCCTGCAGCTAAGTGTGTGAGCCTTACTTCGTGTCCGACTGCTATATAGCTTGTTGGTCCCTGAGAGTTTACAGCGCGCAAGCAGAGCTTCATCGTTCCGAGCTTGATTGTTGAATCCGCCATTGCACGACACCATATCGCGATTGCGAAAAGACTCATCAACTCTCCAGGATGGGCATGGGAGATTATTGTAAGTGCGCCGATGTATCCAACTGCTCGGAGCTAACGTATGCAGCACCGGGGAGCATTTGGTATTACGCACCAACCAAAGCTGCCCCTATCGTCTTCATCATCCTCTTCTTCGTCTCGGGCATCATTCACGCTTGGCAGACGATCAAGCACGGGTCGTGGCGGACGACTGTCCTACTTCCATGTGCAGCAGCACTGATGATCGCCGGCTTCATCATTCGTGAGCTTGGAGCGTACAATACGGACAATCTGACATATCTCATTGCCTCCACTGTACTCATCATGTCCGGTCCGCCCGTCTATGCGCTTATAAACTACTTCATCTTGTCCAGGATCCTATACTACATCCCATACCTCGCACCAATGCACCCAGGACGCGTCGCCACCACGTTTGTCGGCCTCGATGCTGTCTGTGAGATTCTGATCGGACAAGGCGCATGGCGGATGGCGAACTCATCCATGACTGTAAAACAACGCAAACTAGGAGCGAACCTCGTTACGGCATCACTCTCCCTCCAAGTGGCACTGTTTGGCTCTTTCGGTATCCTCGGTGCCCAATTCCACATGCGCGCCAACAAAGCAAAGTTGCTCTCGCGGGACCTTCGAATCGTACTGTACGTCCTATACGTATCGGCTACCATTGTAACAATTCGCTGCATATACCGTCTGGTCGAATACACTATGGGCTGGGATAGTACGATATACAAGAACGAGGTCTTCTTCTGGATTTTCGAGGCCGTCATCATGTTCCTTAATACAGCTCTCTTAAACGTCTTCCACCCAGGCAAGCGTTTGCCTCGCTCGAACTCCGTATTCCTTGACAGAGATGGCGTTACAGAACGCCGTGGCCCAGGATGGGCTGACGACCGACCCTGGATTGTAACAACGTTTGATCCGTTCGATATCTGGGGTTTGTTTACCGGACGTGATGAGAAGACGCAGTTTTGGGACATGAGTGATGAAGAATTGGCGCGCTTGAGGGCCGAAAAGAAAAGTAACAAGAGGAATGTCTTCGCTGGTGCAATCGATCCGTTCCATCTGTGGGGTTCGAGAGGATATATTGGGAAGCATCTCACGGGGAAGAAAGCGGGCACAGAGCCACGTACAGAAGCGCCGGCAAAATCGCCTGCATAGCTTTACACCCGAGGAAAGCTGATGTTGATTATCTGGCCCAGAAGGAACAACACTTTACAGTCCGGCTATGCTCAATTTTCATGGGGCTTGAATTCCTTCGGTTCTCTGATCGCGACTTCCCACTTGTATGCATGTTGTCGGCACTTCCTACTCATGCACCCCGCCATGTTCTTTCCATTTACTTTTCTTTCAAATGCACATACCTTCGCTGCAATTTATTGTTACTTTAGCATTAGGGCATCAATTCAGCTACTCCTACAGCACCGATCCATCACTATTCATCCAATCGTTAATTTCAATACAATGAATCGTCTCAAAGCAGCTTGGTTCAGCGCGGGCGTCCTCGTAGGTTCGGGGGTAACGCTTTTGATGCAGCTGGTGGAGGGTTATATAATTTCGAAGGTTGTAAGTTCGTGGGGACAACACAGAAACGGCAAACTCATATGTATGCTTTAGATCGAGGAACCCAATCTGTTCGACGATGACTCTGACGGGGATAGCGACATCGACGGTCTGAGCAACGAAACCTCTGCAGACGATCTATACGACGACATGGGAGACTAGAGGTCTACAGGTTACGAGTACAGTGAGACCGGGCCTACCGCTTACCTTCTACGCGCTATGGGTATGTCTCGGCACAGATACGCTCAAGCATCGATGCGAAAGATCCTCGACAGCTCTACCCAGCCTGACAGCAGCGTCACGCCGAAAGACCCCATTACCGTCACTATTACTAAGGTGGGAGACGATCATCAGCACACAGACGACCTGTCAAATCTCAAGGTCTTGGAAGAAGATATGAAGAGATACGAGGAAGAGCGAAGGGTGGGAAGGAAACGCGAGGGTAATCATCATGAAGCAGAAGCCGCCGTCTCCACACAGTATCCAGCTGCTACAGGTCAGGAGGCTGCTGTTGTGGATGATGACGCTGCACACCCTGATACACAGTCCGATTCGGTGGGAGTGTCTGCTCAAACAGAGACCTCAAATAAAGCTAAGGGTAGGGCACAAACTCGACCAACGTCTCCAATGTCCACGATCGATCCCTTTCCACCAACGCAGCTGAACAAAGGGAAAGGAAGAGAGCTGCTTCAAACAAAACTCCCGACCGTTACCGCGCTCTTACCTTCAAAAGTCGTATTCCAAGTAAGCGGGAACGCAAGTATGACGGACAAAGATGCCGTCAACACAGCGTCCACAAGCTCGAACCGAGCAGATGCCTCAGAATCTGGCATCGAGAACACTCGGGCTCCCACGACAACTGCGCCTGCTTGCACGAGCCAGACACGCTCGACTGGGATCAGACGTAGGCAAATTAGCGACGCAACCTCCACCCGGCAAGCAGGTACTAATGGATCAAAGGCACTGCCACCGAGATGTTCATGACCAGAGGTGGACAGAGGGGTGGGCCTTGTTGGGAGGAAATTGAACCGACGGGCGTGCATGGCGGCAAGAGACGGAGAGTTGATGGACCCTCAATATGGTCCGGGCGGATTGGGTGGCGTGCTTGAAAGAACTCTCGACGGATATGTGGGTAGACGTACTACAGCGAGGCTTGAGCATTGTTTTGTGCATGGTAGGGACGGTCACTCTTCTCAAGTTGGCTCGGCACTAGGTTAATTGCGCCGTCTCTGGCTTTATTGATACAACTTGAGGTTACATTGAACCAATTTCTTCTACCACCAGCAAATGATCTCCCACTGGACGCCGAGTGTATGTGTGCTTGTGGGTAGATTTCCATGCAACTCATGACTACATAGGTATATCCCATTACATACACATATACTCTACCCGGTTCTTCGAACCCATAGCACCCACTTCCAAGGACGCTCGACGTCAGAACTTGCAACCCAATTCTTGAAGTGAACATCTACCGACTTCAGATCTTCTCCACCGCTGCTCCTCTCTCACCTTCCCGCCCCAAGAACACTTCTGCCCCTCCTCTTCCTACTCTTTCTATCGCGCTTGCTCTGCCTCGCCTTCTTCTTGATCGTCCTCTTTGCCTGCCTCTTGACCGCTTTTGCTGATCTGGAGCACAACGAGTTCACGATTTTCCTAGCAGCATGTATCCTCACCTTACCGTAAGCCTTGACCTGAGCTTGAAAATCCTCAAGAAGTGCCTCGAAGTCTGTTCCGCGTCTCGCACTGTAGCGGCCCCCATAGGTCGATTGGAGTCAGACATGGTTGCGTACACGGCAGCAGAGCTTCTGTAGATATGTATGCGAAGGGCGAATCTTGGCGAGAGCGGTCCGGAGCTGATAGATAGTGTTGGGGATTCTGCAGGTGTGTGTGATGCCGAGGTCCTGCTCTAGTTGGCGGCGACGTTCATGGACCTCGCGTGCAATGTCGATGGGTTCGTCTTCTGCGGCTCTTGACCCGTGGATGTGCCTGATCTCGTCCCGTGCTTTGTGGATAAGCGTCTTAGCTTCGTCGTTGGAGAGATGGGCCACGATTTTTTGACCATGGAATATAATTCTCACCATCTTTCGGCCTTGTATAGATTAGATCAAGGGCAACTGATCGCAGTTATGTACCTGTAGTGCCTGCCCATTGTATGTTTGTCCTGGGCACCTGATGAGCTGACGGATCGTTGTTTATCGTCACGCGCGTTGCAACAGTAGCAAACCACAAAAAGTCGTCGGGAACATCATATCATGCTGCTGGGTCCTTGCTGATCATGTTGAACATTTTCGTCAATTTTGTGTACTACGTGCCAAATATTCGGTGTCTGGAATTCGAGGTATCGAAATGCAGCCGAGTTCATTCAATATTTTCATGACCATGCACATAACACTGACGCCCTAACACCGTGCTAAATGCCATGCAAAATTCGTATCTATTTCGAGGGAAGTGCAAAGATTTGCGGTTGCATGTTGATCTTGCAGAGACGTGCGACGCAGCCGGAAAGTTGGAGAAGTGTTTGAACGCCTTCGAGGATGCGCATGTGAGTGAAGCCGATTTCCTACGTCCAATTAGACCTGTTAAACGGTACCCGCAGGTTCACGTACCTTAATAAACTCCAACTTCGCGTGCTCGCTCAGGCTATCGATCGTTTTTGTGACCTTGAACATGGTGCTGATAATATCGTGGCAGCTGTATCCCAGGTCCCAAAGCTCCTTCAATGTTGTGAGAGCATCGTCTACCCGGCACTCATGACATGCCTTGATCATAGCCTGGACCTTGATTGGATGCGGGCTATCCACCACCTTGAATACGTTGTCCCCATTCACGAACCCGAACCCAGCGTGCGTCGATTGGAGGTTATTTATAGCTTGCCGCATGTCGCCTTCGGCTGAGAAGACAAGAGCGGCAACGCCATCGTCCGAGAATTCCACCTTTTCTGCCTCAATAACCTGCATAAGCCGGCGTACAATTTGGGCATCGGTAAGACGGGCATATCGCAGGATGGCGCAGCGGGACTGCAGAGGCTCGATGATCTTGTTGGACTGATTGCAAGCGAAAGCGAATCGAGTGGTGCTGCTGTAAATCTCCATTGTCCGTCGTAGCGCTTGTTGTGCTCCGCTCGTCATGCTGTCCGCCTCGTCCAGGATGACCAATTTTTGCCTGCCTGGAGGCAAGGTCACCTTCTTCTGCGCAAAACCCTTTATCCTGTTTCTGACAACGTCGATACCGCGCTCGTCGGAAGCATTGAGCTCGAGAACGGCTTCCTTGTATGCATCACCAAGCAGCTGACGCGCGAGGCAGAGGATCGATGTCGTCTTTCCGATACCAGGCATTCCCGAAATAATGACGTGGGGCATGTTTCCATCTTTCGCAATGATTTTGAGGCGCTCGATTGTCTCTGTATTGCCGACGACATCGTCGAGGAACACAGGTCGGTATTTCTCCACCCTACATCATCTCAGCTTGCTGCTGACAACAACATAGACTGTACACTTACCATGGCAGCTCGTAGTTAGCACCTCCTTGTGCGTTGGGGTTAGCCTTGATGCCATTGCTGGCGGCGGCCTTGGAGGACTCTGCTTTCGCCATGATGATGAATCGTCCTGCATCCTGGGACGACGCGTAAATTGATGCGCGTTCTGACGCGATCCATTGCGCTAGTCCTTTTCAGGCGTCTACGTCACGTGGTGCGAGTTTGCCCTTTGAGCCTCCACGAGGGTACATTCCAACGACCCAGTGAACGGGTATTTGCTGGTTAGGCTGTTTTGACCTCGCTCTGTGTATCTTCCGACTTCACTTCAATATGCTCCTTACGACGCTCTCCTCTCATTTCGCGCACGTACTCACCGCTGCGCATCTCAGCTCATTACACGGAGATCCCAATTTGAGGCTTGGAACGTGTGCAGCTCCTGGAAAACGGCCTGCTAAGCGGATCATGTGCCTCCAGCCCTCCTCACATTCACGTCAAGACTCAGCACTGGCTGCCGGCGCCTCGTACTAAGTACACACATGCTCTAACTCCGCGCAGACAAAGAAGGTCCGGAGTACACCAGCTCGCTTATTAGGCATCGCCGACTGGAAGGCATGACGATCTGGGGATACGTATTCGTGTGGTCATCCCATTACACACCAAGAAAGGGAAAAGGGACCAAGATGTCCGTGTCTTTTGTGCTTTGTGCTTTCAGCCTATGTCGGATCTCATCGCAAAGCACAAGTGTCTAGCGCTGATACGCAACGAGTGTAGAGCACGTCGTCGAGGGATCACCTGTTCACGATCGTAACCAGACGCGATTGCTTCTGCGAACGGACATAGAGCCCTTATGTGTAGCGCCATCGGGGGGGCAGAGCGGATCGATTTGAAATGTTAGGACATGTCTTTGGTGTCGTTACAGCCCAAGTCAAAAACAAGAGCACCGCCACGCGCCACGCAATCCTGCGCGCACCAACGACAAAGCCCGTTGGTTATGGCGGCCTGCCCAGGGCTGCCCAGGGTCAAACCCGCCGGCGCCAATGTGTTCTGGTCGGCAGGCCCAAGTCAGTGCCGCTGGATCCCGGCCTCGAAACCCAGACTGATCTGATCTAACGCGTCATCGCTATTTTCGCCTCAGCCTTCCCATAAGACCTAGGCACGTTGCGCGTACGCAAGCGCTTTCCCTCGCCTCATCTATCCGTGACTGCTGCTACCTGCTCTTCGACAATTGCTCGTTACGTTTGTCTCCTTCGCCGTTTGAATTGTGCGCATCGTTCCTGGCTGGCCCCTTGTCGCAGGTACGCTACATCCCGGCACGCGCGTTGCACATAGGTCCCACTGCAAGCCTCTAACTCTTCGAGCGTCAGCTTGATCTCGCTGCGCCGCATCCGGCAGCATTGTATATACGAGGCAGTCGCTCAGACATCCGCCCATACTACCGCTCGATAATGAAGGGCTCAACGCTGGCGCTGGCCGCACAGCTGGTGACGTCGGCAGCCGCCTTCAAGCTTGTGCAGCGCGAAGTAAGCGCCTCTTGGCTTCCCCATACCCGTCCTTGAGCCTCCCGCATCGCCGCCTTGGCAACAGCCTCAACCAGGAACAGGATGCGCGCATGAGACTTGACTTTACCGTGTGTGCGCAAGAGAGGCTGACTGTTGCAGAACCCAAAAGTGGTCAAATTCGACATCAACCGCCGCAATGTAAACCCTCTCGAACACGATCGGTTACGCAGGCGAGATACGGTCTCGGTAACGCTGGACAACCTCGAGACGCTCTACTTCATGAACGCCAGTTTAGGGACACCCGAACAAAATTTCCGCCTCCACGTTGACACAGGCAGCAGCGATCTCTGGGTCAATGCTGCCAACTCCCGCCTATGCTCAAACATCGGCCAGCCTTGCGCCGACGCGGGCACCTACAACGCAAACGACTCGTCAACTTACAGCTACGTAAACAGTGTCTTCAACATTTCGTACGTAGACGGATCGGGCGCATCGGGCGACTATGCCACAGACACGTTCAAACTGAGCAACCCGGACTTGACGGTTAAGGACCTGCAATTTGGTATCGGATATTCATCGAGCTCTCCGGAGGGCATCTTGGGCATCGGCTACCGGGTCAATGAGGTCCAAGTCAACCGCGCAGGCTTGGATCCCTACTCGAATCTGCCCCAGAAGCTGGTCGATGATAAGACGATCAACACCAACGCCTACTCATTGTGGCTGAATGACTTGGATGCATCGACCGGCAGCATCCTCTTTGGCGGCGTTGATACAGACAAGTTCAACGGGACTCTCAGCACGCTCCCGATCATCACCGAAGCAAACACGTACGCCGAATTCATCATTGCGTTGACTGCTATGGGTGAGGACGGCGACAAGGGTTCCATATTCGAGAATGAGAGTGTGGCAGTACTTCTTGACTCCGGATCGTCTCTCATGTACTTGCCTGACAACGTGGCGCAAGCGTTGTACAATAAGTACAATGCGGAGTATGACTCTTCACAGGGCGCTGCTATCTGCGACTGTGATCTCGCGAATCAGGACGGGTCGATTGATTTCACCTTCTCTTCCGACGGTCCCACCATCTCGGTCCCTCTCAACGAGCTTGTACTGGTCATGGGCTACCAACGGGGCCAGCCTATTTGTATCCTGGGAATTGGTCCATCCGGTGACTCGATTTCAGTCCTTGGCGACACCTTCTTGCGATCCGCCTACGTTGTGTATGATCTCGAAAACAACCAGATCGGTCTTGCACAAACTGTTTTCAACGCCACGCGCTCAAATGTTCAGGAGATTCAATCTGGATCAGACGGAGTACGTCCCACAAAGAACAACTCATCTTCCTCATCCGTCTGAAGTAATACTGACTTTGCAATAGATACCCAGTGCTACATCAGTCCCCAACGCTGTCTCCTCTCTGAGTGTACAAGGCGGCGGTGGCCGCATTGGCGGCCCCTCAGTTACAGGCTCGATCAGCAGCGGCAACCCCCAGTCGAGTGGTCTCGGGTCTCCCGCCGCGACTCCAATGCCATGGCACGCTGCTGGTGCTGCGCTCGCCGGCGCCGGGCTCCTGATGGGCTTCAACGGATTTTGAGCCTGACAATCATGTGCAACTACATTTTCCTTGACTATATCACGACACGATCTAGATCGCAATCTGCATAAGCCGGCGTCAAAAGGGTTGGGGGCATTGGGCATTTGGATGAATGCCATGTACATTGGCTTGCTGGGCCTCCTATGGATGCATTTTAGTTACATAGCTTTTACTGTTGCATATTGTATAGCGTAAATGTACACGCTTTTGGAAGGAAGTGAGGACATCATGTCTCGCTAGAGGCCCAAGAAACTGAACGTGATGTTATTGAACGTGATACATTTTGTAACCTGAATCTACATTTTGTCTGGATCGTTCTGTTGTAAAGGAATGCGACACAACTACACAGGTTTATGTTTTACCTTCCTGTGGAAACGCGATTGAGACATGCTGCGACAGAGTGATTCTTGCCGCTTAATACTTCCAAAACAGTCCTCTGCCACCTTTCTAGTTCTGGTGCCATACGTGCCACATCAGCTCGCCTTTCTTCGATAGCTCTTAGCTCTTGCACTATCACTGATGATGTAACGCACACGACGCCGACTACGTACACTACCATCGTCAGCGCCGCTCTCACTCATGTGATCTGTCACCTGCCGGCCGTGTCCCCGTGGGTTTGTGGCACGGAAGTACAGCCTCGTCGTACCGATCAATCATTGGTGAACCGAACTTGTGTCGCATTCGCGCGGGCAACGAGCACCGTCTTGACGCAGCGTGCCACCCACGAGGGTCGCCGTGGGTACCTGCATGGGTTGACAATTCGTGGTTTCCCTCACTTCGGAACATCCAGAAGGCTTTCGCTGTGTCTCGCGCAGGTTCAGCTTCGGATCGGAAGAAGGAGGATTTAACTGGCTTTGTAAAGACCCCGCACACAGTCTCGCCCAGATCCTGGTGCAACGACCACCCGCATTGCAGGGCTAAGTACATGTACACACGATCCGGTCGCCTGGAGTCCATCGATGTTTTCTTCCGTATAGCTCGGCATTGTGTGCGAGACAACCAACAAGGCATCCGCTGTGCGTTCACGCAACCTTGCACCCTTCGATATTCAGCAAGATCCATTGTCGAGCCAACGCTCTTGTACACGGCAGCCTGAATAGGTCGGCTACTTATGGGACAATACCAGTTCTATACGGGTAGCAGCGTAGTTCGCCGCCAATGCAAGTAACCGTGGTAGCTCGTTGGGGAGGAAGCTGCAAGGGCTTGCACCTGCGAGACGTCATTCAATATCGCCCTCGCAGTTTCCCTCGTGATGGCTTTTCGGTGGGACAACATACATCGCCATTTCTCCGCTTTTTACTTGTGTCCTTATTAACACTACCTATGCTCTGCGCAATCCACGGCGACAACGTTCTTTCGCCCACACTGCCTCCTCTTGTCTAGTCTCTATCGAAACACCTGATCACGAAGGCCACACAGCTGCGAGACTTCTGCAACCGAAAGCATGAAGTCAATCTTCATGCTCGCAGTTCTTGCGTGTGGTGCCCTCGCTCAATTTAACCAGAACTCGAAGCCTTTCCGGCTCTTCATCCAGTCGGATAATTCCACTTTAAATGGCCAGAGTACGTCTTGGTCATAATGTTCTACCCTCTTGTTGACAAAGCATCTAACATCCTACAGCCCTGGGAGCCTGTCACCAAGGCGCCGCAATCGAAGGGCTCTGCCCCAGCGGGAACACCCACGCCAATAACTCCACTTCGTACGACACCTTCTACCAACAGACGCAAGCCGAACCCGCAGTCCCAGGCGTCGATGGAGACCCCTACGGTCCGGTCATCTGGAATCTTACCGTCAACGGCGGCGACATCGTTCCCTCGGCCCTACAATTCAGCTACGATTTCCTTAGCGACATCTCGAATCCGACCTTCTATCCTGGCAATGAAACATACACCGCTGTATCATTCACAAGCGCAGGATGCATGTACCTCGCCAGATACCTAGATGACACGGTGACTCCACCACAGCGGCTGGACACGCCGCAGAAGATAGAGAACTGGTACATCTGCTTGACGCGTTGGAGCTACCTCTATTACACGCTCAGTTGGAAGATCGGCGTCGAGGGTGTCCCGCAGAATCCGACGTGTCAGAAGGTGACGGTGTATCGGGAGTTTGTTTAGCGGATGGATATGGTATGGTGAATCCGATACGGTAGGGTTACTGGTAATAGCTTGATGAATGCAGAACGATTGTGGGAAACGACCTAAGTAGCTTAATGTATATTTTCATCGAAATGAAAAGAGTGAAGTCATTTGAATGATGGAGAGATACTCGAGACCATGCCTAAGAAGGATCTACATGCACACGGAATGCAGATAGGCTAAATCTTAAAGATCTCATCCGCCAATCGTTTTGGCCATCACGCCATCGCGTTCCTTGCAGAACCTCACATCCCTGTGGACATCGCACCTCACTTCAACCCTGGAGTTGCGAGATCTGTTTCGACCACGGAACCGTTCCGCGGGCTACAGTGCCTGCGTCGCGTGAATTCCGCTGCTGTTGCGACTGAGCTATAATGTACCGGTGAATTACTTCGCATAGGCTCCGAAGTATAATCCAGGTGCCGATGGGAATCGAATTGCTGCATGTTCGAATTCCGTACCGTGTAGGATCTCAAACAGAGCCCACAAGGGTGGAGTTCCACCACGCTATCAGAGGCAGCCGTCAGGTGCCAAGCATTTGGACCTTTCTCGTTTAGGAAAACGCTTGGGGCGCGGACTTTTCCTTACCAAGACGCTGGTGACATCCACGGCAGGAGTACGAGAAAACATAACGGTCCAAATACAAGCTAGCCCACAAAGGCACGATGACCGCCCGGGACCGCCCAGTCTTAGTAAGTACTACTATGATCACGCTATTCCAGCATTCGCGTTCACATCATAAGACTCCTCAGCTCTGGCGCAACTTATGTGATCTTCACATAGCATCACGAAGCATTCGGTACCAGCTCAGCAGTGCCAAGTCCTAGTCGTACACCGCCTAAGATTTGGAAACGTCCGGGATGCATCGTGCAGGGTGTCAAAGCCAGAAGAAGGTCTTGCTGACGGTCTGCCGCTGTTGTCAGCTTCTAGTGGAGCGCAAATTGCAGGGAATCTAGCGACAGGTGGGGTACCCTTCATACCCTAGCCTCCACTACAGTATGGATTAGTATGTATTTCACCATACTACAAGCAGCCATTGCTTGGTATGGAAAGAGCTAGACAGTGGGACGGTCAACTTCCGCAAGGGTTGGCAAGGGCGCTACGTGCGTACCAGCGCCCTTCACGGCACTTCATAATTCCGCAGCTCAAGTAGATCATTCGAACCGGAGGTAAACCTAAACACCGCACTCCACATGGCAGAGGCATGGCTTGCGTATGAGCACGATCCTTGATTACTTATATTAAGACTAATCGGGCCCAAAATTAGACCGGCCACTTAGCTACGTTAGGTCAATCGAGAAAGCTACCTTTAGCCTAGCTTGCGATGTGCATGCTGCAAAGGAAGCTTGCCAGACTCTAAAAGGTGATGTGCATGCATGCTTGTGGAGGAGCTTGCGTCGTATAAGAGGCGCGGTGGAATCGCGCTGGAGATCTTACACCGTCTGCCATATTCCGCTACGTGTGATACTTGAAGCACCTCAAAAGACTGGCAACATGGTTGAACACTCGCACTTCATCAACAACGAGGTATGTGTAGTTGTTACGCATCTTTATAACCATTTCTAACATAGACCACCAGTGGGTCGCTGGCACTTCGTCTGCCACCTACGAGGTATTCAATCCCGCCACCGACGAGTCTGTTGGCAAGATCAACTGCGCCCGCGAAGCAGAAGTCGATGCTGCCGTCGCCGCCGCCCGCGCTGCGTTCGAGCCATGGGCAGCTACGCCTGCTGCCCAGCGTGCAGCTCTAATGAACAAGTTCGCCGATCTTATCGATGCCAACAATGATGAACTCGTAAAGGAAGAGGTAAAAGCTATGGGCCAACCCGCTTCAATTGCGGGCGGATTCGTTGTACCTGTCACATCACAGACATTCAGATACTACGCTGGTTGGGCAGATAAGATTGAGGGTCAGACATTCCCTGCGGAGGGTGACCGGCTCAATATCGTGCAGTATGAGCCTATCGGCGTATGTGCTGGTATTGGTCCTTGGAATGTCACCATCTCGTGAGTTTACATGAAGTGATAAGGGAGCTACAAGCTGATATCTTGACAGAACACTTTCCTGGAAGGTGGCTCCTGCGCTGGCTACGGGTAACACAGTTGTCTACAAGACTTCAGAGAAGTCGCCCTTTAGCGTGCTGGTCATCGCGCGACTGATCAAAGAGGCTGGATTTCCTGCGGGTGTCTTCAACGTCGTCTCCGGAGACGGCACAACTGGCGCTCTCCTAGCATCTCACATGGACATCGACAAGATTTCCTTCACCGGCAGCGGACCAAGTGGACGCAAGGTTATCGAGGCAGCAGCTAAGAGCAACTTGAAGAAGGTCACCCTTGAGCTGGGCGGCAAGTCGCCTTCTCTTGTCTTCGAAGACGCAGACATCGAGAGCGCTTTGACTGGGTACGCAATTTCCCCGCTCATAACACTCACAGCATCTAACAAGCCATCAGAAACTCCCAAGGCTTCCTCTTCAACTCCTCCCAAGTCTGCATCGCAGCCTCCCGCCTCTTCGTCCAAAAGTCCATCGCCGACAAATTCATCGAAGGCCTCAAGGCGCGCTTCCAAGGCTTCGATGGCGCCGTCGGCGACCCTACCTCGCCCAACACGTATATCGGCCCTCTCGCCGACAAGGCCCAGCTAGAGCGTGTCCTTGGATACATCGAGTCCGGCAAGTCGGAAGCGAAGCTGCTCGTTGGCGGCGAGCGCAAGGGCGACAAGGGCACCTTCGTACAACCCACCATCTTCCTAAACCCAGCGAAGGACGCGCGGATCTACAAGGAGGAAATCTTCGGGCCGGTGCTGAGCGTCCTGACCTTCGAGACCGAGGAGGAGGCCATCAAGCTGGCGAACGATACTAGTTACGGACTTTCAGGTAGGTCTCTCGTGGTGCCAAAATGGTCTGCTCCGGAATCTGTGAGTGAAGCTGCTTACACATATAATAGCGACGGTCTACACCGGTAGCACGGGACGTGCGGTGAGGGTAGCGTCTAAGATCAAGGCTGGTACCGTGGGTGTCAATGGGCCGTTTATGCCGAATCTGGGGTCGCCGTTTGGTGGGTACAAGCAAAGTGGGCAGGGTAGGGAGCTGGGCAAGGAGGGACTGTATGCGTACTTGCAGGCGAAGAGTATTAGCATTAGCTTGGCGGTGTAAGCTAGCGATGTACGTTCTTCAGTAAAATCATGGATTTGTGGCGTGATGCGAAAGGTATATAGAGCTGCCTGATTGCTCCGCTCCCATTCTTGAAGGGTGCTTGATGTTTCGTCCGCTGTCTTCCAGGGTGTAGTTCACTACATGCTGCCGGTTCTTCCACCTGCTCCAAATCCAGCACTCACGTAAACTACCAGAACGGCTGCATACGCTGCCGTGCTGCCGAACACTTCGGCTCTTCTCGCATTCGTCAATAATGCTACAAACGCTGCAAACAGGAATGTGAAGAGTGCCACGAGTGCGATTCTGAGCTTCCAAGAACGTTCGTCGAGTAGCGAGAGGCAGACCATCGCACCAACTAGTAGGATGCCACATAGGATGGCAGTTATCGTGTAGCTGATGATCTGTACGCGGCGTGGTGGGAAGTAGAATATGTCAGGGTGGTGTATTGGATTCGGAGACTTGCGTGGTTGGAGACAGTAGCCGCAGGAGTATCGAACCAGTCTGCTTAAACGGTCGTCTTCTGCGGGAGCACCGAGAGCGATGAGGTCTTCGTCATTTTGGATGACTTTCTTGTCGTGGCCAATTAAGATGCTACCACCGGCATTGAAGTACCGTTTGAAAGTCGCCAGTGCACTTTGCGATGGTTTGGGTAGTGACCGAATCTGATGCTCGTCGATGGTTGCTCGGCCTTTGTTTTGTGTTAGCTAGGAAGCGTGGGATGTGATGATGGTTGTACGGTACTGATGAAGAACAGTCGCAATTTCTTCGTGGATCTTGACTCGTTCATAGCATTGCTTGAGAAACACCATGTCAAGATAGCTATTTCCTGTTATATCTTCACCTCCGCCTTTCAGACACATCTCATACTGAGCCGCTGCATCGCGTATTGAATCGTAGGCTCTAGCTCCGCGTCGCAGGTACGCATTTAGCTCTGGTTCCTTTGCATCTTCCTTGTCCATCTTGTCCAACTTGGCTTCTAGCTCGTTCAGGCGATTCTGTAGGTGCAGTAGATTTCGCATCCCAAGTCGTGTGAAGCTGCGGAAGATAGCGGCATCTTCGTCAGCTGCCACAAATGTGGACAGCAACGGTATGCCATCGAGGCGCTCTGGATCTTGCCATCGGCCTGCCTTCTTCTGGGATGCTACAGACATAGTAGAGTGCCTTTGACGATGTGTGGTTATACATTTGGATGTTCGTGATCATGTCGTCGTGAGGCTGTTCATGTCAGCCCATCAATGTGCCTCGTATAATCCTTGCAGGGATTCACCGGTGTTACGCAGCCACGTTCTCGGCGCCAGCGAAGTCTCTCGCGGACTAGGCCCCTCTCATTTCTTCCAAAGGGAACTCTTATGCGAAGCGGTTTCTCGGCCAGGAATTCTTTGGTCGACGCTCGACGCACTCACGGAAACGACATTGCTGCCGTGATGGAAAAGCCCACCATTAGGAGTCTTCCTGGAAGGCGGCATCCAACGGACTTTGATGGAAAAGTCTCTGAAATTCCTTTTCCTCCAGGATATCCAGAACTTTCTGCGTTCCTCGGATCTGACGAAAGTTTTTTGAACTACCGACGATATGGATATCTCGACTCCCGTCCGCTTCTAGAGCAGCAGGACGGACCGCCTTGGGTTGTAAAGCGAGTGGAAGAGTTAGTATATGGCATAGGCACGTCAGTGGAAAGCATTTTCAAAAAGGTTTCAAAGGTTAGTGACCCCGTTTTACAACCCACGAAGATGCTTGTTTCACCTTCTAAAGCTAGTTCGACGCTCACATAGGACGCGTGACTGGTAAATGGAAAGAGGAAGACGTTAGCATTTCTGTCGCCAACCTCGTGACTTTGTTCATATATGGAAGAGTCAGAAGTCCATGTTGCACCGAATCCTCCGCTTACACGAAAAGCAGTTAATACAAAGTGAAACCTCCAGGCGATCTGGGCTTTCGATGATCGTGAATGGGGAGACCTTGAACGCCTTCGGCGATACTGGATCGAGTACGAATGTCGTTGACGAAGCTTTTGCGCTTTCAAGAGGTTGGAAGATGCATAATCATCCGTCCGAAATGACGCTTGGTGATAAGAGCACGCTGTTCTCACCCGGCACGGTCAGGATTAAGACAGCCTTTGCCGACGAGCCGGGACAGCGCAAAACTGCCGTCGCACGTGTCGTCCGTGATTTCCCCTTCGATGTCTTACTCGGACGGCCGTTTTTGAGGGCGACATCGACTCTGACCAAGTTTTTCCATCGTTTCAAAACGTGCGTGTTCCCTCGCTTGACACCGCGGATGTCGTTCAACTTCGTCGATACAATGGATGAGCTCGAGCTAGATCTACTGAGTGTACAGTTGCCTGGTGGAAAGGAGAACGCTATGCTGGATACCGGAGCGAACCGGAACATAGCGGACTTTGACTGGGCCGTACGGCGTGGACTGCACCTCAGAACTGAAGACGACTTTCGCGGATGGATAACCTTCCCATCGGGAGAGCGGAAGGCCACTGTGGGCCAAGTCCATACCATGATGACACTGGGAGACGGGCGCAAAGTTCCGCTCACTCTTGAAATTCTTGAGAATTGCGCCGTGCCTCTTGTTCTGGGAGAAGAGGTCATCTTCCAATATCGGCTTTTCGAAGTGGATTTCGAGATCAATCCAACGTATCATACCGTCAGTGCTCTCGATGAGGTTCTACACATGGACTACATGCCGTGGTATCACAACATCGTGCAGAAGGCAAAGGAGAAGTTTCGGAAACAGACCGTAGGACTCTCTCATACTGATATGGATGAGTCTGAAGAGCTGGAGCGGCAATGGCAATGGGACCACTCCCACGGCTATGGGAAATCAGCCAATTTTGAGACTTGGATGAAAGAATACTTCCGGAGGGAACACCATCATGAGTCTCTATATCCGACGGTCGATATCAAAAGGACTTTGCTCATAAGGTATGTTTCATACAAATAGTAGGTTGTAAGCCATGCTGAACTGTGTTGTAGGTACGTTCCGGACGAGATGGTACAGAGCGTGGGTGAGGCTCCATGGGGTCAACCGCGGCCACTGCAACTTGAAGCCTGAATTGAAGCGACCATCATCTCTCTTTTTGTGTCGATTGAAGTTAATGGCTGTAGAACGCTACGATCTTCGGGTGTACTTGGCGTTTGGAGAAGATCCTTCATCCGCATACGGCAGATGCGCATTAGCACAATGTGGGTAGCCTTCGCTGCTCGTTCCTTCAAGATTTCTACAATGTAATCACTTCCACACTTGGCCTGTCTTGCCGCATGCTTCATCCTGTTACATTGCTCAAAGATACCAATGGCAGCCCTGCCTTGACCAAATTGGATTGTTTGATAGGTGCAAGATCTTGAGACGCCTTGCATGACAATGCAATATACAGACCGGATTTACTTCCATTTGCCGAACCTGATTTGTATGCTCAGGCAGAAATCTTTGGAGCCGGGGCCAGAGTTGCGCTGAGTGGAGACCCATGCTAAACCCCATCTGGAAAGCCGCGATACTATGACAGCTCGTGCTAGTAGGTAATAGAGTTACTCCAGACGTTCTCTCTCCCTCAGTTTGGAGGAACGCTCTCCCCCGGTCTGTAATTTCAAGCTTGCAGATGCTTTCCTTTGGTACATGCATCAACAGCTGGGGAGTGCGACCAACCTCACCATGACGCGCGCCAAGCTAGCGGTTCTTAAGATGGCGCGATCTCCACACAAATCTTTTGCGGGACCTTACCGAACGTGCATGCATAATCGGGGATAAGGACGCTTTCTAGTCCTGAAGTCTCGCACCTCACCGCTGCATGGCGCAAATAAATTGTCCATGGTTGCCCTCTCTGGCTGCTGACTGATAGCGTTTCCCTCCCCCGACATCATGGCACCAACCGAAGCTCTGACGGAACCTACGCAAAACGACGGTGTTTCTCTCCGTAGCGGCGCACCCCCTAACCGTTCAAAGACATGGCAAAGTCGAATGCCATTCGCCTCGTCGAAGAATCGGACAAGCCCGAGCCATGACCAGCTGAGTCGCGAGCACACGCGCGGAAGCAGACGATCGGGCGCGAGCAAGAAGAAGGATGCGTGGTGGAAGATAAGGCTGTTCGCCGGCATGTATAATGATATACGGAGAAGGGCGCCGTTCTACTGGAGCGACTTCCAGGACGCGTGGGATTATCGCGTGGTTCCCGCTACCGTGTACATGTATTTTGCGAAGTATGTATACATATCAATACATTCAATTACCACAAAGCATATCCATAAGACATGAACACCTAGATGAGGTTAAGCAATTGCTATCAATCTAGACCTAGTACCGCTATTGCGTTGAAAGAGACATATGCTGACAGTGGACCAGCATTCTCCCCGCTTTGGCTTTCAGTCTGGACATGTTCGTGAAGACAGACCAAAGTTTTGGTGTCAATGAGGTCCTTCTCTCGTCGGTACTCGCATCTGTCGTATTCTCCCTGGCTGCATGCCAACCGCTCGTCATTGTGGGCGTGACTGGTGAGCTGACCCATTGCTGTGAGAAGAGAAGTTGGCAGCTAAGCTCTGATTAAGGTCCCATAACCGTGTTCAACTACACAGTCTACGATATCATAACACCCCGTGGCACCAACTACTTTGCCTTCATGGCATGGATTGGGATGTAAGCTCTAGTCCTCATCTCAATTGATAGTACAATTCGGCTGACACGACGCAGATGGTCCCTGATATTTCACTGGATCCTCGCAATCACGAACTCGTGCAATGCCCTCCGCTACGTAACTCGCTTCTCCTGTGACATCTTCGGATTCTACGTTGCATTCATTTACCTGCAAAAGGGTATACAAGTTCTCACCCGCCAATGGGAGATATCAGATGCCTCGGCCTACCTCTCCATCGCCATTGCGCTGCTCGTCACAGGTGTGGCTTACATATGTGGCGTTCTAGGTACCTCTGCCCTCTTCCAGCGCCACATTCGTAAGTTCGTCGAAGACTATGGCACGCCCCTAACAGTAGTCTTCTTCACTGGCTTCGTCCACATCGGCAAGATGGCGAACATCGAGCTTCTCAAGTTGCCCACGAGCAAAGCCTTCTTCCCAACTACCGACCGCGGATGGTTCATCCACTTCTGGGACATCAGCGTCGGCGACATCTTCCTCGCCATCCCCTTCGCAGTCCTCCTAACAATCCTCTTCTGGTTCGACCACAACGTATCCTCCCTCATCGCCCAAGGCACCGAATTTCCCCTTCGCAAACCTGCCGGCTTCCATTGGGACCTCTTTCTCCTGGGGCTGACCACCGGCGTCGCCGGCCTCCTCGGGATCCCCTTCCCCAACGGCCTCATCCCACAAGCACCTTTCCACACAACCTCCCTCTGCGTAACACGTACCGTTTCCGATGAGGATGACGAGGCAAACAAAGGCCACACCCGCCGCGTCGTCGACCACGTCGTGGAACAACGCGTCTCGAATCTCGCGCAGGGCCTTCTCACACTAGGCACCATGACAGGCCCTCTCCTTATCGTCCTGCACCTCATCCCGCAGGCCGTGCTCGCAGGCTTGTTCTTCGTAATGGGCATCCAGGCCCTGGAGGGCAACGGCATCACGCTCAAATTGCTCTTCCTCGCGCGGGACAAGCACCTCACGCCGCGTTCGGACCCGCTCATGCGCATCGAACGGCGGTCCGCGATCTGGGTGTTTGTCGCGCTGGAGCTGGTCGGGTTCGGCGCGACGTTCGCGATCACGCAGACGATTGCGGCGATTGGGTTTCCGGTGTTTATCTTGCTGTATATCCCTATGCGCACGTGGGGTATGCCGAGGTGGTTCATTGAGGCGGAGTTGAGGGTGTTGGATGCGCCGACGGCGAGCCCGTTCACGATGGAGAGTGTAGGGGGGAACCATGGCGAAGTTATAGAGCCGGAGACGGACGATGTGTTCTCAGAGAGCGACGAGGCGGAGAGGGGTGAGAGGAGCGGGAGGCGGTTGTCGAGACATGAAAGTGTGGTGGAAGAAGGTCGACGGAACGCACAGGGTGCGAGTAGAAGGAGGAGCAGTGTGCGAACTGCGGAGGCGATGGAACTCGATAACATTGAAAAAGCATAGGGGTGGTGAATACACAAAAGTCCATGGTTTGGTTGGCTACACATGGTGGTCGACATGTATATGAGCAATCGCGCGTTCGTGCGCAAAAAAAAGTTATATCGTCACTCATGGTCTCTCACCCACAAATCATTGTCACATCATTTGAGATTAGATATTCTAGTTGAGACCCGTGTATTATCAACTAAACATTAGTCCCGAGCACGACGACGACTTTACGACTGCTCAGGAACGTTACTAACTCCACACCATCTTCCTTAGTTCATACCAACTGATGCCTCATTCGTAATCATCTCAACCATAGCACCATGTGCTCAAATCCTCTTCGCTGTACGCCACAGAGTCATATAGTTGCGAGACACCTACTAAGCGTTCGTCAACCAGCACTTGAGGGACGAAGTACGCTTGTCGAAGCCGACGCTGCTCAAGTCCGACAGCTTGCTAACATCGGACCAGGTCGCCTCCTGGATCCAGACAGACTGGCCCTTGCAGTTGTCCTCGCTATAGCATTATCAGTCAATGTTTCAAAAGCTCAAGTATTGACGAGAGGGGTACTTACGCGTAGAGCGAGCAGCCATACGGCCGCATACCGGTCCAGGGCGCTCCTTGAATGGAGGTCATGGAGACCGAGGAGATGAAGTTGTGCCTAGGAAGTGAGTTTAGCATCATAACCCATTCGCGGTATCGATATGAGAGGTACTTACCGCACGTTGAAGCACGTAGCGGTGCTGCCGTCCGTCTCGGGGTGGTCAGTCACGTCCTTGTCGAACCCGATCTGGATATGGTCGCCCTTCCAGCTCTTCTCGCTGTAGGCATCGATCTATGTTTATTAGTACACCAGCAATTGAAGAGGGCGGTGGGGTAAAAAAATTGCTCTTACCAGGGTAACGGGGACTGTGGCCTCGGCGTCTGCGCGAGCGACGGCGGCCGCGAGGACGGTGGTCGCCGAAGCCAGAGCGAAGACAATAGTATAAAAGCGCATATTGACGGTTGTTCCTGCTTAGTGGGGTGGTGTTTGAGGTGTAAAAGTGTGGTGTAGAGATTGGAGACGTGCGAGGGGTTGGGTGGTATGGGAGAGAACAGAACTGCAAGAGCTTGGAACAGCGGAAGCAAGGGATTTTGTAGTTGCCAGGCGCGAGGCTAGTGAGAGGGAGGCCGGGTGACGTAGGGCTCTGTTGAGGTGAAAGGTGGTCCGCAAACGGGCATGTGCCGAAGGTAGCCACCGGTCTCTTTCACCAGAAGTGAATCATTACTCGGGGTCGAAAACAGGTAGAGCTTTCGAAAAGGACTGGTGAGGCGTAGCATTAGCATCATGAACAGACTCTCTCTCGTGACCGCAGTATGTACGCTGTTGCAGTGCGATGTCTAAAGTTTGATACCTTGTGTTACCTCAGGATGAGCAATGCAGTACGAAAAACTCGAGACTATCGTTCGTTTAGCTGCTAAAATCGACCGTCACCATGCCATACAAGGCCTAAACAAACCTGATACCATAGTCAGCGCATATTGCCAGTAGCGACCATTACGTACTAGCATAGGCACCATACAGGGAGTCTAAGTAACGCAAAAATATTGTTGTGAAGTTAAACGTGAATTTGGTCAGAGTGACTACCCCTATCTGCTAAGGTTATACAAGAGAGAGGTAAAACTCCGTCCATGCTTGGGGTATCTTTTCCCGTACCTAATGCTTTTCGTAGAAAAATCCAAGATCACAATTGCGACCACCCAATCAGAACGCCACCCATCTCGGCAATATGATACACGCTCACCTGAGGCAGACCAGGAAACAGATATTTCGAGCACTTTGTACCGCTAACTTGCGCATTCCGTGGGCAATCCTCAAGCGGTGAGCAGTGGTCCGCAATAGTCTCGCAGGACCGCCACCAGATCATCTTCTCTGGCAAGCTGCAGTAGTAGCTTTTCCTGCACCTCTTTCCATTTCTTCAGGTCGTCAAGCTCGGTCTGCTTCAGATACTTGGTTTCGTTTCCCGCGACGTCTGTACGGTTCGCCTTAGACAAAAGCTCCTGAATCTTCTCGCGCTCGAAGGCAATGCGTTGCAAAATCCGTACTTGGCCCTTGTAGGTATCGTGTAGTAGTTTCTCACGAGCACGCTGAATGTCGTACCAGATGAGATGCAATGACAATTTGGCCTCTCGTCGATCGACCTTGGGAACCTCCTGCGTCTGCACAAAGCCTTGGACAGTAAGATCGTTGACGATGCCTCGAACGTCGTTGGCGGAGGACATCATAGTGTTGCACAATTGGCGCTCATCCAGCTTGCCTTTCTTCTTTAGCGCGCGGAGTAGCTTCATTGCGACCGTGCTTTTCCTTGCCAGTACGGTATTTTCAATCTCTTGCTGAATTAAGCTCTTAGCCATTAAATCGAAGTCAACTCGATATTGCCCTCGAGCGTGCCAAGTGACGAAGCGTAAGGGATGATCGACGAGGAGGCTGAGGTGGGCCTCTACAATCTCAGAGCGCTCGTGGAAACTCAAGGATGAAGGATCCACAGGCTGAGAGAGTACGCCATCTTTACCAACGCTGTTCTTGGTGATACGAGCAACGGCATTCGGATCTAACCCGTTGCAGATGTCCAGGCCAAGCACTTTAGCCCGCTGGGCGATGTCCTTCGTATTGACTACGTGGTCGGGATTTGGCTCCCACTGTGGCTGGTCCTCAATATTGACAGGTAGTGGGTCGGGACAGTCCTCAAAGCACCGAGGAATGTTCTTTTCTAGGGAGCGTAGCAATATCTCGTAGAGACGCGCAGTGGTGTAGCTTATGCGCTGCTCGACTAGAGAGACGAGGTGCTGGTTGCGCATTGCTACGGCTGCTTTTTCTGGGTTGACGCGAATGACCAGATCATCTTCAGGAGAATGATCGAAACTACCAGCGCTGCCATATTGACCTTGTCCATTGATTTTTGTTCGCTTGTTGGAGCCGTAGTCGGAGTCGTTGGCTTTTCGTTTCCTGGAGGAAAAGTTCGGAGTCTCCAGCCACGCATCGCGGATGCGACGTTTATTTGCCATTATAAGATGCGCGAGCCTGTCCTTGTCTTTGATTCCGGTGGGAACGGCACCGCCCCAATGGTCATTGAGAGCTTGTTGGCGCGCAATATTGTGCATGTCTTCTGCAGACAGATACTGCGCCTCGGCAACTTGTATAACCCAGCCGTTTTCCATTAAAGTTTGAATGATACTGTAGAGCTCTTCTGGGGATCCCATGGTTTCGTCATCGTGCTCGTCATGCGACGACCCGTTCACCAAAGATGTGTCCCCATTGCTAGCGTCCCCATTGATTTTCGTCCCATTTATTTTCCTACCGTTTACCGCCTCCTCTTGACCTTGATCGGGTGGAAAATAGGCCTCGCGCAGATCCGCAACCGAAGTGTGACCTAATGTCAGCAGGTTCGAGATGACATTGGCAGACTTTTTGTCGAAGCGTTCCTCAACAAAATGGGCGATCTTCGCGTGGCGGACTAGGGCATACGACTGCTGCCAGTCGATGTCGTAGAAGACGATGGGCTCGTTCGAGGGAGAATGGAAGACGAGGTGCTGCTGGGTCAAGATGACGAGGCCGAGGCTGATCTGACTCGAAGTGAGGTAGGAAGCCTTGGAAATCTCTGCGCGCCGCTGCCGTCCAAAGCGCGCGAGGACAGAGAAGACGCGCTATACAGAGTCAGAGTTGCGCAAGACTGGGAGAGAGATGCAGTAGAAGGCAAAAGCTTTGAGTTCTGTCGAATGTGCACAATGTACAGGGCACTCAAGTCTTTCGCCATGAAGCGGGTGCTCCGGAGGTCACCGTACCGCTGCAAGTTCGCCATACATGTCCTCGACGAGGAAGGTGCAGAGCTCCGCAAGAATCTGGTCGCATGTTGGTCGTGAATCATCCAGCGCGCAGTGTGCTGCAGCTTACCGGAGTCTCGCGCTGAGTGTACGACATGGTTGCCTAGATATTTGCCAGATATCTAGGTGTCTTATGTGCTACCGTGGAGGCATTGGGGTGCGTGCAAGACTGTGCAGGTGGTGAGCGGAGGCTCTAAGCGGAAGCTTGCACAAAAAGTGCGGCGGGGAGGATCGTGGTGAGGGCCCAACCAATCAGGCATGGCCCAAGCGGGTTATGTCAGCGATCCAGAGGAAACTGCACAGCTTCATCGGGTGTCTTCGCCTTGACCATCCCATCCATTGTCGCCTCCCCACACATCGCAGCCCCGTAGCACGGCGTCCGCTTCACCATGTTCTCTCGATCGACCGCCTGCCGGGGCGCCCAGAGAGCTGCGCGCCACGTCGCCGTCCGTCCCTCGCAGCGCCGCGGTCTCGCAGCTCCCGCATCAGGATCCTTTCAGTACCAGTCGGGCGACGCAAAGGGCGTCAAGTTTGCGAGCAGAGACTACGCCGGTGCAACCACGACTCTCGCCCTCGTGGCCAAGGCCGGTACGCGATACCAGCCGCTGCCTGGCCTGACCGAGGCCCTACAGCACTTTGCATTCCGGGTACGCCATTGAGGGTCCTACGAGCTGTATCGAGCTCTGCTAATGCTCAATTGCATTCTAGAGCACCGACAGACGGTCAACGCTGCGCATTGTCCGCGAATCCGAGCTTCTGGGAGCTCAGCTCTCTTCCTACCACACCCGCGAGGCCCTAGTTCTGGAGGCCAAGTTCCTCCGCGATGACCTGCCCTACTTCGTCGAGCTCTTCGGCGAGGTTGCCGCGTCGACCAAATACCTGCGTATGCAACCTTGAATACTACAGATGGAACATGGTGCTAATCTTGATAGCCCACGTCTACCTCGAGGAGGTTCTTCCTATGCTCCACTTCGCCCACAAGCGATTCCTCGCCAACCCGCTCGACATGGCCATCAACTCCGCACACGGCCTTGCCTTCCACCGCGGTCTGGGCAACCCCACTGCTTCCTCGTCGTCCCACCCCTACACCAAGTACCTCGAAGCCGACACCGTCGAGTGGTTCTCCAAGATCGCCTACGCCAAGCCCAACTTCGCCCTTGTTGCCAACGGTGCCGAGCACAGCGACCTGAGCAAGTGGACAAACGAATTCTTTGATGGCGTCCCGGCATCACCTATCGAGCAGCTCACCACTGGCACTGAGCAGACCAAGTACCACGGAGGTCAGGAGCGCATTGCCCACGACAAGGCTAACGCCTTCGTGATTGCTTTCCCTGGATCTAGCTCTCCCTCTGGCAAGTTCTACAAGCCCGAGATCGCCGTCCTCGGATCGCTGCTCGGTGGCCAGTCTAGCATCAAGTGGTCCTCTGGATTCTCGCTGCTCGGCAACGCAAAGGCCTCGCCCGGTACTTCTGTCAAGACCACCAGCGCCATCTACTCCGACGCTGGTCTTCTATACACTGCCATCACTGGTAACGCTGAATACGTCGCGCAGACTGCCAAGACCACGGTCGAGCTCATCCAGAAGATCGCCGCCGGCGATATTCCTCAGGAGCTCTTCCAGAAGGCCAAGGCTGCCGCCAAGTTCAAGGAGCTCGAATACGGTCAAGACACCACCGCCGGTCTTGTCTACACTGGCTCCGGTCTCATCAGCAACAACCAGGCATACCAGATCGACGAGGTTGCCAAGGCCATCGATGGCGTCACAGAAGAGGCTGTCAAATCGGTAAGTTTAACCAGTCTTCCATGTTTGATATGCAGTGAACTGACTTGTATCCGCAGGCCGCCAAGTCATTACTCGAGCAGAAGGCATCAGTATCAGCCGTCGGCGACCTCCACGTTCTGCCGTTCGCTGAAGACCTCGGTCTCAAGGTGTAAATACAACCTAAAGTAGAAGGTGGATTTAGTGTGAAGCGTTGCTTGGTCAGGGGCTTGATGTACCATTACCTGTGATTAGTCCCAGATAGAAGTGTTTTATATGAAAGATTTTTCATTTGTTACCTGCTCTGCTTCGAAACGCAGAACTCCCGTCTTATGTTTTGAATCGCATTTTGAAATCTGGGAGGGCATAGCCAAGTTCCCTGCTTCCATTGAGTCGAAGCAGCGGCTCTTCAAGTCACGTACGATGTTCCCATCAGCGGCAAATCAAACTACCAGCACCTCAAGTGCAGAGCCCAGGTGCCCAGGCGCCCGGGCGTCCACTTCTTCACGTGCAAGCGCGTCGCCCGCATAACCGTGCGCACAGACCAACCAACAGCCGTGTCGACCACGAGCTGCAACATTCGAAAACAACGCAGGCTCACCGCGCCGCGACTCGAATCTACACCTGCCTGCGCTAACGGCTCACCGCAATTGTACTTCGGCAAAGTATCAACACTACCGCGGTGATTTCCCGTGTCCACGCATCACAATGCCGCAAACGCTTTACCCTCGCGGCACAGTCAAGAAGATTGTAAAAGCGCACGCGAACCGCCCGCTCTCCAAGAATGCCGATATTCTCATATTCTTGAAATATGCGCTGTTCATGCAGGAGTGAGTGTTCACCACCCCCACGCTCTCCCGGCCTGGCTCCATAAGGGAAGGACGGTTCGGGATAGAAGACTAGAGGGTGAAATGAGGGAGAGGGCAGTGGACAGAATGCTAAATTGATTAGGGTTATCAAGGAAGCGGGTATCGCGTCGAAACGAGCGGGCGACCGGGGTGTGAGCGCGAGGAGTGTGAGAAAAGTGAGGGAAGGGTGTTTGAGGAAGTTCAAGGGTTGAAATGCAAGAGAGGAGATCACGAACAGATGAGCGACTTGGGGAAATTTAGCGGTACAGGAGTTATGTGTGTGAAATCAGGCGTTCGGTTATGGTCATGATACCCCATATGCGGTCTTCCTAACTGTAGCACGGCATTATAACTCAATATTAAAATTGCTCTCAGTCTCCGAGGCTATGTGTACATGTTGCCGTGTTTCGAATGTTCCATGCTGGGAGAATCTTCACGAGAGCTTACTACCTGAGATGCCTATTCCTTCACGATCTTCGGCACCACCCATCCTCCGACATACCTCTTATCTACCGTGGGAAGTTCGACTTTGACATGCGGCCCACGTTCCGGTTCTGCGTCCTTGAGAGCGCTCTTGAGCCCCGCAATAGTAACACCCGACGCGACGCAGCTGGCTAACATACCCTGCGTCTCCTTGTTCCACGCTTGCTCCGCTCCCTTCGCCTTCGCGTCCTTAGCACCGCGTTTCTTGACGTTTGCAAAAGCATCCTTAGCAGTCTTCAGTGAATTGTCGATGTTAGTCCATAGCAACGAGTGTTCTTGCCTGAGGTCATCGTTGATCGATGGTGTGGGATCGGAGTACGAGCCGTACGGTTGGAGTGCAGTTTGGAACTCTTCGAAGGACGGGACTTCGGGCGGTTGGAGCGTAAGAAAAGGCTTCATGCGAAGTTCGTAACGCAGCTCTTCGGTAGAGAAAGGCCGACCAGGACAGGGAATGAGCCGAAGGTAATTCGCAATCATGTAGAATTCGTGAAGTGCTTTTGCGAACGCGCTGATCCCCGTGGCTTGGTGGAGCTCAGAGTCGATGAAGGCCAGTTTCTTATCTGTGTCGTCCGCGTCATGATAGCGTGACCCTTGGACGAGTTGTATACAGCGTTCAGAAAGATGCCCAGCACAGCGCTGCAATGCGTCTTTACGTTTCCCAGCTGTAAGCGAGAGAAAGTAATACATGCCCGCGTGTTCGTCAGGGAGATAGATATCCTGTTCGAAGCCTAGGATGACGACTTTCTCAATCATCCACAATTTCTTTATGTATACCCACGTCAGAAGTGGGCTGTTCATGACTTCCTCAGAGATGTTGAGCTGCAAGGCGTGACCGACAAGATCGGCATCGACAAACACAGCATCCTGTTGCAACATATCCCAAGCTATTATGACATGCGTGAGCATTCGGCGGAGTCGGCATCGATTCTGGCCCAAGGCTACCCAGAGGTCGAGATAGGGCTGTCCCACGCGCTCCACGAATTCGTCTATCAAGAGCGCGAACTGTAATCTTGGCGGTTTGGGCATCAACGGATTGCGCGGTGGAGAAAGCGCCCAGTTCGCAGGGTCCAGGATTGGAGATTCATGGAAGACGAATGATTTCACGTCTTCGAGAGGCAGTGATACAGGCGCATTCAGAATGTAGGGGTCAAAGAGAATGTTCGAGAGGTATGACCGCGAGTATGTAAGAGGCGCCGGGTGGCGAGAAGCGAACATCCATAGGAAGGACTGGTACTCCAACGGGTCGGTCGGCAGATCTTTGAAGCGAGTTGCTTCTTCGCAATCGGCGCATAGCTGCTTCAGTGTCTGCAACGCGTCCTTGAACTCGACTTCAACTATTGGCCGTGGTGGTACCGTTGAAGCAAGTCGTCGTTGTATCTTAGTGCTGAAAGACCCAGGAACTGTCTTGCCCAAATGATGAGTGTCGTTAATTTTGTCAATATGGGGAAGTACAGGTGGCCAAAAGTTGGATAAGAGCTCTAGTGGACACTCAGGATCAAGGGCGCATAGGAACGACTTCCTGAAATGGAGTCTGGCGATGATCGCTAATCGAAGTTCGTCCTCAATCTTGAGGTCAGAGCTATGAAAGAATCAGTATATTTCCGTTCTCCTTTTTGACTTGGGTAGGATCCGACTTACTCCTCAATCATCTCTATACTTGCATCCAATTCCCGCAGGAAAACATCTATCGGCACCTGCACGAATAATACGCGGTTATACGTATGCGTGGCAAAATCCTCTTCCTCGAAGTAATCCCTCGCCATGATCTTTGCGATTACATAGTCACACCCCTTGATTACGGCTAAACAGTACGCTCTGAGCACGTCCAGCAATGTGCCTGGTCTCTTGTCGTCTGCGATGTTGCCACGGTAGAACTGCGCTTGAGGGACGGTCTTAGGCTCTGGGAAAAGTAGTCTGTCGATGTAGACTGAAGTGAAGAGCGTCTGGGACAAGGGATAGCCCGTATGCCACGCCATTTCATAGCTTAGAAGCTGATCCATGATGCCAATCAGTTCCTCTGGCAAGACAGGCGCAAGTGGGTCGAAGTCGTCCTCCAAGGTTTCGCCTGTTTGGAGGAAGCCGCTGTCCATCTTGGGGTCCATGATCTGCCACCATGGTTAGACTTGGTGAGACGAATGACTGTTCAGCTCAGTACCTCGATGGCTCCAATGGATTCGAAGAGCGTAAAATAGTCATCTTTAATGAGCTGGCCGACATCGAGGGCTGCAACACAACCTTAGTGAAAGATTTCAACTGCAAGTACACAGGGCAGGATTAGTTCACGTGTTCGTGGATGAACAATCGCAGCCTAATCGTATGAGGGCATTCCGAAAGTCGGAACTTCCCAAACAGCCCGAACACTTACCTTGACAAGCTCTCGTGAACTTCTCCGTCACATCATGAATTTGAGGCGGCGCACCACGCCTTGGTGCCTGTCGTAGTGGTAAGCTGGTTTGTGCAAAGCTTGAGCTCTCTGCAGATGCAAAGGCGGGGCCTAAAAGCCTCATCAATACATGGGAACAAGACGCGAAAGCATGCAACGAACCTGTGCCATTAGAGGCTATTGACGCATCAGTGTCGCGTGCGGCCGCGTCGTGGGGGAGAGGAGAAGGATCGGCCATGATGTGCGTTCGCCCTCTGGTTGAGAGTGGAGTTGGTTCCGATGCGGAAGTCGGGCGCGCTGGGGTGTACTTGTACCTCTTAACAAGCTCTGTAGTGGAGCTACGAACAGAGCACCTACGGCCGCCACAGCATAATATCACGAGTGAAGTAAGCCAAAGAGTGCAATTGAGGCTCAGATATTGTCGTGCATTGGGTTTCTAGAATTTCCTCCACGATACTTGCGTTGATAGTACAGAATATACACTTCGCCCTCCATCGCAGCCTCCGCCGGGTGTCCTTCGCCTGTGTATCCCATCACCAAGCCATTGCTACTTGTCTCACATCTAGGATGATGCTGCGCTCTCCGTCGAAGCAACAGCCTCAGCCAGGTTCTTGGCCTCGCCCTGCTTGCCGTTCTAACCTGTGTCAACCTCCTTCCACTCCCTGTAATGTCTTAATACACTTACCTCCCACTTAGCAAACCTGAGCTCGCTCTCGCCTCGTCGCTCGGCGGCGATTCTCTTGTCCTCCTTGAGGGAGCGGCGGACGGCGCGGGATGCGATCGCAATGTAGCGGTTGTACCTGTTCAAACAGTCAGAACCAGATGCAATTGCGATATCTTCGGGTCGTGCAGGGGTCGGAATGCGTACGAGATGCCGGCGGCTTTCCAAGCGAATGCCATTGTGATGGTCGGAGGTGTATTTTCGGGGGTTGAGGTCGTGGAAAGGTGGAGCTTGCGGTTGTGAAGGGTTGAAGCGGAGCTTGCGAACTTTCGGGATGCGGCTCGGCGGAATCAAGGTCACGTGCGCCGGATCGCGCCCGCGTCTAGGGTCACTTTTGTACTTTAGACACGATCCAAGCACTGTCTCTGTCCCGTATGTGATTTGAGAGGAGCTCTGTCACTATTCGCAGAATCAGGGCCAAGTGACTCCTTGAGGAGGCCTCATACTAACGGTACAATCGAGTCGACTTGTATGCGTCAACTGTCCTAGGATTACATGTCAATGATGAGGGTGCACGAGAACTTGAGCGTTCACTGTGAGATTATACAGGGTATGAGTGAATTCGTGAAGGTCATTCGATCAGTTTCTATTCGTGAACCATGTTCTCTCGGAGCATGGGCCTCATCTACTGGCTCAGCTCACGTTAGGACAATTACCCTACATCTAAAAGACTGTTTGGGTACGGTCAGCTTTAGTATCACCTTTTCCAGCGTCTGCCTGACCCTTTCATGAATCCGTCTCCATGGCCTCTCCGCCCTCCTCACCACCGCCCTCCCGGTTCTCGAAGGTAGCATCCAGCCACTCTGCGATATCTTGGCCCTCGAACAGCTTGAAATCCTCACCGATGCCACTCACTCCCACGCTAGTGTTGTCCACCGTAAGCTCCTTATCCTGGGACAGCGACTCCTTCAGAGCCCTCAGCGCATGCTTGATCAATTCCTCGCGACTTGAACCCTCAAAGTTATCCAAATGCCTCTCCAAGTACGTCCTCGCCATCTGACTCCGGGCACCAATTCCGCAGGCAACCATTTCTTGCGTAACACCGCTAGGTTGGAACTCGAACAGATGCGGTCCTTTTGCGTCCACACCGGCGATCAGCAGGCCGACGCCATATGGCCGTCGTCCATATTGCTGAGTGTTGATCTGTGCGCGGTCCGCAATGCGGGAGGTGATCTCAGAGAGTGGAATTGCGCGGTCATAAGTCAGGCGTGATGAGAGAGATTGCTGCTTCATGAAGTTGGAGAGCACACGGGCATCTGAAGCGAGACCGGCGAGGGCGATTCCGAAGTGCGAGTCTATCGGAATGATCTTCTTTTGGTAGGATGAGAGTTCTTCTGCGTTTCGCTGGGGTGAATTAGCATGTATGCATTCCCGACTGAGAAGGTGCGATGCGTACCTTGATCGCCGCAAGCACGGCATGTGTCTTGCTGACGACGCCCACAACGACTGAACCTTGTTTGACGGCCTCCTGTGCATATTCGACCTGGAAGATACGACCCTGGGGTGAGAACGTCACCGAATCGTTGTCATAGTTGTTTCTGAACATGATGGCGGCGTGGGTTGTGTGATGTTGGTCCCGTGTAGCTCGGAGAAATTCCTGTGGGCACAATCGCAAAGTCCGCGCGCACGAATTTCCAACGGGGGTTGTGAAGCGTCGAGGTGTTGCGGAGAGCTTTGGATAACAGTTGGCGGGGGAGGGTAGGCAGCGCCCATGTTACGAAGCTCCATTGTAGCTTCCCGCCAAGACAACGGCCGTGCACATCCAGCCTCACAGACGCTACGCAACCGCAGCTCAGCGGGCAAGCTTCGAGCATCGCCAGGAATCCCCACGCTCCACTATCGCCGTTGCATGTCCCGGACTATCGAACGAACACTTTGCGCAACATCTTCCCGTACACAGTGCCGCTTCCCGCCATGGCTGGCATCAAGACGATCATAGGACTCTCCTTCGTACGACTGCCTTGTCGCATGCGCGCCCATGTCCCTATGAGCTAACAGTAGAACAACAGGTCCTTGCCATCGGCTTTCTCCTCGTCATATTAAGCGCGGCGCTCTTCAAAAACTATCTCACGCTTCTCGTCGTTGCGACATACGTAGTCGCACCACTGCCGAACTGGATATGCGGCCGTGCAGCCAATCCAGATGACTTTATGGAGAGCGCAGGAAGTGGAGTCGTAGACTTTGGAAGGTTCTTGACCGGATTTTTTGTTGTTATGGGCATTGGTACGTCTTCTAGAGTGAACACGCGTTTCGATGCCGTAGCGCTGCGTTCACATGGCTAGGGTCGGCAGTGCTAACAGATAGAACAGCGCTCCCAGCCCTTCTGTACCATTCCGCCACGATTCAAGCCGGAGCCGCGGTCATGTCAGTCGTGGGTGGACTACTGATTTATGGAACGATCATCAGCTTCACGCTTTTTTTCCAGGAAGATCAAGATTTCTGACTACAAGGCCGGAACGACGAATGAAGAGTACCACGGAGAGGGTGAACAAAGGTCACCGCCTTGCCTTTGGGGCACTGTTCGACTTGGAGCAGGCTGTCGTCAATATGAGAACTGGGAAGGGAGCTGGGTCGCGCTATAGACTGGCGCCTGCACATGGGTTTCCTCATCTTGAGCGTTCGTGTAAAACTATCTTGCCTTATGTTGCATTTATCGGACATGTCTTGTTCATACCGCTTGTGTTGGATATCGAATGGATTTGATATAAGAATCGGAATATCTCCAAACAGCCCACAAATAGTACTTCCTCACAGGCCTCTGTGAGACTTCCAACGCCTGGCTAATATTCATACAACATGCACTGCAAGTCACGTATGCCAGCAACCCGTTGTTGGCCCTCAAACACCCATCGCAGACTCATCGCTTCCGTATCCAGATCAACTGATCCCACTCTTTGGACTACTTCCATCACCTCATAGCGCCAGGTTGTACGTATACTCGTCCTCCATGTTCTGGGCAACCCAGAGCACAGCAGAGCTGCTCTCCGTTAGCATTATAATCACATATAGATCAGTCTCCGGGATGGAGCCTCGACCCACCTTAACATAATCAGCCCATTCGCAACTACGTTCCCCACGCCCATCCAGATAGTTGGCCACACGTAATCGGCCACGATGTACTTGAGCACCAAGACTACCACACTTCCAGCCAGTCCACCAGCCAGCAGCGCAAAGCCCAAAAACAGCACCAATCGCGCCTTCCACGCAACCCCGTTTCCGGAGTAGGAGAATGAATCAGCCGACAAGCGTGACTTATCAATCGAGTTGATGACCAGCATTCCCAGCGCCGAGCAGATGCCGGGTATCCAATCCACAAAGGTTACATGCACGGCTGGGTCGGAGGGGTTCATGGGGGAGCGGGACCAAGAGGCGACATCGATTAGAAGGAAGAAGCCGAGAGAAAACTATATGATATGTCCATCAGCGTCCAGGATATCGCGAGTAAAAGCCGGTGTTGCGTACCAGGGCTCCGGCTGCGTAGACGCCTGCGGTCCGGGTGTTGGCGCTGTTCAACCAAGCCGGCTTGGGGAAGCGAAATAGGCGGTGAGACGACATGCTGCTTTTGTTATATTTTGCGTGGTCGTCCTGTGGCGTGTTCGTGCAGCTGCGCGCAAGCTGTGATGTTGGAGCTGTGCTTGCGCCTGTGAGGCTGGGCTAGGCTTCGTCAGTTGGTCGCGCCTGCCAAGCTCACGTCGGCAACAGCAATCGCCGACTGCAGCTTCTCCACCAAAAAAGTTCGAGCGCACTTGTGCTTCCTCCGCACGAATACCATTAAGCTCACCCACCACAAGCTAGATGGCGCCCACAAAATCCATAAAAGGCAAATCTACCTCGAAAGGCGGCAAGCCTGGAGGTTCGAAATCCGGCGGCCCTTCGAAAAAATCTGCGAAACCAAAAGGTAGCGCACCCGAAGGCATTTCGAAGAAGAAGCAGAAATCCCTCGCTCTCGCCAAACCCGGTGGCGCCCAAAAGTCGAAGTCAAGAATACCATCCGGCAAG
Source organism: Paraconiothyrium brasiliense (assembly GCA_025388405.1). Taxonomy (NCBI): domain Eukaryota; kingdom Fungi; phylum Ascomycota; class Dothideomycetes; order Pleosporales; family Didymosphaeriaceae; genus Paraconiothyrium; species Paraconiothyrium brasiliense. The sequence continues at coordinate 727,314 of JANBXC010000008.1, forward strand.
GCAAAGAAGCGCGTCTACAAGGAATCAGAACTGGACCTACCAAAGCTCAATGGCATTATCCCTGCCGGTATTGCAAAGCCAAAGGGCCAGAAGAAGGGCAAGACCTTCGTGGACGATCCCGCGAGCATGATGGCAATCATGAGCATGGTTAATGCAGAGAAGGACAAGGATGTCGAGAGCAAGATCATGCGCGCGAGACAGTTGGAGGAGGTGCGGGAGGCTAAGAGGAAGGAGATGGAGGCCAGGGCGGAGGAGAAGGCGAGCAAGTTTGAGGAGACAAAGAAGGGATTGAAGAAAAAGAGAAAGAGTAGGCATTCCGATCCGGCGAGGATTGACGACGTGGATGACGAGACGCCGAAGAAGGCTGCGAAAGGCAAGAAGAAGAGGGTGTCGTTTGGTTGAAGACCCATGAGCATCATGATCTACTCGATTCGCTATGTCTATTCTGCAACTTGATACCCAGCATAACGATCGTGTCTCGCGACACCCTATTTTGGCGGCAATACCAGCCTCCTATTACACGGGTCGAAAATGGGATACTTCTTCGTGGGCACCTCGCCGTTTAGCTCCACTTTCTTACCCGCTGGTAATGCATCTACATCTACCTCATCATGCAGCTTGGTGAGAAACGCTACAACGGCGTCCGCAAACCATCTTTTACCTCCGAACTGGAACCAGCTCAAATGTCCACCCCAATTAGTGCAGCAAAGGACAGTATACGGGTTTTGTTTGAACTCTTCGTAGGGTATCGCTTCCATGCTGGATATCTAGGTCCGGGTTAGCGAGGCGGGTCGGGTTCAAGAGGTACAAGAACCGGCAGGAGAACGTACCGGATCGTCTTCGGCGTTGATAGCGAGGAACGGAATCTTGATAGCAACGACTGCATCAGCTGATTGTGCGTCACGATAGTATGAAGTTTCGGTCGGATATCCCCATGTTGGTGCTTGAACCGCCCTGTGAGGAACATTAGTACCCTCTTATCGTTCGCATAGCCTTCCACACCATTGCTTACCTGTCGAATTCGTGCAAGTACTTGCACTTCATGATTCTCTCGTCATCGAGTCCCTCAGCTTCGAGAAGTTCGGTGCGGTGTCGTTCATATAACTTCTTCAAATTGCCTCCCATAACTGTGCTGTAGACGCTTAGTCCTAGCCAGCTTCTCTGTAGTGCTACGTTGGCGATCTCGAGATTCCACGGATTGGAGCATGCAACAGCAGCTTTGAGCACGCATCTGTCACCCTCTTCAGCCACATAGTTGGTCAGAATATTCGCGCCTAAGGAAAACCCGATGGCGTAAAGCGGTCGATTGGGGAACAGCTTCGTCAAATGCTCGACTAGCTGTCTCACATCCCACGTTGCCCTTGCATTGAACAATCTCGGCGTCGTAATCTTTGACAGCGCACAGCCCCTTCCGTTGACCACGCATGATTCCCAACCCGAGGCCGTGATAGGGGCTACGCATTGTCGAAGGTAGACTTCGTGTGAGCCACCGCTCAGGCCGTGCAAGTACACCAACATGGGCTTGTTATCGTCACTGCCAACGGCAGTCCAATCTTTTTCAGAAAAGAACGTAGTCCTCTCGGGTAGCTCATCATCAGGCCTGCTAGCAACGCCCTCCTCTTTCGAAACGACAAAATCAACAGTGAATTGGCCTGGGTACACCGAGTGTGTTGACTCATAGATCTTGCGTTTGTAATACACTTCAGGACCGTCGTCTTTCACAGCTGTCCACATTGTTTGAAGGTGGCCATTGAAGAGGAGGGGGTTCAGCCGGCAAGGTGGAGTGGCAGACTTTATCAGGTCGGCGAAAGAGGTCTTGGATCCAGATCTGGTGGGGAGGGTTATCGGAGTTTCGTGGTGGGTGTACGAAGTTTTGGCGTGGCCGAAGAGGAACGACATCTTGACAGAGATCCCAGGATGTTGTCTGATATGATATGTGCCTTCCAACAGTACCGTCGTACCAGAGAATGAGATAATGAAAGACCAAACGCTTATGTAGTGATAATGACCACTTCGAACGCTGAAAAGGGTTCTGAACTCCCCGAAAAGAAACCAACGCTCTCAGACTAAGCAAAAATAACTCCCTACTTCTATATGACTAGTCTAAGCCTGCATGAAAAACCGAACAGTCGCATTCGAGAAAAGCTTGTGAAACAGCGACGATGTCGTAGTCCGCCTCGGTTCGGCGATTGTAATTGATTCGCTGACTCAGGCGCGCGCCAAACGCGGCAGACGCGCCGCGTCGACCTGCCTCAACCGCATCGCGACTGTCCACCACCACGAAAACGCAGCGACCGCAGCCATGTTGAGGGTCACAGCAGCCACTCTCAAACAATGATGGACTAAAAGAGACGGATCTTCCAACCATGGATCCACGATATAACTGGCCGCCTCCGGCCCGTCAGGGCTATCCGAATGGCCAGTATGTGCCTCCGTCGCAACCACCAAATGGCTATGCGCCCACTGGCTACAGCATGCCATACGGGTCACATCCCCCTCCAATGCAACAGGGATTCCCTTCTGCGCAACCCGGCCAGACGCATCCGAGGGTCGTTATTCCAAATCGTCCAACCCAGCAGTCGCCCCCGCAAACCGCACCGCAACCACGATACATGCAACCGCAAGTACACATGACGCAGCGAAGCCCGAACGTCATGCCGCAGCCGCAGCATCCACAAATGCGGCAAAACCAAATGGCTGGTCATGGTGGACAAGGACCGGTTCAGCGTACAAGCAGCGGTACGGCCATCGATCATCGAGGACAGCAGCAGCGGCCAGCGCAAACGCCAGCGAAGCCTGCGCACAGGTCGCAATCGTTTCAAGAGAATACTCCGAGAACACAGCAGCGGCCGGTCGATACTCCCATACAAAATCTGAACCAACATCGTGCGCCCCTGCAGCCACAAGGAACGCCTGCCCATGTACGCACACCAGCCGCTCAGTCACGGAGTCCGTCTATATCCCAAACGTCCTCTCAAGTTCGATCGCACCCGCAAGTCGTCATCAAAAATAAACCTTCTACGCAGTTGCAGACGCCCACGAGACCACAGCATGCGCCTGCGAGACCACTCCCAGCTGACCTCATGGTTCTAATACTCTCTGCAGCAGATGAGTACATTGCTGCGGCGAGGAGCCTGGGATCGACCGCTGCTATGACTTTGAGGCCCGCTGATCTGGGCCAATACTATAAGCTCATGGCCACGGCGATGGGTTGCATGGAAACCGTCTTGAAGAAGTACAATCAAACGCCGCGGGACGAAGCAATACTGAGGTTGAGATATGCTAGCCTGTTAGTTGAGGAAACGGATAATACCCAAGACATTGAAGAGACTCTGGCGAAAGGGGTAGGTGCGATGCGAGTGGAGCAGCAGGCAGAGCTAACAACCCACAGATCACACTTTGTAACCGAAGTCGATTGATCGATCTGAAGTATGCTATGCTACACCTACAGGCCCGCTATCAATTCAAGAGCAATCACCGCGCAGCCCTCAAAATGCTTGATCAACCCATTGGGGAAGCCGACACCTTCAAGCATATAGTCTGGGTGTATGCCTTTCGTTTCCTGAAAGTGTCCCTTGCACTTCAAGTCCCTGGGCGGCCAGAAACATCTTCGGCGCTTCAGCAGTTACATGCGGTAGCCGCTCTCGCTGAGCGGCAGGGGGACAGAGCCATCTATGTCACTTGTTGTGCCTTGGAAGCCATGATCCACTTGCGATCGAGTGCTACGGATCGTCTCGAACAAGCTCAACGTGCCATTGCTTCCGCAAGAAGCCTACAGCTTGAGCTCTCTGTCAAACAGTTGGGTTCAATAACCATTTTGATCGACTACATCGACGTTGCGTGTAGCATCCAGCAGGGGCAGCCCAGCCAGGAGAAGCTCACAGTTTTGCAGAGCAAGGTAGACCAAAATGTCAAACCTGACAACGGTACTTTCTCCGTACTTATCGAGAGGAGCTCAATAAATCCGAACTTAACGTTCAACACTGGCGGCGTCTTTCGCAAAGCCGGCGATGGCCGCGACGAGTTGGTTTTTGCTTGGTTACCACAGAACGACTTCGGGATGCTGGCCTATTATCTCAGTGGTCTGGTAGTTGTGACCAAGGAAAAGGGTACCAAATACCTACAGGAGGGGCATGCTCTCACTCAAGGTGCTATACAGCGCTCCTCTTCATTTCCGGTCTCGGTGCCGAAATCCTTGGAACAGCGAAACTGGATCAAGGTGCTCGACTGGCACATCAAATACACCCTCGGCATTGCGGCATGTTACCATGAGGACAACTCAACGGCCCAGACTGCAGTGTCCATGCTGCAAGAACGTTCTTCTGAACTCCCATTCAGCGGCATGGAATCCTACGCTCGTGCCCTGACGTATCTATCTGGCATGGTTGACCAGGCCAAAGGATCGCTCGACTCAGCCTTGGCCACCTATTCAGGCTCCGAGTTCGATCTGCCAGGCGCGGATTCCGGTACCAACTTTCATACAGACATCGCTCTGCTAGCAGCAATGAACAGAATGCTCATCATTCGAGATCCCTCACATCCTCAGCATTACCTAGCGCAAATGCTTTTCACGCAGCTACAGCCTCTGTGTCTCAACCATCCGAACCAGTACATTGACTGCGCGTTCCGCATAATCCAGGCCATCACCCAGGAAGAGTCAATTAAGGGCCACAAGACGCTCATACACACAACTACGAACAGGGCCCAGAGGCTTGGAAATGCGCAGTTCGTCTCGATGTGTCTAAACTACATGGCTAGCAAGTTCTTCGCGAATCAGGTGGGCGACCAGCCCATCAAGTGTGCTCGGGCAGCAAGGAATGTGAGCAGCCATGGCCCTGTTCTCTGGCGGGCCGTCGCTTTTGGGGTGTGCATTGATACATTCAAACGCAACGGCCTGCTTGAGGACGCGCACAATTGCCAGGTTACATTTGAGGGGATTCGTGACAAATTGCCTCCGACTTTGAGGGGCGAGGCACTTGATGCGGATGGCGATAACGATGACGAGTAGTATTCTGATGAAACGATCTGCATTTTGGTGGCGTTTGTTGTTGCGAAGCGGCATGCGGGAAAAGGGTGTATGATTTACTGTTTATTGGCATTATACCATGGGTTATAGCTGGGGAGGCGCTTTTAAGCATCTGCGGTGTTATTTGTCGCATACGAACGACATTCTGCGACGATATTGGGAGCTCAACCATATGTTAAAGATGCATGTTTATATGTCCCCGCAACAGAGCGAGACTTTTTTTGCCCAATAATGGTGAAGGGCAAACATGGACGGCAGCATTACAGCGAGGCCTAATTAGAAAATATCACAAGCAAATATTGCTGGTCAGTGACATCATTAACACATCAACGTTAGTGACGTGCGCTCACGGCCACGACCTCCACTTATTGTCTACTGACGCCTCAAAAGAAATCACGTTTGATCATCCCTCACTCAATCCACATTCTATTGATCATCTATTTCCGTGCAACTGAACTGTCATCCAGGAATCGGCTTCCAAAGGGCAAAACACCGGAATACCAGCATTCTACAGATTGACGCGTCATCACAATGCCGCCATTCATCCGCATCCTCCTCCCCTCGCGCGTCTCATCCATCACACGCTCCTTCTCCACGACCCCACTGCTCACCAAGGAAGGCGCAAACACGCTTGGCGCCAAATCCCAATCGGACGACGGAAAGCGCATGGGGTCTAACCCGCAGGCCAACCAACCCGACTCTATCAACAAAAATGTGAGGCGTGATACCCCGAATACGGACCAGCAGTCGAGTGCTTCGGGTGAGGAGCATAAGAGTGGAGATGACCATCCAGCGAAGCAGCCGGACTATCAAGCTGAGCCCACCAGGAAAACGGGGATTGGTGGGGAAGATCAGGTTAAGGGGGGTAAGGAGGGGCTGGGGGAGAGGGGGGATAGGCAATAGGCAAGTGGAAAGAGGGCTGGAAGATTGGTCGGGTTGAGGCGGCTGAAGGATTGCGAGGCAAGCTTGTAATATTTCATGTGGGGTGATGCTGCGCAATGCGCAATACACACTCTGTATTCACCAGATCACCATATGATCTGCCAGTCGTGAGATTCATAAATCCATGAAGAGGCAATCAGAGATGGACGATGTTGATCGTGTTCAGAGTCTACTGGATGGCGAGTCGAAGGTTCTCGGCGCGTGGAAGGAAGGGTGTCGAGCAAAGGACTACGCGTACGACGACAGATATTCCAGAACAATGGATAGAAGAGAGTTAGACTGATGCTGATAATGCATGAAGCATTTCCAATTCTATATGGTGAAAAGAGAGTGAGCAGAGCGCGCGTGAGACACTGCTATCAAATGGCTCCCGTTCCTGCAGCTGTCCATGTCTTAGGTACGTATCGCACCAGCAATCCATGCATGTCTCCGTTATAGGTAGCAAGGCAGATCCCTAGCCATCGCAGCAGCACCCATCGGCTTCGCTTGTGCATGGTCGGCACTAGAATGCTGTCAGTGATTCCAAACTTCTTTAGTGGGGTCTTGCCGCTGCAATAGCACAGGTAACACGAAGTTCAATTGTAGTTAAGTTTCCGGTTGTAGACAGGCTTGACTTACTGGAGGCATAGGTCCGCAAACGCCTCTGGCTCGGTTGGCTGCGATTTCGGCTTGAAGAGCTGGATCCGGTGTCGCAACAGCCACAGAGGCCATGAGCACTCCAATCATAGCAAAGAACTTCATGTCGGCTCGAAGTAGGATTTCTTGTTCGGAACGAGTAAATTGGATGGACATAGAAAGTACTCGGGGAGTTTAAATACAATGGCTAGCTTCGGGGTTTGGTAAGTTGCGAGATTGGCAACTTGGCCGGTCTTTTATACTTGTACGTATCGCTATGCAAACAGTTCCTTCCTTTCTACGCGGTAGATGCCGTTCGTTGGGTCATTGCGTAGCATAGCACTGTGGCTCTGTAGTCTTGGTTCACCCATGGGAACGCGCCGATGATTCGGTCATTGCGGTATAGTCCAGCTCCAAGGCCTGCTCACTTACGTTCATCAGGAGTAGTGGAGTAGTATCGTACGAAAAAACGTTAGGTGTAGATGACTCTTCGGATGCGCACTGATATCAGTTAAAGCTTAAATGGTCGGATTTCTCCTTACATTCCCAAGGTTCTTCATACGGACGGATGCGGAGTTGTGTACCACCAATTCGGATATGTGTGTGCGGAGACCGTGGCTAAACGGAGTTGCAATCCAAGCAGTAGATTGGTCCATTGACGTGGGAGTCTCGTGCGAGACCATTGTTTGGCCCCCAACACGGCCAAGCACGGCGAAAGTGTCCCGAAGCATGGGCACGTCTACCATAGGTATGATTGGGGACGCTTTCGCCCGATCCTCCAATCTAACGCAAAATCGAGATCAGTGTAGTGTCTGCCTGTAATACAGCCTCGCGGGAGGATCCTTCAACGGCGTACGCTAGGTGTGACAAGGAATCGCAGTCGGTACGTGCACTGTAACGTTCAGCATTGGCGTTGGGAAAGCCAGTAAACGCGATTAAGTCCATGGACATAGTACCCATAGATCCCGAACAAGCGCCGTGGAGAGGCAGAATTTGCAAGATGAGTATACACCGTTTAGTAAATGCTCAGTCCATTGAAACGTCAAATCGAAGCGCCTTGAACGAAGCCCGAGTTTATGTTGACGAATATGCGCGCAGTGACCCGTCAATAATCCCAGCATTTCGGCCAGAAGCAAAGCGTGAGGAGACCTCCGTTGAGATCCAGAAGCATAGCCCGGAGCTAAAGTTCAATGATCTGCCAAGTTTCCAGCGCTGATTACTACAGCGCTCACATTTCGCCTTGGCCTACCCATCACTTTTATGCAGGGGTAAGGATCTAAGGATCGACAGAAGATAGTCTGGTCCTCATGCAACTGGGTACCAATTAGGGAGGAGCCCCAACCGGCTGACTTGTATTTGAAAATACCCCACGCTTTCGCGTCTCGTAAGGTACGCGGTACCCAATCAAAGCTCGGAGCTTAAGGCCTCCGTATTGCACCGTCGGGGCTACAGGAGCCCTTCTGTCGCAAAATGAGCTGCTTCTGTGCTCGCTTCATCACGCTAATTGACCTAGCATACTTACCATAGACCTGTCTTCCGAGCATCAAAGCCTTTGTCCCTTGAATTGTATAGAGTGCGATGCTGCTGTAGTCCATTGATTTTTCATGAAAATGCCCTGACTTTACCTAGAAATCTGTCACACGCTGTTTACGATTCTTTTCATAGATCAGAATGTGACAAGATGACTCCGGTTTTTCTTCTTCGGGGCAGAGTTGTAAGCCCGGATGAGCTCAAGTTGTTTAGGAAGGGGGAGGATTCACCCGAGTGTTGGAATATCCCTGAATAATGCTGTATGATCAAGGTCTATTGGGATGAAGCCAGTGGTCTGGCATCGAGGAACATAGTTGTCGTGGTATGCGTCGAGATTTAGAACAGCGACTTCTATGATGCTCAAAACGTCCGCTCTCCGTGATACTTGTTCTGAACATGGGGAATGTACCTCGATGTCATTTTGTAGTAGATATACCTTGTGCCGACCCTTGCACACGAATGGAAACAAGCCGGAAACAAGCCGCCTAGCAACAAATCCAACGGACCTCTTAAGGGAAAAGCACATGATCCGGGTGTAGATGATGGGTTTGAACATGTTAACTACACCTGAAAATATAATTTAGAAGGTTCATGTCATTCACATCGGTAAGGAATAACATCTGCAGTCAATCGTCACAACGTTGGGTATTGTCAACCAGCAAGGATCATCTTTCATGGAGCTCCTGGATTTACTAACTATATAGGATGTCTAAGGAGCATAGAGACGGAAATATTTTGCTTAGTAACCGAGACTTTAACACAGGGACGGGCTACCTTGCAGGAACCTGAAACATTGGTGAGCAGAAAAGATCTCTTACTCTCGATCAATTGCTTCTCCTTAAGAATCAACTACCTCTTCTACCAGTCTAGGACTTATCAAAGTAGACATGAGCATGTAGATCGAGGATTGGTTCTTTGATCAGTTAGATTCTACCGTTGCTTGTACATTCCTGCCGCTCTGCAGCGAATGAGATACATTCAGATGCCCCGAAAATTCCCAGGCCATACGCTATAAATTTGCTGATATTATTCTCGTATTTTCTTTGTTTGTGATAAAGTCCCTCTCCTTCATGCGCCATGATCGCCGATCCAATATGGCCAACATGCCCGAACATGCCCGATATGGCCGGCATACTCGACTTAGCCGAGACATGATGCGCATCCCTAGAAGTGAGATCAATTACTTAAGCATGGCCTTCGACTGCTACTGATTCAAAGTTCGTGTATATGGCGTCCCTCCTCCTGATGCTGCTCTTTCCGGACTCCGCTATGATCTGCGGGAAATGACAACAATTGACGCATGCGACAACATTCGTTGACAATGCGCAGAGGTCTGTGGAGTGATGATTACATCGACAAAATCACGATCAAAGTGTTAATCCTCAGCCTTTCCCACTGTTCCTTGGTAGGAGGACTCTGCATAATTAGAAAATGGGATTCCCTGTGTTTGAAGCATCTTGAGGAAGCGATCGGAGAAAGGATTGAGGTTCTCTTCCAGAATCGTATCTTCGACAAGTGGATGTCGGACAAGCTGTTGTAGTTGTATTCCTGAACAGGTAAAAAATTGTGACGAAGCCAGTCGGTTGTAGTAGAACCGGCAAAGGCTGAAGTGCAGCAGCACTGCCACTTAGCTGCAAGCTAGCTTCAGTGTACCTCTCACCACCGGTCGTGCGCTTACTTTAGGCAACGACAAGGCGTAAATACGCGCGACACATCAATAGAAAAGATACTGTCTTCCACCATTCTCACAATTGAAAAAATTTCAGGACCACAGCTATCAAGACGCGACTGCAAAGTACCGTTCAGAAATGGCTCCATTAGACATCCACGTAACCGGCGCGGGTACCGCCTACCACCCAGCGGAACGCAGCATCCTCACCCTGCACGCACAATCGATCTCTTTTCCCACCGCACAGGAGGCCGATTCCATGGTCGCTTCGGTCCTAAATTCCCTTTGCGACGCCATCGCACCCTACTGCCCATACGAGACCAGTACCGACTCAGCCAACAACAACGCCGCAATATCGCACTACTCAATAAAAACGTTTGAAACCTCTCAAGGCCGCGACAGAGTGCAAGATTACGGCAGCATGTCCTTTTCCTCCAAATCTTCATACAAGATCTCTTTTTCCGCATCCGCAAATCTAAGCATTGAGTTTCGCGACTTTGCGCTTCTTGCGCGACTCGCGACGCAAATTGGCTCCATGGAAAACGTGAAGATCAAATCGCTAGAATGGATACTTACGCCGTCGACCCAAGCTACTGTGCAAGGCCAGGCACGTAAAGAAGCAGCTAGGCATGCTATCCGAAAGGCCAAAGATTACGCGGAGGTTTTTGGCGGGTTGAGTGAGGACGAGGCGGCGATCAAGGTCAGAGCGATGTTGGTGAAAGAGAATGTACCGTACAAGACATTTACAAAGGCCAAAGTGCACATCGGCAAGGTGAAGAACGGGAAGACACAAAAGAGTGAATGGGATTACGAGCCTCTGGATGTGGGGGTTGAGGTTAAAGTTGATGGGAGATTTTCCGTTCATGAGTAGATTCATTGAACACCAAGATACATTTGTAGACTTACAAAGACATAGCCTCCGCTGTATCTGCGTAGGTAGGCAAGCAGTCATAGCATAAAACACCCAATGCACCGTGAAGCTTCATTAGCCATCGCCTATCAGGACGCTAGAAGAACATTTGGGTGAGGGGACGCATGACATTCAGCTTCTAAGGCACGCGCAGATCCGCACGAGCAAAAGGAGCTCAATAAGTTGAAAGACTACCTATACCCTGACTAAAAAGACATAACTAGAGGCGGTCACCTAGCACCGAAAGGTAACATTCACCGATTGCATTCACAGCTCGGCTTCACGTTGGGAGTAACAGTTTGATTCGCTAACTTCGAAATCTTAGATTCCATGGAGTACTAAGGAACGAGTTTGCCGAGGTGTTCGCCGTTCACTGTGCCACCGACATCCTTCCCCTTGAAACCGTCGTTGACAACCTTCATCAAAAAGCCGTTGAACGTTTGGATTACTTCTTCGTTGTCCAGATTGTAGTCAACTTTCGCTGCCTCCATCAACCATGCACCGAGCACATTCAGAGCGTTTTGTTGTGGTCCCTTGATAGGAAAACCCCTGGAAGCACCAAGCTTTCCCGTATGTCTAGCGATCCATGCCGGTAACGCTGGCAGCCCCGCTCGTCCTTGTATCCATGGAACGGCGTAGCCTCCGTTATTGAAGGTCGTGATATTAGTGAGAGCCGTCTGTCTGGCGTTTTCGTTTGCATAGCGGCCACCGGCCTTGTCGCGAGCGTTGAACAATTGTATTGCTTCATTCTCTAGAGCGGAATCAGACGGGATGCCATACTTTGCTCCGAGAAGCCTTGAGTTGTTGTTTTCCATGATTTATTAAAGGAAAGTTTGGATGGGGTAATGTATGAGTGGAAGCGAAGAAATTGAGAGGGTTGATATGACTGCAGTAGGAGAGTGCGAACGTTGTAGCTTAAATATGCCTCCGGGTTCCTCGACACGCGCTCTAGACCTCAAAGGCCACCAAAAAAGTAGACATTCGAAATTGTGCTACTGCACATTTGGGTATGCATGACCTTGGACGTGATGTGCTGCTGTCGGTGCAAGTATACCTGAGCTGAGGAACACAAATGGGGAGACACTCTCAGCGAAGATTGATTTGATAGAGGCATAACCTAACGAATTCAATGAAATAGCGGACTGCCGAGTCGAAACAGTGTCCCATACACCAATCGATCTGCCAGGGCACGTACGCCTGGTGCTGAAGTGCTCGAGCAATCGGCAAGTCCGAAGATACGACATAGGTCCATGTGCGTACCTAGGATATTGTGTTCAGATGCAAGTTCCAAACGAGTCATTACTTCCAACAACGAGGCCACATTTGTTGCGTTCCCACATTGTCTTAGGTGACTCGCTTATCCTGGAAACCATCACACCGGACCGCTCCCCACAAGAGCTGACCAGCTAAGCGCATCTCCATGCAAACCTAGTAACGTTCGCTTAGGTTGGATCACAGCGTCTATCGACCGAAAGCGTGAAAGAGATCGCCATCCCGGGCAAAGTGCAGCTTTGTGGGTGCCACTAGGGATCAAGTCGAGACGCTCGGCATTCGCCGAAAACTCATCGCTAAAGCATTCCACAAAGTGTGATGAAGCTGACCCAGAATCAGTTTCTCCACAAGGTTCGATCTAGTCTAGAGTGCAGACGAATCGCAATCGTGCTATCACTGAATCTGGTACGGTATTCGTGGCCTGCAAATACTCGCCACGATGGCTAATAGCGATCGTAATGCATGGATCACACAGTTCTAAAATAACTAGAGCTCTTTCGGTGTTTGACCTCAAGCGGTATGCACAATTATGTGTAGTTAAGAAAACTTAATCAGATTTCGAATTGGAAGAGCGAACTGTCATCCACAACTGCAGCAGCACAAGCCATAGAACGTATGCTTCTACCATCAGAAATCTACCTCGTCTGGGTTCGAAAGGAACTTCTTCTCGCTATGGAGCTCCTCAGCTTTTACCTCCCCGAGTGTTTGAGAAACAATATGCTCAATAGCTCCCTTCAGACGGATGACATCCTCGTCACTGTCAATTGAGTCGTTGGGAGTGTGGATTAATTTGAACACATGTCTCAGTGCATCGTCTCGGCTGGTATACTCGTTGTTGGTCGTAACGTGATACTGCAGCAGCCGAGCCGCAAGCCAACATTCTCTGTCAACCTTACGACTGGCACCGATGTTGGCGTAATTCGTGCGCATACCGTCAACTAAGACTGTCAATTCCGAACACAGCTGATTAAGGTTGCTGTCGAGCAGCGAGCGGTGCTCATCCTTCAGTTTGCGAAGATGGTCCCATATGGCCCAGGCATCGTCTGCACTCTTGTGCCAAGTGTCTTCATTGTTTCTACAGTTGTTGACCGCGTTGTCGATGTCATTGTCGCCGAAAAGATCGTAGAAGAATCCCTTCACAGTGTCAGCATGGGACCTGTTTACTAGCAAGACGGCAGAGATTCTTACAGATCGGCGTTCCTCGGCTTGCCTAAGAGCAGCTCGTGCACTCTCATGGTGGCCATGCTGCACTTCGAAATTTCCCCAAGCCTTCGTTATTGCATCATCCAACCCATTCAATGTAACTTTCAACTGCTCTTCACCATTCTTGATTCGTTCCTTGATTTGTCCATCTTCACCAATCTCCTGTGTTGATTCGACTGCTTCAAGAGTCTGCTGATCGACTACGCCTTCGCAAAATTCCGCCAGCTGCTTGAAGCACTCCACAACCACAGGGAGGCTTGGCACAGCTTCGCGCCCGATATCTGCATTGCCATCGGAATAAGTCAAGAGTTCACGCACAAAGCGTTCCAGAGCTTCATAAGCGGCATCGATCAACTTGTCGCGCTTTTCGAAGGCTTCGCGAGCAGCGCGCTGGAGTCTTTCACTTTGCGCTGCCATATCAGATTTTTGCTGGCGCGTGTCTCTCTCCAGGTTATCATATTCGGTCTTAACATGCGCTGTGGAAGGTTTAATCGTTCTTTCCTGGTATTTCAACAAGTGCAGATTACGACTTACCCAAGGTGTTCCTCCACTTATCGACAGTGGCCCAAGAGCCTGCTTCTGTTGAAGATACGGTACCCATGCTGCACGATGTTGGTAGCTAAAAAGATTTCGGATAGTGATAGAGCATGAATAACTAGTCGTGTCAAGATCAAGGAGGAGAGTCCTTAGTCTCAGTTTTGCGGTAGATCAACAGTGTCAAACTTGAGTCTGTGCTTTCAACATCACACATCTTAGCATCCTCGAGCCCAAGCCACAAGACTCCATTAATGTCTGCATTCCAATTGAGCAATCGGTGTCGTGAGTCTAGACTGTTGCCCATCAGGTTTTCCATTCGCAGTAGCCGAGTGAAGTGGGTTAGTTTCTCTAGATAGTCATGTGGAGTGTTATCTGTTCATAATATTTCTTGTTCATCGATGCAGGACTTGACCGACCACGGACCGATTGTTGACGCACAATCGATGGGGCGAGCTGCGAGCGATACGGTGTGATTGTCGCTTGCGAAGCCGGGCGTTCTCTGAAAGATGCGACCTTCGCTAAGTGAGCCCTAGCACTGAGTCAAAAAGAGGATCAATCACCAGCTGAATGCAATGTGATTGTGTACACACCAACGTCAAGGGTTGACGAAAACAGCCCATGTGCCATTGTTACAGACGTTTTCGGGCGAGCTACCTAGGTATCGTGCCTAGGTAGGGCGCAGCTATTCACGGCCAAGCCACAATTCATCCCAAAATGGATGTCACGGCGCGTCCGACGGTCGAGAGCCTCATAGTGTTATGTACCGTTCAAGCATTTGATGCGGGTTTGTGGCTGGCTGGCAGATCGAAAGAAGCGAAGATAGCACATCCATGTGTTGTGTGATTGGTCGTGAAGGCTTTCTAGCTCGCGTCGCACGCAACGTCCCGATCCGCGGCTCCACAGTAGGCTTGAAATATGCGAAGACGGGGAAGCTGAACCTGCAAGACCAAACCTACCATAGTTATCGATAGCATCATGCAAGACCAGTAACGACAAGGTAAAAGTGCCCTTGCAGCAGAGGGGAGATGCCTACCTAGGTAGCTAAGGACACCGTCTAGCCGAAGAAATCTGGATCAAGCAAGCTCCTGCAGATGTGACCATGCTCTCGATTCAAGCATGAAATACTAACGCGCGTCTTAGTTTGCACATGCAAAGCGGTGAGCGTGAGTTCTAGCCAGCGCCACGACCAGTGAGTTTGACCCTTCTCCAAGGCGAGGAAAGCCACGCGAAGAGACCAGTGCCACCAGCTATGGATTGTCAGACGGACAGGTTCAAGAGGAAAGCAATATATAAATGGTCCTTCTACTCAAGCCAGTACGATCACAACCCTTCATCAGTCTTCTCTTAATCACAATTACATCACCTACCCATCAGTCAATAGTTTTGATAACGTCTCTCTTCTTTAAACCGGTTCACCTATTACTATGGCTCTCAACCAAGCAGACGCGTTGGCGGAGCTCGAACGAGCGAACCAGCAACGTTTGAAAAAGGAGTTCAGTGGCAGGGCTGGCACCAAATTCGTTTCGGAGGTCAGAGAGAGTATGCTCTTCCAGTATAACTGGGGTGATCTGCTCTCTGCTGCACCCACTGCGTTGTCGCTGTTAGGAGCCTGCCATGTTGCTTCGTCAAGCCAAGAAGCTGCTGCCATAAGCCTAGGTTCGGCCATGCCACAGGGCGGCTGGAAACATATGCAGGTCGCACAGAAGCCTACTTTGAAGGCCTGTCTTGTATATGTGGGAGATTGTGGCGTCAAGGCCTTCAGCATTGCGGCCACTAACATGGATGCTATCGCAGGTACAGCTGGGGACCTGACCGATATCGTAAGTTCAATATCCATTGATTAAACTTTATGGTGTGCTGATCTCTATGCAGGTCACTGAAGTAATTCGAAGCACCCAAAAACTCCCCGATCCAGGCTATGCTCGAATCCTCGACAACAAATTGAACCAGCTTCGACGCCTATCCGACAGTTGCCTCAAGTATGCCGACGATACCGAAAAGGCCTTCGATGTTTGGTTGCTCTGTGTCACTGAGTTCCACACCGCTTCCGTTCAGAAGCATGGTACCACTGAGGCCGAGTCCGAAGAGAACACCTCGAAGCGGTTGCAAGCTGAGATCGAAGCAACATACACTCAAGATACGATCAAAAGCGCAGAAAAGTATGCCAACGAGATGCTCAAGTCGTTGAACAAAGCCGAAGACGCATTCCAGAAAGCGAACGACGATGTACCCTCAGGTGAGTCACAGTCGAAAACCCCAACTCGAGTATCATCGTTGACTAATATGTTTACACAGCCTGGGAGACTTGTGCCATGGGCGCTATCAACTCTATTGCTCAAGCAGGACCGTCTATTGTTGCACAGGCTCTACCTGCCCTCATCAACGGCATGAACCCCGCGGCAGCTGTCTCATCGATAGCCGGAGCACTCGGCCAGGCCGCAAGCCAAGGTGCCGCTAACGCACCGGGTGGGAATCCTCTGGTGTCTACCATGATTGGTGCAGTAGCAGGGCAAGCTGCCAGCAACGGTGCAAAATCAACTGGAGTGCTTGCAGCAGCTTCCAAAGAGGTCGCACCTCCCGCTGACCCTGCTTATACGACCGCTCCTCTCATTGCACCTTTCATCAATGACTTTTATGCATACCTAACTTCTGGTCCTGACAACGGTATCGACTGGACAAAATTTAAAGACTCTAAGAAGGACGCAGATGGCAAGGTCCAAAAAGCGCACGGCCTCACTTGGCTTCTCACGAATGTGCAGCAACAAGAGAAGTCGGCTAAACTTGGAACTGGACAGCCGAGCGTTGAACTCAAGGATGCGTTTGCTAAAACGATCAAAACCATTGAATCTATCAAAGCTGAAGTGCTCAAGTCCTCCGACTTAGGCTCCGCAAAGACCCCTGCAGATACGATCAAGACCTGGCAAACGGATATGAAGGAAGTCAAGGCCACGGTTCTCCAGCTCGAAACCACCGCCAAGTCGTTCCCTGGGACTTCGACAAGCACTCCCCAGATGCGAAACCTCAAGATCGACGTGCCGAAGACGGATTACACGGCTCAGAACGCAGCGCTCAGTGCCGCCACCGAGAAGCTCGCCATCAACCAGAAGGCTCTTGAATCCGCGCAGCAAAACTACCAAACCGCCGCCGAGAGCGCCCTCAAAGTACAGCAAGAGCTCACCGCCATCCAAACGAAGCTCAAAGGTCTTGAAGTCGAAGGGCAAACGCTCGAGAAGGTCAAGGAGATCCTCGTAGACTGCATCGCCACGCTCGTGCAGCTCAAAGTCCAAATCAACAAACTGAAGAGTTTCTTCGGCGCCCTGTCCACCATGGTGCGCATGGTCGTGCAGAACAAGGTCAAGAAGTTCGACGAAGACGTCTCCAGCCTCGCCGAGGATGCAAACAAGAAGCAGATCCTGCGCTTGACGGACATGGACATTGAAATCATTTACAGCAGCACGCTCCAGATCAAAGCGTACTTTGAGCTGCTGCAGACCATCGCGCGCATGTACAGCACTATGCATGTGCAGCACGTGTCCAAGGGCATCGATCTTGTGTGGGACCTTAGTCAGGTGCTCAAAGACGAGAGCCAGGTGCGGGCGAAGCGCGACGCGCTGAATAACTGGGCTGAGGCCGCGTCGAAGGCTATTATGAAGACTATTGGTGATAAGCAGAATGAGATTAAGGAAGGGCTGAGAGAGCGTATTGACAGTATCGCTGAGCAGACGCAGATGCTAGAGAAGGTCGGTGTGCCGAAGCCGGATCCAGTGTTCGTGGCGGCTATGAAGACTGGAGCTGCTACTGTGACGGAGCATGTGGACAAGAATATCTCGCGTGGTCTCGCGGTTGAGGTGAACGATGATATCAGTTGTTAGATACTACATATTAGTAACAACACCATTAAGTGCAACAATCCTTCATACGTATCCAGATGCCCATCGTTCTCTTGCCAGATTCCAGCTCTGCCTGCCGAGGATGAGACCACAGGGACCAGACACTAAGTGACTTAACGATCTCACAGCGTCGCCTTATTCTCCCAGGAGACCACACCGCTATGCATCCATCCTGGAGAAATACAGCTATCCAAGACCCCAACGCTGACGCAATGCAACAGCCCATAGTATTTTTATTGCATCACAGACAGCACTACATCAGCAATGTGTCAAACATGCTGCCAATTTCAAGATAGACGTAACGCATCATCACTCACCCATCTCAAACAACCCCTATCCAGACATCACTCATCAACACCACTCGTTCCATTCAACCATATACAAATCCCACAGACCGCGCATCCGCGTCAACCAGCAGTCGCAATCCCAGCCGCACAAAACACAGCAGACACCTGACATCCACACCACCCACCACCCACCCTTGTACCTGAAGCCGCAACCGTTTCGCAACAGAACCACTCTTCTCAACCCCACATAGCCCCACGACAGGCGCAGATCACCAGATGATCGTACCTCTTGCGAGTCCCGCTGCAGATGGCGATACACGGTGCGACGGGATAATCGCGCATGTGGCGGGTAAGAATGGTGAGTGGTGGTCGGGCGGGTGTGGTGTTTGTTTACATGACACACACGTATACGCATACACATGCACACGATCCTCGATGTCAGGAAGGGACAACGCTCACGTGAGAGGGGAAGAACCATGATCCGAAACGGAAACGTGTCCATTAGGCTTGCTACGTCACTACGTGGAGAGATAGTGTCGCGTGTGCGTATGCACTCCTGCGTTAGCAATGGTTGGTGGTGGGTGGGCGTTGGCATGTACAGTAATCGATTAAACTTAGGAGCATTCCTTTGGCGCCGAAAATACACATGGCCTTTCCGCTTCGACCTAGCTACAGGCCGTAACATGCCAGAGTCCTTCCTATCTACTACTAGCCTTGCGGGGAATATCGTCGTGGCAGCCTCGATGTCGAGTTGTGTATCCGTGGTAACGAAGTGTTCTCGCATCGTAATGGTAATCGTAGCATGACGTCGTATGTTGATCGTCTCGGAATCACGGCAGATCGGTCAACTGCTGGATAACAGGAAAGCGCTCCCTATCCTGCGCAGCCAACGCCGCGTTGCCGGGACGATCCACAAGCACCGAATACACGCCGGCGTCCTTTGCAGCTTCTGCTTCTGTACACCTGCATGTCAGCATATCTGTTTACGTCCAGTAACGCATTTCTCAAACATGATTGGACAAGAGTCGAAACGAAATGATCTGCAAATGCAAACGCGGAGCTGGGATGCTTGGCTTGTTTAGGTAAATGAACGGCCGTGCGCAATGACGATATGGGATGTTTTGACAGGTTGGCTCCGCAATAGAGATGGTTTGCTTTGATGAGGAGTGGTTGTTGATGTTGGGGTCCGTTGTGAGGTTCATATTAATAGAGGCGGAGCTGCTGCGCCGTGGTGTTGGACCGATACGGGCCAGTGCTTGATCGGAGACGTTTCAGGTAAACATCAAGCGAGTCGCCTAGGGTAGGGCGCGTAGACAACCCGCGTAATCGGAGAATAGAATAGAGTGACGGGGAAAACGCGGTAGAATTGCGAATGATGTCAACTGAGGTTGATACGTACCTTTTATGTTGTCAGTGAGGAAGGTCACTTGAGCACCACTCTGACCCAGTTCACTACAGATCTTCTCATAGGAGTCCTTCTCGAGTTTGGGCCCGGCAATAGTAGGATCGAAGTGAGCTGTAAAGAGAGGCTTCAAATCGCGTGTGGTTGAACCAGTCTGGACGAAAGAAAAGAATTGCAGCTGGGCTTGGACGCTACCGGAGCTGAAGATGGCCAGTGTTTTGCCTGCATTCTTCCAGGCCTCAAGTGTGGGTATCACATCGTCGAAAAGAGGAGTTCTGAGGTCACGGTCCTCATATCCAGTCTTCCATAACTGGCCTATTGAAGTGGTCAGAGTGGGCCTAAAGCATTGTTTGCGAGTCCACGTCGCAGTGGAGGGCCCGCAAGGCAATTGTGATGAAACTGGATAATCAAAAGGATAGTCGGCATAGCTGCGGTAAGCAAGCACGACGACGAGGCTGGGCTAGGGTACCGTAACGTGACAACGCACTACAGAGTGCTACGACAGCGAAACAGTTTATCGCGGGGTCCGCTGCTTGCGACGGTCCGAATGACACAAGACCGATAGCCGCTAACATGAGGCGGAGATCGGGGACCTGACGTGGCGACGATCGCTAGAAAACCCCCGGATTGGTGGAGGGTCACGACTACTGAAGAATGGGGGAGATGCTTGCGATAACGGCTCAACAGAAGTGATAACAGGATCCAGGAATGGCCTACCTTGGAGTTGCTTCAGATACACGGCTTTGATGTCCCTACGCGTCAAGTCCTGGACATGAGCGAGCAGCGTCTCGGCATTTGGTCTCGTCTCTTCAGGAAACCCCGCAATTAGGTCCTGGAAGGCCGGATCGTGCCACGAGTTGCGAGCAAGCTTCGCGAGACGGTCGACAGCATACGGATACTGTCTTGGTGAGCAATTGGCGCTGGGGTAGGCGGACAATGTCCGTCAGTCGGGGGTGTCGCGTGACGGGTCATGGAAACTTAAAGATGAGGATAGAATCTGAAAAGGACAGAATGCATCCAGAAAGGAAATGAGTGGCTTGACGATATCCGAGAGAGGTCGAGAGGGCTGGACAGCGGCGCGTCCGGAGCCAGTGATGGATCACACGCTCTTGAATGCGGGGAAGCCACCTCGTTGCGACGACAGGAACTAATGACTAACTTCAGGAAACGGAGAGACGGCTTACCAGGACGTCTTTGACGAAGGAAATGCTAGAAATGGTTCCCTCTGCAAGCGTTACACAGCAGCGTCAGTGGTGTCTTGGGTAACGGTTGCGTGCATGTCATGGCGGTTCGAGACCCCAAGATGCGCCTGGGCATGGTGGCGTGAAACCTGGGGTGCAGCTCCCGGAAGAACCACCCAGCGCGCACGCGATGGAACGCGCGTGTTCCTACGATACGAGCATGTCTGTCGTGCATCGAGAGGGCTGCTGGCTAGACCAAGGCAGAGAAGCTCGCCGGGTGGTTCGACACAATGCGCCGCCAGGAGGAAGTGCCGGCGAGCAGCTGGCGCGGGGCAGGCGGTTTTACACTCACCAATATCGAGCAGAACAACCTGAGAGTCTTCCCATCGCGCCTGATCGAGGGTTGCTTGAGACATTGTCGTCGCAGATTGTGTTGATTGGGAAAGCGGTGAAGGGCGGTGAGTGGAAAATTTGCAGAGATACAAACAATGCGTGCTGGTGGTGTGCCGCGACGCGCTCTGGTTGGCTCAATAGTGCGTTGAGAGAAGGTGCAAATACACAAGGCAAGGCGGTCAGTGTGATATAGGCTAGTAGAGCAGGGCTCTGCCAGGTAGCAAAACAGTGAAACCACGAATGCGAACAACGTGCAAGAGAAAATTTTCAGACAGTATGGCATTGGCGAACTTGCGGTGGGCAGAAGCAGCGTTCGCTTTGCAGAATCGTCTGTCGCGGTGTCTTTCCGCGCTGGTAATGCCATCGGACAGGCGCAGCAGAGTGCCTGTGTACGCGACCCAAGTCCGCAGCCCACATGTTATACCAATTGATCCCGAAGTAAATAAACAAACAGACGTGCTGAAGCTGGATGGGTATCAGATTCCACAATGCGATCCGGGTTCCGTCGTGACAGCCCCGGGTGCTGCAGCGGACCGCAGCTCCACACGAGCAGTCCACTTTTCAGATCGTGAAGCTATGGATTTGTTCAGTATGCTATAGGCTAGACAACAGCCGAATACAGTGTGTTGTCTCGACGTTTTTCGCTGTCGCTTCACACCGCCCTCGAGATCAGGGGAGCGGGTGGATACCTCTGCGTGTTTCCTGCAGTAGCTCGGACTGGCTCGAGTACGTACCTGTGAGGATTTGGGGCAAGGTCATGCACGATGCTGCCAGCTGCAGGACACATGCGGCGTCCCTGGCGGCGGACCACTCGCAGGCGTGGCCACGACGCGCTACGGAGGAATGGACTGGGCGCCTCCCCGAAGCCGGACAGCGTGCGCAGGCAGCGTCCGAGAGGGCGATGCTATTCGTGTAGGCGGCTGTACACCGACTTTGTTTCATCTCCGCGCAATGCCCTTGCCGGCCAGTGTTCTGAGGCCACGATGCTCGAGGATGGACAGTGGACGGCGGACGGCAGTCAGCATGAGCTTCCCCAGGCCCAAGACGTCGCGGCGTCTACCCGCCGGCCGTGCTCCGAGTGGAACTCGAGGGGGACACCAAAGGGTTTCCGGGCGCCAGCGTGTTGAAACGCTTGCGTGCTCAGTACGAGGGGTCCGTCCAAGCAGCCCGCCCCTGAGGCATACAGCTGCAGAAGACGGGTGCGACGAGCCCTCAAAGAGCCGGCGGCGTGGGAAATGAGATGGGAGCGCTCGACTGATGGACGATAACGGCAGTTTGGCAGCGTGTTGGAGGAGAGGCTGCGGCCACCGGCAGCACGCAACCCACGGCCAATGGGAGGCCAGCTGGCATGTCGTGCGACGTGGTGGTTGCAAGGCACCGCGTTGTTGGACAAAGAGAGGCAGGCCGAGCCAGCTTACGCCTTCTGGGCGGGATCAGCGCCGCGAGCGTCCAATGCGAATCTGTGCCCAGTTCTGGGTCGCCAGTTTCCAGTTGCGTTGCCGCCACGCCCGCCCTTGGCCAGCGTGCGATTGCGACTTGTATCGTCCGTCTCCGTCCCTGCCCGGGGGATGCGCCGCTCGCAGCAGGGCAGCGGGTTCTCGGGGATCAGGTCGACCCACCACGCAACGCGGACACAGTCTGGTGGAGAGACTCAGCAGGTTTCTGGAACAGCCGGCATCGAGAGCGAGTCCAGATTCCAGCACCTTCGGCCGCGACAGCGCCTGCCACGCATGCGGTTAGCCGGATGACAGGGCCCCTTGCTAGCCCACAACTCTTGCATCACACGCCTGCACAGCTGCGCCTAACTGCATCGGCATTGGCGTGCATTTGTCAAGGCGGTGTCTGCCACCCGTTTCATACAAGGAGCGCTTCTCCCTGCCCAGCTCCCGCCCTCCATCACTCACAGAAGCTTGCCATGTCCTGATAGCACACCATCCCGCCCTTCGTCGTCGTCGTTTTGCTCGTCGCAGTCTGCGTCCCTTCCGCATTCCACCTTCACACCATCCTTCCTCCCTAATACGACTGCTCCTGCATTCCTCCTTCGTTTCCCGCGCAACCGCTCCTGCCTCGCTCAGCTCGACGACATCACCCGACCTCACCTCCGCCTCTCACCCACGCCTCCATCTGCAACACCACGCCCCGACCATATAACGGGCCATCTACCTGACGCCGCTGGTCTTTTGATGTGACAGACCGGAAGCAAGCTCCTGGCCATCATCCACGACTACACAGCCTCGCCTTGCACCTCCGAGCTCCGATCCTCACATCAGCCTCGGCTTTGACACCCGCCGACCTAGCTTCGTGGCCAGACGTTTGATGCTTCTATCGGTCGTCGTCTGCTGCCAGTGAAAGCCGCCTATCCTAGCATCCTCGTCCCTCGAGTCCTCCGCTAGTCGACTGAGTCGCCGCTGACTCACGCCTCCAACAAGTTCGCCCTAGACACTCGACCCTGTCTACACCTACGCCTGCCACGTATTACGACTCTCCCTCTCCGTCTCCACCTCACGCAGCGATACTCTTGTTCTTGCCTTTCCCCGGACTCCTAGGACTCCGACCTGCCTTTCTTTGAACCGCTCGTTGACTCGGGTTTATCCATACAAAAATAATACAGCCAATGAGCACCACACTCTCTTGAGACTTTCCTTGTCTTTGCAGCCTACGGACCCCTGTGCATATCCCCGACGGCCTTTCTGTTACCAGTTCCACTTGGAGCCGCCTTCTGCAACCTGCAGCCTGTTTACTTGACGACATTTCTTCTGTGTCTTTTATCCCATCCCGGATCCGATCATACGCCATTTATTCCTATCTTCATCGAAGTTTGCACCACCTAAAAGTGAAATAGATCATCGCTTCGTGGGTTCGACGGCCGTCAACCCTTTTGTTTGGTTACGAGATTCTACGTCAGCGTTCCAGTATCTCGCGTGCTCAATCGACCTCACCGCGCTCCGCCACCGGGTAGACCTTTGGATCCCCTCGGCCAGCTCACCGTTATTGTCCCACGAGTTCCCCTATGGAGTGCATGCGAAATCAGCTTCACGAGGGTGTTGTGCTCAATGGACGGTATGAAACTATATCGCCCCTCAACCATGGCTCCTTCGGAATGGTCTTCCAGGCCAAGGACCTCGTAACCGATGAAGTCGTCGCCATCAAGGTCATCACCAAGTCTACCGCGACCGTCACCTGCCCTACTGCCTTTGCCATCGACGAGCGCTCTGAGGAGCTCGGTGTCCACCTTCGTCTTGGCTCGCACCCCAATCTCGTGAACCTGCTTCAGTCTTTCGAGACCACCAACCACGTCTACCTTGTTCTTGAGTTCTGCTCCAATGGCGACTTGTACGAAGCCATCCGCTTGAACAAAGGTCCTTTGGAGACTGAGCATGTTCGCGACTTCATGCATCAACTTGTCGGTGCCGTCGAAGCCATGCACTCGAAGGGCATCTATCACCGCGACATCAAGCCGGAAAACATCTTCCTGACGCAATCTGGCTTGATGAAGCTCGGCGATTTCGGCCTTGCTACCACCGATGCCTGGTCTTGGGAGGTTGCTGTAGGTAGCGATCGCTACATGGCGCCTGAGCAGTATGACCCCACCAGCGCCGGCTACTCCACCGCCAAGGCAGACATCTGGGCCATCGGCATCTGCCTTCTGAACGTTCTGTTCTCGCGCAATCCCTTTGCTGTCCCCTCAGTCTCGGATCCTCTATACGCCGACTTCGCTCTTGACCGTCAGAGCCTCTTTGATGTCTTCCCTAACATGTCTCAAGACACCTTCGAGGTTTTGATCCACTGCCTCGCCATCGATCCCGAGAAGCGTGACCTGGCTCTTGTCAAGGAAGCACTTGATCGAGTCATCAGCTTCACTATCGATGATGAGACTCTCGACGATTTCTGTGCTGAGGAATACGATCCTGTCGTGGCCAGTGCCAACCGCGAGCCGCTTCGCACGCCCTCCATCTCGACTCCTCAGCTTGACCAAGGTGGTTCCTTCCCTTGGGCCAAGGCTTTGGCCATGTCCCCACCTCAGCCTATCCGCCAGTTGTCAGTCATCCCGGATACTGAGATCTATCCCGATGATCTCTATGCTGGTCATGGTGGTCGTTCTTGGTATGATGTCAAGCCCGCCAACGCTTCCAAGGCGTCCTTCGTTGACTCGGGTCTTGGAGAGTCTATCGATTCGGGTCTAGGCCTTTCGTTCAAGCCTCTGGGTATCCCTGCGGCGGCCCCCATGAACATTGCTCGATCCAAGCCCATGCCAATTGCTGCCTCGCTCCCGGCCAAAGCCTTCAACAGCATGGCATCAGTGTTCGGCAAGAAGCGTGACGTCATCTCCAAGAGCTGGAGCGACCTTTGGGATGAGGAAGACGACGACATTACCATCGAGGAAATCGAGAACAGTTTCACGCCCAAGAAAGAGAAGCCATTTGTTCAGTCAGAGGCTGGTTCTGGTGTATCTACTCCTCGCGGCGGTCTCGCCGAGCTCAAAAATCCTGCTATGGTCAATAACAGCAGGAGCCGCTCTCCCAAGCCGATCAAGATCTCCACCAGCCACGTTAGTGAACAGACTGGCTTCATCTTCGAAGAGCACAACGCGGCGGCTCCACGCTACTCCCCGCCGTCCAAGCGCACCGCCGCAGACAAATGGGCTGCACTGGGCGATCGCAGGCGCGCTCCGCAGTCTGCACAGCATACGCCTGCGAAGACGCCCGCGAAACCCATCAAGCAGCAGCAGCCAACGACTCCGAACTCCGCCCGGAAGCGAAGCCGGACCGGAAGCTGGAGGCGCCCTATTCACTGGGGCCCAAGCCCCCAGCATGAAAATGCTGATATTTGGTCCAAGCCCAAAAACAAGGACATCGATCCCTGGAGTCTGAGCAAAGACTGGCGTCGTCACCCTACTGCACCTTTGCATGACGACATCGGGGACCTTGAGTGGGTTGGAGGTTGGAATGACCTCCACTTGTAGTCTTGACACTTTTCATCCCTTGATTTTTTTTTCTTACTTTTTATGGGAACAAACAGAAAACCCTTTTTCAACATACCATCTTCCAGGAGAATCCCTAGGATGCAAGGAGCGTCCACCATACAAGAGCTTGTAGTGCTAGAGATACCATTTCCTTACTCTCCTCTCCTCTCTCAGAACCAAACCGATACCCGCATTACCCTTCTCGACTCATGTCTCTCTTCTCCGCTTCTCGCCGAGTACACAGATGTTGTGTACTCTGGCACACTGTATCATTTTAAGAAGCTACTCTTTGGTATCTCTCCTTTGTTAGTGCTTGGGTGCATCACAAACTGCATATGGAAGGGGTTGGATTGGGATGATTCAAACTGATATCTGATATGAAGGGAAGGGCGTTTTTATTGATTTTGCGCGAACTTACTTCACGCAAGGGATGATTAGATAGTCAAGACTCGTATCCGTCGGAAGCATCACTGCCATATGGCGCTGGTGCTTCGGGATTTACCCACTCAAAAGATGTTCCCGATTGCGAGTGTGATGTGATTGTGAATGAGTGAGTTTGACTGATAACACTAGATGGTTGGCGGCTGATAGGGACCCTGTGTAAGAACGGACAGCTACCATGGTTGCACTTTCCAGCGCTTCCTCTTTCCGGCCTCGGTATGTGGATGCGTCCCATACCCTTACGTGCTTCTAGTCACAACATTGTAGATAGTATCGAAGGTATTGAACGATAGATCTGCATTGACTAAACTCATACAGTGCTGCCTATCCTCGGCGACGCGCGTGACTCAAGTGCCAGCCCCTTCGATAGTCGATGAGGCCATGGACAGTAGTGTACTCGCAACCCATCACGCCATGCCACTAACGTCCATTACGAAGTTCTGGCAGCTGCACGCGCAATGTCATATCCAGCCACTAAGGTACATGCGCAGATGGTCTCGTGGCGTGGCTAGCGAGCCGCATGATGCAGAGAAAACCATCTTCTATTCGTATAGTTACACCCAGACCACAGCGCCGAGTTCGGAACTCACTCTCGAGTCCGCTGCCAGCCACCGTGTTTGTATACACTGCGGAAAGAGAACTCTTGATGTATGGCGTGGCATAGACGTGCATACGCACGCATATGCAATGCACGTGTGGAGTGGACGCTGGAGGCCACCCAATGCCGTGCGCTCGAGGGGTATCACTTAATCAAAACAACGGAATCCGAAAAGCACGTCACGCGAGCGGCTCACTCCACCGTCAGTCGTGCTGTCTCCACCGTCTCCACGGCACCGACGCAGATATGGGTAGACTGATGCTCCCGCCCGCGTGATATGCACAGCGACGGGTGAGCGTACACCTTGCTGTCGGCACGGAGACGGGTTTATATCTGCGGGCCCGTAGGTGTGACCGGACTCGCAAGACTGCCGGGTCCCTTTGACTTTCGGCGCTTCTCTTTGCCGGGCTTCGGCTGGCTTGCTATGCTTGCCTTGCGGGAGAAGGACTCTGTAGCGGGGGTAGCGGGTTTAGGCGTGGACGTGGAGGACTGGAGCCCGCTCTGCGTCTGCGAGGCGGCGGCTGCGGTGGAGATTGAGAGTTGAGTCGCCTGCGCTGCGGCCGCTTGTTGCGCGGCAGCCTGTTCGGCGCGCTTCTTCTCTTCCTCGCGCCGCGTCACCGTGTTGCGCCAGCTGTGGGTGAGCACGAAGGAGCCTGGCTCGCCTTGCAGCGGGTTCTCGTCGACGTACTCCTCGAAGTAGGCTTCTGTGCGGTCGAGCGAGCGGAGGAAAAACGCGTCGGAGAAGGTCTCGAAGGGGTCTGCTGCGGTGGGTTGCACGCCGCCGGGCTGGGGCTCGGGAGCGGGACTTCCTGCGCGGCTACCTGCGCGGCTTCCTGCGCGACTCCCGCTGCTGGCCTTTGCGAGGTCGAACGACGGCGGGATATACGTGTGGCCTGTCGCGGGGCTGAAATGTGACAGGTCCTTCGATAGTTCCATCAACTCCTGCAGCTGCGTGCTCACGCTCAGCAAGCGCGTCTGCAGCACATCCAGCACGCTCTTCGCCATGACGATCCTCGTCCCTTGCGTAAAGTACGTAGCCGTGACGTCGATCTTTGCCGTCTTCCCCGTGTTCTCGTCCACGCTCTTCTCCTGGCGCTGAATCACCCATGGCTCGCCGTCGTTCTTGGGCTCGTACGCGACAACATATTGCGTGCCGTACGGATAGTCTGTGCGTAGGCGCTCCTCGAAGGCGAGCCGGTTGTTGAAGATGAGTTCTTGCTGGGGGGTGCCGCCGACTTGGCGGAGGAGGCTGTTGTTGTTGGAGCTTTGGTCGAACCACGGCGAATTGTAGAAGTACCAGAGGATAGTGTTGGAGTTGAGGGTGCCGGCTGCGGAGAGAGTGGGAAGGAGGTCAGGGCGGTCGAAAAACTGCTCGTCTTCGGGCGCTGGTTGGGGGACCATGGCGCGGACGGTGCGATTTGGGAATGTGGTGAGTGTGTCAGTGGTGAATGTACGCGCTGTGTGTAGCTTGTAGATCGGCTAGTAGTAATTGGAATTGTATTTCGTGAGATTTCTTTACGGTGTACGCGACAACTGGGTTGAGGCTACGATCGCAGGAAGGATGATTGTTTGTGGAGGCTTTGTTCGAAATCGTGAAGTTCAAAAGTCGCGGGGGAAACTTGGCCAAAGCTCCAAGTGAGTGCTGCCTTTGGACACCTCCGCGCTTCCTCCGCATTTACTTTCCCTTCAGCTCACAGCTCTCGCCACACAACAGCGTGACCATGGATCTTGTACAGACAGTGCGAAAAGAAGGCAGTCGGTGTGTAACATTCTCCACTCATTCTACTTCTGGTCTAACTTGTCTCCAGCGGCGGCCGCGCCGACTTCAAATGGGAAGATGTCAAGGCAGACTCCCAACGCGAGAACTACCTGGGCCACTCGCTTATGGCGCCTGTGGGCCGATGGCAACAAGGTCGCGATCTGAATTGGTATGCCAAGGGCGACCAGGGTAAAGAGGGAGAACAATCGGCCGCCGAGAAACTTGCAGAGGAGAAGCGCAAACTCAAGGAAGCCGAAGAAGATGCCATGCTGCGCGCCATGGGTCTCCCCGTCCCTGAGCGTGCATCGACGAACGCAAATCTGACGCCGCTGGGGGAGAAGGCGCATGAGGCGGATGTGGAGAAGGCTCTTGAGGAGAAAGCAAAGAATGACGATAAGGGAGAAAAGAGGAGAGAGAAGAAGGAGCGGTCACGGAGACACAGGGATGATGGCGAGCGCGATAGAAAGAGGAGGCACAGATCGAGAAGCAGGTCGCGGGATCGCAGGGAGAAGCGACGTGATCGTTCGAGATCGCGCGACAGGAGGGACCGCGATCGTGATGGCGAGAGGAGACGCCATCGGTCGAGGAGTCGTGAGCACTTGCGGCGAGACGACCGGCACGATCGGCGTAGGGAGCGACACGGAGACGATGAGCGATCACGGTCACGGGAGCGATACAGGCGTCATAGGAGCCGCTCACCGTACGATAAGCATGAGAGGCGGCGAAACTGAGTCTCAACCCGCCGTTCTTATCATACACAAATCCTGAACGCCGTATTAATGCGACCGCTGGGATGTCCGCAGGTACGTACCTAGGAAGCTAGTTGTGAAGCTAGTAGCAGCATTGTGAGCTGCCTCCCACGATGATGTGCGGTGTACACCGTTATGGTCCTCTACTACACCCGACAGCAGGTATGCGCCCCGATGAGGACTTCCACTTGTTCCTCAAGAAGCCAGGGACATACAATTTTCTAAGTCAAGTAAGGTACATTTGAATGGAATGAAATAAATTCGTATTTCTTCACTGATCTCCGAGGTGCTTCTGGGTTTAACGTACCATAAATCAAGCAACGTCGTCCTCGGCAAACACTTACATTACAGCGTCGCATACTACATACGTATGAATCTTTACTCAACACCCAATAATCTTTGGATTACTTAATCTACAAGCTTACTAGAGTAGGGATTTCATCTAGATATCATGCACTCTTGACGCGCCACAACATGTCGTACCCCACATCGTGTCTCGGAATCCGACTCGGGACAGGATCCGGATCCCCAAAACTCCATAAAGCAACAATATTTCATGAGCACCCTTTCCTTAAGCCTAAACCTTATTGCAAAGAATCTGCATACGTCGTTAGCATCTTACCTTGGAGAGTCTAGCATAACTACAGGTGCTGTATACTATGTCGAAAGTACCCATCGCAGATTGGCAAGGCCTCGCTGCCTCAAAGCGAGAAGCCAATCTCAAGAAAATACCAGAGAGCTGGAGGCTACCCAATTCATTGACTGCGCAGTTCACAGAAACATCCGCCATCTCCGTCATTGACGTACCATTAACATGCGGTCTCTTGACATCTCGAGAAGTCGAGCTTACCTCTAATTACGATGCCAGTAAGTACTGGTTGTCTAAATCTTATGAATGCGTTCCGTTCGAGACAGCTTACGTCAATAGCTGCATTGGTCGAGCTTATGGTAAAGAGGGGTGTTACGAGCGTAGACGTCGTCACGGCGTTTTGTAAGAGAGCGGCAATTGCGCAACAATGCGTAAATTGCCTCACAGAGGTCTTCTTCGAGGAAGCCATAGCGAGGGCAAAAGAATGCGATGAGTACCTTGAAAAGAATGGACACCCAATGGGCCCGTTACACGGCCTACCGATCAGTCTCAAAGTATGTAGTCCCTACGCTTTCATACATCCCGAATGTTCAATACTAGAGGTGACTGTCACTGCGAAAACGAAGAGCTAAACTCCTATTACCCAGGACTCCTTCAACGTTAAAGGTACACAAGCAACAATAGGTTACATCTCCTTCCTCTCCCGCCCACCAGCAACCTCGAATTCCAATCTTGTGAACCTCTTATACTCGCACGGCGCAGTCTACTATTGCAAAACCAACCTCCCTCAAACAATGATGACTGCAGATTCTCACAACAACATCTTCGGTCGCACTCTAAACCCGCACAACCTCTCAATGACAGCCGGGGGCTCCACTGGCGGCGAGGGCGCTCTCCTGGCCATGCGCGGCTCAGTCCTAGGATTAGCGACTGACATAGCTGGCTCGTGCCGGATACCTGCACTGTGCTGCGGATTGACCAGCTTCAAACCAAGTGCAGGCAGAGTGCCGTTCGGAGGAAGCGTACCTCCCGGTCGTCTGGGAAGTCCTGGCCCCATCGTGCCTGTAATCGGACCTATGGGCCACTCGATCCGCGACATAGAGCTCACGATGCAGACAATTTGCAACAGCGATACTTGGACTTTCGACGAGAATGTCTTGGGCGTGCCGTGGCGCGCGGTCCAACCTTACACCCGGCCCCTGAAATTTGGTCTCATTCGCGGTATATCGCAGAGACCTTTGCACCCGCCCATAGCCCGGGCGCTGCATTCCTGCACCACGAAGCTGAAGGCACGAGGTCACGAGATTGTGCTGCTCGATGACAAAGTACCCGATATATGGGCCTCTGCTATCCTGGCTTGGAAATTCTTCCTTCTTGATCCTGAGAAGACGCCCTTTTCTTACATCACGCAAGCAGGCGAGCCACTGGTACCTAGCCTGGCCACAACGATGGTGGAAGAGATCCGCGGATTTGAGCCAAGTCTGAACGGATTATGGGACATGAATCTTGAGCGGTTCAAGGTTTTGCATGCGTGGCATAAGGTCATGGTTGAGAACGAGCTAGATGCGGTCTTGATGCCCGGGAATTCGGCGACGGCAGTGAAGCATGATACGTATGGAATGGCGCCATTTACTGTGTTGCAGAATATGCTGAACGTGAGTGTCTTCGTTGTTGTGTGGGGATTCTGGAGAGGAGAAGACTAATGAGGTGTGTGGCAGTACCCGTCAGGCATTCTGCCGCATTTGAAGGCTGAGGAAGAACTAGACAGGCCATTCATCAAGGATGATGCCACCTACGAACCGCCGTGTACGTGCTCTTGGAGATTGGTTTGAAGGGTAGAAGTTTAATTTGTGGACAGATGAACCGAAGATTCTGGAAGGATTGCCGGCGCACGTCCAAGTCATGGGAAAACCGATGAAGGATGAGGAGCTGATGGAGATATTGAAAGTTGTTGAGAAGACTTTGGCGGAATGAAATGTGATACAGCGGCGACACAGAGAGGGACATTGATACGGCAGGCTGATAGGAATCAACCAGTGGAACTTGGAGACAGGCCTACTCCAGAGGCTTGATTGCTGTGTGCACGTAACACGACGCACACGTTCAGCTACATCTGATATATCATCTGCCAAGCTCTTTCAGACACGAACCAAATAGACAAATATTGTAGCTGATGGAGAAGCAAGTATTTCTGTAGTGTGCTGGGAATTCTTCAAGACATGTCCCTAACTATCTCGATAAATTGACTCACATCTGTAACTCTATCCTCGCAGTATATGGATTGTGGGAGTGGTAAGACACTCGCTGATACCGACGTCGAGCGAGAACGCGTTCCTCGAGTGCGTACCTCTGCACCTTGATGTGGCGCCAGTGAGGACCCCCGATGAGAATTTCAAGGATCAATAGTACAATGCGTCTGTGAAGAAATTAGATCGCTGGGCAAGCGCTGTGTCTGGCGTTGGAATCTCAACACCCTTGTTCGATAGGCCACCCATGATATGGTTCGACCAGCCATACATCTAAAACGATACCACACGGGACTACTCCTAGCCTTGGAGCTGGCGCGGACGCATTCCTTTGCGAAATGTGCGGAGCAAGCCCTAGTGGCGCTGACAAAGGCTGGGATCACTCCGCCGGAGCAATCGAACCCAATGCTACTCCCTCACGTAGGCCTTACCATTGATAACATTATACACGAAGTCCTTCGATCAGTCGAGTTCCATCTCCTAGATAAACATCATTTCAATGCAGCATTCCAGCTGTTGTTTCCGCTGAGGATCGTTGCCAGACTTGTCCGAAACGAACAACAAATTGTGGTGGGTGCAGCGGATAGTTGCAGAAATTTCCACGGGAAAGGGTGTGCGCTTTGCACAGCAAATTTTGAGACCAAAGGATATATCCTAAGATTCAGTGACCAGCTATTAATGATAAACGGTACCCCGAGCAACAGCACAGCACATCACAGTCGGCAGACCCTTGGGGAGAACCGTGACAGTCATAGACCTCCGAGGTATTTCTCAGTAGAAGCATCATGCGTGCGAGCGTTACGGGCCTTGCGTCCAGGTGTGACTGTCGCGAACCGAGCATGTGCGTCTCCTTGCCGTTCACCGCCAGAAAACCCGGTGAATTGCAACAGCGTTAGGCACGCGCCGCATACATCACCCGAACAGCACGGGGCACTGCAGATGGGAACCAGCAGACACAACGGCCAGCCGCACATACCACACCGCCTCAACTCAGACCTGCTTCCCTACATAAACACCGTACTGCAGATCTTGCGTCTACTCCGCATACTCCCTTAACATCAATTGCTCAACCCGAATATCAACTTCGAGCAACATCCACTAGCGCTGACCTCTTGCTTAAGCTTATAAGAACACCCTCGCAAAGGATCAATTCCACCACGAAACGGAAATGACGAAAACCTTCGTTCCCTCCGAAGTCGTTGGCGCCATCGCCACCTTCATCATGATCATCATCGTGTACGAGGCCTGCTACATGTACATCGGCGGACGCCTCACTGGTAGCCCATGGGGCAGTCTAATCGCGATTTCTATGGTCGTTGGCGAATCTATACTCCGCACAGCTCTCGTCGTAACAACCACCAAACCATGTGATACCGACGAGATCACCCTACCGCTGAGCTTTGGATGGCTGAGCCATGCTGTGACCTCCCTGCTGCCTGTCTTGGCGGGCGGGCGTGGCCTAATCCCAGAGCCCGAAATCGATTGTCAAATCGTCAACATGGAATCTGGAAAGTCCCGGCAGAACAAGAGCTGGATGTTGGCGCGTATCGTGCGGGACCTGGAGAAAGAGGCAGACGATAGCATTGGCGGGCTGAACATCTCTGTCTACGACGCTGGAAAAATGAGCAAACAAGCTGCCGGTCGCTCTTCTCTTCATACGGTGACTAACTTCACTGTGTGGGTACAGTCCATCGTGCTCATTGTTGAGCTGTTTCGAAATTGTCACTCAAAAGAACAGTATCAGGACTCGAAATTGATTTTTCTGCTGGTCTTCTTAGGTGTCTTCTTGAGACATTTGACAACGCAGCTCTTCGCTTGGCACGCTGAGAAGTTCACCGCCCGCCCCGATGGAGGAGACAAGAACGTGTATGCCTTGACGCGCGGCGATGGCCACCGTCATGTCTTCATCATCCGCAACTGCCACGATGAAGCTCTCAACCTAGAGGACCTCGCAATTGCAAGCACCGTCGACCATGACTGGTTCGGTACCGGAGACGGCTACATCCTCATCGGCACTACGGTGGGGTGGCTGATTTTCACCGTCGTTGCATGTCACCTTACACACGGTGCTGGTCTCTTGTTCGGGCTTATGGCACTTGGATCGGTCTCCAACATCATTACCGCTGCTTACCCTGTGAATATGTTCCGCCGCGTTGTCCAAACTATCAACTCTTTACCCGGCGCCAACAAGCAAAATCATCTCATCATCGATATGCCGTACCCCATAGACCTCACCCTCCGCGAATCTTGGTCCCTCGGCAATGTCATGGAAGCTTTGAAGAGGCTAGAGACCAAAGTTCCTGGGTACGGTGAGAAGCTGCTCAAGACTTTCTTCCCTACACGACTTAGTCCGGAGGACGAGCTCTTTTGGGCAGACGCGAAAACAGAGATCAACCGAGAGCATGCCCGCCAATCGGAAGAAGCGAAGGATGGCAACAATCGGGTACAGACTGAAGCGGTCGTGGAGTTGAAGGAACTTGACGAGGCCATGAAAGACACAGCCACTCCAACAACCTCTTCCGCTTTCCTAGTGGTCGAGAAGCAGGGCAACGTGCAGAAGATGGTAGAGGAGGATGACGATAACGAGGCCAAGAAGGACCAGGGCCAGGAGGAGCGGCGTGTGATCGAGGGTGAGGGCACCGGCCCCAAGAAGGCCTACCTCAAGAGCCGCCGTCGTGGCTAGACACCGGTCTCGCTTAGGGAAGTAGTCAGGAATGTGCCTGCGTATTACCGTGCATGATTATTCTCGATTTGGGGTAACGGTAACTGCGTTCTTGACGAGGGGCGGTGACGTTCCTGTACATCCAGTTGGGAAAGCATTATGGAGGATTACCACAAAGCTTGGTCAATACAGGCAGCAGATAGATCAATCTTGTTCATACAACTGATTTGCATTGCGTGAGTACGTTAGGTTATACCCTGGTGCGCACATATCCAACTTAGTAGTAACGCCTTTCAGATAGGTGTTCACTTCTCTTCGAAGCCCTTCTCCTTCCCATGATCATCTACCACATTTCGCTCAACAGTAGCCTCCACATGCTCCGTCATCAGATCCTTCACACCGCGCATACATGCCACACTCGCGATCGCCAGCGCCACAAAGGGCACCACACTCCACCAACCTAACCTGTATGCCCTCGCATACGACCAATGGCTCGCATCCAACGCTGCCTTCATGATATCCGCGTTTGACCCTGGGACCTGCCCAGTGCCAGCCTCCATGGCTTCAAGCAAAGCCGGGACTGAAGCAGAAGGAAGACCAGCAGCAATGGCAGCGGAACTAACGTCGGACGCATAGTGGGAGTTGAGGCGCCCATTGACTATAGCGTTGATTACCGCGGAACCAAAAGCACCGCCAATAGCGCGAGCAGAGAAGGCAAGGCCTGTAGCAGTGGAGAGATAGGCATGGGGCGCGGTAAATTGGACGCAGGCAACCAGTAGAGTGAGAGGACCCGATGTGCCGATACCGGCGAGGACTGCGAAGACGATCTGTGGAGTATTCCATGACGGTCGGATGTTCGCATAACAAATTGTAGTGACAAGGAAGATAACGTATGTCAGAACCAGAGGGGACTCTGCACATATAAATTAGCCAAGATGGGCATAATGGATGCGAATTGAACTTACTGAGATCTTTGAATCGCGTTGCCCACCAAGTCACAACAAGAGAGAATGTTAGAGATGGGATCTGATAGGACATTTGTCGAACGGCGATATCCCAGCTGTTGCTCTCAAAGCCCAAGTTGAGGATTATTTGTGGCGTGACCGAGTTCACTGCAGAGTAGAAGATCCACCTGGTAGCAATAGTAAGTATATGAGCTACAAACCAAGTCGATCATTTGGTGAACTAACCCTTCGACTGCGAAAGCAAACGTTGCCAGCCAGAAATTGGGCCCATTGCTAAAGAACACATGAGCGACCATGCCATCCGTTCGACCTTTCCATTCTGTAGGCTATGAGTATGTCGTTCTCAAGAATCTTCGGAGTAGGCTTACCGTAGATGCAGAATGCAAAAACCAAGACAAATCCAACAACAAGATTGGCGCACACGTGTGGATCACTCCAGTGGTAAGCACCCCCTGCCCAGTTGAGTGCCAGGAGCATGAGCGTTGCACCTGCAATAAACAGGAAACTGCCGATGGGATCGCAAGCCCAGACATACTCCTTGAAGCTCATGCGTGGATACTCGGTGTTTTTCTTTGGCCAGTAGAACGCCAGAAACCCCACGGCTGTAGCTCCATGTAGACCGGCCATTATCCAGAAGATGTTTCGCCAGCCTGCAGGGTCCGCGTTGGTCACTGCGCCTGCACCTAATCCTCCTACCAGACCTCCAACGGCCCCACCAAGAAAGGCAAAACCGTTCGCCAACGCACGGTACTTGAGAGGCAGAATTTCCGAGGGAATTGACTGGACGATGGAAATCGTTGCTAGCGTGATGCCTACGAGAATACCGCCGCCAATTAACATGTCCATAGATGTAGCTTTGGCACAGATGATACTTCCGGCGACTGCGATAAGCGGTGGAATGGATGCGAACAATTTACGGTCAAGAACATCAGATAGTCGGCCGACGAGCGGGGAGAGCACGGTTTGCATCAGAAGAGGACCCTATTTGATGTCAGTAATCATTTTCACATTGAGAGCACCGTAGAAATGGGTCTGCATACCTGGATAATCCAACCTGATATAGCAGGCTGGCCTAGGTCGCGAACTATGAAAGCTATTACACTTCCAGCTGCCACAACAACATAAACTTGCGCCATAATGCTAAAGCAGGTAAGCTTAGTTCAATGGCGAAAGCGTCGGGTATACGCACGCGAAGCAGCTCACGAAAACGACCACCCATGATCGCCAGGTGAGGTCGATGTGGATGAGGTCCTGTTGTGCCTCTTGCTGCATGGGAACAATATGCGCGTTCACATGGTGGGACTTTGGTGGATGTGAAGCTGTATCTTCGACATTGGTGACATCGCTTTTCGGATCCATCTTGGAGGGATGGATGATGAAAGAAAGACTCGACCAACTCCACAGTGAGAAGGATAATTAATCTAATCCTGAAGACGTACATGGGCACGACCGGAATTTGAACCATTGCTGATCGTACCCGAGTCAATCCCAGACGACACGTGCTGGCGCCGCCATGCAGGAAAGCGACTGGTGCAAATCGGCAGTTGTGATAGACGGCCATGGCCTTATTACAGGGAGCCTCGGAGACGCCACAGCCATTGGAGGATGAAGGTATCCGACGGGCATGACTCGGTGGTTTATGCGGGGGAGGTTGGGGTTGGCGTCCATCCGTGGGGTAGGGGCGCCAAGGCTCGGAACGGTCGCGCTATCTTTCCTGCAGACGTTCCGAAATTCACCAAATTTCACGAACGGCAGGCACGAACCGGCTTCGAATAGCAACACCCACCATGCACCACGAGGAAGGCGACTGGCAGAGAAACCCCAAGCAGGAGCATCCTCTGTCGCCTTGAAAACGCCTCCCCCCTTGTTTACACGCTGTTCACGTACCCTACACGCTGCACATTCTAACACGGCTTCTTCTATCCAGACACACTCTGAGCCCGCCATGGCTGTCGACACTGCTCCCGCCGCTGCTCCCGCCGCCACCGGGCAACTCGTGCCTTTGAGGACCAAAGACGAAGTGCGAGCCAGCCTAGAGACGCACACCGTCTATGTCGTCGAGATTCCCGCCCGCTTCGCTAATGCCGTCAAAGAGTGAGTTACCCTGCCAATACCGGGCTTGTCTGTGCCGTTGCGACATGAGCCGACACCTGTCACGAATGCTATTCTAACGGCATCCAGCGCGGTCCAGGACGCGGCTCCCGACTTCAAGACTGGCGAGATTTCCCACCTTCGCCGCGTCGTCCAATTCAAGTACCTACCGGAACACCTGCAAAAGCAGTTCTACCCGCCCGCGAGGCTCCAAAGAGGTATCTGCAGTAGCGATGATGACGAGCCCTGCCCTGCATCTTTATTTATCCCGCTTCCTCCGTCCGATGATGAGTCGAGTACTAAAGATGAGGATACAGTGCGCTTTTTCCTGGTTTGCCCGACCCGATGTTTCAAGCCTGCCGAACTGGTCGCCATACTCCGCAAGAATCCGCCGTTCAGCGTCATGAACATATACCCGAAGCTGCTGTATGTGACCGTCCCGGCTTTGGCCCCAACGTCGGCCGAACAAGCAAACCAGTGGAGCGAGCAGTACTGGCCCATCGCGTACAAGAACACCAACCCCTACGGACCTCATCCAAGCCTGGTCGCCCGCAACACCGCCGAGATAGAGCCAGAAGCCAGCAGTTGGCTATCGCTTGCGTCGACCGCTGCGGCTGAGATATCCGTGTTAGGAGTCGGCGAAAAGGTCGGGTGTGTCGTTGTAGACCGCACCCGCGGAACGTCCGAGGTCATTGCCGTAGCAGGCGATTGCCGTTGGCGCTCACCGCTTGGCGATGCCGAAGCTCATACTGGTGGCGGAAATGTCATGGCCCACTGTGTGCAGCGTGCAATCGCCATGGTAGCCAAGAAGCGACTTCGGATGAATGGTACGGATCCTACCCGTTTGGACCGATCCTTGTTTTGCGATGTGCCTCTCACGGAGGTTGAGAAGGGACCCTACGACAAGGACAATATTCCGGCCAACGGTTACCTGTGCGTGGATCTGGACATCTATCTCACCCATGAGCCCTGCGTCATGTGCACTATGGCCATTCTGCACTCTCGATTCAGGCGCTGTATCTTCAGCAAGCGTATGCCGCTGACGGGAGGGATGACTGCCGATACTGCTGGAAATGCCACCAATCCTGGAAAAGGTCTGCAGCATGGCATCTTCTGGCGACCGAGCGAGCTGAACTGGAAGTTCCTAGCTTGGGAATACCCGAGCAAAGCTGACTCGGTCGCAAGCATTGCGGATACTTTGCAAGTCTAGGGATCGTTTTCGAGATGGAGGACGGCGTTGAATTGGATACCACCAGCATTGCGTAGGCGTTTATGTTACGATGGCATGATTTTGTACCTAATCAGAGGACTCGGGCGCGAGACGGAACTGTCAATTACTGCCAAGATGTGTCCTTGGAGGACCTACAGTATCTTGGATTATGGTGAGCAGCAATAACTATGTTGACTATATGCAAAACTGCACCGCCAGGCTACAAAGTTGACTTTGTTGACCCTGCGATTATGAGTCTCACATTTGACTGCCCATAGGCCTTTACAAAGGAAATTGGAAAGTGAAAAAGTATCAAAGGATTCAACTATGCGAAGTAATGTATTCTCGACACAGTCCCAATGTCGTAGTCCTGGGCGCACGTGCCAGCGCGGCGCGTCGATTCGTAGCGTGTCGCTTTCCGCTGGTCCCTCAATCTAGGTGATCGCAGAGTCAACACGGGGAACCAACGCTGATATGCTACCCGATGAAATCCTCGAGCAATTGAACTTCGATTTTCCCTGTCGTGAATCGCAGATCCAGCAATTAGCGGCGCTGTACAATGTTTGCGACGTCTGACTCCATTCTAAGAGAAATGCTAACAACTACAGGTACGGCTACCGTCACCCTCGCTCCTTGTCGCTCACGGCCTGACGGCAACCGGAAAGTCTTCCATCATACGTTCTTACTTTCAACGCTCTTCGCTGCCCTACGCGGTCATCAATTCAAGGGAATGCATAACCGGACGACATCTACTGGAGCGCACCGTCGCATCTTGTCTCAATGCACTGGACGAACACTATAATGGGAAGATAGATCGGAGACCGTATGCTAGGACGGAGAATCTGAGCAGTTTGGCCGTAGCGCTGGGCAGAATGTTAGAGGGAAGAGGGAAATTCGTCCTGGTGCTTGACGGAATCGACAAGCAGAGAGAGGCACCGTACACGCTTTTACCTGCGTTGGCACGGTTTGGAGAAAGCGTACGTTCGCATCATCCGGCTCACTCAAATTGCTAACAAGAACGCAAGATACCCAATCTTTCGATCATCCTAGTTACCACACTACCTGTACCACATGCGCTCCACCGCCCCGGAACACCGCACCTCCACTTCCCAAACTACAACCGCAACTCCCTTCTTACCATCCTGGGGCAGCATCCCCCTAAGATCTTCCTACAGCCACCGAGCGAAGAACAATATCCTGACTATACGCCTGATCTCGCGGCTGAAGACGACGATTGGCTATGGGGACGATTTATAGCCACCGTATACGATGCGCTGAGCAAGCATACCGGGCGTGACCTCGTTAGCTTTCGTCTTGCTGCCATGCGGCTGTGGCGTCCGTTTGTCGAGCCCATCGTTCAGGGTACATTCGGTACGCGCGACTTTTCGCGCCTCATGGTGAATAGGAGGGCTTTGTTCCAGGTCGAGGACAGCGTACTGGATAAGATCGTAGCAGACAACAGCAACTTGGGTGCGAATGCGGGTGTTACCAACGGGACTGTGATACCAGCCACACCCAGCACGAAGAGAAGGATCAGAACTATTGCACACGACCTACCGTACTATACGACACACCTTCTCATCGCCGCTTATCTCGCTAGCTACAACCCCTCTCGCACAGACGTCACATATTTCATGAAACACACCGACAAGCGGAAGAACAAGAGAAGGGCGCCCTCGGCAACGGTAGGCGTCACAAAGTCGAAGCATCGCAAGATTTCGCGGCATCTACTGACGCCATCACCTTTCTCCCTTGATAGGCTGCTGGCAATCTTCCGTAGTCTGCTGGTGGAAACGGTGCCCCAGGTCGCCGATCTATACACGCAGATTGCCACGCTGACGAGTATGCGGCTTCTGGTGAGGACTGGCGGAGTTGGAAGCTCGGATGTGCTCGACCCGGGCGCGAAATGGAGAGTCAATTTTGGGTGGGAGTATGCGCGGTCACTTGGGCGTGGTGTAAATCTTGAAGTGGGAGAATATCTCGTGGGAGGTGTGGATTAACCCCTCAGCTATGTTCGAATGCAATCTTATGAAGTTGAGCGTACCGCACCTCTGTTTTCGTATCCCAATATCCTACATTGTCATATCTGTCTACCATTTCTCTTCTATGAGCTGCAACTGCACTGCATCATGCCCTTGTACTTGGGCACGTCGCCACAGAAGCGCTCTTCTTCGGACTCGTTCCAGCCCCAGTTTTCCTCGAAGGGATCAAGGTTCAGTCTCATGATGGCAGGCAGAATGTCGCGCTCGCCCTTCTTCTCTACGCGGTCGATCAGTTCGTCGAGAACCCAGGAGCGGGGAACGAACTGTGTCACGTTAGCAATGGTCCAAAAGCATAAGTCTGTGGGTGATGACATACCTTCGGGTTGACAGCAAGCATAGCCTTCTGCCTTGCCTCATCGTCAGGACTATCCTCCTTCACTCTCGCCGCCCACTTCTCCAACCACTGAGCGATGCGCGAGCGGGACTCCGCCTCCTGTCCCGGCGCCTCGTTGAACCGGAAGAACCGACCTGCGACATCCTTCCTCGACTGTTCCGTCTCCAACTCACCCAGCTTGAAATGGCTCAACTTCCTAAACGCATGGTGGAAGTCCAGCTCATACGCTTCCAAAAAGTCCAGCAATTCAGAAAAGAGCTCGTCAAAATCCGAGTCCTTTTGCGAAGCAAGTCCCAGCCGCGCCGTCATGAGGGCCTTGTAATGCGACAAGAAAACGGCTTTGTATTCCTCGCCGCAGCGCTCGATGATACCCTCAGCACGCTTCACCAGCTCATCTGCTTCTTCTTCCTTCACGCCATCGGAGACGAAGACCGCGTCGTCGACGTTCGAGCCAGCGCCCATTAGTTCGCCGAGTGCTTCGCCTAGCCGCACGAGATTCCACCATATGATGGTCGGCTGGTTTCTGTACGAGTAGCGCAGCATGTGGTCGTCGTGATTCGGGGTGTACGTCGGATCGAACGTATCCAGGAAAGCGAAGGGTCCGAAGTCGATAGACAGGCCAAGGATGGACGTGTTATCCGTGTTGAGCACGCCGTTCATGAAGCCGTATGCTTGCCATTTTGCGACGGTCTCGGCGTTGCGGCGGAGGATGGCGCGGTAGAGGCGAGTGTAGCGGTTTTCTTGTTCGAGGGCCTCGCCTTCGGTGGTGTCTTTGGGTACGCCGGTGGAAGTGGAAGCGTGTGTCGATTTGGAGTCGCCTGTGGGCAGTTTAGAGGGGAGCTTGTCCCAGCCTCCGTAGACGTGCTCAGCGGTGTAGTCTGCCAGTTGTCGGAGCAGTTTGCGGTCGCCACGCATGCGAGGGAGATCGAAAGTGCCAAAGCGTATCCAAGACTGTGCAAAGCGCGATACAATGGCACCGGGCTCCATCCTCTCTCTGAACACCTTGCTTCCCCTACAGTGTGTGAGAGAAAGCGCCCGTGTCGACGGAATTCCAATGGCGTTGAGATATTCACTGACGACGAACTCGCGAATCGACGACCGTAGCACCGCTTTCCCGTCTGCAAAGCGCGAGTATGGCGTCTTCCCCGCGCCTTTGAGCTGGATCTCATATCTCGTGCCTGTCTTCTCGTTTGTAGCCTCGAACAGCGAGATGGCCCTTCCGTCGCCTAATTGGCCTGCCCATTGTCCGAATTGATATCCACCGTAGCACTGTGCCCAAGGGTATATGCCTCCTCCCTCCGCGTTATCTTTCTCGTCCCACGTTAAGATCTTATTCCCTGAGACTACCTCCTTGAACTCTTCGCTTTGCGCCTCTTCTTCCTTCAAGCCTATGTCTCGTAGTGCACGCGGGCTCACAGCCAATAGTTCTGGGTCTTGTGTAGGTTCCGGGCGAACGAATGTGTATAGGGCTTCTTTCACGAGGCGAGGACCAAGTGTTTCGCGGGGCGCGGAGTGCGATTTCGCGGGCGTGGGGAAGGCGGGGTCGGGTGGGAGATTTGAGGTGAAGACGTTGGATTTTGGGAGCGATTGCAGAGTGTATGAGTTGACGGGCGTCGAAATCCCATGCGTGTCATTTGACGAATTATCAAGGTGCGCCATGACTTGGTTCAAGCGCATAGATGTTGCGAAAGTTCGTCTGAAGCTTGGATTGGTGAGTTTGCAGGCTGGGAGTCGTGAAAGCATGAGCCAGATGGCAAGGTCCAAGACAATGCACAGATAGAAAGGGGGCAAGGACGAAGAATTGCTTCACAATATAACACAAGGTGCCTGTTTGTCAGAATGATGCTCTGGCCGGTGGCGTTCGTCCCTGCCGAGGGATGACGCCAAACATGCGTTATCGATAAGGCGCGTGTCCCTGACTCGCGTAAACTTTCTGGCGGTCGGTCTGGTCCAATTGACTACAACATCGAGCAGAAAGACGACGTTCGAATCGCACACCTGCTTTCCGCTGCTGACTTTCGAGGCTCATACTGACTTTTCTCCAGCTCGTGGCGCCATCTACCAAAGAGCACAGATAGCAACTTATGGCTACGCATACCTAAGCAGCTATATCTACACCTAAAGACCTCAGTCGACCTTGTCACGTGCCCTGACCGTCACCCGGGGCTGTAATCATACCCATCGTCTTTGCGATACCGAGGGAACTCAATGAGAACAGACCGAGTGCTCTTACTTCTATAGTGGGGCTGTCCTTCAATCTCACCCCATCAACAATGGCTGAGCCGCGGGTGATTCCAGGCTTTTACTACGATGTCGAGAAAGGAAAATACTTCAAAATCACGAAAAACCATGATGCGCCACCATCTCAAGCAAAATACACCCTTCAGAACGTAAGGAAGGAGCAGAAAAAGTCTACAGCTGAAAGGCATGCAAGGAAGCAACAAGAAAAGAGAGAGAGGGAGACCATTGTGCGGCCACACAGTCGTAACAGGTGGGGTCTACAGATGGCTAGTCTAGACAGGGAGATCGGTGGACGACGGACAACGTATTATACGCATGGAATCTGGCCGGATGCTTGTGTGGCGGGAATGGAGAAGATGAAGACGGTGTGTACTGGCCTGCATTGCATATTATGGTATCACCGTACCACAATCTTCCACAACAGCATTTTCAATACTATGTGCTGACTCGTCTGCGACTAGGTTGTCGAACAACCAGCACATGGCATTATTCGCTTCTTTGATCGCGACCCGAATACCAAAACCCTCTATGCTGTCCATGGAGACAATGCTATTAGGCGACGTCGACGGAATCCACCCAGGGGCATCCCGATTCCAGCGTCCGAGCTTGACGAAAATATGGCAGATAATTCTCTGCCAGACGGAAGGCCCTTTGGATCTTCAGTCGCTGAAAGCTTGAACGAGTACTCTTT
Source organism: Paraconiothyrium brasiliense (assembly GCA_025388405.1). NCBI lineage: Eukaryota > Fungi > Ascomycota > Dothideomycetes > Pleosporales > Didymosphaeriaceae > Paraconiothyrium > Paraconiothyrium brasiliense. The sequence continues at coordinate 771,752 of JANBXC010000008.1, forward strand.
CGAACCATGGGATATGCTTGCAAGGCTCACATCATCCATATCATCCTTGACCTACCTACCGAGCTCTGGAGCTTTGGCTGCAACTACACTTGGGTCTGATAGACCTCCTGTGGTATATCTGGTGAGTACAACCTACATTTCCATCTATTCGTCGAAAGCCTTCGGCTCGTACGTCGTCCAGCTTCGGAAAGACAGAATACTCAAATTGATGCGTCGTATCGTATATCCCGTGTTCATTCGCTGACCTGATTCAAGTCAGACCCGGACATTGATGGACCGTACGTCAACCAGCAATTCACTCCAAAGAACTGTTCGACGATATGGGGAGCAGCTGCTCCACTGGTCCCGTTCGCATCGGACAGTGTACCACAATCAGGTACAGAAACCCTGGCCGTGGCCGCTTCTTCCTCTCTGTTACTGTTCGAGCGTTCACCTGCCGGGGAGTGGAGCTCATCGACCGCTTTGCAACGAGACACCGACATATTGGCACTTGACTGGCTATCTCCGACTACTGTCGTCCTTGGTGAGCGAAGTGGCAAGATGTTTCTCTACGACACTCGCTCAAAAGGATACTCACATATTTTGACCAATCCATTTCCCATTTCAAAATTGAAACGCGCCGACGACCCCACACGACTAATCTGCGCTGGTGTGCAAGATAGCCTATCTTTATATGATATCCGCTCGCGAGATACGTTCTCACAACATGCGCAAGGGCACTACAGTGACAAGTTCTTCAATGATCAGTATCCTGGTTTCCATCGTCGGCAGAAGCGGAAGAAGATGAAACATACCGCTGCCGCCAACTGGTATGTATTGCGCGAACGCATGAACAGGATCCCAGCGCTAAGGTGCGGTGCCGCATGTACCAATCGCATGTTGGCCGCTATCTTGGTCAATAGCACCTGTGTCCGTTGTTACATGCTGACGATGATCCACAGGTCGCAGCCGATCGTAAGCTTCCAGTATACCAACCCAGATGATCTCTACCTAGACATCGCGGTACAGCCTGACCTTGGGCTTATCGCAGCTGCACAAGACGTCAACTCATCGGCAGCTATCAAAATTTACAACATGTGGACAGGCAAGTTATTGAAGGAGATCCCGCAGGAAAGCCCTGTCAAAGTGCACATAAGGTGTCTTCGATTCATGCAAGACAGCAATGGTGACCCGGAACTGTGGTCGAGTTGGGGCGGTTCGGTTGTCAAGATGAGCCTCGGTTGAAAGAGAATGGATGGTGGGTCAAAGAATGTTGAGATCTTGCACGACTGAGGACAGGGGCAGCTATTGGCAAACATTGAAATCTAGCGAACACCCGAGGGAAGTTTAACGCCCTTTCGTTCGCCCAGTCACCAGGAACGACCAATGGCATTCCGGTCCCTATTAGCGAGGTCCATCGCGATGCAGCATGGAAGCTTTGGCGGATTTTGAACCACGGGACAAAACCTGCTACCGAACGGCAGGCACTCAGGCTGTAGAAAAAGGTTCTGTGAATACCTATAAAATTAGGCCCGTGGCGAATATAAATCCCCGTTCCACTCGGAAGCACAGCATGATCAGGTGACCTGCACTTTCACCGATGCGAGTAATTGTTGAAAAGACCTAGTCGCGTTTCCCGCGCGACCATAGCTCAATACCACCTCCATAAAAACTCACCAGCAGCACTCCAGCTGTAACTTCTCCACTTCGAGCCCTTACCGGTCAACCCTAAACGTCCACGCTCGAATTACGACCCCACTCACGTTACAGAGGAGATACTCATCCAGATTACTCAGCACGCAACCGATTGTGAAGATGGCTCCCACGCGTGCACCGCAGCCCGCGCAGCTGGCTGCATTCATGAGCAAGCTGCCGAAGAAGGTCAAGAGCTCTATCCTCTCCGAAACCTTAGACGCCCACTTCAATGGTGCGAACGAGTTCAACACTGCTAAAGAGAAGCAGGAGCAGATCAAGGCGCTCATCTCTGCGGCGGAACAGGTTCAGGAGGACCCGGAGCCGAAACCAGAGAAGAAGCAGTCGAAGGCTGAGAAAATGGAAGACGAGCTCCGCACCACAGGCTGCTACGCAACCATGAAGGATGGCTCGTGGTGGGTCTACTACCCGGACGGCGGACGCATGCCCCTCCAGCGGCTTTCCTGCAGCATCCGTACGTGGATGTATCACGACAACCCCAAGTACGACGACGAGGGCAATATCATGCCAATCGCCGCAATCTACTACGATAGGCCGCGTTCTGCTTTCAAGACCGAAGAGGCGTACCGCAATCGGTGGACGCCTCCTCGCCCACCGCCGCCTCCTGAGGTTGTGCGCTCTTTGCCAGAGGGCTATTGGCCGAACGCTGCTGACATTCGTTTCACGAGCGAGGACGATCGTAGGAAGATCTGGGGAGAGCCTCTGCAAGGCTACCCGGATATATACGTCAAGGCTAGGCAGGGCCAGGAGTCGGTACTCGTGTACAAGCACTTCCCACAACGTGCACTCGCGCGGCTGAGCACGTACGTCCATCGAGCATCCTATGGCCCATACAATATGCGCAAGAAGGACAGTAGTTACACGCGCTATCGGTCCATCACCTTCTCTGGCTGCCTTCCTGGTGGAATGAAGATGGCCCTCGAGTTTGTCCGCGATATGTATGTCGAAACCGTCGCCGGTCCTCCCCTCCACGGCCTAGGTGATCAACACTTTGGAGTGATCATGCATCCCTTGAACATCAAGAACCTGCAAGATGCGATGAACATCTATCATGCTGGCTGCATCCTCGGTATTGACCACTACTTGCTCCTTCTCCGTCAGCGCATCTGCGAGGACATTGTCGCCATGTATCAAGTTGATGGCAAGAACACTATTCAGTCCGGCCACTTCCTCTGGCTTGCGATCTCCATCTCTCTCATCCGTGAGGACGACATTTCGGGTACGCAAGATCACAGCAACGATCCCGTGTGGAAGTGTGTTGTCCTAAATGCACTGAAGCTGCGGAATGAGGGCAAGTTCCGCGATGCACGCCTGCAGGACGATATGAAGAAGGCTTTCCCGCAGCTGGAAGAGGCGATGGTCGCGTTCGAGAAAAAGGAGGAGAAGGTGAAGGCAGAGGCGGTCACGGCGGCGTTGGCGCGCTTGAACGTTTCTGAGAAGTCTACGGGAACGACTTCCACAAAGCCTCGGGATAAGGTGCTTCGGTGGCTTGAGAAGTCATAGTGCACACACTATGGCGTGTGAAGACCGTGCGTGAACGTAAGGAGTTGTGCACCATAGCCTAATACTTGGCTTCTTGATGATGGCCGTAGCGGAAAGATGATCACGGCATGGGTTGCATGAGCATGGCGTTTATGTTGGAAATTGGCAAAGAACGGCGTGCATGAGTCACGGGAGCTCCGTTAGAACACTAGACACGAAATCATCTATTTCAATCTTTTGACCTTCCATGTATTACGCGTCAATGCAATGTATTGATGCCTTTCGGTTGCCGTATATATACAGTTATCAGACCAAGTCACAATTGGCGTAAAATCAAGCACCTGTGGATTCATCCTTTGGTTTCAGGCGAGCGTTATCTTTCGCGAAGATCGAAACCATTGATTAGAAGTATCGATTGATGTATTTCAGAACCGTGCCCAATTTCACTGCTTGCGGAGATCGTGGTGCTGAGTACCGTGCTGTTGTCTAGTTTTGATATGAGGATCGGCCAGGCAACTATCTGCTTCTGTTCACAGAGAGGTTGTTGATGCTCTTGGGCCTGCGGCGAGTGTACTGTTCGATGGTGGACTAGCTAACCAGAGCGGCGTCCAGACATCGAGGGACCTCTATGGTAGACTATCACTAGCCTGACTTGGCTGATGTGTGAAGTTTAAATGCACAGCTGCAATTCTCAACTATCGATACGAATCACCTGGGAAGCGCAGGTTTAAGAGTGACTGGTCAAGCCACAAGGGTGTGGCTACGATTTTGCGTTTGTCACGGCTACCTGTAACCTTTTAAATGAGGTTCCTTCCGATCACCCACTTCTGGAACTCGCGCCCAGTTAACCACCGTCGCCAATCCGCAGGCTGCCTGCCATCAAATTATTGATACCATACACCATGTGGCTAGCGATATACACGTACACAGTTGCGATCCCGCTTCTTCTTGCTCCAGCACGCGCGAAGCCGTTCCGAGACACTCACCAAATGAGCAGCGGCGACCCAATCGTTCCCGATCATCCGGACTTCCCCTTGTGCGTTCTACCGCTTGGTGCGTCAATTACCTGGGGACAGGACTCGTCACATGGTAATGGCTACCGTGAATATCTGCGCGAGCTGCTTGAGCAGCACAGTACAGTTGTGGACATGGTGGGCACTGTGCATTCTGGGGAGATGTCGGATAATGTAAGCTTCTGTACTTTTACATCTACGCTGGCATGCGCAACGCGCTGATCTGATCAGGAAAACGAAGGCCATCCAGGGGCGCGCGTGGATGGAGTTGCCATGTTCGCTGAGCTCGCCATACCTCTGCGGCCAAATCTGATACTGATCAAGTAAGGCTTTCCACTATCCCCATGGACATGAACTAACCTTGAGATAGCGCCGGTACCAACGATGTCGTCCATGAGGATCCAGACCATCCCATCAGCAAGATAGGCGAGCGTATGGACAAGTTGATCGACCACCTCTTTGTCAAGATCCCGGGCGTCACCATCATCCTTTCTACACTCATTCTGAACACTCACGAAGGTGCAGATGAGCGCATTCAGGAAATTGTCAACCCTCAGTACGAAGCCTTGGTAAGGCGCAAACAGGAGGAAAGGGCGCGAATCGGGCTCGCCGACCTGCATCCAGTCGTCGAAGCAGAGGAACTAGTAGATGGGACGCATCCCAATGACGAAGGGTACAAGAAGATAGCCGAAGCATGGCTTACAGCAATAGCTGAGGCCGGCCGCAATGGACTGCTCGCGGAGCCCCAGGACCCGGAGGATCCCAACATCAACAGGCCACCGAAAATATCACCTGAGACACATAGTACCGTGGCGTCATTTGCAGCCTCCGTATTGCCTCATAGTACCCACAAAGCGGCTCTCAAGACCAATTCAAAGTCATATAGTGTCCACCCGACGACACACAGCACCACTTCCACAGCGTTCGAAGCCGCCAGGCCCACAACGGAGTCCTTCCACGCTTCTAAGTTACCTTGCACCCTACCTGATGGTCAAGGTTCTGTTGGTCTCGGGTCACAACTTGGATGTTACATGGCCAAGGCGCCCGCGAACATCAGCCAAATCCTGCCCTCTGCAATTCCAAAGAGCAATGCTGCTCGTTCCAATAAGCCTTTTTGGTGCAGCTGGTGGCTCTAAGAGATTGTGGGAGCGTCTCCCGAATAGTTAGGATCCATCCAGCGTGGGAGCCATGTGTCCATCTTCTCCTGAGATTTGTTACAAAGCCTGATGGCCGCCGTAGCATGTGGAAGAATAGAGTTCATGATAGTAATGATAATGTAAAGTTGGCGTTAGATAGCCGCCATTGCCGAGTTCGCGCTTGTATTGCGATTTTGACTGTCCAGAAGAAGGGCGACCTCATTAGGATGCACGCCGCCAACACGGCGGAACCAAGCGGATAGATCTCAAAGTGGTCCACCTCACTACGTATGAAGTCCGGCTTTTGGAGGCCCGTCAAGCCAAGGAGTCATTTGACGCTAATCGTAGATGCCGCTCACGCACTCGGCGTGTCAACCTTCTTTCTTCTCTTCTTCGCATCTTCATTTTCCAACACAAGCAACGTGCCCGCAACGGCAATCCCAATACTCATCGTAGCCATCATTGTGATGCCCGCTACATTTGGCTTAAACACGCCTTTTTCTATTTGTTTCATCACACCGAAGTACCTCGCGGTCCCATGAGCCACGCACAAGCTCCCGCTGCCGACCAGAACTCCTGCCGCCAATTTCGTTCTGCTATCCTCCAGATGGAACAGAGTCGGTGAGATGGCCGCGAACGCTTCGACTTTTTCCAAAGCAACCCCCAAGGCTATGAACCCAAGACCGGTACGAGTCCAAGCCAGGAAAGTGCGCTCGCTCGCGAGCAGGTCGCGCGCAATTGAGCCAGTGTTCTTGAGCTCCGGCGAGGTGAAGAGGCGGCGGAACATTTTCGCGACTTGTCGCAATGCGAACAGGAGCCAGTGTATGGGGCTGGAATGGAGGTATGATGGTGACCATGCTGTGGGATGGAAGGACGAAATAAGAACGTTCTGGATTCGGCCCGATGGCTTCACGATGGGTCCGTGCGTCTATAAGTATCGCGTCGGCGCCCAACCGAACCAGTGTTTTACACAATCCGGGCCAGGGACGTAAGGAAGCTGGCATTGAGGCTCGATGATGATGCTGTGCGACCGAAGGACACTTTCCAATGGTTTCACCGTGGATCCGCGCGCGTATAACTATCGCGTCGCGACTCCGAATGCATTCGTGAATGCAAACCTAACAGATCCTAACTAGAGTTGTGCAACTATATTCAGCTCACGTTGCTATATTTTGCGATGGTGGCCCGCATTCTAATCCCCGCAGGTATGGAGATCGAGAGAATATGCTATGTGAATAACCGAGCTCCTAACACAGCATCAGGAGAGGGCCAACACACCGTTCCACGCCGTCCAAATTGGGAGATGCCCGAACCTATTGCCTTAGCTGGCTTCTATGCACCACTGGGCGCTTTTCTCTCCGGTCTCGCATTACGATTGGTACGCCGCCCTCCTCCGGGAGCGTTCGCCTTTCGACTGGGCGTTTGGTCAATCCTACTTGGCGGCACATATGCGACGGTTGAACAGCGTCTAACGCGTCGAATCTTCGATCAGGAAGGTGTGCTGATGTACTTTCAAATTATGGGAACGAAGCAATGGATCTACAGCAGATGATGTAGTAAGTACACTCGATTTTGTGTACCTGGGGACAAAAATCAGTACTTTTATCTCCAGACACTACCAAATCTCAACATACGTATCACTTACTTCGTTTCCTAGCATCCCATTTACTCCACCACCGCCAGCACAAACCCATTCATGATCGGATCCGGCATCACAGGCCTCATATTCGCCACAATCGGCACAAAGCTCGCCGTAACTCTCTTGTCCTCCCCAATCTTTTCGATGACGCTCCTCTTCTCCACCACCTCTCCCTCTCCCTCAGCCGCAAACCCCACCTCCCCATTCTTAATCATCGTCGGCACAACATCGTCCAGAAAGACGCCCCCGCCGGACCTCGTTAGCTTAACCGCCCAGTCAAAGTGCTCCCACTGGTCGTCGAAGTCCGCGTCGATGAAGACGAGGTCGAATTTTCGGCCTTCGGCAGCGAGTTTGGGCAGGACGTCGAGCGCGGCGCCGAGGAGGATGTCGACGGGGAGGCCGGCAACGTTTTCGAGGGCGACGTCCCGGTGCGTAGGTGAGATTTCGATGGATGTTACCTTTGCGCCGGCTTGGGCGAAGATGATGGAGGAGTAGCCGCCTGTGTGTGGTAAGTGGACCACTTCTTCCACTCTGTTTTCCGGACGGAGTGGATTGCGTACCAAGGGTTCCGATTTCCAACACTTCCTTTGCCCCCACGAGTTTCGTCAAGACGGAGAGATGCTGTGCGGCCATGGGAAGCACGTTGATCGGCGGCAAGCCTTTGGCTAGGGAGTTCTTGAATGCATGATCCAGGCTCTCGTTTGGTCGGATGAACGCAGCTTGCGCTTTCTTGTCAAAGACAGGCTGGAGACGGAAGTTCTCGTAGTTGAAAATGGCTTTGAGCTCGGGCGTCTGGGAAATCTTTTGAATGAATTCGGCCATGTTGGTGCTATAAGAGCGTCAAGGCTTCACTGGCGGCGTAGAACAGAAGCAGGATGTGAGACTGCTGAGTGATACTTTTTTTTTGAGAGGGTAGAGCAGTGACTTGATCCTGAGGGCAGTAGTCATACCTATCCGCGCATGTATAAATACTGTCGTGGTTTTCGGGGGACGGACTTTCCACGGAGTAACTAGTCGGCCATAATCGGTCGTATTTGAATTCACCGAGTGAGTCCCAGGAAGGTTCGCAATGTATGCTGCCTAGTGTACGCTAAAGGATAGTGTTAGCGAACAGCCATGTAGAGACCTCAGGTTCGTGGGTGGCTATGCTTGTGTGATAGAATTCGGGTAAGGATGGGGGTGAAACAACGACGCATTTGACAACCATTACATTAGTATCGACTAGAACTCTCGAGAGAATCCTACAATATAGCAAGAGGAATAAAGCTCATCCCATGCCAATCACGCCACGGCTCCCCACAATACTCAAACTGTCTCCATGAACAGACCCAGGGCCGGCGACGTCAACTGAAAGAAGCTGATATCCAACCCGTTCAGTGAGTCAGCCTTGTAACTAACTTGCTGTCCCGCCTGGCATGGCGTACTCGCAATCGTGTACTTGTTGCCTGGTTGTAGCGCCGGCACAGCACCCACAACCGTTCCACCGGTAATTGAACTCGCACTCGTCATGGCAGTTGCTGACTTGTCGAGGCGAGAGATCGATATGCCGCCAGGTGAATTAATCTGCATCGGCGAAATGTAAGTAGGATCGAAGGTAGGCGGGAGAGCGAAGACGAGATTGCATGTTTTGGCAGACGAAGGTGGCACATCAAAAAGGAAAAGAGTCGAGCGCGTGGACGAAATTTGAGCAGTGTTTGAGTTCCCAATGACTTTATTTGGATCAGATGAGTCGATGGGCACGATTAGATTAGGTGCTACGAATGGAGACCTAAGGCCTCTGGGTTGATCTAGCTGTGGGAATCCGGGAAACGTGGATCCGGCTGTAGATGCTGGACCGTTTACAGTTGCACTGTTTGCGACCGACGAAGGTCTCGGCGTCGGCCAAACGAATACACTACTCATGGGTCGGGTATTTACTAGAACTTATTAGCAGTGTTCCGATAGATGTATAAACGTTCCTACACGTGGAGGATATCGTATTGGTGGCACTCGTTTGGCTGCTCGAAGCAGTGATAGTCGTGCGTCTACTCGTGCTCAAAGTGCTTCCACTCGTCGGTATCGCCGTGCTACTGATGCTGCTGCTGCTGCTCGAGGTAGATGTCTCATCGGAGGACTTCACATACCGTTAGCCCGTGCAATCCAATTGTAGGGTGCAACAGGCTGTAGAGTGTGTGATGACAGTGCCAATGGACGTTCCTCGGATGAAGCTGCAGAGAACAATGCGCGGACAACCCAAGATGTGACAAACCCATTGTACATGAGAAGCAAGAATAGGGGAGATAACATCGACGAGAGAAGGAGGGGAAGTGTATAGCTTACTTTGGGGCAAGACAGGTCAAACAGAGGGTTGACCGCCTTGAGGTCGCCTCCCGGCTTGATACCGAAGCTGGGGCTGGGGGTGGAGTACTGGATGTCCTGGAGGGTGTAGTAGAAGAGGTTGACGTTGCTCTTCATCAAAGAGCAGCTGACGTCCTCCCAGTAGATGCGGGCATTGGCGGCGCTGGCAACAGCCTGGTTCTGCTTAGGTCCAGATACCGGCCAACCAGTCTCGGTGACCCATACGGGCTTTCCCTTGCCAGCGGCAACAGTTTGCTTGTAAGCATCGTAAAAGGTTGCGTTAGCGTTGCCAATGCTGTTCGCGTGCTGGGTCTCCCAGTAGGGATAGGCATCGACTCCGAGGAAGTCAAGAGCACTGACAACGGCGCTGTTACCTATGCAAGGTTAGATCTTGGATGTGATTCGAACAATCATAGACACATACTGGCATTAACGTAAGCAGTCCATGTGTCAACGTGTCCAATTGGCTTGCTAGCCAAACCGGTACCCTTAATCGCGGTGCGGACCTGGCTGATATACTTGACCAACTGTGCGGGTTGGACACCGGGGTTCGTCTCGCCGTTAGCGATGGCTGTAGGCGTAATACGGTACAAGTCCTCGCTGCCAACGGAGATGCCCACGACTAGGTTGGTAAACTTAGTACCATAGGTGCTGATGGCAGCCTTGAGGGCGGTGATCTCATTGTCGACGATGGTTTGACCAGCCGAGGTCCAGATGCCAAGCAGAAGGTAAGTGTTGGTATCGATAGCAGCCTTGATCGCCGTGATAACATCCTTAGTGGTACCGTGCTGGATCATGGTGTACAAGCGAGCGCTGGTGAACTGGCTGTTGGTGTTGGGAAGGGCCTTGGCGGCCTCGAACTCGTACTTGAAGTCATTGTAGCCCTTGGCCTGGTTGTTTCCGAAGAAGGCGCCGTAGTTGAAGCCCTTGTACGCCGCTTCGGCGCCTGACAGCAAAGCTGCAGCAGCAATAAGGCTCGACGAGAAACGCATAATGTTGCTGCACACGAAAAATCAAAGAGAATAGGCGAAGCGGTCGAGGGATGTTGTATCCGGAGAAGGTCGCGGGCAAGAAATTAGGATTAAAAACTGTACAGAGGGAGGTGGACGAGGTAGGAGATGAAAACGAGGGTCGACGCGAGCGATAGACAGCGCGATGGTTTTTGGGGAGTGACGTGTGAGGCACCTTTTATGGAGGAAGAACTATTAGGACCAGGGGAAGCAGCGAATGAGAGCGTGCACGGTAGGGGAGCGATGCAGGGGCGCGGGCAGGGACAGCCGCGTGGCGTCGCCTTCCGTCCTGCAACTGCAATCTAGCGGACGGATGCGGAAAGTGCCTCATCAACAATAAAGAAAGATACTTGTTGCTCGTGGGTGCTGGCATGGTCTTTTGGACCGGTTCGTCGTGGGCAGAGAGCGTCGAGGTGTGATTTACCAAATATGCTTTCGTCCACCTCTGTTCCTACACACAACAAACATGGGCAGCGACGCGTACAGAAAGTATCGATTATTGACAACCTTCTGGAAGCCCCGGAATTGGCCACGCCACAAGCTGATCATCGCGCGCGCTGCCGGACCCACCACGATTGGTCTAGAAGGTGGAGCTTCCAATATCCCCAGTACGGCTGGCCCATGTTCCCCGGTTGCTGGAAGTGCCACAACTGCCAAAAATACACGCGGGTCATCGTGCCAACACATGCTCAACAAAGCGTGGGCTGTAGTAATCGGTGCACTGTGGTACAGCTCTACTATGTTTGTATGGACGGCGACCGCGGAATGGGACGAGTGAGCACATTGACCTCGGACAATGAAAGCGCACCTTCCTGCCCTTTGTGGATCCCGGCGGGCTCCTGAACTTTCGCCCGGCGTTTGCCCTCTACAAGAGGACGTCGTGACGTCTCGCGGTGGGGTTTGAGGCGGTGCATTCGGACGTTCGCTGATTGTCAGGCCGGCCTTGATGAGCGCAGGGAAGAGGATGGTCAAAACTCAGGGGAAGAACCCGAATGTTCGGAAACATGTTTGTTCATGCTGTGCACAGCGATGTGAATCTGCATCTAGAACTTGGTTGCACCAGTTGTGAGATTCGGTGCATATAGCAGTGTATTGATGACGTTCATAACCCTATCGCTTGAGTCGCGGGCGACGTTTTTCGCTTCCACGTCCCGCGCGGCTGCGGCTGCCCCCAAAACCGTACGCTAAGCCCCTTGCGGTACACCACGATGCATAGTCGAGCAAGCAAATGTGATACTCTATGAGGATTCCACAACGTCTTTACTACACCTCATCTTTCACCCTACCTACAGGTCGAAGACGAGCTCTGCTTCGTGGCGAAACTTGCCTTCAAAGTCCATCATGAGTTTCGTCCGAAAATTCGCTAACCTCTTCCCATACTTGGTTTTCATCATGTCCTCCAATTTGTAAAGCTTCTCCTCAAAGTGATCAATCGCCCCAGCCAACGGCCTCCCGTTCCCTTTCGCACCTCCAAACGCAAAGCACCTGGCTATTCCCACAGCTCCAATAGCATCCAGACGGTCAGCATCCTGCACAACCGCCAATTCAGGGTACCTCTGCAAGATATTCAATACCGACCGTGGGTTCTTCACCTCGTTGGTGTAACCAACTTGCTTTACGATGACCTGGACTTTGTAGGCAAGCTCTTCATTCGCGCCGCGCTCGAGCAGGATCTGTGAGACCTGATTTTCTACCTCTTCGCCGGGTTTCGCGTACTTGTGGTCTCCTACGTCGTGTAGCAGAGCGGCGAGGTAAATGATAAATGCGTTGTAAGGAGCCCCTGATTCGCTTTGCGGCTCTTGACGCAGGATGTCGTGGGCATTGGAGAGGACGCGTAGAATGTGGTCATAGTCGTGTGAGTTGTCGTGATCAGGACTGGACATGTAGCCGTGGACGAAGGTGTTGACGGACGAGAAGAGGTCCTTGTACTCCTCGGGGATAGGTACGGCGGGAACTGGGACGGAGGCGGCCATTGTGTGATATTCCTGAGAGACGGAAGTAAGTATTTGGACCGGGCCGAGGAATGCGTAGAGCAAATCGTTGTCCAAATTGTCAAGTCTGCTTTGGAACTATGGTCTCTGCATATAGCGTGAAGTATCTGGGGTGCGGTGTAGAGTAACTCGAATCACTACGCGTCGAGATTTCAGTCGGGTATCGTGTCTCTTTAAGAAGCGAGACTGCTGCCTTTAGTGTTACGGTCGTTGTGTAGCACTGTATGATGATATATTATATTAGTAGCCTTCCTGATGTGGGCAAGGCAGAATACGGTCGACGCGCGTGGTCACATGTTGAGCCGTCTTTTCCCGTTTGGTGCACATCTCAGCCCTTCTCTCACAGCATGGACACTAAATGGTACAAGAATCGAAGGGAAAGGGCTCTGTAGGCTGCGGCCTTGAGATTTGACCGGTTTTCATGTAATGTTTCCACATACCGATGTTAAAAGGCCAGCCAATGCTACATATGTATGGCAAATTGAAGCCGACTCGGTCGCAAGTCCGCGTTCACATTGTACCTCGGCAGCCACGCGAGCATGACGCCCCTCGATGGCGCATCCAGCCCAAACCCAACCTTCCAGCATCACCATCCATCGTGCATTCAACGACTTGTCGCGCCCTTTGAAGGGGCTGTACTTCGAATATGTACAAGCAGGCGACGCAGAAGACGGGCGAAGTCCTGTCGCTGCCTCCCAAATGGCTCGGGATGTACTCAGACTTCATAACCAAGAACAGCAGCGCCGTATCGCAGATAGAATCAGCCCTTCGATCGCTAACATACATCATTCCCGGTAGGTTACCCAATCATGTGTATCTGTAGCGCTTGTAGCTAATCAAACCAGGCCGATTCCGCGAGTCTGAGATCGCGTCCGAGTCTCGTAGGTACTCCAATGCGCTGTCGCGTAGCACCACCTAACCCGAGCGCAGTGCATAGCGGCGTACAGCTCCTCTCGCTATATCATGACTCCCTTCTCGCAAAAGCCGTGGCTCGTATGCCTGGAGCTCAGCGACAGCACCCATCGCTCCACAGCCGCTACACAAAGTTCTGGACAGATCGGTCACCGACCTATAAGCGAATCGCGCTCGTGCTCCAGATGATTCAATACACGGAACTACTGTGGGAGATGGCAGCAAAAAGGAAGGGGGAGAAGGTGCGGTGGCGCGTCGTGGTGCTACTGGAGCTGGTGAAAGCCGTGTGTCGACTGCTCCTGTTGCGGTTGACGAACTCCAGACCATTGGTGTCGCCACCTCTACCCCAGAGGGAGGTCGATCCGAGTTCCTTGGAGGATTCATCGACATCAACGAACGGCATGGATACTCCCCCGACGGAGCAAGAGGCGGAAGCGGAGAATTGGACGATGCCACGGACAGGACTATCAATGCCGAAGATACCAGATGCATCCGAGATTTCGAGCTATTTGCTATCGAAGGTACTCACAGCCGACGATATCAAGCCGCCAAAGGCACTATTGCACCGTGTCAGCGGAAAAGGTGAAGTTGCCGAGGTTCTGTACATCTTACGCCCTGTTGTCTATGCATTGGCCATGCAGCACTTCAGTGGAGACCGGAAGAGCTGGCGCCCATGGTTGATCGGAGTCGGTCTGGAGTATGGTGCCAGACAGCTCACCAAGAAAGACTTCCAGGAGAGACTAGCTGGTGGACTGAGAGGCTTGACTGGACTGGAAAGGGAAGAGTTGAGGAAGCGCGGCTGGTCGTTAGGCTGGTGGATGATGCGCGGCGCTTTCTACGAGAACATTACTAAGTGAGCATTCTATGCGCAGCTCATGTTGCACTAGCTAATAGATCCCAGGGCCTGGATACATGCCGTTACAGGCAAATTGCGGAACAAACCACTCCTGGACATCGTCGGTGGTGTCATCGAGGACTACGAGTTCCTCTGGGATCAGTACTATTTCCCGACTGCCACTCTCTAGATTTTCTTTCGTCTTTTGTATTTGTTAAGCATTGAAGCGACTGTGGGGAACAATGGATGGACATAACATGGGGATGAACGATGGGGTTTGACGAGCATGGACTTCTGGGAGGCGTTGAAAGGATGGCAAGAGCTGCTGGTCTGGTCTTCTATCTTACACACTTTCGACTTTGTGTTACAGACTGTGTATATCTTATAATCAATTCGCCGTTCGGAACACAGCTATGCTAGAGCGGGTAGAGCTTCGAGAAAAGCAGCAGTATGCTAAATGCGAGATCAACAATGTAAATCATCATTTATTTAGGGGTTAAATTTCTGGGTGTAATAAAAGATTCATGTCCTACAATGAGTGTTGCTCGTAACATCAGGCAGTCTTGCATTTTCGTGCCTGACGATTAGAAGTCTTGGCACGAGCTCACGTCGGAAAGCTAGAGCCTCAGCAACAACACACATCAACTCCGCCACCCCACCAAACCCGTCTCCATTACTGTCGCAGGCACCTCTACACAAATTCGCCTGCTCAAACCGCACATTCTCACTATGCCCGCCACAACAGCAGAGACGCTGTCGCTCGTGACCCGCAACGTCTCTGTTGCGCCGCTCGTGCTCCTCTCCGCAGCAGATCACTACGGCCGACAAGCAAAAGGAACCCGGAAACGAGTAGTCGGTGTGCTTTTGGGACAGAATGATGGAAAGAACGTGAGGGTATCGAACAGCTTTGCTGGTATGTGAGCTGCCACCCCGCCATCACCTTGTTCGCCGCCGCCGCGCGCTTGATGCTATGCTGTATATTGCGGCCTTCGGATGCAAAGCTTGCTGACCACTGTTCAGTGCCATTTGAGGAAGACGAGAAGGACCCATCAGTATGGTTTCTGGACCACAACTATGTCGAATCGATGAACGACATGTTCAAGAAGGTCAACGCGCGGGAGAAGCTCATTGGGTGGTACCACACCGGTCCGAAGCTGCGGGCATCAGACCTGGAGATCAACGAGCTGTTCAAGAGATACACACCGAATCCGTTGTTAGTCATCATCGACGTGCAACCGAAGGAGGTGGGCGTACCGACGGATGCATACTTCGCGGTGGAGGAGATCAAGGATGTGAGTCTTTCTATACCTAGAGATGACCTTGGCATAGCAACATGTTGCGAGTATTATTCGAAGCACAAATGCTAATGGCGGTGGCACAGGACGGCACAACAACCTCTAAGACCTTCGTCCACACTCCCTCAATAATCGAAGCAGAAGAAGCAGAAGAGATCGGTGTCGAGCACCTCCTCCGCGATATTCGTGACGTCGCCGTCGGCACCCTTTCCACACGCATAACCTCACAGCTCCAGTCGCTGCAAGGCTTGCACCTCCGGCTACGTGACATCGGGCAATATCTACAAAAGGTGCTCGATGGTGACCTCCCCGTCAACCACGCTATCCTCGGCAACCTCCAAGACGTGTTCAACCTGCTCCCAAACCTCTCAACACCAAAGCCTGCACCGGTCAAGGGTGCGACGAACGGCGTGGGGCCTGCGAGTGGCGCAGCTGGTGCGACGGATAATTCGGAGCTGGCTAGGGCGATGAGCATCAAGACGAACGATCAGTTGATGGCAATCTATCTGTCGAGTTTGATCCGCGCGATAACCGCATTCCACGACCTCATCGAGAACAAAATACAGAACAAGCAGCAGGCGGAGGATAAGGAGCTGAAGAAGGACGAGGGTAAGGAGGGTGAGAAGGATAAGAAGGCGAATGGGGCCAATGGTGAGGCGAAGGAAGGTGAAAAAGACAAGAGCAAAGAACCGGAAAAGAAGAAGTGATGAGTAGAAGTGTGAGTGAGAATGCGGAAGAGAGATAAGACGTCTACTTGGAGATTGCATGTGCGCATAGGAGTGTATTATACCACCATCCTGGCTGCCCCATTCACGTAAAGATGGGTTGCATGTGCCCGCGTCGCGGAATAATGGCATGATAGAGAATCGATATCATGTGAATGACCTTGGTACCTAAATGATCTAAAAGTGGAAGGCTTCATATAATTCTTGCGCTGAGCCGTGCTGCGTTCGGCTGGGTATCAATGCAGCTATATAACATCATCTGCGTATCTCCGCCGTCCTTCAAACACTCATACACCCCAAAATGCCATGCCAAATGGATCTTATACTTTCAATCTCCCCAACCAGCCGCCCACCCAGCAGCTTCCTCCACACTAATTACCTTCTCCTCCACGCATCCTCCAAACAGCCCCTCACACCTTTCCGCCAGCACACAAGCAAGCAAATGCTTACACACCGGCGGAATACCCTCTCCCAGACTCACTCCTCCAAAATTCCATCCATTTGCCTCCGCTCGTAACTCACGACCTGGTTCGTATACCGCCACAGGTGGCTCAGGATGCACAGGCGGAAAAGCGGAGAACGCGAACGCAGGACAAGAACAATTCCACGCGGTGAGACGTACTTCGTAGGAAGTGAGCGTGTCGAAGGAGGTGCTATAGCGGGAGGAGCGCTGCTGCGCGGAGCGAACATAGTACACCGTGTCCAGCATCTCGTTCTGCTTATGTTGCGACACGCTTCCTTCGTCTTCTGGTACACCCGGGAGCGGCGACTCTTGCATTTCGGCATCGGATGAGGCCGGCCGACCGAGTCCGTCGGGCGGCGGATGCGGGCCGGCGATGATGCGTCCTTCGTTATCGTTGTTGCCTGGCGTTGCTGTTCCTCCCGCAGGGCGGCCTTCGACGTGTCCACGTACGTCCTGGGGCGCAGACGCAGCTCCTTCCGAGAGATCCTCTTTGTCGCGGCGGATACGTAGCCGCGTGACGAGTGAGCGGTCGAGGAGGTCCAGCGCAGGCAACAGCTCGTTCGGGAATGCAACGTGCAAGGCTAGTATTTGCTTCTTCGCCTCGCCGCCCGCAGCTTCGAGGGGATTCCTGTTCCGTGCCACGGAGGCGTCGTGCTCGGCCCCAGCATGCGCGCCGAGTGCGTCGAAGAGCTGCGTCACGAATTTGCGAGAGGACTGGAGCTGGTGTACAGACATGTTTGCTCCCTCCACATGTTTGCCGCTCGACGTTGGAGCTGGAGATGGAATTCGGATTCACGATGGACGAATTCGCATGGCGACGGCCCGTGACGGGACGGTTGGAATAAAGTTCCCCAGGTTTGCGGGGACGCAAAAGTTACGAGTTAGCGTCAACTGCACGCCGTGAGGCCAATGCGCGGGCACGTGATGCTGCGATCGCCCGCGTCTCGTAGATCTCCCACGTTTCGATCTTGACGTCGAGCGCTAGGACGGAAACAGAGACGGTGAGAGATGGCATGTTGACACGAGGATTGTATGAAGGGAAATTGTAATTGAGCAAGATATACTCTGACGTACTTTTTAGCACAAGCTCAAAGCGTGGGCATTGTGGGGTGATCCTGCTTTGTGGAAATGCGAGGGCTGGGCGACTACTGTAGCCGTTCTGTGGTTCGGTCAAGCCCGCGTGGCTCTCCGAGCCGGATCGTTACAATTGTCTCCACTCGCAATACAAACACACTAAATCGTCATGCGCGCAACATACCATCGTTCTGCACGGCAATGGCCTCCTTGACTTTGTTCATTAGCATACAATTGCGTCATGGGGGTATATACTGCCGGTCACCGAGAGGATAGTCAAGACATGCAGGCCCCACGGCGGAATTATACCTGCACGAATGGTCCACGTTGGACACCTGGAGCCCTGCTAAACTAGTTTGAACCAGACAATGTGAAGTTGCTTTGCGTGAAACATGGTGTGCTGCCCCATTACTCGTATGAGAAGTGCGATTGCGTGACGTGCTCATTGTACGCTAAAGGTACTCTTCCGCTGGGTACCAGTTGTAGAAGCAGTCCCGATCAACGCGTAGCATAGCCTTGCAGTACCACATCAGCGAATGGACTCAATGCCACGTTTCAATTGCGGTTTGCAGTGGGTGAGAGACTCAGAGCGGCTCGATTTCTATCCGAGGATCCTTCGGTCTGCTCTACTAGCCATCCCTCTAGCCGCTTGGATTTGCAACAGCCGTTGTTCTTCGGTGGTGGAGCCCGAGCCTAGCTTCTAGCACACCGCTTTGAAAAAGCGCAATTGCTATGGTTCTCTAATGGAAACCACCCCACCTTGGGCACGAGTCGGTCGGGTCCGTCAAAGAACACTGGTACTTGCCTGTTGAGGACAAGGTAGACCTGACAGCCATTGGTCAATGGCTCACTGCATGATACAGTACGGGTATCGAGCTGATGCCCGTATTGAGACGGACTGGATAGTCAAGCGTTCGGCATTGGCGGACTGTATCGACGGTCAATGTTGACAGATAGTCTGGGGCGTCTCGGCAGTAGAGAGACGCGACGCGAAGGAGCGCATATTGGGGTCACGGAAGATCGAGTGAGGGGTGCGGGATGGAGAACACTTCAAGTCCGACGGCACAGTCAGCTTCGTAAAGACTATGGCAGAGTAATAGAAGGCTTTGTCCACATCGGTGAGCCTCAATTGGCGCTATTCCATGCCCAGTGCCGATTCCAATTCCAATTCTGTGTGGAAGGGAGTGTGAGCAAAGCAAGACCTCATCTCGCATGGGCTCGGTCAGCGGCGGCGTTGGGCACGCAGTGAGCAGGCGCCTAGAACTGGACCGAAATAGCATCCCTGCATGCCCTCATCAATCGACCCCACACTTTGATGGGCGTTGCACGCGCAGGGCCGCGATAACGATAAGAGACACACCCCGCTACCCCTCCACCACCATCACGGCGAGATGATGGTGTGGCGAGCACACCGCGTGGTGCCTTCAGGTGCCCTCTTGGGCCAGGGCATGACTCACGGGACCGCCTGTCTGGTCATCCGCAGGACGTCGCGCCGTTCAGCTGAGACCTGTCGCCGCCTTCACATGCCAATTGAGCCCTCAATGGCACAATCTGGCGAGCGTCAGACGGCAATTGGCAGCAAGGAACCAATGCGACCGGCCATGCTGCAGACAGCGTCGCTCCCGCTGCACGGCATGTTTTGCAGCGAGGGTCAAGGGTAGAGAGGTTCAGCGCATGCGGCGCGCTCATTGGGAGCGCGCGACCAGGGTATCAATCTCTGGCTCGCCGTGTACTCGCCTTGGGTGTGACTCCCCCTTCAGGACCCGCCGCGTGGCTTAGGCCAGGACTGCGAGCCCTGGAGAGCCAGGCATCACGAGACCCGGGCTGCTCTCGCAAGCCTGCCTGGAGGTGAGAAATGAGCGCGGTGGCGGCTAATCCGGGCTCATGCGAAGGAGGTGTCAGGAGTCCGTACAGGCAGTGATCACACGTCCGCTAATGTCCGCTTCCGTCCGTGGCAGGGTGGACGATGGAGCAATTCATTGCAGAGGCCCGGCGCGGAGGGGGAGGCGGCGGCGGCCAGGCACAGAGATGACGGAGGCGGTGTCCCGGGGTCCACCGTCGAAGAGGGGACAGGAGGGGATGCAGAGATGACGCCGCCTGGGTGAGGCACGTAGCCTCGCGGTTAGGTAGCAACGTGGCTCTGCGGACTGGAGAGCGGCGGGGCGCGCCCAATGGCCCTGCGACAGCAGCAGCGCGGACGCATTGCGCTGCATTGCGAGCAATTGAGTCGCCAATGCGGCCGTGTAGCTCTGGCGACGCTGGAGGCAGACGGTGGAAGAAGGGAGCGACAGAGGTGCGTCGTTCGGGAAGGTGTGCCCTGTGCCCTGCGCATGCGCGCCTGCCCTCCCAGTAGCGGCGCCCGCTAAGGCGCTTTCGGCGGGCGTGGCAGGCGCGTCCACATCATTCTCCCCAGTTCGATTCACCAGTGATTGTTCAGCCTGCGCGGCCGGGAGAGAGGCCAGCTGATGGGCGACTGGCACGGCGGAAGGCTGCGCCAGCTGCCACACAGGTGTGCCCTGGTTTCAGTTGCGCTACCGTCTTTGTCGCCTGCGACGTCCTTTGACTGCCGCCTGGAGCGCCCTCTTTCATTCATAAACCTGCTCGTCCCCTTCGTACCCGCGCCTTTCGCACTCCTGATAACTCCGCCTGGTGCTGCAGCGTGTTTCGTCCGCCCATGCTTTGTCTCGCTCCGCAGCCTTCCAAGTCTGACTGAGCCGCTGCCTTATAAAGCACTGCTGTACCAAGTCGCCACCGCCCGCTTCCCGCCTTCTAATCACCGTCTGTACCGGCGATTGAATCCCAACATTCACGCTTCGATTGCTGCCTAGACACATTTATACACGCGGCCGCCCGCTTGCATCTGCTACAAACCAATTCGCAACCCAATTCACCTGCAGTCCACGCATTGAACCTGCCATGGCAAACACCCCATACCAGAGGGTGCCTTCGCAACAGATCCCCGTTTCTTCGCTCCTCTCGCCACCAGAGATGAAGCGCTCAGAGTCATTCGGCTCCGTCGCACAGTCAATTCCGGCCACGTCGTTTGGCTCGTTCGCCTCCATGGAATCGCAACAATCCGAGCCTTCAATGCTTCCCTGGACCCCAGAGGATCCCTTCACAAAGCGCGACACCACCGCCACCTACGCCCTGGCTTCCCCACCAATCTCGCCCTACGAGCCTTCTGTGCAGAAAGAGAACATGGACAGAATGGATGTGGACCATGTGCGAGACCCGCCGCTTTTCCACCGCAGCGAGTCTGGCAGTTCAATCGCTGCCGACGAGCCACTGTTCCCCCAAGAGCAGGTAGACCCTGCCTCTCAGGACCTCATCACGAAGCACATGAACTCTGCCGACTTTGCTGCTCTCAAGAGCAAGCCCGCCCGTGAGGATTACGAACTCGCCGTCACCTTCGTCTCCAACGTCCACGACCTGTACCACAAGAACCCCCGCGCTTGGTTCCTACAAGAGCGAAAATTTGACAGGGAGATCAGCCAGAAGAGAGCCGGCGTGCACAAGAGGGAGCCGCTGAAGAAACTGGCACCTGCTCCATCATCGAGGTCTCAAGCCAAACTGCCAAAGGTTGGCATCCCACGCCTCCCTCGTTCCCCCCGAACACCACGAATCCAGAAACGCACCCCCAGAACCCAAGTCTATGACTCCTTCTCCGAGGCGGTTCCCAGCTCGGCCTCACCGAAGCCTGCACGACAGGCTGGAACGCGCGATGACACCGATTACAATGCACTTCCGGATTACTCGCCACCTCTCAGCACACTCGGCGCAGGCAACAGCAGTGCACTCAAGACTGAGTGGAAGGGTTCGGCTCTCAAGCTTCATGACGATCCCGACCGCCACCTGCTGCACGAGGCTGAGATCCCTCTAGCTGGCACACTTCGTCTGTCTTGCGCCACCTACCTTTGCAGCAAGCGTCGCATTTTCCAAGCCCGCATCGATGCCTTGAAAATTGGCAAGGAGTTCCGCAAGACTGACGCTCAGCAGGCGTGCAAGATCGATGTGAACAAGGCCTCCAAGCTTTGGGCGGTTTACGACAAGGTTGGCTGGTTTGACCCCAAGTATTTCGTCCACCACCTCTAAACATTCGGGGACATGCACACGCGCATTCACAGACTTCCACGACACAAATTGACTTTGAACTCATCGACCAACTTGGTCGCTCACCATTTACGACACACATTGCGTTGCTTAAGCAGCCACGGACATGGACGGCGTTATCGGATATATCTTGATTTTCTTTGACTCTACTCAGGGCACGGGGACCGCGGAGGCATCCCCACTCTCGTCATGATTTACGAACGACAGGGCGTTCATTTTTCTGGCTATGGGCATATTGCATGTATGGGCTGGTTGCCCTCGGTTGGGTTTGGGACCCCCCATCATCACTGCGGCGTCAGACTGATCACGCCGCTCTATCGTTTTCTTTTTGTGCTTTATGCTGATACCCCCCTTACACCACAGACTTATGTGTCTCTTTCTTTATGCCGCTATCCTTGGAGGGTAGCGAGCCGTCTTCATCTTGGATACTGCGTGTTGTTCCGTAGCTTTAGATGCAGAATTGAGTATAGTCGCCATTGCGCGAATTGTGAAATACTTCCACGCTTAGCCCATATTACTCATAGTGAGCGAATGTGGCATCGGTTGACAGTGTACATCCATCCCCGAATGAACAGTAGATGGCCGCCAATACAGAGTTGTGATTGACACCCGTGAGGCATGGTGTGTAATTCATCAATTGAAGAGCGCAGGCGTGGCGTCTTGCGCGCTGTACGAACATCTGAATCTTCTGGTCTCTTCCAGGTGCATGTATACACACATAGCCTGAACCCTGAATTCGGGAATGTTAACGCACAGAAAGTGGCGCGGGTCAGCGACTCAGCGGCGGGTCGGTCTAAATTTGGCGGGAGCGAGGCGCGCAACCCCGGCCAAGCTAACTTCCGCGCGAACAGCTGCAGCGTTCAACGACGAACATCCCCAACCGCAACCTCAGTCACTCTTTCGCCCACGCTGCGGATCAGCGCGGATCGCCCATAATGTCGCAGACGCAGCAGGTCGAGCATACCGACTCGATATCGAGCCAGGACCCCAACAACGAGCCGGTCAAGAAGACAAAGAGCAGACGACCCCCGAGTGAGCAGCGACGGGCCGATGCGCAAGGACAGAGGATGCTGATGAGGGTGCAGATACCGCATTTAGACAGCAGCGATTGAAAGCATGGCAGTATGTTGGCGCTCCTGTTACTGAAGGTTGTGAAGTGAGGAGTGTGGCTAACAGGCTACCGTAGGCCTATCCTCACCCCGAAGACGGTCCTTCCGATATTCTTCATAGTCGGCATCATATTTGCGCCCATCGGTGGGCTGCTCTTATATGCCAGCTATCAGGTATGCGCTTGGTGAGACTGGAACGAATTCCGTAGGCTGACACCCCGCCAGGTCCAAGAGATTGCGCTCGATTACACCAACTGTGCGACGGATGATTCGTCGCCTAACACAACACTCCCCATCCCTTCGGACTCGCCATTGAAAGATATGCCATCCGGTCTTTATTCGCAGACCTTCAAGAAAGACATGAAGTCCAAGCCACAGTGGGCACACGCGAAAGATACGTACAAGTGGCCATCCGGAAAGGAGGAGAACGCGAACGTCTGCATACTCGAGTTCAACGTGCCGGAGGACATCAGTGGGCCCATATACTTTTACTACCGTCTGAACAACTTCTACCAGAACCACCGTCGCTATGTCAAGAGTTTCGATGTTGATCAACTGAAGGGGGATGCCAAAACCGGATCACAAATCAAATCTGGGGAGTGTGACCCGCTCGATGTCGCTCCGGATGGCCGTCCTTACTATCCCTGTGGTCTGATCGCAAATTCAATGTTCAACGACACCTATGGCAACTTGACTGCATTGAATGTTGCAGATTACAAATCGTACAACCTTACCCAGAAAGGCATCTCGTGGAATTCTGAAGGCGACCTCTACGGAGAGACCAAGTACAAGCCCACCGACGTGGTCCCTCCACCCAACTGGGCAGATCAATACCCCGAGGATGGCTACGATTCGACAACTCTACCTAATCTTCACACATGGGAGGCATTCCAAGTATGGATGAGAACAGCCGGTCTACCGACCTTTAGCAAGCTAGCTGGGAGGAACGACAATGACATATTGAAGACCGGTACATATCGGCTGCAGATCTATGACCGTACGCATCACATGATTCACGTCTGAACTTCCTCGTTAACTCATAATTACAGGGTTCCCAGCCTCCAAGTACGGCGGAAAGAAGGAAGTCCTCATCTCGACCCGCACAGTCGTCGGTGGCAGAAACCCCTTCCTCGGCATTGCTTACATAGTTGTGAGCGGTCTCTGCATCCTTCTCGGCACCGTCTTCACTCTTACGCATCTAGTCAAGCCAAGGTAAGGCGCCGAGATACTCGAGTGGAAGGAGACGTGGGCTAACTGTGGCAATAGGAAACTCGGCGACCACACATACTTGTCGTGGAATAACGACCAGCCGAGCACCGCAACAACGACCGGTCGCGCTCACCCGGGTGAAGGTGCATAATTTTCACGGACGTCGTTCCTAATGTAGCTACGCTGTCTAAATCATCTCCGATACGATGCTTTTCTTTTCCTTTTGCAATTGAGTCGCGACCATGGGCCGGGGTATCGGATGTGTATTTGTACCACAATGGTCTGCGTGTCTGGAGTTAAGGCGCACATCAGCGACCGATCGATCGCATCTCTATGCATCGCTCGAATGAAATCATTACATTGAATTGCTCTCATGGTTTCCAGATTTGTCTGACTGTTACGTCCGCGCAAGACATATCGCCTGCCGACGTTGTGGCGGTGCTTGAGACAAGTTATCCCCGCTTCCGTCCACGTTGTTGACCCAGCCAGACGCCCAGACGGGGGACCAAATATGCCTAGATGGATATTGTGAGACTCCGGAATCCAGAACACATTGAAAAGAAAGATATAAGCTGCGCAAGAATGCCCAGGACAAATATCACGATAACCACTTCGCAACACGGGCGCAACAAACAAGTCTCGACAATAGCTTCAATCCTACGGCATTTGGAATTCGATACTACACAGCCATTCAAATAGTGGGGATTCCAGTTTCGTTATGTTCAAATCCCTCCTCCTTGCCTCCCTGGGGCTCGGACTGCTAGCCGCCGCAGCACAAAATGCAACAACTCCTGCAACAACTCCTGCAACACCTCCACGCCCCAAACAGTTCGACTGCGGCACCAACACTCAGCATGCTGATTCACACTTCTTGGATACTATCAAAGGTCTGCATCAAGGCGGCAATAACAACGGCGGCAGTCCTGCGCAGCGGGCTAAGCGCAACGAACTCCTAGCCCGCGCAAAGGACAACAACACCGCCATCACCGTCGACGCCGTCTTCCACATCGTGGCCAAACCTTCCAACAAAGATGATATCTCCAACGACATGCCTCAGGCCCAGATCGACGCGCTCAACACAGCATACAAAGACTACGGCATCTCCTTCAATTTGATTAACGTCACGTGGACCCAGAACGACAAGTGGGCCGTTGGCGCAACAGACGATGACACCGCGATGAAGAAGGCACTCCGTCAGGGCACCTACCGCACGCTCAACCTCTACTTCCAGACTGACCTCAGTGGTGGAGTCCTCGGCCGCTGCAGTCTTCCCTCCAATGTCGCGAACGGCAAAAATGACCCCTCAGTCTACTACAGCGACGGCTGCAATGTCAATGCAAACACCATGCCTGATGGCCCCATGGACGGGTACAACTCTGGCATGACCGCTGTGCACGAGACCGGGCACTGGATGGGCCTCCTGCATACCTTTGAGGGCAACTCTTGCGATGGCCCAGGTGACTACATCGATGACACGCCGTATGAAAAAGAGAGTACGGATGGATGCCCTACGGATCCTCCGAAGAGGACTTGTCCGAATCAAAAGGGAAGTGACACAAATGATCCGATCCACAACTATATGGATTATAGTACGGATGCTTGCTACCAGGGGTTTACGCAGTTGCAAAAGGAGAGGATGCACTATATGTATAATCTGTACCGTGATGGAAATTGAAGAGGAAAAGACGACAGGGACTTCAGTTTGGCGGTTGTGTGGATCTGTTTTTCTTGTGCTTGTCTTTCGCTTTCGGTGGCTAAAAATGTACAGATGGTCTGGTAAATTGCACATACTTTACGGTTGGTGCGTTGGCTTTTTGGTTTTGATAGATCTTGTTTATCGTATTTATTTGTCATTATGTTAAGCATGTCTTCCTTAGAAAGTTCTTTCATTGCATAGAACAACTGATGACTGCATTTCTAGGTCGGCACACCTTCCCGGCAGTGTATTGCTACGCTTGCACGCAGTTTCTATGGTGATGTCCATCTACCACTGCAATTGGTTCCCACTTCTTCATCGTCCATGTTGTGGTACCACTGCAGACTCTCAGGAGGCAGTACCCCATAGCCAATTCCACTGCAGATTACATGTGTGGACATATGTAAACCTCAATCCGACCACCAGGTTCCTAGGAGATCTCCCTTACCTGTACGATGCTCGCGTATTCCTTCAGATCCCTTGATCACATTGGTAGCTTCTCAGATGCATACCAGTCTCAGTGTGGGGGAACTGATCTTGTACTACGTCAGATATGCCGCGAAGCGTTACAAACCCATTCCAGAACATCAATAATGCTCACGTTACTTGCTGTTTCCATCACCTCAAGTCGAGGGAACTCTCCGTATCGATCGGACTGCCGCCTCCATCACAGCGACGTATTGTCTCGGCCTTGCCGGCATCAATGCTGACTCTCTAGCCACGATCTTACGCACCGCTTCAGGAGCGGTTTTCCTTCCTGCACCCACTGTCGTCGGATGCCGCTTTCCTCGTAACGAGATTGGCAGCCGCGACAGCGGTATACCACGTAACGAGCAGATCCTTTATCATGTCTCACGTCCACGCATAAATGAAACCTACAACAGCCCGGGTCCAAACGGTCTGGCCAGGGACCCGCGTCATCGGCTCATATACGGCGTTCCACAACGTACCTGCATGCTATGATGCATAAGGAGAGACATTCTAGCTTTAGCTCTCGCTCGCCTTTATGTCTAAGACAATCAATGTCTAACAGCTGTCAGTTCTAGAAGCCCCTCATAAGGCTAGACATACATCCTTGGCGGCCTTGACCAACCTCCTCCGCTCGCGACCCTTTGTTTCCGCATGCAGAAGTGTCTGTGCGACCATGGAAGCTGCGTTAGGCAGACATGAGGAAATAAGAATGAGTAGCTGTGCACCTCCGCGGTATAAAGAAAAGTCTTCGCCCGATCATCTCCGCGTTCAGACAGCACCGCCATCGATCGGACGCGCATCGCACAGCAACGTGCGTGAGCACGAAGAATTCGACGAGAGATTCAACTGAGCGGGCAGGTAGTGCATCTGGCATCTATCAACGATATATCTTAACATCTTTGGGTGATATAGTATTTTGGACGAGGTTTGGATGAGGCACAAAGGCAGACAAACAACAGACCAGACGAAAGTCAGCCACCAACCGCCGGACGCATTTCCCTTCAATCAGAATTCGAGATCAATACCATCCACGCCGTCCCTTGATCTAAACCTACGCCACCCCACTACTCGAAGACGATTACTGTAATGCCTACTGTCTTCCACCACCACCGTACCTCCTCCACCTCTTCAACCGCCACCACCTCCTCTAAACCACCCTCCATCTTCCGCTACACACTCATTTTGCTCAAAGCACGCCCTTCTGTTTCGGACATCGACACTATCAGCGTCTACTCCGAGAGCCGTAGCGCACCACCTTCGCCCACAGCGCAGACGAGCCTCAGAGAGTACTTCTCTGTACGGGAAGAAAGGATCGAGACGCCGCCGCCACCTTACGAGCCTTGAAATCTGGTCATCATACCGACAATGGAGCAGAAGCAGGATACCATGACGGCCTTGCCTGCGTTGAGATGGAGGGAGAATATGGATGTGCTGACTTTAAGGCTAATGGACTCATGGACGAGAATCGGCGTCAGTCTCCTCATTACCGCTTTGTTAGCACTTGGGATCCTTGCCATTCGACCTCGGTATCAAGGCCAGCCCGGAAGCAATGGGCCGGCACCCTCTCAGCGTTCTCTTAGGGATGACAGGAAACAGTGGGATAGCGCACGAAGGGCGTTGTCGAAAACCGACTTGGGCTCCGTGACTGGATCCTTCAAGGATGCGGGCATGGGCGCGAAGATGGGAACAAGCAGGGGGAAGAGTGGAGATGAGGGGCTAGATTTGGAGGATACGTGCGTGGTGCAGTGAGAGAGTGTCTCGCCTCGTCCTTATAACAGATATACATCCTTCTCTTGAGATGAATAGTCGTGAGGTCCAGCTCTGTATCCATCTTCCAATATTCGTGATCGGACTGTGTAGAAGAGTCAAGAAGCGTGGCAGACGTCCTAGTCTCCAACTAGTGGCCGTTTCCTAACGAGCTCTACTTGAGTGCTGCCACCAAAGCCGACGTGTAAGCTAATTGAATCATGCGTAATACTCAATGGCTCGCGAGATAAGTCTACCCGGCCGGGAGGTGATAATCCGTTCCAAGAACTGAATAAGGTATCATCTCCAACATCATGACTACGGTACAGAAGCACCTCCACGCTACCCAAGAAGAAAACAAAAAAGGCTCATCGGCGGCATGACTTGACAAGCCACAGTAACACAATAATGCAAAAATCAATACCGTAACTCCATGCCCAGCTCAGCGGTGCACACTTAGTGAACATATCCTTGACCCCTTACCCTATACTCCATCCTCTTCCTTCTCACTCCCTTGAAACCCTCCTTCTCCCCTTTTGACCATACATGCCAAGTCCCCATAAGCTCCCTCAACACGTCTCCCATTCACGCACCACTCTACGCCACCGCCTCATCCCCCTCCCCGCCTTCCAACCCCATAACCTCCGCATTCCCACTCTGAAAAAACGGCTCCAGCTTCACCCTCTCCAGCTTCCACACCCCACCCTCCCTCCTCGCAACACCCTCTACCCAATTACTCATCAGATACACATTCCTGCTACTCTCCGCCGGCTGCGCTATCTTCTTGTAGTGATAAGCTAGCACATACGCCGTGACGTTCGCTTTCCCATCAGAAGTGAAGGAGACGTGTAAGTTGGCGAGGTTGTGCGAAGTGGTCATGGGGAGGGAGGCTATGAGGCCGGGCGCGATTACGTCCTATTCATACCACGTGTTAGCAATTTTGCATGTGAAATCATTGCAAGGCTTGGAATCTGCAGAGATGTAAAGTTGGATGGGCTGCTCACTTGCCCGACTAGCGGTTCCGGCGCCCCGACAGCGATGGAGGCGAAGGCCGTGCCGTCGAAGACTAGGTCGGGGGTGGTTGTTGAGCGGAGGAGGGATTCGCTTTTGAGGTCGAGGGAGCGGTAGAAGGTGAGGAGGGTGTCGATGATGGCTTCTCGTGTGGTGGGGAGACCGACGCCGATGGCGTGTGTTCGGCTGAGGAATAGTGATGTGGAGGCCAGGACGTGGGAGAGCTTCATGTTGAGTGGGAAGGGCAGTGGAGGTCCGTGTGGTTGATGGGGGGTGTGAAAGTTGGATAGTGGTCGGGATGGTGTTGGGAGTCGTTGGGAAGTGTTTATGTACTGGTGGCACAGGGCGAGAGAGAGAGAGCTACTACATGGTTGGTGATGGTACTTCGAGATTCTGCGTGCGTGAAGTGTGCACTGCTCTTGCCGCGACCTCAAAGCGTGGTAATCGTAATCTTGATCAGTCTATCGATCCGATATACGTTCGCCCGGTATGCTTTCGTCCGATCCGAAGGCGTACAGCATTATTAGTACCCGGAAACGCTATTCTCGCACGGCGCTTGAAATCGTGCGGTCTATGAAGTCGTCGCATCAATGACCGAAAATAGACTAGAGTGACCGGACAATCAGCTAAGAATTGTAAAGACTTATGGGCCGCTCATTTGCCAAGGATTTTGGTTCTCTCTTAATCGTATCGTACCCACTACACATAATGCTACATATTTATACCCACTCTCTCGGATTCTTGAGTACATCCAGCAACCTCTCCTCTCTGCTACCCTTCTCTGGCTCGTGCATGTACTGCCATCTCGCGGTGAGCGGCAAGCTCATCAGAATACTCTCTACTCTTGAACCTGGGGTGTTCAAACCGAATGCGGTTCCTCGATCATGCACGAGGTTGAACTCCACATATCGCCCTCTCCTAAGCTGCTGCCACTGCTTCTGCTCTTCCGTAAACGGCATGTCCTTCCTCTTGTTGATGATCGGAATATAGGAAGGTAGGAACGCGGACAAGCAGTCTTGAACAAAGGAGAAAAGCTGTTCCTGGTCCTTCTCCGTCTCGTCGAGGTCATCGAAGAATATGCCGCCAACACCGCGCGTCTCGCCTCGGTGCTTGTTATTGAAGTACTCATCGCACCATTTCTTGAAACGCGGGTAATAGCCCTTGTCGTGCTTGTCGCAGGCCTGTTTGATCGTGTTGTGGAAGTGTATAGCGTCTTCGTCGTAAAGATACGATGGTGTAAGGTCACATCCGCCGCCGTACCACCACGCATTCGTATTGCCCTGGTCGTCGGCGGTCTCAAAGTAACGGTAATTGAGATGCACGGTCGGTGCATTGGGGTTCTTCGGGTGCAGAACCATGCTGAGTCCGCTGGCGAAGAACTCTAGGGAATCTACGGTCGGGTCGAGCGCCTTGTGATTCGCGCGCATCTTCGCTATCGCTGGTTTCGGAAGACGTCCGTATACGACTGAGATGTTTACGCCGGCCTTCTCAAACACGTTGCCATCCTGCAGCACACAGCTTATGCCTCCTCCGCCCTCTGCTCGCTGCCATGAATCTACAATGAACTTCTTGCCGTCAACCTTCTCGAGCTCGGCAACAATCTCCTTCTGATGCTGCTTTATGAATTGTTCCATGCGCAGGCGCATCGGCGACTGCTCGTTGATGCCATTTTCACGTTTGAGGATAGAATCTTTCTCGGCGATGGAGGGAGGCTCGGCTTGGTAAAGTGTTGTGTCCGTGTACTGGTTTCCACGTTAGACTTCACCCAAGGATTGGTGAATGAGGGTACATGCCATGGAGTAAATTATAGCTCCGATGAAGGGCAGCATGAGGAACCGTATCCTGTTGGGCCATTTGCTGGGCTTGGGGTTCCGCCATTCCTCCAATGGATCCGTTTTCGGTTTTGGAGGTCCATCTGACATGCATCTCTTTGCGAGCGTGGTCTGTCTCGAGGTGAAAAAGCTCGGATGGAGTGCGCGTCTAGATGCGCCGGTCTGGGGAAGCTCGAGAGCTCGGAAGGCGCGGCATGATGGTCGGAAGGGTGGCATTACGAGAGCGATTGTGGGTAAGGAAGGCGATAATTCTACAGAGAAACCATGGAAAAGGAGCGACAGTGGGTTTTATGAAACGATGATTTAGCTCAGTCCGTTTTTGGCGCTGTGGTGAGAGAAATGGCAAAAGCTGTCGATCTCACACCACGGTCGGCGCATGGAGCTATGTTTGCTACCGAGGGGCGCCGAATCACGTGCTTATCGATAGCTTAGGGCGACCAAGCAGCATTGTAGCATTACAAGTTTATTGTGTAGAAGCTGTATAGATGCCACGTTGGTGAGTTCGAAGGCTGTCGTCTCGCATTGGCTAGTCAAGCTATCTAGAGTCCAAGGTAGTGATTTGAGGCAAGTCTGGAGGCAAACGCGGATGCCTATGCTAACGCGACACGCACATGGCGTCCCCTACACAAAACACAGTCTACTAGACGTACGTGCAAACAGACGGCAGCAATGAAGATGATGACTCAACAGGCCGGCAGGTCACGAGCAGCTGCGCAAGTGACTTTGTCCGGGGTTCGGTGGCTAGTGCTATGGGCACGCAGCCATACTCGCGCTGAAGAGTCACCCAGGCCAGTTGAAACAAAGGCGGTGCTGTACATGACGAACTAGGCCCTGAGTCTAGCTACAGTGTCTGTCAAGGAGAAGGCAGGGCGCCGCTGGCAGGCGCGAGGTGATTGCGTGGGTGACTAATGGGATAGTGACCACCTGCGCCCCGCTCCCGCCTCTTGCTGCCTACATAACGCCGCTTCACCGCTCGCTGTTCTGACATCCCTCTTCAACCCACCTTTACCGCCCAACTCCGCCCAACGACCCGCTCGCACACTCATATAAAGCCCGCCGCCCCTGCATGTCAGAGAAACCCGCACCCATCACAGTCACCGATACCACCAAGATGCGCTCCAAGTTCAAGGACGAGCACCCGTTCGAGAAGCGCAAGGCTGAGGCCGAGCGCATCCGCCAGAAGTACAACGACCGCATTCCCGTACGTCCTGAAACTCCGGCTGCGCGACCGCACAGAAGCTAACAGACGCAGGTTATCTGCGAGAAGGTTGAGAAGTCGGACATCGCGACCATCGACAAGAAGAAGTACCTCGTCCCTGCAGACCTCACAGTAGGCCAGTTCGTCTACGTGATCCGCAAGAGAATTAAGCTGTCTCCGGAGAAGGCCATCTTCATCTTCGTGGATGAGGTGCTTCCCCCGACTGCCGCGCTCATGTCCTCTATATACGAGGAGCATAAGGACGAGGACGGCTTCCTCTATATCACGTAAGTTACGCCTTATTTACAGTCCCGGTATGGCCACGTTGCTGACTGTCTGCAGCTACTCTGGCGAGAATACCTTCGGCGACTCGTCCTGAGCGTCCACGGCTACATCAGTCTTCCCTGCGTTTTCTCCCGGTTCACGATGGCGGTGTGAGGGCGTTATTGGTTTAACGATGGGAATTTATTTATATGTTGCTTTGACACACTTAAGAATGGCAGAAGCCATGGGAGGAACATCCGGCCCAGCTCTCGTCAAGCTCTAGCTGGGCGTGGGACGCACTTATCTTGCGTTTCCCTAGGTTTCGAGCCGGATGAACGAGCAGACACAACCAGACGTTGGCATGAGCCATTCAGATTAATGGTATCCCGTGGCTATGGCTCATTTCCTCTTATCTTGCCTCCCTTGTTGAGTGTAGCTCGACCCTCTGCATTCCTATAGTCCGAATAACAGGACCTGATCCGAGAAACATGGCCCTGGGCCATCTGTGAATGTACCCGTCTACCTCGTGAAGTTACCAGTTAGATAGGTACCTTCTGATGGTGCAGCGTGACATGCGGCTCATCTGGCTGCTGAGACAATGACGCCATCGCATGAAGCTGACCACGCAAGTCACCCGCCACAGCACGCGCGGCGGCCAGCATCTCAGCAGCTCATTTGTCAGTAGACCAACTCAACGGAGCTTAATCGATCTTCAACAAGATGACTACTGCGTGTCTCAACCGGTACCTGCGTACCTGCGCGAGCAGCAGCAGATCGTGGGGTAGCTAGCTAGGGAGCCGAGGCCGCCGAAGCACAGCCCTACGCGTGGGACATGGGCTCCACGCCGTCGACCGAGATCGCCGAACTTGAACAACGAAGGTTTATCGTCGCAACCATCTTGTACGTCCCTGCACTCCGCAGCCATGGCATACCAGTACATCATCTCCAGGTCCGCTCTCCCTCCCTGTCTCTTCTCCCCACCAAGTTAGTCGTGCTAACAGAGACCAGACGCCTCGATCCCATCTTCGCCATTTCAATCGGCCTCGCTGCCGCCGCGACGCGCATCAACCGCGAGGAAAAGGAGAAGGGGCGGAGTACGGGGCAGACGGCTGAGGTGTTTAAGCGGAGGGTGGGGCTGTGGTGGGAGGGTGAAAAGCGATAAAGCTAGCTGGTGCCAAGTTATACGGGAACTTGGGAGTAGAGGGCAGCAATGAGGGAAAGAGGAAGGATGAGATACCCATAGTGCGCGCGGAAGAGAGTGAAAGGGGATAGGGAGGATGATACAAGAGAATGGGCTTGTTGTGGCTTGGTGAAGGATGTGGAAAGCACAGCGAAGCGCTGGGTACGCGCCATCGAAACCGTCATGGATAATACTTCAGGTATGGCAAATTCCAGCTTTGAAATGGTGGTCCAGCATCTGCGACAGGCACACCGTAGACGGCGCTCATCATGAAGTTCATCCAGTATTCAGCAACAGCCGCAGAGATCAGAATATATGACCAATCAATGAAACATACAAGGTTCGCTACACTGCAGTGTGCTAATCTTGAATTAGACGTCTTGAAAGTCCTTCTGTATTTTACATATACCCGTTCCTGAGTCCTTGTCCTCTACATCGCCTATTATAATGTAGTGAACGTGTCTACACCCAGACCCATGCCATCTTCCTCTGCTCAAAGCCTGGCTCCAAGTCACTGTAAGTAGCCGTTCGCCTTGAGCCACTCGCGCACGACAGCCTCATCCCGGCTCCTGTACTTGGCGTGGCTTCGGATAGTGTCGTCGATGACCTCGAGGCCCTTGTCATAGCCCCGGTTATCCTTGCCCTCGAAGAATGCTGCGATCTCATCCGCAACCTTCTCGTCTGCAAATTTGTTTAAACCGAAGCGCAGGAAGCGCTCAAGCACAACCAAGTTGCCTGATAGAGTCGGGTAAATCTTGCTGTCCCAGTTATCGCGGACGAAGTTCCACACTTCGGGGCGAGCCTTCGCATTGTTGCCCAGAATGATCGTGCCACTATGCTTGTCCTGCATCGCAACTTTGTCTGAAAAGATGAAATCAAGAACCTTGTTCGCGAGTTCCGGTGTCTGTACGTGGCCCATGGAGCGAAGGCAAATCTCCTTGCCGTCGATAGATGATGTAGTAAGAAACTCATTCTTAATAGCTTCGAAGGCGGACTCTCCTCGTTCCTTGATCGCGACGGAGTAGACAGCCCGGCGGAGCGACGGATTGATGGCAGATTCGTCTTTCCCAGAGATATACAGGTCGAAGCGGCGCAAAGCCTCATCCACGGTAGCCTTGTGGCCGAGTAAACCGGCAGTGAGAGTGAGTTGCGCCCGAAGCTGACCCACGAGGTAGCTCTCGCCCTCAGGGAACTCCCACCCAACCTCTTCAGTAGCAGGCGAAAGTAATTCGAGCTCGAACTTCTTTAGCGCATCGCTCACATCCTGTGAACCGGAGAAAACGCTGCGCACGGTGCCAATATTGTTGATGATCTGAGCCCAAACCCTAGGGGAGTTAGTACGGTATCGCTACAGACGGGGCATGTACCTACAAGTACTCCTTTTCGTCCTGAAATCGCTTCACAAGAGCAAGCAAGCCTGCTGTTGAGCCATAACCAGCTACAGCGTTGGCGTAGGCATCTCCAATGATGCCGATCTTGTCCTCAACGGTGAGGTGCTGGCGGGCTTCACCAAGCTTGGCGAGGCGTGCTGGTGGGTAGTTGGTCCGATAGAAGCCAGTGAGGTTCTTGTTGACCTGGTAGTAAGACTCATTAACATCTCGGATGGTGGCTTCTTTCTCCGTCAACGCTGCGGTCTTGTGTGTTGAAGCTGCGGTTATAGAATCGCCAGTCTGCAGACCCAACGGAATCCACCAGACAGTCTCATCCTCCTCAGGTTTAGCATCTCCGGCAAGCAGGAATCGCTGCTGACGAAGGCCGATCTGTCCAGGTTCTTCGGCTACAGTGACCACGGGAAAGCCGATCTTGCGGACCCAGTTATCCATGAAGCTGTTGACGTCCTTACCAGAGGCCTTGCTGAGGGCAGACCACAGGTCGTTCGTGGTCGCATTCGAGTACTGATGCTTCTTGAGGTAGTCTGCCACTCCTTGTAGGAAAACCTTTTCGCCAAGGTGGGAACTCAACATGCGGATGACCGAGCTTCCCTTCAGGTAGCTGATGTGATCGAAGATTTGATCAACCTCTGGACCGTCCCTAACGGGTACCTCGATAGGATGGGATGTTCGCAGCGCATCGAGTTGAAATGCTGTTTGCACAGATTCAGTCTATGTTGAGGACGTTAGCATTTCGAGAATAAAAAGTACCTGCGGATTTTCGACGTACAACGAATTGTCCCCAAACGTTCCATTCTATACAAGAGTTAAAGGTTAGTAATTTCTTTAGTCCTAGATACATAGGTACTTACCGGGATAAAGGTGGTCTATGGCGAACCAACCCACCCAGGTGGCGAATCCTTCGTTCAACCAAAGCTCACTCCACCAGTCCATGGTGACCAGGTTACCGAACCATTGGTGAGCAAGCTCGTGTGCTACAACGTAAGCTACGCGGTTTCGGTAGCTGTCTGCAGAAGTCTTGGGATCGAAGAGAACAGCGGTTGTGCTGCGACATGTTAGAACAGGGCACATTACGAGATGCATTTGACGGACCGGTAGGTGATGAGACCCCAATTCTCCATAGCGCCGTGTGACTAGAAAGCAATGGTCAGCTAAAAGCTTGATGAAAAGGGGAAGAGCACATATAATTGCCTAACAAAGTAGTCAAAGGACTGCACGTAAGCAACTTTACAGTGGGACAACTCACGAATTCATGGACTGCGAGCAAGTCGACTTTGGGCAAAGGATAGTCAACCTGGAAGGTCTGGAGACAATGTTAGCAGGCTATGATACAATGTGATGCTGCGCCATACCTCAGAGAAGTAGTCAACGATCTTGTGGCAATTCTCCAACGCAAAGCGTCCTTGTTCCTTGAGCCCACGGGTGGTGTAGACCCTCACGGGTAGGTTCTTGCCGTTGTACTGTCGCTTTGTGAATGCCTCAACGTATTCGAAGTCTCCGATAGCCCATGCAAGGAGATAGGTCGACATGACTGGAGTGGGCTCAAACACTACAGTGTGGAAGCCGCTTCTCTTGCTTGGCTTGGTCTCCTTCTCGGGCATGTTGCTCAACGCAGTGAGGTCCTTTGGCACTTCGAGCGAGACGGAGAAGGTCGCTTTGAGGTTGGGCTCGTCGAAACACGGGAAGGCTCGACGTGCGTCGCATGATTCGAACTGGGTGCTGAACATGTAGTGGAATTCGTCATCTTTGGCAACAGAAGCTGGCACCTCACCCTGAGGCTTGTATTTGGAGCGGTAGAAGCCGGCCATGATCTGGAGCGCGTGAGTATGAGGTTGAGGAGAGAAGCTGATTCATCTTACGTTGTTGATGGCTCCTTCAAACTTCAGTGTTAGCGTAGCCTCGCCCGAGTATTGTATCTTCTCTCCAAAGTCGAGAGTTACGCGATGGCGCTTCTCCTCGTACGAGATGTTTTTCGCCTCATTGCTTCCCTTTGATGTCTTGAGCTCAGCGGAATGAACCTTGAGCTGATGGGTGTTGAGCACAAGGTCATTGAAGCCATCGTCCTTGTTGATGTTCGTCTTGATCGCGACCGTGCCTTGGTAGGTGAAGTTACCGCCGAACTCGATGTCGTGGATGGAAATGTCGTAGTGGGAGGGTTTGGCCCTAGCATTGAGGTAAGTACAATATTCAATGCATTTTCATCTCTTCTTACGAGGGGAATAGAACATTGGTTGTCGTCTGAGAAGAGGATACTCACCAGGAGGGCAGAACATCTCTATCGGATGCCATTGCTACGAAGCTACTGCTGGCCTCACTCGAACAGAATCTAATTCCAGTACTAATCTTTGGTTGAAGCGTCGCAATTCGAGCAGATGCAAAGGTCGAGCGAGCACGAGGCGTAGAAGGGACGCGAGCGGTAGCTCTGATTGAGCTTGTACAAGCTGTACAAGTCGACAGAAAATAAGGGATCGGTCGCGTGAAAAGTTGCTGCTTCCAGAGCGCGGGGCGAGAACAACGTCTCGATATGTGAAGGATGAGGGCCGCCAGTTTGGTGAGGGGAATGCGTGCGGAGCAAATGCGCGGAATTAGATAATGATGGGTAGTTCGAGGAAGGTGCAGATCGCACGCGTTCGCCGGTTGGCTGCAGCTGCCCCGCCGCAAGGACACTGGAACCACCCCGCGTTAAACTGCAATAGGGAAGTGATCAATAGAGTAATATCGGTGCTCTTGATCGATGGTTGGGTCTTGTGAAAATTGTGTAGGTCACATCTCGTGTTGGATGAGATTTTTTGAGCGCATAAATGCGGCGTATCTCCCGTAAATCGTCTACTGGCTGTGCAAGATCCATCTCGTCAGGCTCTGCACGAGAAAGAACCCGGTCGCCATAAGAGACTGTACACTGCATATGTACGTATCACAGACGTGTTTAGTGCATGTTTCAGATCGTGTTCTCGCGGATTTGCCTCGGCAAGATGATTTCATTACGATGCATCAGGGACTCGGTGTCTTGACTTGCAGATATGCCAATCTACCTTGGGTACTATATCAAGCAACCCGCCATGTATGGCCATTGCTAGTCCACTCCCTTGTTCAACGCCAGCTAGATGCCTTGTATCAAAACCTGGGCGTCTTGACATCGCCATTGAACAACGCTGAAGCCAACCGCCTATGTCGTTCCCCAACCAAACTCCGCATTCACACCTGGGTATTGTGGTCAATCAGACCTTCGTCATTTATACAAGCGCTGCGTAGCCAAAAGATATTTATATCCGAACCAAGATGTCCAGGCACTCAATCTTCCACTCTTTCTTGCCCACCAGACCTTTTACCCATTCATAGTTTCCTGAACCGCTCACCCCTACAGCATCTGCCGTCTTGTTGCGCATGCTGTCCATTGCGCCCTTCAACAGTGCCTGGGCCGTATTGTTTGCAGCCTGCGCAAGCACTCCCGCGGTCTCAAATATGGTGTCCCGGAACGGACTCGTGCCGTTGAGCGCGAACTCCGCAGTTTCGGTCGACAGCGGCGCCTCGAACCAAGGGGTATGGAAATCGAAGAGCGCTACGACGAGAATGAAGAGAAGGAGCGAGCAGTATACGCAGGGACGGTTGAGAAAGTAGGTTGCGGAGATGAAGAGGACGAGGTAGACGGGTGAGGCATTGGTACGTAACCTAGGCGATAAGATCAGTATGCGCCTTTCGGTACGAGGCATCGAAAGACTTACAGAAAAAAGAGTACGGGAATCCAGCTCCGTAGGCAGAACATGGTAGCCTCGCGTGCGCTGGAAGATGCGCGGGAGCGGGCTGATGGGGCGGTCGAGGGTAGCAGGTTTCACGAATCGGCAAGGCGGACAGGTCGTGCGGTGCGTCCGTAAGATAGCGAGCGTAGGGAATATGGATATGTCGGGGAGGTGAGAGGTAAGAGGCGAAGCTGTGCCCAAGCAATGCGTCGTGAATTTGGTACCAAGACTGGAAGCGGCGCTCGGGTACGCCGCGTGCAGCCCAAGGCAGGTGCGGCGTTTAGCCACGTGATGGCGCGGGCTTACAAACTACGAAACGGCCAATCGTCGTTCACTCGTATCTCACAATCTGCAGCCCCCTACGACGCCATTACGGTGAATCTTGACTCGTTGATGGTTTGCGTGTGCTAGAGGTCAGCCCTTGAGCCAATAGATCTTTTCTGCTTTTTTGATCCGAATTGTACTATTGACATCATTCATCACGAAATTAATAACATGTCACAATGTCCCGACATTAACAATACGCTGAATGTCACTAACCTTGCAATAGATCTGTATTCTACGACGAGGCTGCCTATCGCGCTAACATGCAGGATTTAAAAGGTAGTATATACAATAGAAGTGAAGAAGACACTATCTTATCACCAGTAAGCAACAGATGAAACCTCATTGAAGCCATTCCAAAAGAGCTAGGAGATGTTGCCCGCTTTCTCTAGGGGACTTAAAACTCGCGCGGGTGCTCACGGCCAAGACCGAGGATGCTCTTCTTAACGAAGGCTACGAATCTCTTGGCCGCGGAAGAGTACAGAGCCGGACCCGGAATCGTGTAGCTGGAAGCATCGCTGTAGATGTTGACCAAGATACCAGCCTCGTCCTCGGTGTACAGCTTGTCGGCTGCCGTCGCAGTCGGGCTAGCGGAGGCGGAGGCGGAGCCTCCAGTGACCTCAATGTTGATGCACTTGGGGTAGTTTTGCGCGCCGTTCTCCTGGCCTGCAGAGTGCAACGCAATAATCTCGTGGCGGAGCACGTACTGGCCATCTGCGATGTCCGTTGGGATGGTGACGGACCAGGTCTGATTGTTGGCAATGAGCTTGTCAGTGGCCCACTGGTCGCTTTCGTAACCGGCTTCGTCGATCTTGAAGAACTGCAAGTCAGAGGACTTGGCCGAGGTCGCATCGTCGACCTTAGCCAGGTAGTCGAGGACAGGGCCCTTGTGACTGTCGGGCCAGGTGGTCCATTGGATGTCGATCTTGCCACCGGCCTTGACAGAGGCGACCTTTGCACCGGTAGTGGCGTCCTTGTGGCACGCAATCTTGGTAGCATCGCCGTACATGGATGGCTCGACAAAGCCGTTATCCAAGCACTCAGGGCAAGACCATTCGATAACCTCCGGAGCAGGGCTCTGGTACTGGAAGCTGGGGTCGTAAGCGGTGTATGCGGTGCCGTCAACCGTGATGGCGTTCAAGTGCCCATGAGCAGAGACAGAGGATGCCAAAGCTCCGACGAGAGCGGCGGCTTGAATCTTGGAGAAAGACATTGCGAGGGGATTTGGTGTTTTGAGAGAGTGTTGGCGGCGAAGGGTAGCTTAAAATTCGAGATCAACGAAGAGTGAGAATTGACTTCAGTCGATGAAGTAGAACGAAATGAATGGAAGTGTCGAAAAAGACTGTAAGAGAGCGACCTGCAAGATGCTGTGAGGAAGTCAGAAGGTAGCGCTGAGGCTGCACCTTATATACCACAGATACATGATGATGGCTTGTCGAATAGCCCCTAGGCATGTCAAAGGTTTGGTTTCAATACCCACACTCATTTCCCTGTCCCACTGCCGGCTCCACGAGGCTTCGTTGCCACTGGGGACGGCTAGTTGCTCTGGAGCATTGACCAGTTCCCGGAGGCATCGATAGGGCTGAGAGCGGGTGCGTTGTTTCAACATGCTGGTCATTGAGCGCAGTCACGATCCCACTTGTATGGTCGACACATGCTCTAGATTCAACACGCGATGGCATGAGTCTCAACGCCTCTCATAAACCTTCAAGGCAAGCAAAATGGTCCAAGTGAAATAAATCAAGTTGGTATGCAATGGATTTGTAAACAATATATTGCACCGTCGTGGTTCTGACAAAAAGACGGGTTCGACCCTTGTGCTACGAAGGCTTCGATAAGAGGGAGGGTTGTTCTGTGTGGTACAAGACGAGGAAGACCAGCCTCCAGTGAAGCTAGCGTGAACACGCGTCTCCATGCCAGCTCAACACTACTTCGCGTGTAGAGATACCGTGTTTCCAATCATGCGGTCAAGAACGCCAAGTTCCCCAGTCTTGTTTCATATATCTCTTGCAAAACAAATGCTGCAAGGTTATGGTCGGCGTTAAGCGGTTCATTTTATTCGCTTGGACTCGTTTCACGAAAACCGGGCGAGTGGGTCATCTTAATATCGACAACACAGTCGGCACTCATCCAACATCATTTGCGGAGAAAAAAATCCACCGAATGTAAAGCGACAAACTGGTATGCGGTATTCTCCTCGGAGCCTCACGCAGTTTAGACGGGAAGATGGTACATACCATACGTCATCACATCCCAAGAATTGGGTTTGCATGAAATCCAATATCCGCAACGGAGAAAAAGCAAATCGTGCACAGCGATGCGTATTGCTATGATCGATCCGAATCTCCTCACACTGCTTCCATGGCCTGCCGGTTTGCATATTGCCTTCTCAATCGCTCTATTGGACATGCAGCCAGGGTAAAGCCGACTTGGATGCGTCAAGAGTACTAGAGGCGGATACCTACTAGATGAGTACTGTATGACGAGAGAAAGATGCGTAGTCGTTATCTTTGATATCGCTATCTATGCGATCTCCAACTTCACCTTCACGCCTCAGTCATCAGTGCGCTGGATTACCTGTGGTATATATGGTCCTAGACAGAGGGACCGCCGCACGAATTTCCATCTGCTAAGCGGCCGAGAACATCTTGTCCAAGGCCTGGCTCAAGTTCGTGGGTTTCGAGTGGAAAGTATACATACGCAAATTGAGCGATCCAGGAGATGGAAGTCCGACGAGTGAAAAGACAGTGCAGTGGGCTATTGTCACCCCCGTTAGAAGAGAAATGAACGGCTATTTCTTTGTTGAATTGGGGTGCACTATTACAGTTGCAGCTATCGGGTTGTTCCACTAATTCCAAAGTGCCCAGGTGCGGTCCGATGACCTTCGAAATGTCATGCAGGGCGTTCAACTTCATCAGCTTGAAACCCTATTGTCGCATCTCGTATGCCAACATGATAACCTGATCTCGGACAAGACAGATGTGTAAAGGAACTGCAATCGCCACCCAACCAACGGAATCGAATCATATTCCCGGCCCCAAACGTACTCACAATGGGACATGCGCCGAAGGAACCCCCTAGCTACGACCACGTCCTAAGCCGATCCAGCTGCTCCTTATGCTTCTTTATCGTGTCCATGTCTCCCTCGTTCGTTATATAATCGGTCTGTCGACGGGGCGTCTGATACTTAAGCAGGTCCAACGTGTTTAGGTCGCGTTCCACGAGCATGCTGGAGCTCTGCTGAGGTTGCACACGAGGCACTATTGATGGAAGTTGCGTGGGTGTCGACGTAAGGTGCACTTTCCGGAGCCGGTTTGCCTTCACAGCTTCTTTGTTGTGCCCGTCATTCGGACCATCGTCATGATCAGCGGAGTCTCCATGGTGTATGTCGTCCGAAACGCAGCCGCCACTGGCGCCTCCACCACCACCCTTGATATGTGCGCCGTTAGAACGAGCGAAGTACAGAAGTACATTGTTCGCAAGATAATCTCCGATGAAGTCGACTCGTCCCACACAGAGAGCCAGTATGGAAGCAATCACCACGAGGACGGCAAGTTGACCGACCAAGTTAAGGACGAGGGCTTCGAGCCAAGTGCCAGTGACGAACTCGGTAATGCTGAGACTGATTTTGTTCCACGTCTTCTCGATGAAGAGCTCGAAAGCCATTTTATCGCGATACATGGTTGAGATAGTTGAGGGGTTGGAGACAATCTTGGGTTGGGTGGCGGGAGGTCACTTTGAGTGTGGCGTAAGAGCATAAAAATGACAGGGCTCACATTGAAATTCAAGTTGATCAGTAGGACCGTTTCCGAAAGAAAACTTCACTCTCTATCTCATAAACCAGGTGCTCGCCGTTGATAGGTCCACGTGTACCGGATAGGTGCCTCCTCACCGCTGAAGTCCACAGGCTCAACACAGCACTGAAAAGTAGCCTTTCAATATTCCGATCTGTGTGACTTGGCATTCGACGTATTTTCATACCATTGCGCTGGTGATGTACGCAAGACGTCAATTCTCCCTGTCTTCTTCCACACAAAAGGAGGGGCATGGACAATATTACGCGCGCACACTTTTGTCAATTTCATTGTCTACATTGTGTTTGCTAACCGTCATAATACCACTGCAGACACCCGTTCCCGCATCGCACTAGTCATTTTCAATCCGTTGCCCTCCAGCTAACCATCGTAAGCAGATAACATCCGAATGACTTGAGAGTCCAGCCAAAAGAGAAGTATCTTTTCGTAACGAATGCGCAGGGTACGCATACCTCTTGCTCCACGAACAGGATTTCTCGTCTTCCTCCTCCATGTCCTCTACACCAGGATGGGAAAATGGAGGTCGGCGATCCATAACCGGAAGGAAAGGGTTTCCGATATTGGAAGTTGATGGGCTCTAATCATCAATGAGAATCTGGGGGAATGCATCACGAAGAGAATCGACGTTCCTGCCAGGCGGATAGGTTGATGAACCTAGCTACGACCACCCCCTAAGCCGGTCTAACTGCTCTTTGTGCCTTTTTATTGTGTCCATGTCTCCCTCGTTCATCATATGATCAGTCTGTCGACGGGGCGTCTGATACTTGAGGTCCAACGTGTTTAGGTCGCGTTCCACGAGCATGCTGGAGCTATAGGCTGATGAATGTTGGCGAACGCTGTTGGGTGAGTACAGATCATCGAGTTGCATTTGTCCCATATGATAGTGAACTCGATCATGATCGACTTCCATCCCGGGTTGATATCGAGTCTGTGCGCCAGGGGCCTGTTCGTGAGATGCGCAAGTGCTCTGCTCACCAATTCGCGGACGGATGAAAGAATCGGGTGAGTTGAGATCATCGAGGTACACTTGTCCCCTATGATAGCGAACCGGTTCAAGAGGGATTTCCACCCCGGGTTGATATCGACGCTCCCGCCTGGGGACCCGCCCGTGAGATGCGGAAGTGTTCTGCTCTCCAATTCGCAGATTGCTGAAAGCAGGTACAATTTCACGATACACAGTGTTACTCTGTGTGCTGGGAGCAACTGCTGGATGTGGCCTCGCCGTTCGATGGTCCCAGTTGTTCAAGTAAGCATCTCGGTCGCCCATGGTTCGGTGGGCCCCAGTGCGATACATGCTAGGCACTCCGAATCGAATGCGTCGGTTCATGGTTGACAGGTTCCTGTATGATGCATCGGCCCTATCGCGCTTAGCTCGGCGCCTCTGAGCTCGGATCTTCTTAGCTC
Source organism: Paraconiothyrium brasiliense (assembly GCA_025388405.1). Lineage (NCBI taxonomy): Eukaryota > Fungi > Ascomycota > Dothideomycetes > Pleosporales > Didymosphaeriaceae > Paraconiothyrium > Paraconiothyrium brasiliense. The sequence goes on from JANBXC010000008.1 coordinate 815,853, forward strand.
GGAGCCTTTGAAGCTCTTGTTGCTCTTCAGGACATAGTTTCTCCAGCGATGCGTACCCGTTCGGAAGGTTCTTCAGGGCATGACCAACATCCATGCCTGGCAAATGGTCCAAGAAGGCAAGAGCATCGGCGCTACCATTGCCGACCGTTTGGTAATGGAGCGGGTCAGGGTGGATACTGAGAGTTGCAAAATGAGCGTCAAGAGAGATCCCCTTGATTAGTAGCTGCGTGTGAGCAGCTTGTACCTCATCGTACCTGAAGAGCCTCCGAAGATTGACTTGCCAGCCTCCCCGAATAAGCATAAAGATCCTCCAGATACGCCTACGGATGAGGCTAATAAGCTGTGACAGCCTCATGGTGGTCGTTGAGAAAGAGGGTGGATTGCACGTTCGGGTTGATAGTAACAAAGGGAAGCGTATTCCTATCAAGGAAGACCTGAGAAATTGGGTTGCTCGTTTATTCCAAGGTCGTGAATCAATGCTTTCGAAGCGGGGGGTTATATATGGACCGCCAACGTGTAGACTGGTCTTTCACATACTTACACACTTTCACGCGATTTGAGGTTGACTTTGAGCCCGGGTCGTTGCGTGCGCCCATCCTGCCGCGTTTGAACAGGAGATGTTTCACAACAGATATGATTCAAACTGCCCTCGACCTGGCTAGTAATTAACCCCAAAAATCAACCCAAGTAGTCTCCAAAACATATGAGACATCTAAGCCCGAGACAAAGCCCAAGGTGTTTTTACCTATGATCATTGTGCGCTTGCGGAAGTGTACAATGCAAAGGTCGCTCCTCTTGTTCCTTTAAATGCTCTGCCATACAAGGGACAAACTCTCAAAGTTGACTTTATGCGAAATAGCCCACCATGAACCCTTTCGCCTCGCACAAGAACGAAGAGCTCTTCCTCATCCTAGTCATTCTTGGTATCTGCGGCGTAATCCTACTGATCGGCACCTTTGCCGCAAGTATTTACATCGAGAAACTATCGGCCAATGACGATTGCGATCTTGAGCGTCAGAACGACCGAGTGAGTCGGTCGGAACTGATGCAACTACGGCATTGGGTCGAAAGCATTGTCCAAAAGTCAGTGCACGTGAACGCAGATCACATGCAGCTTCAGCAGGAGAAAACGGAGGCTTACGTCCGAGAGCGGCTCGGTGAGCACTTCGCGATTTTAGCAATGAAATCACCACCTTTCCAGGGTTACGGGACGTTTACTCCTAGGGGTGGAACTTCAACTAGAACATCATTTGCTGAGTCAACAGCATCGGCAAGGGTAGCTGCGGAAGTGAAGATTAGAAGCATCAAGAATCAATTAGAATGAGATGCTTGTTGAGAGAACCGGACCTAGGTTCCTCGAAGTCTCAAACATGGTCTCAGCAGGATCTGAGAACACCTTCATGAATCTTCGGTAGGAACAAATGCGATTATTCCTATTGTAAAACTTTCAAAGCTCGTCTCCACCAGTGACTTCCGTCTCAACAACCTTCCTCGCCCCCAAATCATACTTGTCCCCAGCCTTCAAGAAATAAAACTTCTTCTCCGGAAGATCATACTTCCCTCCACTCCCATCCCTCGACCAAAAACCCCCATCGTAGATCAATGCATACGTGCTCCCAATAATCTCCGCGTCATTCCCATGCACAACCACAGCGGTATCTTCATCAATTGCAATACCTAGGAGCTCAGGCTGCACCTCCAGGATCTGGAACATATCGAAATGCCTGTTCCTAACAAGGACATGCTGGTCAATAGCAGCGTTTTTGAGGTACCCAAAGCCAACGGTATGGTCGCCGACCAGGATGTCATTGCCAGACGTATCGCCGCGGGCGAGGAAAGACCCGATGATAGAAGCGCCTGCGGAAGATCCACTGATCACGCCTCCACGATCGAGGATCTCATTAAACGCTGTTTCGGTCTTCGTCCCGGCGTACGCATCAACTAGTCTCCACTGCCGGCCTCCGCCAAAGAAGATAGCTTTAGCGCTTTTAAGCGGCGCAACGAATTCATCTGTGTCGGCAACAGCGGGATCGTAAGTATGGAGGACAGTCACGTTGGTGGCGCCAAGTTCGCGGAAGGTGACTGCGGTGGAGAAATTCTTGTCGTATGTTGGATCACCACCTGCAGTGGGGACGACGACGATGGAGGCGTTATACCCACCGGCAAGGGATATGATGCGCTTATAGATGGATTCGCTCTTGAGATTGCCACCGACGATGACGAGATGGCCATTTTCTGGGCCGACGGTCGTGTTTAAATCGCGAGTTGTAGACTTCGCGAATGGGAAAGCCAAGGTAGTGGTAGCTGCAAGAGCAACTGAAAAGAGGGTGGTGAGGCGCATAATGGGAGGTAGTCAAAAGTAACTTCTCCCTGCATGATTGATTTGCGATAAAGTGGCTATTTAAATTCTTTCAAACAATTTCTTGTTACCTTGTAGGTGCATGCGTAGTGTGTAGAATAGTATATCGCGAATTGTGGAGATCTGGTGTGATTTGCACCATCACTGCTAGAATAGGAAGGTCGTTGTACCGTTCATGCAGGTTGTAGGAAACGCCATAGGAAATGGTACACTTGGCATCCTTGAATTTCCTGATAGGAAGAGTGTCTCGTAGAAAGCTGGTCTGATTGGTTGGTTGTTCGCAGCCGGGTGTGTCCCAGAAGATAGGTCGGTCTAGTGTGCTTTACTTCTAAGCGATTGACATTGTGCGAGCATGACGCTGATGTCCTCTGCCCACGGACGAGTACGCACCGCCCGGTTGCAGCTGCAGAAACCAAGTCGGCTGGTCAAACGTCGATGGTTAAATCGTTCGTTTTACTATACATGGTGTTGTACAATGAATAGAAAATCCAATGGGGTATCTTCCAAGCAACGTACTGTTCTCAAAGTTTGAAGACCTTCCAGTCCTTCAAATCCATCTTAGCCAACACACCTCCGAGCCGACCCTGGCCTTCTCGTCCATCCACCCAGAGCTTCTTGCCTGCCCAGTACTCAATAAAGCCGTCTGGTCCAGAAATGAGGATCAGGCGTGAGCCCGCCCCATCGACGGAATCGGTATGCATTCGCCTTGCCACGTCGCCAGGCTTGATGAAAGACTTCTCTTCGTCGACATAGTACTGTACGTTTAGTCCACCATTTGCGGCTCGAGTTCGTTCTTTGAGGGCTTCTAACTCTCGCACGATCAATCCCTTGCTGGTAGTTTTCGGTGGGTCTACAGGTAGCTTCGGTGCAGTGAATTGTTCCAGACCGAGTAAGCCTTTCCACCACGATGATTGCTGCTCACTTGTATCTACCGTCACCTCATCGCTAAGGCCACCTTCGCATTCCTCCCTACGTCTATTCGCCCATAACAAATGCATTGTGCTCCCTGGTGACCTCTGCAAAGCCTGTGCGATTTGCATTGCAGGGGCTATACCTGTGCCGCCAGCCAAAAATATGACCTCTTTAACATCCTGAGGCAGCTCGTACTCTACAGTGGGCCCTCGAAGCTCGATTGTCGACCCTTCTGGAAGCCGATGTAGGTAATTGGACATCTCCCCGCCCGTCTCTTTCCGTATGAGAAATCGCATATTGTGCCCATCCTCATCGTCCGCCTCGTCTACGACGCTCGGGAGCGGAGTATATGCCCTCGCGATCTGCAGCTGCGGCTGCTTTGCCTGCACACTCCATACGCCACGTTTCCGAGCTTCTGTGACACTAGCTGGCTCTGGCACACCAAATCCATCGTGTAGTGTGAAAATTGCGCTTGTGGATGAGACGGGTTGTTTGTCGACAAGGATGTATGGTGCGAAGTCGTGCGGGTGCAGCGACGCGTTGGAGGACTCGGGCTTTAGGAAGCGATACGCTGCTCCGCCTGCGATTGTAGCGGCGCATATGTATAAGGGACGGGGACCCCTTATACGAGAGAAACGAGACATGAGGCGCTCAATCGCAGGATGTGAGCCTGCTGATGGCTAAGAATTTGTTCGGAAAGACATGTAGATTCGGAACAAAAATTGACCATTCCTACTTCAGTTTAGTGTGCTGATCACGTCAGCACGTGACCTCATCTACTCCAGGGCTCGAAACCTCTACAAGAATCCCGTTGTAGCTCATTGCTTAATTTTAAAGCAGTAATTGTGATGGAGCGAATGTCGGGGACACTCAGCCAAGAGCCGTACACAATGAAGATTATACCCACGGCGGCCCATAGATTGTGAGATTGCGCAAGATACATGGTAATCGTAACACGGTTTGATCAGAATGTCTGGAGTTCACGCAATACTGACCAACTTGGCGGTCACGCATCCCGTTCAGCGAACAAGGATCTGGCACATCCTAAAGTCTAGAGCATTGGTCAGTTCAATGAACCCCACGCATCACTGTGAGCGCCCCACACACGTGTTGGTCGTCTCCGAAGTTGGAAGGATTGTCCGATAGCGGTTCCCATTCCGCGCTGACGAAGTCCTACTAACCACATTTACCCGTTTCTCCGCGAGTCATCGAAACCGCCTTTATATAATGTCTCTGGTGCGCGACCCTGGGCTCTGTTGGTCGGCCATTGTGCTTTGTATATACCATCAAGATGGCCGCTGAGGGGGCGAGTCCTGACGATGCGACCTCACAACCAACCAGAGACCCGAATTTTGACGATGCGACAACACAACCAGAAAGAGACCCGAATGCGCGACCAGAATGCTTTCGTTCCACGGCACAGGAAGTGTTGTTCGTGGTTTCTGTCACCATGGCTGTAGCTATGTCGGCATTCTTGACCGGGGGTGTGACCGTCAGTTCGACATTCGCAGGACGGGATTTGAACATGTCTAACGCCGAAATAACGTGGATGAACGCAGCAACCTCGTATGCACTTTTCATCGTTCGTATAGTTCAACTTTCTCATTGCTGACACAAACTAGTCTTTCTTCAGGATCCTTGCTCCTCTTCTTTGGCAGTGTCGCCGACCTGTTTGGGAGAAAAACCATGTTCATAGGCTCGATGTTCCTCTTCGCTGTGTTCTGTCTTGGTGCAGGCTTCGCTAAAGACGGGATCACGCTGGACGTTTTGTGTGGCATACTGGGCATTTTCAGTGCGTCTGCTGTACCCTCTGCGCAAGGCATGCTGGGAACTATTTACGACAAGCCATCGCAGCGCAAGAACAAAGCGTTCGGGTGCTTCAGTGCAGGAAATCCTCTGGGCTTCGTTTTCGGTATCATCTTCTCCGGGCTTGCGACCGAGCTTTTCGGCTGGAGAGCTGCGTTCTGGCTACTGGCGATTGTGTATTTGATCATCAGCATACTCGCTGCAATCTTTGTGCCGAGCGATCATGCAAAGAAAGTTAATTTCAATCGGGAGACGCTTAAGCGGTTGGATCTGCCGGGAACTTTGACAACAATCCTGGGCATCGGCTTGTTCTGTGCAGCTCTGACGTAAGTGTGCGATTCCTCCGGTACCTGAGCAGTACTAATCTCATGTAGTCTTGGTGGCGATGCACCTGACGGCTGGAAGACTCCTTACGTTCTGGTCTTTCTCATCCTCGGTGTGCTCCTAATCATTGCATTCATTTTCTGGGAAAACAGATACCCGTACGCCATGATTGATATGAGAATATGGAAAGACAGGAACTTTTCACTCGTAAGGTCCTCTCACCATACATATACTCCCGATTATTGACCACATTCTAGTTGCTCGCTATCGTAGCTTTGGGTTTCATTGGCTTCCCTGTCGTCACGTTCTGGCTGTCTCTCTGGTTCCAGAGGTATAAAGGGTACAATGCCCTCATGACTGGTGTGCATATGCTACCCATGGCCGTTTGCGGTGTTCTGGTCAACGTTATTGGGGCCCTCATCCAACATAAAGTGTCCAACAAGTTACTGATGGGCATCGGGGCTTTCGCATACGTCGTCTCATTCATGCTCGTAGCTGTACAACGGTGGGGCGACTCGTATTGGGCGTTCTCCTTTCCGGGACTATGCCTGATAGTCGTAGGTGCTGACTTTCAGTTTGTGGTCACCAATGTAAGTACCTGCAAGAGTTTTACATTTTCCTCTTGGGCTGACCATAGTAGATGTACGTCATGTCGTCGATGCCCCCAGAAAAACAATCCATCGCAGGATCCCTGCTGCAAACGCTCACTCGCCTGTCCCAAGCTGTTGGCTTCGGTATTGCAACAGCCATCTTCGATGCAGTGCAGCAGAGCCCCTCTACCTCTGGATACTACGCGAACGATCCTATAGAGCCGTATGTTTCGACGTTCTGGTTTGCGACAGGCATGGCTGCTTTGGGCGTTGTGTTGGTACCATTCTTGACGATTGGTACCCAGGGACATCATGGGGATAAAGGACGGTTGGTCGAGCAAAGTAGCGAGGATGTATCATCGCCAATCCCCCCGACAGAGAAGCCGGAAGAAAAAGTATCCACACGGGACGGCAAAGAGGTGCCAGTAGAAGTGCCTTGACGCCTAGAATGAAAATAGAGTCGACCCAGAAGGGGATTACATCAGTGCATGTGCCTCCTCAGGAGCCTTCGTGTCTACCCTTATTGACACCGTAGAATGGTCAACATGGTACCCGAACTTTTGACATGGTGTTGTAGCTGCATGGATCGACCTTGCAGCTTGACTCGCGATACTCTTGCTGTAAGTCTCCCAAACTTCGGCAAACGCCCGTGAAATGCCACAATCCCAGCTCAGTCGAACGGCATTTGCCGCGTCAACAACATAACAGCACCTCTACACTTACCGTCTCCAGACTCCGCACACCGCCAGAACATTCCACGGACTCGAAGTCAAGGAAAGCATACCGGATTCTGCACGAACCCGCCCGCCGAGCCCTCGGCAACGAGCGCGCACTAGCGGCGTAGCGATCTAACACAAAAGCAGGAAGGTGACAGCAACTTCCATCCAATCACATGCCCAACACCGGCACAGAAAACTCACGAGACCAGTCCCGAACGTTCACCCCGCAAATTTTGAAATTAGCACGCTAGCTTAAAGGTTCGGTGCAACCTCACCATGTCCCATTCCCCAGGTTCTCGATTTCCCTGCCCTGGATACCGGACCCCGACCCACCCGTCTTGAGGACCTCGTGAGAAAAGATGGCTGAGAAGGAGATTCAACCTGGGGATGTGCCCGTGGGTGGCGTGAACGAGCACCAAAAGAGCCATGACAAGGTGATTAACGATGCGCGGCTTGCGACGGAGAAAGAACATGCGATGAGCTTGTGGCAGGGCATCAAGCTGTATCCGAAGGCTGTCGGGTGGTCGCTGCTCATCTCGACGTGTATTGCCATGGAAGGCTACGATGTCTGCCTTCTATCAAACTTCTTCGGGTTTCCGCAATTCAAGAAAAAGTATGGTCATCAGCTCGCGGATGGAAGTTATGAGATCTCCGCACCGTGGCAGGCGGGTCTGCAGAATGGTGTCACTTGTGGAGAGATCATTGGGTTGATGATTAATGGATATGTGAGCGAGAGATTCGGGTATAGGTATACGGTTATGGTCTGCTTGGCGCTTATTATTGCGTTTACGTCCATATTTTTTACGGCGCAGACGGTGGAGCATTTGTTGGTCGGTGAGATTCTGTGCGGAATACCGTGGGGTGTCTTTCAGACATTGACGATCACCTATGCGTCTGAAGTCTGCCCGGTCGCTCTTCGTGGCTACCGTGAGTGTTTCGCAAAATGAGGGTTCAATTCGAGAAGCTAACAGCCTCGCAGTCACGACATATGTCAACTTCTGCTGGGGCCTGGGACAAGTGATCGGCATCGGTGTCATTCGATCAATGGTTAACCGCGATGACGAATGGTCCTACCGCATCCCCTACGCTTTGCAGTGGATGTGGCCTGTTCCCCTCCTCATTGGAGTATGGCTTGCCCCAGAGTCGCCGTGGTGGCTTGTTCGCAGAGGCCGCATCGACGATGCAAAGAAAGCCCTCCTCCGGCTCACAAGCCTGGATCGTGAGACCGATTTCAACGCCGATGAAACAGTAGCTATGATGGTCCATACAACAGCCCTCGAAGAGAAGATCACCCAAGGTGCGACCTACCTGGACTGCTTCAAAGGTACCGATTTGCGCCGCACGGAAATTGTCTGTATGGCCTGGGCGATCCAGAACCTTAGCGGCAATGCCTTCTCCGGCTACTCCTCTTACTTCCTGCAACAAGCTGGTCTCCCACCGTCGACCTCGTACGACTTCGCAATGGGCCAGTACGGCATCAACATGGCCGGTGTCTTCGGCGCGTGGTGGTTAATGAAGATCGGGCTCGGGCGACGCACGTTGTACCTGGGTGGTCTATGTGGACTTTGCACGATGCTTTTTATCATGGGATTCCTTGGCCTGGTTCCTGAATCGCACCGCCAACAAGGCGCCATGGCCACCGGCTCCATTATGATTGTCTGGGCTATGTTCTACCAGCTCACTGTCGGCACAGTGTGCTATTCCCTCGTCGCCGAGCTCTCCACCCGCCGTTTGGCGATCAAAACTGTTGTCCTGGGACGCAACCTGTACAACATCGTTGCCATCATCACCAACGTGGTCACGCCGTACATGCTTAACCCTGAGTATTGGAACTGGCAGAATTTTACAGGATTCTTCTGGGCAGGGCTGTGCTTCTTCTGCATAATCTATACCTATTTCAGGTTGCCAGAGCCGAAGGGCAGGACGTTCGCCGAGCTGGATCTGCTATTTGAAAAGCAGGTCCCTGCAAGGAAATTTGCGAGCACGCATATTGATGTTTTCGAGGGGGAAGCCTTGGAGAACACGACCGTGTTCCACCAGTATGAGGAGAAGCAGAGGGCTGGGTCGATCGTGGGATAATTGGTCGTGGTCTGAAGATGAAAAAATGCGAGTTGAAGTAGTTGGCAACTTCGTTGGCTTATAATGCCGCCAAGTAATATGTCCTGAATGCAGTGCATCAATTTGACGTTGTGAACACATGCACAAGAGCCACACAGCATAACGAGGGACCACAGAGTGCAAAGGAAGGAGGAGATGTAGAGCACTTCATTATCCGTACCAAAGGTCATCCTAATACTGACCGTATCCGAGAGAAGTCTATTGTAGTTCCAAGCCCGAGGAATCAAAATGCTAGTTCATAACCTCATTTGCCAGTTGCGACACATCTTCCAACGCCGGCAATGCAGGGAATAGAAAGAAACATGGATACAAAGCAAAATGCCTTACAAGTCATAAGACGGGGGAGAATCGTAGAGCTGGTACGATATGCAGCACAATAGAGAGAAGATGGTAATGGAAGTTGTTTCGTAGTAATACAAAGATGACGACCCGAAAACACTCGAATCTAGGTCTATCATCTGGGTGGCGGAATGTGGAAGCGAATAGAGGGTATTATATCTCAATGGCGGGGGCATTTGCGCGTCGAAGCTTGTAATCGGGAAGGTGGTCGAAGTCATCTCTATCCGGATTGTACCGCCAGGCCTTGAATTCCACGCCATAGGGCTTAGGCTCTAGCTGGTAGAGCATCCCAAGCGGACAGTCAAGGTCTGCCACGTCTTCACGCTTCAAACCCCGGAAGTAGGCTAGTAAAACGCGAGCAACCGATCGATGGGTGACCAGTAGGCAGTGATCAGTCATACGCTCAAGCTCGACGATAACAGGGCGAATTCGATTGATTACATCGAGGTAGCCTTCGCCGCCGGGACCAGGGTAGCGGTAGGAGATCTTGTCCGATCTACGGCGCTCGTACTCCTCCTTGTGCTTTGTTCGTATCTCTTCGTAGGTAAGCCCTTCCATATAACCGGCGTTCAGCTCGTCGAGCATGCGCATCTGCTTGACTTCATATTCCTCGTCACAGAAATACTGAGCTGATTGTACACTTCGCTTGAGCATACTACTCCACACACAGAAGTTCTTCAGCTCAGTATCGCTTCCGAAATAGGGATTAGGCGGTGTAAGATCTCCTGCTACCGGAGGCCAATGTGTGTGCGCGATCTTGTCAGCGCGATGAATTTCCCATTCCTTCCGTTGCTTGTCGATGAAGCGTGTCATTGCCTTGGCGTACTTTTCTCCGTTGGGGCTCAGATCAGAGTCACCTCCGATCTTTCCGGCAACATTGTCCATCGATTCGCCATGTCGAGTGATCCAGATCATGCGCGGTGCCAAATTGAAATTGAGTAGATAATACACTGCTTGCCCTGCGAGGAACCCCTTGACTTGATGCGAGATCATTTTGCGACCTACGTCGATCATCTTGACATACGACATATTGTGATCCTCTTCGTAATCGCCCAAGGGTACGTAGTTCTTCTCGTAAATAGCTACACGCTTCTTGAAATCGTCCAGCGCCGCGACCGGATCTTTGCCTTCATAGTCTGGACCAGATAGTTTTAGGCGCATGTTCGATTCGAGCAGATTTTTGTCCTGGCACACTGACTCAACAAAAAGCACGTTTAATTCATCTCCAGCTCTTTCACGAATTTTTTTCATAATTTGTTTTCGGCGTGGCAGTGTGCTGTTCGTAGCATCGAATATACCGACAGAGCCACTTCCTTTTACCACCCATTCAAGGAGCTCGTCCAGCGTTTCCATGGCGCATTGTTCACGGATTTGAGCTGCCTTCTTATTGGAAGGGTCGAAGAAGCTCGCAGACTGGTCCAGTGAATCGGTTTCATCTTCCTTGTTCTCCTCTCCTTCCACAGGCGTAGGTGCTTCTGGTCCTGGTGAGGATACCTCAACGCGCGGTGTCTTGGCCGGAGACGGGGTCTTTGGTGGAGGCAGTGTCTTTTCCTGCGAATCATCGTCTACTATAGCTGAATCGCTGCGTTCGCCGGCGGGACTCGGCAGGTTGAGTGGAGAGTATGAACCGCCCGAGGATTCCCCGCTGATCAGAATTTTAGCGGCTATCTGGGGCAGCGTATCTCCGTTCTCAACAGCCTGTCTAAGGCCGGAGGGAATTCTTTCGAGCCCCGCGGATGATACGCGCATGCCATGGCCGCTCGCGGCCACACGGCGCTTCTCACCAACGTTGAAAATTTTGGTGTCGTGCTGCAGCCAGTTCAAGTAGCGTGTCATTTTCTTCGTGATGTAGCTCTTGCCTCGCGCTGGGAGGCCAACCATGACAATGACGAGCTTCGATCCAACATCTCGCTGAGCAATCTTGCCGTCTGGGGAAACCTTCGACTTGGTCAAACCGGGGATGTCTAGCGTTGTAGGGCGTATGCGTGGTGTCGAGGCAGCGGAGTTCATGCGCATGGCAGCGAGCCTGTTATCGTCAGTTGAATGACACATACAAGCGATTACGCCAGGTGAAACAGACATTCGCGGGCTACCTGGTTGCGATGGCACGGGTGTGTCACTCAGAGCGGTACCAACACCATCCTTAGAGAATGGTGCCAATGCCGGGCGCGGTCCATGATGGGCTTGTACGTACGGCAGGGGCTTCAGACTGCCCTCTTCGGCCGCATGTTTGGGTGGGGGAGGTTTGCCCTTGTCCGTGCTGGACAGCGTGGGCAGCGCAGATGCGGGACGCGGGGGTTCGCCGTCGAGAGTCGCGTTTTCGAAATTCGAGAGCTTGCTCATGAGCACGTTTTTGGCGATAAGGGAATGCTGGCTGGTACGGTGCGGGGCCGAGTTTGTTATAGTTGAGGGGTGGCGTTCTTGCGTATGAGGTGTACCTGCAGCGATGGTAATCGGTAGAGCAGCCATGCTCGATGAGGCTCTGGGCTACTAGGAACGCCCAGACGGAGCTAGCCTAACCAGGTACGCCGACGCTGGCGGATGATCCGCGGAGGGCAAACGTATGTTCGCGTTAGGATGTCGAGGTGGTGGTGCTGAGTTATGTGAATGAAGCTCGTCGATTTGGGGCGTGCGGCGCGGTTCGCGTGTTCTTCTGTTGGAAGGAGCACGTCGCAGCTGCCGCGCTTCGGTGAACTATCAAGGGTGACGACGTGAAAAAAAGAATTTATGACTCCGCTGGTCTACCACCCTTTGGCTTGCCCGTCTCAACAACCCACCGGAAGCCGGTACGGTCGGAATGCTCTTTATATACGCGTATACAGCCATGCCGCTGAGAATTATAACCTCTGCAGTCAGATGTGCGCTGCAGGTTGCAGCGTATGTGGGAATGGCTTCGCTGCGTCCATTCACTGCCTCAGACAATCTGCGCACGCTTTAGCTTTATGGTTGCCCAGACAGGGCCCCAAAGGTGTATGGTGTAAGCCCTCAATAAACCTAATCGCAGAGCATATACACGATTCAACGTGCGCTCACGCATTCAGGACAATCGTCGATCGTCGACCAAACTCTCCTTCACACCACCGCAACGCATTTCTCGCTCGGACTCCCAATTCAGCGATCCTTATGACGCGCTACCCCTATCGTCAGAATTACAGAGGTATTACGCCCAAGTCCTTGGCGCAATCTGTGTCGAGGCCACGTCCACATACCCGCCTTGTCATAGACAGTCTCGGCATGAAGTAAATGGCGGTCCGCAGTGTCGGTTTCCTGGGAAAAACGGCAGGTGAGTTGAAGAAGAGACCAGGATGGCCGTTCTTCTCTCCTGGGAGCCACTGCATGCGGGTTCTCATTCCCGTGGGAGGCTCCGAAGGGAGTCGCCTAGTAGATAGCTCTGGCCATCACATGTACTTCCAAATCAGGTATCAAGCCTCAACGTGAGGACAAGCAGGCAGATGTATGCTGCCATGCTGAGTGCAGTCAAGACTGACACGACATTGCCGCTCGTCCTGAACTTCTTGCGATGTAAGCCATCTTCGCCTATTTCAGAGAAGAATTGTTTGTTTCCTGTGCGCTGTCAGTACTGGTGTTGGCGGTCTGGTGACCGTGTTCTTACCTTGTTGGCGTCGGAACAGGCTCGTGAACAGTATGCCAGCGCCGTACACTGCAAACAAGGCACCTATAGAGTAGAATTCGGCCGTGAAGATCTTAAGCACAATGAGTGCGAAGGAGAACTGGCCAAGGGCGGTACGGATGTAGGCTCCTTCGAAGGTCCTTTGGGCTGCACGAATCTCGACCAGCTCAGGCCCGGACAGCACTACAGAGCGAGCTCGATGCAAGCGGAGATGGTACCTGTCTGCTGCGTGGCGTCCCTGCGGCATGTTTAGTAACGTACGCTTGGCTAACATACAGGTGGTCCTGTACTTCGAACATGCTTGGTAGATTGGTACACGTAGACGTATTAAGCCCACGGTACGTATTCACAAACAGATCCTCTGCCTTTGCGTCGTGGGAGGAAATGCGTAGGCCCTGGAAAGGTATGGTACGTGCAGGATCGGTAGGAAGCGCGGGGTATGTGAATCTGGGGTGCTTGGTGGTGTGATGAACGAGCTGTGGAGACGTGCACATTGTTGGTCGGAAATGTCGCCGGTCGCGCTTTCCCGCAAATGCCGTCTTGCGTTCACCGTCTCATCGCTGCCCCCACGACAAAGCGCATGGCGAATCGCTGCACTTGCAAACCAATGAGTTCAGTTTAACTCAGCTGAACTGTCCTCGTATTGTCACTGCTCGCGAACCCATGCCACTTCCTCATTCTCGTTGTCCCTGGCCCGGGCGCAAGCTATGTTTCCGGAGCTCCCCCCACCCTCTCTCCCCTTCGTTGGGTTACTTCGCACATGAACCCAGCAAACCCCTCACTTGACTCCGTGTCAAAGAAACTGCTTTCCCCATTTGTATCTCGTCTTTCATCTCAGCATTCTTATGCGAGCTGCCATCAAGCGGATTGCTGCTCACCAACAGCTCTTCTACGTTGCGTTACGAGAGGCGCGCTGGTATGTTAATTTCACCTTCACCCGCAAGGGCTCTGCAAGTCTACCTCCTTTCAGCATCAAACTGATCTTACTAGGTTGACAAACTCTCGCGATTGCTGCCGCCGCCACGTTTATTATTCCACCAAAACGCACGTTCGATCTCACCCTTACCTCCACATCGCGCAAGACCGTAGCTTTTCCCAAGGGACTCGTCCAATTGACGAAATCACATTTCCCGACGACGCAGAAGAAATCGAAGATACAATGGCAGGTGGTTCGTCGGCTTCGTCGGGCTCGAAGCGCAAGAGAACAGCACCGGCCTTCTATGCTGTCAAGGTTGGGTTCCAACCAGGAATATATCAGAGCTGGGACGATGCGAAGCAGCAAACCTCAGGGTTTAAGAATCCTGTATTCAAGAAGTTTTCAATGCTCACCGAAGCGGAGGACTTCATGAAAGGGGAGAGTGTTAGCGTCCCAAAGCCTGGGAAAACGAAATATTACGGAGTGCAGGTCGGTCACACACCTGGGGTGTATATGGATTGGCCTGCGGTCTTGGAGCAAGTAACAGGATTCAAGGGCGCTAAACAAAAGCGATTCGAGACGCTGGAGGAAGCACAAGCTTTCGTGAACGAAGCACAACAGGGAGGCGTATCCTCACACACCACTAATACCCCAATCAGTCTCAATGGCCATCTCGACTCAACAACATCGTCCGTAGCCGAATCGCGAAAGAGTACGAAGAAGCAAAAACAAAACGACGGCTCAGCGTTAGCAACGGCGACAAATGGCGAGTATGAACCAGGTACAGGCCCTCTGCCACCCGATTCAGAAGACGGTTTCGACAGGAGAATCAAGCATGGGCGCCCAGGCGGCCCTGAAGTGGAATGGAAGACACAGGAGGAGCTCAATCTGCGGAAATTGCAGCCTACCGGAGACTTCGAGGGTATCCTTGACATATACACCGATGGCGCTTCCAAGGGAAACGGTCAGCTCGGTGCATACGCTGGCTTTGGGATATGGTTTGGACCCAACGACCCAAGGTCAGTTCTGTCCTACTTCAATTGCAAAGCCTCGCTCATCATCTCATAGAAACGACCACGGTCCCCTCCCAGGCGAAAGACAAACCAACCAACGCGCCGAGCTCACGGCCATAGCCCGCGCCATCGATATCGCCCCCATCGACCGCGAAGCACGCATCTACACCGACTCCCACTACTCCATGAAGTGCCTGACCGACTGGTTCCAGAATTGGGAAGCAAAAGGCTGGAAGAACTCGGCAGGCAGACCCGTGGAGAATCGAGATCTAATTGAGCCTATACTCACGCGGATACGGGAACGGGAGATGGCGAAAGCGAAGACGCATATTGTGTGGGTCAAGGCGCATAATGGGACTGCTGGGAATGAAGCGGCGGATAGGTTGGCGAATGAGGGGGCGGAGGAGAAGAGGCAGGAGGTGGAGATGGAAACGATGGCTGAGGCGAAGGCGAAGAGGGAGAGGGAGGAAGAGGAGGGAGATGAGTATTGAAGGTATTGGACACAACATATCTACAATTTTTATCGGACGCGGGTCGGCAGAAGTATGAGATTAAAAACCTATGCTGGGTTGGTCTCGAGGAACAATGTCGACCAGGGTATCTGGTTTAGTTCATAATATCTCGATATGGACTTCATACTTGCGAGGTGGGGCTGCGTCGAAGATGGCGTTATAGAATTGGCGTGCATGACGTTGTTCTATTGCTAGCTGATCCAAATGAGCGCGCAGTGTCCCTCAATCCAACGCCTACGGAAGATCTGTCTGTCAAAGTCGACGAGACCAAGCTTTATATCTAAAGCTATGGAAACATGTTTCATATCCGTGCCATTTACGCCTGATGTTGCCGGGTAGACACCGCTGTGTCTTACGTCTCGTAACCTGTGCCTTCTTGACTAGATCTTTCCGTCAAATGTACTCCCGTTGATGCATGGCAAACCCGGTTCTCTTTGCGATGATTGACTAGTCGCCATCTTGTGAGTACTGTCCCTGGCCTCTTTACCAGCCATTCACATAGATTCCTTTGCAAGGCAATCCACTGCTCTCATCCTCACAGCTCTCTCCATATTTACCACACAAATCCCAACCGAGCGACTCTCCCAACTTCCCCAGCCAGTGATCCATTGCCTTATGGTCTAAAGCAACCAAACACCTGTTTTTGAAATGCTCCCGAATCATGTCGCGAGCCATCTCAAGCACTGCCGGCCACTCGCGATACCCGATGCTCGTGTAATCATGGTCACTGGCATCACTATGGCGCAAGGCTGCGTGAACTTGGACCTCGAGATCGTCCTCGTAGATGTAGTTTACGTCGTACAGATTGTACAGTTTGCCCCAAAGCTTCTTTGTAAAGGCAGCCGCGCCCGGCCGGTCGCACAAATAGCTTAGGTCATGGGGGGATCGATGCTTGTGCGAGAATCCATCGCAAAAGACTGGCTTACGCTCAGGAAGTAGCAGTTCGCTCTGTCGGTGGTTTGCTTGAAAGGTTTGTCTGCTGGTGTCAGTCCCGTCGTTACTGCTTAGATCGACAACAGCATTGCCAGAGTCGACGTCCATCACATCCTCTTCTTCCGCCACGCGATCCCTTTCCTCGCTACCGTGGGGTGTCGTATCACTGGCGCCGTCCTCACTGTCCTCAGAGTACATGTCGTCATCGTACTCGTCGTCCAAGGACCGTCCTTGATCTCGTGAAAAGATCCCGTCTTCTGCGTCATTGTCGTCGCTATCGTACTCGTCGTTCTCCGACACAAACAGCTCTTTGCGGCACATGGGGCATGTGTTTGCGCCCGGCATCCTGGAGTTGAGCCACGTTTTCAAGCAGCTGGCGCCAAACACATGGTTGCAGCTGTTGGGGCCGCAGACGCGGGCGGGCGCGTGTTCGTCGTGGTCGAACTTCTCTTGACATATGATGCAGTCCTGTACAATGCTGATATAGTTAGCGAGGAAGTAATCCCGCATTGGGAGGGCAGGGTTGTCGGCCATGGTGAGCGAGGGGTGCGAGTATCGTGGCGTGACGTTTCGTTGAAGGGAAGGTGCTTTTCAAGCATTTGAGTGGAAGCAGGGAAGGTGCGTGACGTGGACCTTTCACTCAAGCTGACCTGTACCAGGAGGTCGTTTCCAACCTAGCAATTCAGTGGCGTGGCAAAGTATGGGAAAGGTCAGCTCACATTGACCTCCCAGCCGTGCAGCGCGGTCGTCTGCTTCATCAGTGCTCACGTACGGAATGATAGATATACATGCGTGTCAACTCCCGAGCCACAGCTTGCTTTTAGGTCTCAGGTCCTTTGTATCAGTTAGCTGAGCACAATCGCCTACAACCGTTTCTCATTCAATTGTATGAGTTTCCTTGGAGGATTGCCCGAGGTCGTGCATGACGAGCCATATAGATATGGAGAAGAACGAGGCACAAACACAATCACGAGCGCATATAAGAACGATGAGTTTGACGTGAGTCCATATCCAACATGAGCGGACAGGCTTTTCAATTCTGATTCCTGCGTGACCGAGTCTCTGGCTCCACCAAATTTTGACTTCGATGAGAGCGTTCGCCTTGAATCAAGTTAACATCAACCCACTTCGTTGCTCTGCTTTCCAATCCGCTCCTCCCCAATTCGTTTCCACTAATGCAAAATCTTTTCAGTTCGTGACGACGTTTCCGTTCAAACCTTCCTCTTGACGATAGGGCCAGCCGATCAAGAACCGTATCGAATTATGCCGGGCGATGAATGATGCTTTTCGTGCGCAAGGGTCGAAAGACGGCGTGTCAGCCGCGCCAAATGAGAACATGTACAAGGAAAGAAAATCGTGATGTATCGAGCTCGTTAACTAGAAGAAACGCCGGATCCAATAGTCGTAGACATGTCAATCGTCGTGATGCAAATCAGTCCGGGCCGAGTACTCAATGATAATCTAGTTGGGGCAGGCGTTCTGGACGTGGCCGGGCTGCTTGCAGCGGTAGCAGACACGCTCGGAGGTGGTCTCGGAGGGGCAGTCGCGCGACAAGTGGCCGACTTCACCGCCTGATTATTTGTTAGCATCAATTCCACGAATTATCTACTTCATGCCACTCACAGTTGTAGCACTTCTGGCCCTGGGTGCAGTCACGGCTCATGTGGCCGAAACCACCGCACGAGTAGCAGGTGGTCTGCCTAGGACCGCCGTATCCGCCGGCACCGCCACCGTATCCTCCACGCTGGTAACCGCCGCCGTAGCCACCGGCGCCTTGAGTGCAGTTCCTAGCGATGTGACCCCGCTGGCCGCACTTGTAGCACTCCTGACCGCCGCCCTGGCCTCCCATGGGAGCACCGCCGTCCTTGGTGCACTCACGGCTGATGTGGCCGGTCTCGCCGCAGCGGTAGCAGCTCTTCTCGGCCTGGGGAGCGGTGCACTCGCGGCTCAAGTGGCCCTTGTCGCCGCAGTTGTAGCAGGTAGGGTTGCCCTTGCTGGGGCAGTCGGCCGCACGGTGGGCAGGGTCGCCGCCTGAATAATTAGCCAAAGCTCATAGAAAGTTGTGCGCCGCCGCAATTGCGGACCTGTGCTAAGTGAAGCAGGGCGAGAGTCTGCTGTCAGGTCCCGCGCTTGTGTCACATGACGGTGCCGAAAGGGAACTTCAGTGTGCCGAACCGAACCCATGACGTCCGCTGTAAAGACGTCCGCGGTGCACATGCAGTTCGACAAGCGCGAGGAAGCCTGGGGCTCAAAGAGGGCGCAACTCACAGTTGTAGCAGCCACGGCCGCCGGCGCCTCCAGATTGAGCTTGGAAATCCATTTCGAGTGTAGATTATGTGTTAAACCTGGCGTGGATGAGTACCTGAAGGGCAACTACGCGGCGGCGTGCATACTGACCTGTGAAAGGTGGGGTATAGGGTATCCTGCAAAGAGAAGGTGTATATCGCAACTGACGTCTGTGACTTTCGTGCCTGAACAAGTAAACCACCAATTGAGTCGTGAATGCGCGAGGTTGAGGTGGAAGGACAGAGCGAGGGGACGAGAATATTTTGCAGTGTGCCCGCAAAGTGCAGGCGCGAGCCTGAGTGGACTAGCCTAAACAGGAAGTAGCGCTGGTAACTGGAACGTGGTGAATAGGAAGCTTTGAGAGCTTTGCCGCGCCATTAACAGCTTGTAATGGGCACATATATCAATTGTCTAGCATTCGTTTGCTCTTTGATCCATATGTTGTCTCATTTCTCCGGAAGACGCAGTACGATTCTCTCCTGTTTGCCGCAAACTCTGTCTTGCAGCGTGTCCCGCCCCCTCACAGATGCAGATCTTAGGGCTGTTGCCGATGCGGCTAGGCAGCATGCAGAAAGCCTCGTGCCAACCGATTGCCCCGCCACATAACGTCGCGGCTACTGCGGCCCGAATTGCTGTGTGCGCAATGCCGCAATACGGGGAGGCTCAATCAAGAACCGTATCAACTATGTTCTAACGACATTCCAGATGTCATATTTTTGATTTCGAGCTAGTCTGATTCTCAAGTGAAGTCATAGACGACCAGTGCCTGACTTCCCTGACCTTTCTCTCGCAATACTATCACGTTTTGTTCATCAAACCCTACCCAGCCCCTACTAATTGCTGAATCGTCGAATCGTTGCTCAAGCGCAAATCGTAAACCGACTCCATGCTTTGAATTTTCGTTCGCAGCATCACTCGACGCCTCGGATCCTTTCGAGGGCAGAACTCGGACGCTCAGTTCGCCATTCCTTGACCGCTTTCGGTTCCCAGAGGATGCCATTCCTCCTTCTAGATCCCAAACTCGGAGTTCGTCGCCTAAGCGGCTGACCGAAACAGCCTTGCCTCGCATACCCACATGTGCACCTGACACAGAGGATGTATGCCCCCAAAGACGAGTTCCGGGGCCAATCGAGAGAGAGGACGCATTCGACGTCACGAGGTACAATGATAACGTGTTGTCCGGATGTGCCACGAGGAGGTATGGATGCGAGTATGACATTGAGGTCGGTTTGGAATTGCTGGGCATGTTGGCCAACGATGGCTCACGGGACCTGCCTGGGAATGGAGACGATGAACGCGTTGAAGGAGAGGACATTGAGCGTTGTCCGGAAAGTGTATGGTAGTTTTGGTCAGCGGCTGTTGCTAGACGAGACTCCAAGAGCTTCCCATCAAGCGACAGCCGCATTTCTTGGATGCCCACAGTCCAGCCGGACAGGTAGGTTGGCAGAGCGTAGGCAATAGCGGCGGTCACACTGGTCGTCGCCGTTCGTATAGACAAGGATACCGGCGGCCACACTGTGTGAGACCTTAATGAGTACAACAACCGTGGCGCGTCCAGAACAGCATCTGAATTTGCGAGGTCGAAGAATACGTAAATAGAGAGCAACTGGTCCTCCGTCATGCTGAGCAAATAGGGTGACGAGTATGCGAGGGCGGACAATGTCCCATTTGTTGAAGGTGCGTGTTCAAACAAAATCTTGAACACTCTGTCATCCTCCTGAAGCTCGAAGACGATGAATACACCATTGTCAAAGCCTACAACTACTCTTTCGTGCCCGGCACTACTCTCAGATGTATCTATCGCCATAGAAGTCGGGAGTTGCGGAACACTTGTGCTCCTGCTCAGGTCTATGGACGCAATTAAATCGCGCTCATGGGTAGTGCTCCATGCACGAAGACCGAATATCGAATCGGCTGTGAAGATTGTCCCATGCGACATCATGACTAGCAAGGGAGGTTCCGGTGGCCTTTCAGCAACCACGATCTCGCTGACGGCGCATTGACCTTGCGACCAGTTGTGTCGCAATCGATATTGCTGTTTCCAGTTCGTCTTCCTCCCATCTTGGACAAGATGTCCGTCATCTAGCCACTTTGACAACTTTGAAGAGTACCGCAACTGCTCGGAGGTGGCGTTCGTGTCTTTGATCCCTGGGATGCGCGAGGCGCGCGGTAAGACGAAATTCTTGTAGTACGCAGCCTTCCATAGCTCTGAGTCGACAGCGAGGCGCTTGAATTTCTTCGATATCCTGTTGTCGCATTAATGAATATTCTGCAATACCTCGACGTGGTGGATACGAACCTCTGGCATACAAGCAGCGACGATACGGGAACGTATCCTAAGATACGAACAAGGAGTTCTGTAGGGAGCCGAGAGAGCCTGTCGAGCGCTGGTATCCTCCGTACCTTTGCAGGTTGCTCGCTGTGGTCGCCATCTTCCCGCGCTCTCTTCATGATGCCGGGGTGATTGTGAATGCCCCAGAAGGTTGCCCCACAACGTTCAGGTAGGAGCGCCGCCGGTAGTGGTGGCTGGTGCAGGGTGGCGGTGCCAAGCTTCGCGTGACTGCGCGTCGCGTCCGTTCCGCGGCCCAGGCAGTCGCAGCTTAATATCTCCCAGGCATTTGGGATCTCACCCCGCTAGACTTCCGATGAAAAGCATACTGCAGCAGTGCAATGACGGCTGCTATGGACTTCGACGCATGGCTTTCGAATAATAAGGCGCTCTGGGCGCGCGTCTACGATGAGGTCATCGCACCTGACCTTGAGAAGGAGTGGAAGAAGCGTATGTGACCTCGATCACGTCCAAAATATGATATCTGATCTATAGTAGGAATTGAATCTCAGGACGTCGAATCCAAGAAGAGTACGTCTAATGATATTCTTGACGATATTGGTCACTCACATGTCCCAGAAGATGACCGTCTCCAGCACCTCAACAATCACATTAGCAATGGAGTGGTTGAGAAAGCCCAACTAGTAGAAGAAAACAATCGTCTTAAAAATCTGCTCCGGAAGACCCGCGGTAGTACGCCTTCAGCAGCAGAGCTACTTACCAGCACGGATGACGCTACAGTGTCTATTACAGAATACCACCAAATTACAGATAAACTCGATGAGCTCAACAAGCGGTATCAAGATGCGGCTCAACGGATCAAGTATCTGGAGCGGAAGAATGTTGCCGTCATGCAGAAGAATAAAGAGATGAAGGATAGTGTTAAGGCCTGGCAAGAGTATTGTGACCGACACGTTGAGAAGAAGAAGGCGAAGGCCGAATCGAGAGTACAAAAGATTCAGGCGAAAAGCAATCTGGCGATTGAAACCTCAGCACCAGCACCAATACCACACATCCCATCCAGCCCAGGTTCAGCTGCTATGATAACACCGCAGTCACTAATCCCTCGGGAACGTTTGTCGCCAGCCCCTATAGCATACCTCTCCGATGCTATAGCGAGACCGCGTTCTCCACCCATGACTGTTATGGGCGATGAAGTGCAGGGGAGCACTCACGCCGAGGCTGACGCAAATGAGCACGAAGACGACGAAGAAGTTGGTGTGCGTGTCGAAACTGGTGGACGTTCCTCACCTTTGCCTCTCACAGAAAACGGCCGTGAAGATGCGACTTCCGGCTCAAATAACGATAGAGTAGCTATCATCGGTCACTTCAGCTCGGATAAAGTGACTTCAAGTCAGACAACGGTTCCTGAGAGTATGGAGGAGGATAATGAACCGACCCCGCGCGCGGCCGGACCAGGAGACGACGACGAACCCGAAATTGTATTCGAACGGTCGCTGAAACGCAAGCGGAAGCCATCGACAGGGATCGGAGTGTTCAATGATGGAGCCTCGGATGGCACCCCAGCAAAGCCTGTGCGGGTCAAAGAAGAGCTGTACAGTAGCCCTCCACCCGAGTCTGCGATTCACCAGCTTTCACGCACAGAAACGATGGATCTCGATGAATTGGGACCCAATCCGATCATTACCCCGCGGCGTCAGAGGCTAAGAAGGATGGAGTCCACACACTCTAACAAGACAGGAACACTGCGTAATCAGAGATCTAGCAGTGCTCCCTTTAGTGGCAATCTGATCAAGCCTGAACCAACTGAAGAATTACGTATACCTCACGCTGGACCTGTCTCACACCTAGCGGTTGCAATGGAGGATGCGAGAGCCGCGAGCGAGCCCGGACACGCTGTTGTGGAGCCTAGAGAGGCCTTGCGACCGATTGACCCCAACGTGGTGGCTGGCAGAGCGAACGAAGCCACACCGGACAAGCGCATAAGAAAAGAGGAAGCACGACAGGAGAACGTGTTCAATATCCTCGCGGAATCAGGGGAGGCGCCACCTCCTAACGAACGAAAGAAGCGGCTTCCACCAAATCTGGCACGAGCGCACTTTAATGAACGTATACGAGCTGCTAAGAGCGGCCTCTCGCCCATGAAGAATACCCTCACGACGACGCCAAAGACCGCACCACCACGAACAAATGTTGCACAAGTCCCCACACCACCATCCATTTCCAACCGACCCGCGTACACACCTTCCGCTAGACCAGCCCAGCGCAGAGCCCAAGAACTCACACCGCGTCCCGAACTAGTACCCGACGGCCGTCCCATATGGCGCATGAGCGCCTTCGAACCCGCACGCAAAGCTCCTCAACCACCAGCATCCGAAGAACCCGCTCCTCACACCCGCCTCCGCGACAAACCCGTCACCGAGCTTCGCATCCAAGACTTCAAGCCTAACCCGGTCTACAACGGTGGCTACACACACGCCTTCACCGACACAGTGCGCCGCCGCGAAGACCGCCTCTGCCTCCCAGGCTGCACAAACCCCGCCTGCTGCGGCTCGACCTTCCGCACCCTGGCACTCGCCTTACCATCTCTCCCTCATTCCCAGGAAGAAGCCCTGCTGCAGGATTACCTCGGCGACGCGTACGACTCCTTCGGGCTGACCCAAATGGACAAAACTGAGAGGGATGAGATTGTGCTCCAAGCGAGGACGAGGAAAATGGCGACGGAGCATGGGAAGCATAGGAGGGCGTACGAGGGGCGGAAGACGCCGCCGGGATTTTGGCGTGTGGATTTTCCGAATACGCAGGAGGCGGTGGAGGATAGGGAGAAGGCGGTGCAGATGGGGATGCAGCAGGTGAGGGAGAGGTATTTGGAGGCGATGAGGAGAGGGGGGAGGTTTATTTTTGCGGACGAGTAGGAGGACCTGCTGGGGCGGCGATGTTGGCTTGGAAAAAGGAAATTGTTGTACTGGGTTCAGTGCGAGCGTTACATTTGTCGCAAGTCGACATTATCGATTCAGCGAGCATCAACTTCTTTTTTTTTCTGCTTCGCAGGTTGCTAGAAGCCGCATTGCCTGTTTTTCTTACGGGTAGTCCCCAGAGCACATCACGCGTGACACTTTTGTATGAAGGATGTTATTTCTCTTTCACTACATGGCGAATACCGCTGCTCAAAACCTCATATTCAACTCCTCTGCCCTCGGACGGCGGAGCCCACGGCGCGAAGACAACCTTGAACCACCGCCGCCACTTCGAGATGTGCGTCTCATCTTCATTCCCAATATCCTCAGGGTTACGTGAGATAACCCACGGTTGGCGCGCGTAGACGGGTCGCTTGTTCAAGGCAATGCGACAGGCGATCTGGTTCGTCCAGATGATGCCAAGCGATGGCGTCTTCAGCGAGTGCGGCGGATCTGAGCGGATGTCGCCCCAACCTGTGAACCAGCATTGCTGGTGGTCGAGCGCCAAGGGATCCGGTGATAGTATGATCTTGTTTTCTTTCTGCGAAGCTGGGATCGAGGGAGACCCGTGAAGAGTCAACGGTTCGATCCCTTGGTTCTGACTACTAGTCCGAGAAGGAGGATTGGAGACGATGTTCGCAGGTCGAGTGAAGCGATCTGCTACCTGATTCGCGACGACGATTGCGATCCCTTCTGTGCGGGCCAGACCGCGCAGGAGAGCACCTAGCTGTGCTAATTGGGCACCTCTCTTCGCCATTGAAACTGCGCCTCCCCTCACGCTAGTCTTCTCAAACTCAGCGCGGTAGTTGGCAGCCACCGAGTCCAGCACGACGAGGCCCACATTGTGCTTCTTGATAGCCACCGGCAGCTGGTAGCGCAGTATGTGTTCCTGAGACTCGAGGTCGGGCGTCTGGATGCTCAGTATGCGTGATAGCGAGGGCTTCTCTCTTGGCGGTAGCGAGGCGAGCAGTGGGTGGGCGCAGAGTAACTGGGTAAGACGATTGGTAGCAAGGGGGGCTTCTGTGGAGATGTAGACGGCAGACTTAGATAGGCCGCGGGGTGCAGGGAGCTGCGATGCAAGCAAGAGTGTGAGAAGGAACTGCGTTTTCCCGGCGCCACTAAGGCTAGTCAGCGCATGAATATCGCAGATAGGCTATATGGGTCTGATACCTTTCGCCGGTGACCTCGACCAGGTAGCCAGGACGGATGCCACCGAATAGCGCTTGGTCGAGCTCTTCGTCCAAGGTGCTTATAGTGTAGGCAGCGGAAGCATGGCCAGAAGCAGACAGAAAGGCGTTGCTGCGAGATTCCTCTGCGCCGAAACCGAGGTGCCGGTGCAGGGCGAGCACAAGGGCGTCGACCAGCTTCCCCAGCTCTCCGGCGGGGACCTGGGCGCGCTTTGCTACATCGGCGAGCTCAAGTGTGACGAGGTCGTTTGTCGAGATCAGGGCCTTGTCGAGCGAGGGCAGCAGATGGGCGAACTTGGTGGTGTCGAAGTCAGGGAGCACGTGAAGCAAGTCTGTCATGGGTCGTCGGGGCCCGGGGTCATTCTTTGCGTGCAGCGGCTCTGCGGAGAGGCATACGCATACGCGAGGCTATGCCCAGTGCCTGGTCGAGCGTAGCGCTGGTCTGTTGCACTTCGGAGTGCTCGCTGCGTTCTCTGTACGGGACGCGACGTTGACGCGAAGAGTGGGCGCTGACTAACGCGGATTCCCTGTCTCGGTGGTTCCCTTCCCTTCCCCCGCGGGATGGGACGTCACTGCCATGCGCTGTGCCCAGGAATACCCCGCATGTTCGTTTGGGAGTGACAGGCACGCCCACTGGCCTGGACGCACCCTGACAGTCCTGTGATGCTGTACTGGAACACATGGCCCCGCGCCCAAAGAGACAATGACCACGTCGTTGTTGGCGGTCTGCTGCGAAGGCTTTGAAACTGACTGTCTGCGCCGTGACGCGTTGCTCTGCTCTTCCCCAGACTTCGACTGCGCCTATTAGCCGGTGTCTAGTCGGACGTTTTCTGCTCTTGCCCTAGACTACTGTATCACTTCCGCCCGCCCGCAGCAACTGAGAGCTGTCCGTCGCTCAGGGTCGCAGCACCTCGGCGCACCAGACCTCTGTAACCGTATCCTCTTGGCCGAGATTGTCTGATACCATCCTGCCCGACCAAACAGACGGCTGTGCTTTTCCGGTTTCCCATTCTCAGTCCCTCCGACAGCGAGTCACATCGTTTCAATAAGTGTCAGGTAGGTGGAGATCACATTGACAAGTCGCAGAACAGGCCCGACATCACGTCGACTGCGGATACAGTCCGCCTGTAGCCTGCATCGGCTCACCACACTACTAGTAAGTCTGCCGCCCACTGCCGTGGTTCCCTTCGTCTTGGCCATACGATACGCTCCATTCCGTCTATTTGCGGGTCATCTTCCGTAACGCTTGATGCTGCCTCTAGTGTGGTTGCACCTCCGTGTATATCACATGCCTCGCCCAGGCTCATCATCCCACTGTTACTTTCCCCTTTCGTCCATTTTCATATAAGACCTCGACTGTCCCCGTACGGCTCCGAGTGGAATCTTCGCCCGTTGATGCCCAGCACCTCGATGCCGGCCTACTGTCACGAGGATTGTCATTACTTTTACCGTACCGCTTTGCGGTTACTCTCTATCAGTACCTGCATCTCGCCTCTTTACGCCTAACTAATTCCTTTGCACCATGGCAGCCCGCACCTTTACTCGACCTTCCTCGCTGAACGGCACGTTGGCGACCCCAATACCCACCATGTCCTCCTCTGAGGTCAACGGCTCTGTCCGGTCTGAGGCTTCGGCAAAAGAGAGCCAGGCTTCTTTTCCATCTGAAGCTCGAAACCCTCTCGCTCATCATACGAATCCAAACTCCAAACCTGGCATCACTTTCGCCCATCAAGACAAGCTACCGAAGCTTCCTATACCAGAACTCGACAGCTCATGCAAGAAGTACCTAGCCGCCCTCAAACCTCTACAGACCCCAAAGGAACACCATGACACCGTGCATGCTGTCCAGGATTTTATTAGATCGGATGGTCCGCTACTGCAGGACAAGCTGAAGAAGTATGCCAACGGCAAAGCCAACTACATTGAGCAGTTTTGTGAGTATCTCATTCGAGTTTCGAGATATCATGCAAGCCCCTGCCCGAAGATCTCACTATGTTCTAAATCGGTGCCATCTCGCACTAGACCACCCAGATATCGAGCGTGTGCTGACCTATCATTAGGGTACGACTCGTACTTAAATTTTGACAACCCGGTGGTACTTAATCTAAATCCGTTTTTCCTACTGGAGGACGATCCCACCCCGGCTCGCAACAATCAAGTCACCCGTGCAGCTTCATTAGTAGTGTCGGCACTTTCCTTCGTACGCGCAGTCCGGAGAGAGGAGCTTCCGCCTGATACTGTTCGCGGCCAACCCCTTTGCATGTACCAGTACTCAAGGTTATTTGGTACTGCTAGAATACCCACCGAGAATGGATGCCAAATCGGTCAGGATCCCACTTCGAAACATATTGCTGTTTTATGCCATGGCCAGTTCTACTGGTTCGATGTACTGGACGACAATTCCGACCTTATCATGACGGAGAAGGACATATCACTTAATCTAGCCTCGATCGTCGATGATGCCGCCCAGACCCCCATCCGCGAGGCCGCAAAAGGCGCGTTGGGTGTCCTCAGTACCGAGAATCGGAAGGTGTGGTCAGGGCTAAGGGATGTGCTGCATCGGGAAGAAGGCTCGAATAATTCAGATTGCCTGAACATCGTCGACTCCGCACTGTTCATTCTATGCCTCGATTATACCGAGCCGCAAACCGGTGCTGATCTTTGCATGAACATGCTCTGCGGTTCAAGCAAAGTGGAACAAGGCGTGCAAGTCGGTACCTGCACGAACCGCTGGTATGACAAGCTTCAGATCATTGTCTGCAAGAATGGAAGTGCAGGTATCAACTTCGAACACACTGGTGTTGATGGTCACACTGTGCTCCGGTTTGCATCGGACGTCTACACGGATACTATCCTTCGTTTCGCGAGGACCATCAATGGAAATGCACCCAGTCTCTGGGCGTCTACCAGCCCCGATCCGGCCAAGCGGGACCCTGACAGCTTCGGTGATGTCCAGACTACTCCGCACAAGCTGGAGTGGGACATGATACCAGAACTCAGTACTGCTCTGCGTTTCGCCGAGACGCGACTAGCAGATTTGATCCAACAGAATGAGTTTGCAACATTAGAGTTTCCACACTACGGCAAGAACTTCATGACATCTATGGGCTTTTCGCCTGATGCCTTCGTACAAATGGCTTTCCAAGCCGCATACTACGGCCTATACGGGAGGATGGAGTGTGTCTACGAGCCAGCTATGACCAAGTTCTTCTATCACGGCCGAACAGAGGCGATAAGATCGGTTTCAGAGGAATCCGCAGAATTTGTGAAATTGTTCTGGGGAGAGAACCCGGCAGCTGCAAAGATCGACGCGTTACGAAAAGCTTGCCAGAAGCACACCGCGACAACTAAGGATTGCGCGAAGGCTCAAGGGCCTGACAGACACATGTACGCCCTTTACTGCATCTGGCAGCGAGCGATCGATGAAGATGGTGCAGAGATGGCAAGTAGCGACGGTTGGGATTCAACGCGGCCTTCCAGCCCAGACGCGGTCAACTCCACTGTTGGCTCTCCAAAGCGTTCATCGATGCTCTCAGAAACTGGATCCATAAGCAGTTCACCTCCAGCTCCTATGCAACACTCGTTGCCAGCCTTGTTCGCTGATGCCGGTTGGGATAAGCTCAATAATACGATTCTCTCCACGTCCAACTGTGGCAATCCTTCACTAAGACAGTTCGGTTTTGGCCCTACCTCAGGCGAAGGCTTCGGTATCGGCTATATTATCAAGGATGGCAGCATCTCCATATGCGCCTCATCTAAGCATAGACAGACATCCCGCTACATCGACGCCCTAGAATCCTACTTCCTCGAAATCCGCAAACTTCTCCGCCAGCTCAAGCGCCGCGGCACCTCTGCCGACAAAACGGTCTCGCGCGCCCGCGAAGCAGAAGACCACCATCGGCCCAAGAACTCCCGAATGAAGAGCCGTGGTCGCATCATCACAGGCGACGGAAAGCCGCAGCCCGTGCCAGTTGAGGATAGCACGGAAAGCGACGACGATGGTCTCGGTGGCTGTAGGACTCCCTTTTCATCTCGCCCTTTGCTCGAAATAGAGCCTGTTGTTCCTATCACACTCCGCCCTGCTCCACCGCTCACTCCGCCCCAATCACCGCCCTTTAAGCCGCTCACGACCGTACATGCGAGCTCTCCACGTCGTCCGCAGATCAAGACGTTCAAAACGAGGAAGTGTACACGCGCGGTCGTGAAGCGGCTGTACCCTAACACTTTCTCTTCTTCCTAGTCATCCCTTCATATTTCTACCTCATCCATAGCACATCTACTCTCCTTTTTCCCATACACATTGCATGCATATACACTGTTTAGACAACACCCTTACACCTTTTGCACCTTTTCGCACCACGTTGTTTACGATTTCCTAGTGTGAATTTCCATTTGCTGATTCTCTTTTTCTTAGATGGCTTCTTCGACGCCGGCATGCTGCTGAGCGCGCTCAAGGCGAAGGAGGAAGAAGAGCCCAACGACGAGCGGCGCGATGTTATCAGGAGGAATATAGGTCGGAGGCTGAAGTTGGCGGAGTACTGAGAATACGTGAGTGCAATGAGCATTTGAGCACGTGTTGGGGTTGGAGTTGTGTGTGTTGTAGAGAGCTCGGCCTGATGGGAGCGGTGTCAGAGTATGTGTATGCGATAGGATGATAGCGGCGCATATTAAATTGAGTTTTATACTGAGGAGATGTACCTTGGTTTAGTGATGTATGGCCTTTTTCTGCACGTGGTTGTTGGGAATGGTGATGAGGCTCAACACTTTAGCTATCCATCGGTGGAACACGCCTGTGCGCAGGCACATCTATAAAAGCCTGCGCTTCCCTCGCGGATTTTCTTCTTCACACTTCTCTCATCCTCCAGTACGAGGACTAAAACGGACCGTCGCCGCCTTGATGGCGCGCCTCCTGCGGGGACAAAAAGCTTACTGCTGACCGCTCATGATGTGTCTCCTCGTGAACACTAAAAAGCATCGACCATGTTTTCATGGAGTGCCGTCTCGGATCCCAAAGAACACAGCCCCAGAATCATGGTTTGCTTTCCTTTGGACTCCAACCTCAAACTCTACCAAGCGTCTCTGCGGGTCTCAAAACGATACCTTTACTGGTCAATGGAGCGTCTCCTGGCGGAATCTAAAAGTGTAGGATGTGTGGAAAGATGCAATGTTTCCCTCCCCGTTGTCACAATCACCTCGCGTTCATCGTCATGCTGGACTCGGCGGTCCAAAATGGTGAAGCCTTGGGCTTCATGGGTGCTTCGTCCGGAGACGAAACTAAGTTAACAACGTATCATGGGGAGGAACTTCTTCTGGTCGTCCAAACTATGAGAACAATGGGTCATGCCTCCTGCTGGATTAAAGTATGCCGACGGAGTCGTGATGGGGAGCTTCCTTGCGGCGACCAAGACATTATTCCTTTAATTCATGTGGTGGCTTCTCCTTGCGGCGACCAAAATCCTGGGTAGTCCTCTTTCATGGGGTGGCTTTCCCTCTGTTGCAACACCCTCCACCACTTGTTCATGTGCTTCCTGCCTGCGGATCAAAACAGCGAAATACGTCAGACAATGGTGTGCCTCGTCCTGGGACTAAAACTTGGTATATACGACAAAATGGAGCGCTGGGTCCAGGATACAGAATCCAACACGGACAAGCGCCATGCTTCGCTGTACTCTAGCACATTAGCATTTGCCCCATGTGGTTCTCTGGGGCGGCCCGAGAAGAATCTATGTTTTCCGGACGTCATGTCTTTTCTGGGCTCTCGTATTGAAAGACCTGCGAAGTAAATTTTGCATGAGCATTAAAAAGGTTGCAAGATAGAACCCATGGAGCGCCTGGTCCTTGGGACTAAAATCACAGATCGCCCAACTCGATGCCTGGTGCTTCTGGAAGCCTCCAAAAACGATTTCCCAGCAGTATTATGGGCCTTCGCTCTCCAATTCACGTACCAGAGTAATGATGTGCCCCCTCGAGGCGAAACTAAAGCGGCAACAATTATTTGCATGGAGTGTTCTTGCCCCTTGGAGGACCAAAATTAGAATCTCCATTGTTTGATGGAGTGTCCTTGCCCGATTGTCATCGTTCACATCCTTACCGAAACCTCCTGCTTGCGGACCGAATAAAAACAATTGACCAAGCTGACTTATGAGCCGTTCTGGGAGACTAAAAACGACGATCATTGTTTTCTATGGAGAGGCAGTCTCTGAAACTCAAAATTCGGCAAGTGATGTTCAATCGACTGCTGGCTCCAAAAAAAAGACAGGCCGCGCGCTATGTGCTTTGTGGAGTGTTCGAAAAACTCTATCTCAACTAGTATACGAGGGTGTTCCTTTGGCTTGAAACTGCCACTGATCAGTTCGATGGAAGGATCGTCCTTGCGGACCAAAGAAACCGTACGAACATTTGATGGGTGGCTCTTCGCGGGAACCGAAGATGAGGTCCGCTTGCGTCATGGGGTGTCGCTTTCTAAGTGGCTGTCCACACTCAAGATGCCCTTCTGTGACGGACTGAAGATGGCGATAGTTGACGAAATGGGTTGCTTCTTCCCGTTGGATACCAAGATGAAGAGCGAGCTTCGAATGGGGTATCTGTATCCAAGACACCGTTAGCAGAATGCGATGTTCTCCTCTGGTGGACGACAAGCAAGATTGGAAACACAACATGGATTGCTTGCTACCCCTCATGACACGGAAATGGGATGCCCAATAGATCTGGGTAGTCGGTTTCTAAAAATTCCGACCGACAGCGCAGGTGTTTCGCCGGCGGATCACAGCGACAAGAAGACCCCGAGATGGAGTGTGTTCTTCCTGAGACCGAAATATGTCCTGGATCCAAAAGAATGGGTGTTGTAGCGATGGAGGAGTGCGGGTCTCCCCGGCCGGACTAAAAGACGAACCTCACCGTGACATGGAGTCCTTGCGCTTTGAGCTTTTAAAAGCATTATGTTCTCAGGTTCATGAGCCGTCGCTATGTGGTCGTATATCCTTGTGTGCCCTGAACTTCGGCTGCCGTACCAAGATTAACTTTGGCTAAGGCTATGGAGTGCCTGGTTTCGGACTTTCAACAACTTCTTTAACTACCGCCATGCACTGCCGCTCTCGAAAACCAACCAATCATAGCAAATGCTCTGCGCTAGAGCAGACTAAGATGAAGTGATTGACAGCATTATGCTGTCCCTGCCCTTTGCGTACCAAAGCTGTGTAGCATGTTCTTCATGGGCCGCCGTTATCGAATCAAGAGTCGGTCAGATCTACGTGCTTCGCTGGCTGGACCAAAAACATTCCGATCCCAATGTATGAGCCTATGTCCTTGGGGAACAAATTCTACAATGAGAATGTATTATGGAGTCAAAGGCTTCAAAAGATGGATAGTTACATGAAATGCGCCTTTTTGGGCTGGACGAAACAAAACGCATCCTTGCGATGTCATGGAGCGCCTGCCTTTTAGTCCAGATTTGATCAAGGGGACACCGTGGGTATTGTTCTCCAAAAGTGGCTTGCTTTCCATGATGTGCTTCTGCGACCGGATTGAAAATACACTCTACTGCGCCGAATGAGCTGCTGTGTCTTGGAGGATAAGACCTCCGTCGCCTGCTATTGCTTTGAAATGGTTGAAACGAACTCACATTCGAGATCATGTGCTGCTCTGCCACACCAAAAACTATAACCTAACCTTTTATGGATGTTGCCTTTGGTGATAGAACGGATTGGCAGGTCATGATATGAGCTGCCGCTCTTTTGGAAAAGGGTATAGGGAAAACGCATATGCATTTCTGGATCGTACTAAAGTCACAAGCGGCGGTCGAAGGAAGCATTGCCTTTGCAAGTCCGAAGGACCCCTCCATATCGTTCACGGAGTGCTCATTCACCAGAAGAACGGTATCGACGTACTATATGTGCCATTAAGGGATCAAGAGCTTGCACCTACGTTTTCACGGAGCGCTTCTTTTAGGGACCAAAATCCAAGGAACATTTCTTCTTGAGGCACCCCTCCAAAATTCGCGAAGATTGACAAGATGCCTTTTCGGAGGACTCCAAAAATGACGATATACAAGACTATGGAGAGCTTCTGCTTGGGTTTGCAGTTTGGACAGCCGTCAACCTAAGGGGCGCCCCTCTCTCCAAATGGACCTGTTCCATGCGCTCCTCAGGACAGATCCAGATTCTCAAAGAATACAACCAATGCGGAAAAAACGCTGAGAGAGCACGAAATCATACCAGGAAAACTTTCCCACCATGAGAAAGGTGCTCGGCTTCATAAAAAGGCGGGAAGAGGCTTTATGTTCCTCTCTGGGCGGATCGAGAAACAACATTCAGTATCATAACTGCACACTTCTTCAAATCGAAGTACAGATCACAAACCTCGATGGTAGTTAGCTTCGGAAGCTGTTTACCATCGGTTGTATGCCACTCTGGGATGGACGAAGGCAGATACGATCATACGATGCAGTGTGACGAAATGCGGCGTGTGCGACGCAAATTCCTCACATTTTTCCTATCTGTTCTGCCCGTGGTGCTCTTAAAAATGGATGCGATCCTCATGATTCCCTCACAGAGCGGAATAGGGATAAATGGCCTCAACCTTTATGGAGAGTCCGCCCGCTAGGGTGCACAACCCTTCTTATGTTCGCCATAGGAAGTTCCTTTCAAAGCAACTACAGCAACAACATGTCTTGCCTTACGGAATATCGAGCATACGTACGCCATTTCCATTTGATTAGATGGGATGATGTATGCGTCTCATAATTCACTTCCATTTTCCACGGGGGTAATACGTGGACTTCGCCGTGACTGAAATCGCATCGTAGCGAATACATCGCAGATTGACTCCGAGAGCCTTTCCGAAAGACTATAGCTCTACACCACCTCAGTCAATAGCGACCCAAGCTACAAATAAGGCAATCAAGAGTTCGATGTGCTCCACGTGCGAATTAGAAGGGAAAGCTTGCCAACTCCATGTGGGAATAGACATGGAGACTTCATAAAACAATCACTTCGCGTTCTTGATATGAGACGAGTCCACCGTTTCACCCGATCCAATTAATTGCTATAGAATTGCATAGGGACAGAGCTGCTTCCTGTCGAAGTTGGACTTCCTCCCTGATCCCTTCCAATAGGCGCCGCTTCAAAGTCAACAGCATTGAGACAATATGCTTCTCGGCGAGATCGAAAAATGACCCTAGCACGTTCAATGTGCGGGTGGTTGTGGAGGAAGTCTAAAACTCAATAATGGCTCCATTGATTCAATGTGGGATGGAGTCGACGTCTCTGGAACACAAATAATCTTCTCGCTTTCGATGTGGACGAGACATATCCTACGTCATCTCAGCATATGCATCCACTCATTTGATGCTTCTGGTGGGAGTTGTAAAAATCCGGATAGCCACAAGCGGTGCTCTTCTTCGAGCGAAAACATGAGCTGTTGCTCTGAAACTGCTCGTGAAGCAGCTTATGTGGACGTGCTTGGGGGCATAAATCATGGAACGGATGCACCGATGGAATATGGGCATGGAGCTGGACTCTTTCAAGTATTTAGGTGTCCATGAGGTGTGGGCTCAAGAGAATGCGTGCATATACCCCAGTCAAACATCCTCCCTATTTGAAATAACTTCAAATTTACGAGAAGTATTCCGCTCTTCTCCCGTTGAAACCCAGAAAACAACACCATCAATACATGTTTTATTTTGGAATGGCACAGTACCTCATACATGTCGTGGCGCATGACCATGAAACATCTCCAACACTAGTTACATGCAGGTTTGGCGACTGGGTACTGCCAAAGCCCAGGCTTCTGCGAATATTGGGCTCAATGCACATAAAGCACAATTTTTTTTATGTACCGAGTCTTCTCCACAACTCCTCCTATTTGAAGACTAAAACACGCCGTGGTGATGATCCATGGTGGTATCAAATACAGCATGGAGAAGACCCATGTTGGGGGTGGGGCGCAGTCATAGATTCCCATGCCACAATTCCTCCAAATATCAATTTTTGACACTTGTAGCCTTAGTCTATTCGTGTTACACACCAATAACCACCATATCAACGGGGAAAGAACATTCATGGTGCAGAAGCAGACTTCGAATCATTCCCTTTGTATGCCATCATCGACTCTGAAATTGATTGATATCGCGCCGCTGCGGCCAATGGATGGAATGCTTAGTTGCACTGTAATCGACGTATATGCATATACATTATACACGAATCTATATGACTGCATTTCCTCGATTACTACCCTCTCCTTCTCGCCACAACAGTACACGGCTCCTTCATATGCCAGGAGCGCAACCTTGGCTCACCCAAAACTTCAGCCTGCATTGGCGCTGTCCCGCTACGCGGCCTGTTCCCTTTGACATCACTGACCGGCTTCTGAAGCTCGACCTCATCGACTGTCGCACCAATCTCGTAGACACCGCTTGTGAGTGCGACAATGCCGAGCTCCGACTCCACCGACTGCCCTGGTTCGATCGTTGGCAGACGGCTCTGAAGAACGCCAGTCCAGGAAAAGCGCTTATCGAGATCAAGGGCGATGTTATGCGGGAGGCCAGCGAGGTGGGGTTGCAATCGCAGTAGCGGTGCGACTGGGGCAGGACTTCTGTTGTAAATCTTGGTCTTGAGTGTCAAGAAGTCGTCTACAGAGACCTCGAACCTTGCGTGACCGAGCTGTCGCACTGCGTTGCCATTCTCATCAGAGGGACAGTCCGCCTCAAGAGTGGATTCGATCTTGATATCCCCCAACTTGATAGCTTCGACCATGCGCGGCGAGAAACGCATGGTGCGCAACTCAATGGCGCCGGTCTTCCCGCCTCCCTCTTCTTTCCACGTCCCGCGGATAAGCTTCAACATCTCATGACGGTACCAGAAAGCCTCTCGGTTCGCGCGCTCTGTTTCGGGAGACACCTTGCTCGCGCTGACTACGAATTGCCGCTGATTCGCTGGGTTGAGCGACGGAACGGGGGCATAGGGTTCTTTGAGGTAGATCTTGGGTAAAATGACAACGACTCGATTGATATGGCCTGGCTGGATAACTTCATTAACCGTGTGGGCGACAGCCCATGAATCGATGCCGCTCTCTTCGCTATCAGGTCGTCCTCGGACCTGGACAGCGATGTGTAAAGGGTTCGGCCATGAATTACGTAGGTCCAGTAAGAGCATGCAGTACTCATCGCTGTTTCCTTGTGACTTCATGTGTTGAAATGCCTTTTGGAAGTGGCTATCAAATCTGGCCATCGACAGAGTCAGCTCCTCCGTTTGGCTGGACCACACAAGATCACCGGACAGTGGAACTATGTCGGGACGCTGTAGCTGAACGCTAGCGTTCACTGTAACAGATATAGGCACGGAAACTTGGCGTGTGAAGAATCTGTCTTGGATCTCTGAGCGTCGTTTGCCGAGATTAGCATAGTCAATCTGAACGACTGCATCTGTAAGTCTTGTTCGACCAACAACTTCGATCTCAAATTGAGCCTCATCGCCTGGCTTTATGGAGATGGATTCCTCATCTTCGTGCTTGATCCAGCGCAGAGAGGGGAACTGCGCCAATTGAACCTCTAGTTCATGGAGTTCAGCAGGTGGAAGATCCCGATTGGACGTAGCAGCCTGGATAGCCGCGGTTGCCGAATCTTGAAATGTGATATGGACGAAGTCGACGGCGGTAGTACGGGAAGTGTTCCTCACAGTCACAGTAAACCGCCTCCTCTCTCCTTCTAAAACCATGACAGCTCCTTGCGGGAGAGAAACATCAGTAATGATGACCGTGGGCTGATCTGGAATCACGTTGAAAGTCAACGTCTCAGGCTTTGGCGAGGATGCCTTTTGCACATCCGCTGTTGTTTCAACCGCTGAAGTGGGGCGAGAGACCGGAGCTCCAAGGCAAGCCTTCAGCCCTATTTTCTTCATCTTCGATTCTCTTTCTGGTCGCCAGGGATCAGGGAATATAGGAAACAGACGCTCTCGGCACCCAGTGACCTTGACGTAACACCCTATAATGTTCAGTGTCCCTTCTGCGCGAGCAACACCACTTATTGGAAACTTCTGGGTTCTATAAGGCCCCAGAATGAATAGCTCCTCATGCGCAACAAATTCCGCACCTTCGGCAGCTATACGCAGCGAATCGACTTCCAGCTCAAAGTCGTAGGGGTTCTGTAGAGCAATGACAAACCTGTATTCCTCGTTGGCAACAAGCACAGTCTCGACAGCATTGGCCTGTGGGTTCTTGTTCCAAGGGTTGTGGATGAAGGGTCCTTCCTTAGATGGTGCAACTTTCAACTCTGCGGGACGATGGTGGATTAAGCGCAGGGGAATCGGCGGTTCCATTATGAATAGACCACGAACCAAAAAGTCGTCCCAGTAATCAGTTTCGACATGCTTAATTCCCAGTTTGTTCGCTTGAGCCACCGTGCGAGAGATGTTGGCGAAAAGTCGCACCTGTTCGTCACGCGGTAACGAGACGAAAACATCGGTGCTGTTTGGTTTTGGGGCTGTGCCAGGACCTGCGATTCTTAAAAGTAGCGCAGTGAAGTGGAGAACGCCGTTGAAGTCTGGTAATGCCTCGCAGAAGTTGATACACATGCGTAGAATGTCCACCTTCAGGCCAAGGCTGCCGAACGATCTGAGCGAAGCTATTCGTAAGATCTCTTTGACTGCATCCTGGCTTGATTTACCTGGCGCAGTTTCAGTTGCGCCATCCGCTAATGAGGGTAGCACCGGCAAATTAAACGTGGCTCTTGTGTCGGGGATTCCGTAGACACGTCCCAGCATGCCTAGGAACTCATCAATACCGTTCTCGATTTCGCCTTCTCCCAGATGAAGAGCACCGGCTCCAGAATGGCCACTAGCCATATTCAGAGCAGCGAGACCCGCAGCAGGGTGCACTCCCATCTCTGCCGCACCAACCTTTCGAGCTTGCACCAGGCCTGGTATCAAAGAAGTTATGAACTCTCTCATTACGACGGCCTTCTTTCTCTGAAGCTCGAGCGACGACAGTACAGACGCTACCCCGGCCAACACAACCACCCTATCAGTTGCGCTCATTCCCGAACTGTCCGGCGGCCCAGGTAACGCGCGGAATAGCATAGCAGCGATGTCATTCCTTGTGGGATTTACTGCGAGCCGTGGCACAGAAAGCCGTGGCTTTTGCCGAAATGGAGTATTCTCAACGAGGTGTTGCAGCGCATCGTAATCCAGATATCCTGCGGACAGATTCATGGCCGCCAAGAGTTTGGAGAAACGTATGACGCTTTCCGAGAAAGCAAGTGGCGGAAGAGATTCCCCTGCGAAGTTTGACGCTCGAGTATAGATATTCAGAATCATATTCACTAGGTCGGGAAGAATGGTATTGAGGCTCTCCAGGGCGGCTTCGTGAGTGGAATTTCTTGCTGATGCCGGGGAGGCTACATCGGCTATGCTGCTAGCAGGTGTGTGCTGGGGAGATTTGGTGCCCGACGATTTATCGTACGAGGGGTAACAGATCTGGGG
This sequence comes from Paraconiothyrium brasiliense, assembly GCA_025388405.1. Lineage (NCBI taxonomy): Eukaryota > Fungi > Ascomycota > Dothideomycetes > Pleosporales > Didymosphaeriaceae > Paraconiothyrium > Paraconiothyrium brasiliense. The sequence continues at coordinate 854,217 of JANBXC010000008.1, forward strand.
TATCTAACGAAGTGTTAATGCCAACCGAGCAGAAGGTGTGGTGTTGCAAACCTGGAAATCCATGCCTGACCATGCGAACAGCAAAAGGCAAACCATGATGTTCTCCAAAGCTTTTGCATGCCATAGGTGATCACTGAATGTCTTTGCCTGCGTGGCTGCCTCGGTAAGTTCTCGCAAAGCGTCTTGCCACTGCCCAGCGCATAAGTACAACGTGCCGATAATGACGCCTACACGCCCACGCCCTTTGTTGCGTGCTCGCTCTCCGGCACCACCGGAACCAAAACCGTGAATGGACACTCGATCAGCGCTACGATCTCTCCCTGCACTCTTCGGCTTTGAGGAATTGCTCGACGTTCGTTGAAGTGTGGTGGCCGCATCAAGACCCGATATCTCATCGAAAGTTGTTGGAGGGGTGCGAGCTCCTTGTGTTGCGGGAGATGTCGCTCTAGGGTCATTGTTTCCGAGCGAACCCCCAGAGGACGATGGTAGCACAGGCATGGACATTCTATGCAGGTCTTTCTGGCCTGCCGATACAGGTGACTCAGGTCTACTCGATACAGGGGTTTGCGAGTTTCGTCGAGAGAACAGAGATGTTGAAGGGTCCGCATTAGCCCAGCTAGGTACATTGTCTGTGTTTCCGGCTTGAGATGCCGGTGAGGATATAGTAGGTAAAACTTGTATTGACTTAGCCAAGGTGGTCATCTCAGCTAATAGTGTTGCGGTGAGATCACACATCAGCGTCTTCATAGTGGTCATCTTAATTTGCGGAGCCGGGGGCACAAGTAATGTCGCCGGAGGCAGCTGGGGATGCGGTTGTTGCGAGGCGCAATCAAACAACATGAGACTGTGCAGATAAGCCTTCGGGAACTGTTCTTTCAGATCATCCACAGCTGATAGGAGCCCTTCTTGGTCATCATCCCGCCCCATGGACATTGGAGGCGCGACATCCTGTTCTGTCTCGGCACGTGACTGATGTAGCCACGGATATTCTGAGGCATCGGCAATGCCGATAATTGAGAGTGGTTCTCGGAATTGCTCAAATGGAGACAGTGATAAATGCGAAGGGGGTGGAAGTGACGTCGAGAGGTCATATAGAAGGGTGCCGTTAGGGAATGCTAAAGGTGAGAACATATCTGCGCAATGCCAAGATCAGCGACTGAGTGGGTGTCCGCGTTGCGAGATGGGTCGTACTCCTATCTGGCCGAGGATCAGGACTGATGTCTCCAAGGCGCACCATACAATGTGGCTGCAGGAATTCGACAAAGTTTAGGAAACGTGAACGCTTGATGCGGCCGACGGGCAGGAGGAGCGCCCGTATGCGCGCAGGCGCAATGGGCGAGAGAGGATCGACCGCCATCGCCACATGGGAACCAAAAGAACCCCCAGAGCCAGAATTTCAGGTGCTATCGCTGTAAAGGAGTTGGGCGCGCGGGTATCCGCATCGTTCGTTGAATTCTGGACAATGTAGGTGACCGTGAGGATTCCCACGGGGCTTGAGCACTGACGTTCTAGCCACAGCGCGCTAGTCCAGATCCCACTAGCGCAGAACGGAACGCCACGCGACTGTCTCAGGGCAAAACGCGGTACCAACGGGGCCGCCGACCGTGGTCACTTTGTGTTCGTAACATTCAACACATCTGGACTTTGACTTGGTTTTCATTTGTCGTTTGCATAGCGAAGGATTAGACAGGGGTTGCTTTGTGAAACCTCGTCTCAGCATCGATTCTTCACTATTCTGTCGCTTTCCCCTGCTTCGCCACCCAGGCTTCAAGCTCAACGTCAGCCGTCTCATTCACCCAACTATTCCCCTTGTCCTTTTGCTCAACCTCTAATTTAACCGTCCGACTGTACCTCGAACCGCACATTCTGGGACCCGGGGTCGCACATATGGAGTTGGGCGCTTGACACTTTCTAATTATCACCTTCAACAAGTAACTCACCCATAATGGCGGCGGTCGACTTTGCGCGGCTGCGCAACCAGACGATGGCCGACGGCCAGGATTCTGAAGTTACCGTTAATACAAGGGCACTCATAGACAAGGTGCTAGCTCGGTATTCCAGCGAACACACCACTTTGCGAGAGTTAATCCAGAATGCTTCAGACGCAGGCGCGAGTACTGTCGTCATCAAATTCGAGACCGACCCGTCTCTCGAAGTCCCTACGCCACAAGGCTCCGACAAATCAATGATACTTCAACATATCATCCAGCAACACACTCTGAAGCGACTCATTGTATCTAATAACGGGCAGCCATTCACAGCTGCAGATTGGAGTCGCCTGAAAAGCATCGCGGATGGAAACCCCGACGAGACCAAGATTGGTGCATTTGGTGTGGGGTTTTACAGTGTATTCGCCGACTGCGATGAACCTTTTGTGGTTTCTGGGGACAAGACTATGGCATTTTACTGGAAAGGCAATACATTGTCTACGAAAGTGGCGACTGTGCCGCAGGAACACCGAACATCTAACACAACGTTCTCGCTGGATTATCGGCAGGCTGATTTATCCTCTCCATCATACAATCCCGCGAAAGTTCCAAATTTGCCAACACTATGTCAGTTCCTGGCCACAAGTCTGACCTTCGTGGGTCTGCAATCCCTTGAGCTTCACGTCGACACTCATAAGGTTGCTTCATTTTCCAAGAAAACGTCTCCGGCTGCGGATTTGCAGGTGCCGAGAGGGTTGAGGACAGAGACAGAAGGAGGGTTCATGCGCGTTGCGCAAGTGACCCAACAACATTCTCAAATAGATGCCGAGTGGAGCAATGTTATTGCATCAGCCCAGAACCCCCCGAAGCGGGCTGCTGAGCTGGTTCAAACCGAAGTGCGAAATGCTGGTACGGCTTTGAAGAGCTTTTTCTCCAAGTTCTCAGCGCCCGCACCGAAAGCAAGCAAACCCCAGCCCGTAGTCAAGGCACCGGATACATTCTCATCCGAGGCCAACGACATAGCTGGAGAATCTACGGGTGTTATCTTCCTCCAAGTCTGCACTGTTGAGGTTGATACCCGTGTGTCAAGGAGCTTTGCGGCTGAGATCGAACGCGCTACGAAGAAACCACCACCTCGCAAAACTCGAATTGCTCTTCTAACTTCACCATACCAGGATCCGACTGTCCCTCTGTCTACAGGCAATGGGAAAACAGCCGAACTCGCCGGAAAACTGTTCTCGGAAGTTCTACCTACGAAGACGGGGCGAATCTTCATTGGTTTTCCTACCGCACAGACAACCGGAGTTCTTGCGCACGTTTCCGCGCCTTCACTCATCCCCACGGTAGAACGTGAAAATGTCGACTTGAATGCGCGGTACATATCCCAGTGGAATGTTGAGTTACTCCGTGTGGCTGGTCTGGCATGCCGCATCCTGTACGCCTCGGATATGGCCGACATCCAGAAACGATACGGGAAAGAACCTATTGACAACTTGATTCAGCGAGCTGTTTATGTGTTCCAGCAATTTACCTCAAACGCTTCGCATCCTTCGACCTTGCTAGGGGAAAAGATCGAGGAGGCCTTCTGGAACTCTTCTAAGGAGCGCTCCATCGAGATGCTTTCGACGAAGGGCGTTATGGCAAGTAAGCTAGTACGAATGCCTGCGGAGACTCTGAGCTTTCTAGGAGAGGTGCCTATGGTGCCCCAGGACCTAGCTACGAGAGCCTACACGTTCATGGTGGCCCTACATCGCCGTGGTTTCATAACTGAGCTGACTATGGCTGATATCCGGAAAGGACTTGAAAGTCGGGCTTTGACAGAGGATGAGCTGGGAGAGTTCCTCAAGTGGTCCGGAGAGAAACTAGAAAGCGGGGAAATCGACGGTTCTGGCATTCGTAGCCTCTTCGAGATTACAGTGGCAAACATCGACACTAGTGCCGACGAACAGACAGGGAGAATACTCGCTCTAGGCGACGTCAGCACTTACATCAACACAGCAAGAATTAGTCCAACACTTCCTGTACCTTCGGATACCATTCCCTTCAGCTATTCTAAGTCAATCCCAGCCAAGCAACTACAGATGTTTGGATGGATCGAATTGTCAATGGTACGCTGGCTGCGACACATGACCACCGCACCACAGCTTCAAGAGTTCCAGTCATCTGAAAAGATTGCTTCTCAAGTGCTCAGCCTCACCGCAAAATGCTGGGATCAACTTGACGGATCCTCGAAGGAGGCTGTTGTCCATATCCTGACACCTCATCCCATCATGCCCACTAAGACGGGCATGCGCAAACCAGAAGAGTCGTACTTTCCTACAGTCAAACTATTCGACGATCTTCCTACAGTAAAATCTTTCCCAGGTTCGAAGGAGAAGTTCCTCGTCGCCTTGGGTGTGAGGAAGACGGTTGAGTTATCAGTTGTATTCGATCGCATGCGGAACCAGGACTCAAAATCACAGTCAGAGAAGGCTACATGGAACCACGTCGATCTTATCCGATACTTTGCTTCGGTCTTAGATGAGATGCCCAAAAAGGACCTTGATCGATTGAAAGAGACACCTTTCTTGCCCGGAGAAGGAGCCCCGGTGCAACATGGCCAGCTATTCAAGGCGTCGGATCTGTACGCACCGGATCAGGCTATATTATCCATGGGACTTGTCCAGGTGAAACTCCCTTTTGAGTTTAGACAGAACGTCCGCGAAGGCACGCTGTTGTTAAGACTGGGGTTGAAGCAGTGGCCAGATTCGATCGTTCTTGCGAATATCATGCACAAGGCTGGGCAGGCGAATAACGGACCGCTTTACGCCACGGTCCTAAACTACTTCATCCAGAACCATTACAAGCATGGCTATGCTTCTGAAGCAAAGCAGCTCGCGTCCCTTTCTCTGCCCATTCTACCGACGGAACAAGCCCCTTGGCCGACGCTAGTAGGGCCGTTTCAGTGCTACACGAATGAGCGAGCTTCTTGCCTAGGGTACGCCGTTCTGCGGGCCGATATTCGACCGCATGCTGAGAAGTTCGGTGTGCAACACAACCCGGACATTCAAGACTGTGTTCAACGTCTGATCAAGTCCCCGCCAAAGACCAAGCTTGATGCTGAGATGCAGTTTGCCTACTTTGCCAGCAGACTAGCAGAGCTAGATCAGCGGCGACAACTGTTGACCAACATCTCTACGGCGCATATCGTTCCCGTGTTTCGCAAATACTATATCGAGCCAGCCTCCGCCGGCTTTGAGGACCGAACAAGAAATCAATCAGGCAAGACTGAAATGCGTCTCCACCACCACGACCCTCCAGAGACAGTCTTCGTTGGTCAAGATCAAGAGTATCGAGGCATCTTAGATTATGTTCAGTACGGGGCCGAAGCCACGAACTTCCTCCTGAAAGTTGGGGCAAAACATGAGCCTAGCAGCCACGACCTCGCCTATCTTACCTGTAAAAACCCTGTTCGTTTCTTAAACACGATTGGGCAGGAACGATACCTTGATTTGCTTCGCAAGCTGGCCATGCAAGCTGACAATCTGTGGAAAGACAAAGAGCTCGTCAAGACATTGGTGGCCTCCCGTATCCTGCTAGGGTACCGAGATATCAAAGATGAGAAGAAAATTCTCGCTGCTGCTCAAGAAGATAACCTAGATGATCTTGATGAGCCTGGCGTATCACGCGAGTGGTCCTTGAACAGCGCCAGTGAAGTTGTCATCATCGACGATGTGGGCTTCTACTTCAGATTCCGTGACTATGTTATTGCAGCACCCCAGGAAGAAGCACTTGAAGAGTTCTACGCTCGCTTTGGCGTCAAGAAAATCTCAGAACAGGTAAAAGAAGAGCAGCGTATTGGGAACTTGACACGCGATCAGAGTGTGGCCCATCGTCTGCGCAACGACATTCTTGAGCGAAGTAGGCTCTTCCTACACGAGTATGAGCGAGACGCCTCGTCGAAGAGCATACGACACGATACGAAGTGGCTCGGCTCGAATATGAAAGTTGAATGCGTGTCTGATATATCTATCCGCTACTCATTGTCGGACCGAGCAGCCACTTCTCATCGACGGAGCGCCTACCTTAGTCGGAAACGCGGCGTCGGAACAGTTCTATATGTTACTCCAACATACGATGTCTACGAGGTCAGCAGTCAGCTAGTTCGTCTTCTCATTAAGAAACCGAAGCAGAACGATGCCATCGCCCTGGAGCGAATCCTCACAGAGCCACTCCGTCGCCTGCAAGAGAAAGGCATCAACGTCGAACGCATTTTGCGAAAGAAAGAGCACGAAGCTCGAATTGCCAGGCAACAGGAGCTGGAACGCGAATTCGAGGAGCAGCAACATGCTGCTGAGCAAGCCAAGCAAGGCGCCATAGAGAAGCCTGCTCCGCTACCAGGTCTAGGCCAAACACCAGCTACCCCAGCAACACCCGAGAAACCAAAGGAGAAGGGGATGCCGGGGTCCTTCGGCAGTCCCGATAACGATGATCTAGCCGTAGGTGACCACGGGCACGACAACACTTTGCGCCCGCCAGAGAAGAGCGTCTTCAACCAATGGGCCAAGAAACTCGGCTTCAAGCCCACGCCCTCCGCCCCCACCGACGTCGGCCAAATCACAAAAGAAAACAACCAAGTGACCAAAAACAACATCCAAAACGCCATCAAAGACTGCCGCCCCATCAACCAGCAAAACATCAACACAAAGCACCACCAAGACCCCCCCACCGAGCTCGACAAAGGCGGCTACTGCACCGACGAGCAATGGGAGAACCTCCACAAAGCCTTCTCCATCCCCTACTCCGGCCGCCACGTCGACATCTTCTACGGCAAAGACCACTCGGAATCCCTCTCCGACATCCAGTCCGAGCTCAACCTCTTCCTCCCCCTCATCTTCAGCCTCGCGTCTCTCTTCGGCGCGAACCCCGCCGCAGTCAGCATCTTCCTCGACAAGCAGAGCCGCACCATTGCGTTCAACCAGAACCGCGCGCTGTTTTTCAATCTGGGTTGGTTCATGCAGATGCATGCGAAGGAGTATGGGACGCCGGCGGGAAGGGCCCGCGCGCTGGATAGTTGGTTTTTGACCTTTTGTCATGAGTTGGCGCATAATCTTGTTAGCGATCATAATGCGAGGTTTATATGGTATCAGAGCCAGATTGCGATTGAGTATAGTCAGGCGTTTCGGGGGGTGTTGGAGAGGTTTGTGCAGGATGTGAAGGTGGATTAGGAGGGGGAGAGATAGATGCTTTTGTGTTTGCATTCGAGCGCGGTAAACTTTTGATTCTGGATTTGAGGGTGGGTTTGGCATTGATAGGCGTGTTTGGGTCAATTCAACTCTGTTCATCGTATGCGGTTTCACAGTATCAATGTTCGCAACCGCCTGTCGGTAATATTGTTGCAATACTTGGTCAGATAAGTAAATTATAGTGCATTTAGTAATCATTTTTCGCCCTCCACAACGTATACATACTATATGTGATTTAATTCCAGTCATCTCTTATGTTTTGTTCCAAGGCCTGGATAATGCGAGATATGTAACGTCCCCAAAATGACGGTATTTCGCGTGCTTGCATCAATCCAGCTGACGAAGCATCCCCATACTTTAGTCCTCAGACTGCATTACAGCTCCTCACAATTGCCCTCCTCGTCCCAGCGTGTGGCCTTGACCTTGTCCATACCGTGCGTATGTCGCAGATTGCACGTATCGGGGAAGGGACACCAGCCTTGATCGCGCTCAAAAGAGCATTGGTGGCCTAGGTCTAGTGCATGTTAGCATCATCTCATCCAGTCATACCGAGCGAGTGGAGGGCAGGATGACAAGGAGGGACGGGGCTAGACTTACAGCAGTTAACATTCTGACAATAACGATCCTTACAGGCCAGACTCCTCGTCTTGTAGCGCAGCGCGATCTTGCCCGCATTCGAGAGTGGAGGTTCATGCTGAAAGTGGCAGTTCGCACCATTGGTACACCTTCCATTGTTGAGGTGCCAATGATTGCAGAGATTCTTTCCTGACTTCTTCATGCGCTGTTCGATAGCTTCATAAGCTGCCTTGTCTTTGGGCGGCAAGGGCTCATCGAGGCGCTGTTCTTCTTTATTGTAATATGCCCATTTTTTGTTGGATTTCGTCTTAGGTGCGATGGAGACGTTCTCTTTAGGTGGGACGCCGTTCTTCTTGCCTACAGCGGCATAGGAGGAGTCAGAGGGCTCGGGCGTTGGATTAGTCGGCGCAAGCGACGAAGCTGTCGTAGCAGGTGATGAAATAGTAGGGGTGTCACGTGGACTATTGCTAAAGCCAGGCGGTACAGACGGAAAGCCGGGAGGGGCGTTGTTGAATCCGGGCGGAGGAAGGGGATCCGTCATGGTTCTGGTGATAGATTGAACAGGCGCAGAAATTGGGGGCTGAATTGGTGCGGAAATATTGGACTGGGCTGGTGCAATAGAACGCGGGACAAAACTACCATAGTCTGGTAGCTCTGTGTTTCTGAATACGTTATCGAATCGAGTACGCCTGAAGTTGGGAAGCTCGGCAAAGCCCCTCCAAGCAGGTGTCGACTCAAGAAGCGTGATGCGTGCAGCCTTAGCAGCATGGTGCTTATACTGGTCAAGATTGAGAAGGTAACCAGCATCATGGCACCCTCCAAAGATGATGTGCCGACACGTGGGATTATCACTGAAAGTTCGGAGCATTTCTGTATCAAGATTAGCATCCTATGCTGAATGAAGAGGATGGTATTTACCTTTGATTTTGTGGTCTGCGCGTTCTTTGCCATGACCTACATCGACAATAGAAAACAGTGATTGGTTGAGCGAGAAGCATTGAGCAAATGTTCGTAAATCAGACGGCTTTTCGATCAAACCAACCGACGCGAGCTTGTGCGCCAGCTTATCGAGGCTGAGATAGACTTGAACCATGATGGGCCAATTTCCAGAATTGCCATATAGTGAAGTTATGTGGTCGCGAAGAGCATACTGAAGCCTAGATGCGGCTTCAGAACCGCCGTCGCTCCCAGCGGCTCGCAGCAACGCGTCCTGAAACTGTGACGTGTCAGAATGGAATAACCATCGAGATAAATCCAGGCAGGGCAACATACGATAACACCATCTCCGTCAATTAAAGCTAGCACGAACGAGTGGTTTTCCTGTGAAACGTCAGCTGGGTTTCGGGGTGCACAAGGCGGAATGGACAACACACCAATTCGCGTCTGGTCTCGGCGACCTCGCGCTGCATCTGATTTACCGACTGCTGGTAACTGCGCCTTATTTCTCTCTCAGAGGCATAGTCGTTGCTTAAAGTATCATAGCCTTCTAGCAAAGCAGTATACCTTTCGAGCATATCCTAGAGGTTAATTAGGTGGGGACAAACTAACTCGTGAAGGGAATGGCTTACCGCAAAGAGTTTCTGGCGTGCATCGTCCGAGGCTTGGAAGCCTCTCATCTGCGCGACAAAATCCGTGGTATTGAAGTCAGACATGGCGCTGCGACCGACCATGTTCATCACGTCGTAGTAAATGTTATAGGGGTTGATGTTGGAGCACGAAGTGGCAGGCGCACTTCCGGGGTGGTTGAGGCAGCAAGCTGAGCTGGAAGCGAGAGATCGCTGCGGCGCTTGTTATGTAAGGCATAACCGCGCGCTTAGTTGATATGGAATACACCAGCGTCTTCGACATATCGGTTTCCACACACAGTTGTGGAGTCGTGGCCGTAATTTACAATTTCCTGAACCTCAATCGCGAGGTTTCTTGAGTTCCTCTGCGGAAGATCTGAGCAGCAACGTCTCGCTATATCTGTGCGCTGGGAATAGTTCGTGTACTTGCAACAGTTCAACCACTGATAGCTCTTACTCCACAACGTGTATTGATGCGCTTGACTCTCTTCAGATGATGCTATATACTTCGGTACGCAAGCTGAACTTTGGGTCAAAGTATCACAGTCTACTTCCAGTGCTGGTAGCGCTCACCGGATACGAACAATTAATGTGAATCGAGGTATCCCCACCCAATGTAAACCTGCCTAAACCACATCTGATCATCCTCGTGTTGGATGCTCTCGCCACTGGCTTACATGCTCTGCGCACACATCTTCAGCCCCATACTTCAGCCTTCGCGCCGAGCCTGACAAATCCCTTGCACAATACCGACAACTGCTCTTCTCTCCCAGTTACGAGGTGCAAAGCAAGACAGAGGACTGCAAGCAGCCACCACGCTTAGCAAGCCTCGCTTTCGGGTATATTCCGCGCGATGTCCGCACTATGTAAGCGCAGGTCCAGTTGCTTTCTCATTCTCCGACGCGGCGCCGGGATCAGCAGGGGTCCAACGCCCCGCTAGACAACAATGCCCCTCAACCAGTGCTTGCCCCACCATGACGCCGGGAGCAGTAAGAAAGCTGTCTCAGGGACTCCGGCCTTAAAGAGGGGTCTTCTTATGCGGGAGCGCTATATAAGTTGAGCGCGGCGCGGGCCTGGAGGATCGCTACTGCATTGTTGCTATCTACTGTGGTTTGTGAATGCTTCCAAGGACCTTACGATCTGCAATTGTTGTTGCTTTGTGCACTGGTATTCCGCAGCAGAAGATATTACAGAGGATCGACGTAAGTACCACGAAGTGGAGTTGTGGAGCTGGTCCTTTCCGCTGTTCCTTTCCATCTCGCTCGACATGAGATCTACAACCTTACAACCACACAGCCATTCCGCCTCTTCACCCGCACATATCACTCCACCATGTCCAACGACAAGAAGTACGAGCTCCTATACTGGCCCGGCATCCGTACGTCCGCCCATCCTCTTGCAGATGTGAACATTGACATTTCCACCAGCCGGCCGCGGCGAATTCGTCCGCCTCGCCTTCGAAGCAACAGGCACGCCCTACCTCGACGTCTCCAACCAAGTCGAAGGCGGCATCCAGCAGATCCTTGCGCTCAAAGACGAGAAGGCGACCTGGGATGCTGACGGCAACCCGCCCGCCTTGGCCCCACCAGCGCTTCGTATCCATGGCGAGGGCAAGAATGGAGCATCGTTGGTCATTAGCCAGACGCCTGCTATACTCGTAAGACCACACTCTCTGGGTAACTTCCGGTATGAAACTAAAAGCGAGGGATGACAGGCATTCCTCGGCGACAAGCTCGATCTCGCGGGCGCAGACGCAGCAGAGAGAGCTTGGATTCAGGCACTCGCGCTCACGGTGCTGGACCTTAACAACGAGACACACGATACACATCACCCTGTTTCCACGCAGGCATACTATGAGGATCAGAAACCAGAGTCTTTGCGGAAGGCGACTGATTTCCGCGAGTCGCGGATCCCCAAATTCTTGGGATACTTTGAGCGCGTGCTCAATGGGAACAAGGAGGGACAGGGGAAGTATTTGGTTGGGGACAAGCTGAGGTATGTGTGGCTGGTACTAAATATGATGTGGAGCATTGCTGACTGCGTGTAGCTATGCCGATTTGGCGCTGTGGCAGGTTGTGGATGGACTGAAGTTTGCGTTCCCGAAGGAATTGAAGGCGAGAAAGGAGGCGGGCGAGTTCGCGACTATCTTCAACACGTTCTTCCCTAGCGTGCCGGAGCATGGGCAACTGAAGGAGTACCTGTCGAGCGAGCGAAGGAAGCCTTACAGTCAGGGCATCTTCAGACACTACCCCGAGTTGGACCGTCAGTAGATACTAGATAAATATCCGACGCAATTCCATGTCAAAGTCAACAATGTCCACACGAATGCCAGATCAAGTGAATCACAAGAAGTCAATTGGAAGTGGTATCTGAACGCCCCAATGCGGGCCCCATGTCATGTCATTTTTGAAGCCTCGTTACGAACACATAACGCATGCCATGTCCGAAGCCGTACTCCTAGCCCACGAAGAAGCCCAACAGCCCATTTCTAACACACCACCAACCATCTACATCTAGTAGTCGGAAGCAGCGCTCTGGGGGAACTCGAAGTTGACGGTCTTGCCAGTGAGGCGCTTGTAGACCTCGGAGTAAGTGTCGAGCCTGTAGTCGACACCACCACGCTCCTTCTCATCAAGAACAACCTTAAGCTGCTTGGAGCCGTCCTCCTTAGTGCGGAGACGCTTGCCGACAATCTCGACGGGGTAGACAAGATCGGTGAGGATGTTGTCGTGGACAGCGGTGAGAGTCCGCGAGCGGGGGCGCTTCTGGGTCTGGTTGGAGCGCGAGCGGTTGGAGCGCTTGGGACGGGGGAGAATGCGGCGGGAAGCGACCAGGAGGACGTGGCGGTCGGAGAACTTCTTCTCGAGCTCACGGGTGAGGCTGACAGAATTAGCAAAAATGTCGCAAAATTGAGTGACTAGAGCTTACCGCTGCTGGACCTTGTGCCAGCCCTGGAGAAGGGGAACCGGGACGAAGATGACAATAGCCTTGCGTCCGTGACCGACCTCGATCTAAGAATCCTGGTGTCAGCAAAGCTGCCCAGTGCCCACCGCCTCTTCGTTCAACAGTGTATATGGTGTGGTGCGCGACGGCTTCGGCGTGCGAGAGCGCATCGAGGGAGGTAGAGGTGTGTTGCATCTGTGTAGAGGTAATTGATTCATCTTACCTCGCGAGCGGACACGAACTGAAGAGGGCGCAGAGAGCTCCTCAGGTCGGGGATGTTGTTCTGGAGGTCCTCAAGGGCATTGTTGATGGCGACCTCGATCTCGGAGGGCGAGCTCCTGGACGGGCTGTTGGCAGCGATCTTCGTGTAGTTCGACATGTTGGCGGTTGGCGGATGTGTCGAAATCGAAGGTGTCCTGGAGTTGGAAGAAGAATTATGGCGTGTGGGCAATATTCGCGCCTGCCGCGCACGGTAAGCGAAAACGCTAGTCAAGGCTAGGCTGTTTAGGTGCTGGTGGCTTGGCAATCGAATGTGACCAGATTGGCCCTTAGAGACTCTCCAGCAACAAGACTCTATATATCAGTTATCCTCAACAATCTGATAGCTTCATACGTCTATAAAGAACTCAAAAATTCGACGAGATCTGCCGTCACTATACAAATTCTGGTTTTGTGCTCCCATGTTACTCCGAAGGATTCGTTCCCGAAAGAGGCTAGCGTGTTTCCCGTACACCAGAACACTGCAATCTCTAGGCCCGTCGAGCAGTCGTTGCGCATCTTGACCATACATCGTCGCAGCGAAAGGGGCTGATCAATACCACCTGCATTGGAAATATAGCACGGGTTACACGTCAATGTATATTGGAAGTGTGAGCACTCGATACATGATCCCACACAATTGCAGCTGTTATCAAATCCGCTCAATCAACAAAACGATACCCGAATGCCATCAAGTAAAGAGTAACTTCCAGGCTCAGTAGAGATGAGATGACTCGCCACTAGCTGCCATGAGACCCAGACAACGAGCAGGTCTGATACTACAGAATTCAATATTCGACTAGGATGAGATCTCAAACCCATGAAATTCACATGTTCTCAAAGTAAATAAAAAGGATAGAGGGATACTCTGTCTTTGAAACAAATCCATCTAGATATCGTTTTCTCTAGGATCAAGGTCAACGGTGTCACGGGTAAGGATTTTTCGAAAGACATATTAGTGAAAGAAAACTTAAATTTATGACCTGAATTCGGAATCAGAAATCCAGAATGTGTATGCCTTGTGCAACATGCGCCCTTTTGCTTAGTAAACCAAGGCTTAGCACAATAAAAGTTTATGGAATATTCAGGTTGCATATGCTTGTCATGGTTGGTGGTGGTGGGTATTAGGCTGTGGGAGGTTCACAGTGAAGTTTGTGCAATTTAGGCATCCCTGAAAAATTCGTATGCGCCTTCTGTCACATGCATGTTACGGTGGTTTACAGTAATATTACCACTCTTGAAACATGTGATTGCTCCTAGATAATCTTGTAAGCAAACCTGCAGTTCACAGCAATTATGGGGCGCTTGCGGTCTACAACACAGAACATAGTGGTACCATGCATTGAGACGTTTCATGATGGACTAATTCAGTACTGCAGCAGAAATTGTGATGGCGACTAGCCTATCAGTGCATCCGGGAGAGAAGCTAGTAGCAGGACAGGAGTGTTCCTCAGAAGACTCTTCTCGTCTACCCTCCATACCTGTCATTGGAACTTGTCCATTCGTAGGCCACCGCCTTGATATAACGCCATGTATGCCCGTGTCACGCTATCTTTAAATTCGTGAAAGGTGTCTGATTCACCAGGCCGCAGAGCCACCCCAGCCATCCGAATTGTCCACCTTGCTGTGTCCACCATCCGAGCCTCCGCGGCCAGTCTGAGTAGAAGCACTGTTGTTTCCGTGATCGACATCGAAGGGTGCTGGAGTATCGTTTGCACCAGTCGGTAGCTTGGTTTTTGGCACCGCAGGTTTCTTCATCACTATGGGAACTGGCTCACCGCCATCGCCATTGGTCTCAAGATCATCCCATATCTTGGAGGCATTCTCGATATCCTGGCTAAGCTCTTGCTGCTCGAAAGCGATCTTTGAGTCCTTCCGCGCATCCCAGATCTGCTGCAACTCAGGCGAGTTTCTGATAGATGCCTCACGCACACAGATGGCTAGGAAACATTGCACCGTGTACATCGCATCATTGCCTGCATTGTGGAGTCCATAATGATCAATGTTGAACCTCTCTAAGATCTTTGAAAGCTTTGTGGGCTGCTCTTCACGTTGCCAGACGCGGAAGAGAATCGCCGAATCTTGGGCTTCAAGGAGGTTCGGAAGGACCAACGGGTCGAAACCTAGGTCTTGAAGGTATTTGACGTCCGAGAGAGTGTTATGGCCTAGAAATATCAGGTTACGCTTGTCGCCGCGCTCGATGTCATCGGCATGGGGCGTTTGGCCGGGCTTTGCGCAGAATGGCGGCTCGAAGCATGCCGCAACGGAAGTGGGCAGGTCCTTTTGAGACACGAATTCGGATTGACCAAAGAAGAAGCTTCCAGGGCAACCAGCAACGTACTCATTGTTGACCAAATGAGCAAATTCTGTGACTCGGAAATGGCGAGCCTGAATCAAGTCCCTCCACGCCTTGCCATCCTTGCCGGGAGCGACATGGATCAGATCGCGGGTATCTAGTGTGGCGATGCCAACCTCTGTGATCTTTCGATGGTCCTTCTCATACGACTCGACGTCGACGCAGACAAAGACGACCGAGCGATCATATGAGAAGGGCACAGAGCGGGAAACATCAACTGCTGGGATTGTTGGAGGTGCAGATAATCCTGGATTCGAGGTTAGCAATTTGTAAGCCTCGTTACAGTGTGATATAAGATGTCTAGACTGATCCGACAATGTTTATGCCACTGTGTGCAGAATGAGTGCTCACCATCAGTTGCACTTGGTCGGAGTCCTAGGTAACGCTGAGCCCTCTTGAGCTGATCAGTGAACACCTTCAGGTTCTTCAACCGCTTCACTCTGCTCTTTTCCTTCGAGGCTTTGCTCTTGTTCTTCGTAACCTCCCATGCCTCCTCGATCATGTCCTTGAACTCCTCAAGCATCTGAGCATCTAGCGGAGGTGGAGCAGGTTCGCCAGGCGCACGAACACCCACGAGTGGGACCTGATCCGTCATGCTGTTGTACTCGTCCCTGTTATGCGATCTACCGAGATAACGTGGCCGGCAGCGAGGATGATCTGGGAAGCGGAGAACGACTCCTTCTTCGCGCTGTGAATCGGTGATCTTGAGTCCGAGCTTGAGATGCGAGTTAATCTCCTTCAAGAGATCGTGGACTTGGCTCTCGCGAACGAGGATGAGAGGTTTGGACTCCTCAATGTCCCAGAGATAGTATCTATCAGAGTCAGCGTTATGTGCAGTACTATAAGTACTATCGAAGTTTGGGGTGTTGTGGTGCTCGTCCTGGGGGCGCGGGGCACATCGTATTTAAACGTTTCGCAAGTCACTTAGTGAGGGTGAGGGTGACGGTGAGAGTGACAGTTTGCAAACGAGAGAAGACGCCACACTTGAGATCACACATCAGCTGGAGATAACTTACAGATCCCACTCACGAGCCCAAAACTTTCCTTGGTCGAAAAAGGCCGATGCAATATCTTGCATGCAGTTCTTGTTGCAGAATTTGTAAGGATACTTTGAGAGAGCGACAATGGGCGTGAAGTATTTCTCGTGAGGTGCCGCTTGCTCGCTTCGCTGGAGTAACGCAGGTGGTAGTGGATGAGTAGGAAGGGCCGAGAGCTGAGGATCCGATCCCAAGTTATGCGAACTCTCGGTGCCTTGAACCCATACGAACCTACGATCAGTGTTCTCATGCTGTCCATTTGTGGGAGGGGCATCCGCCTTCGCGTCCTGTGTGACCATCCTGGCATCAGGTGAGGGATTCCGTTTGCTGGCGTCGCCGGTAGGCTTTATGGATATATCCTCCTTATCCTCAGCGACAGTGGCTTTAAATACCAGTGCCACACCACCACCAGGGGCAGGTTTGTCATCCATGGAGGGCTCGGGAGAAGGGACCCTGTCAGGTAACGCTGCGAGATCATGCTCCGAAAGAACGCGGAGGCGCTCCAAACGAGCAGCTAATTTGGAATCCATGTTGAGCAGTAGAACAAACGAATGCGATCATGGAGTGGAGTGGGGCGGGGACGATTGGACTTCGGAATGGCAGACGTCTTTTTATCCAATGCGCGGGCAGGAGTGTTTGCTTGGCCAACGCAAGTGAAGGGGAATTGCTGAACGAGGCAGGCACGATGTGAGTCCACCGAAAGGCAAGTGTAGCTGGAAAAGCGGGAAACATGCCAGGTCAATTCGCAAGCGAAGAAAGCCCGCGTCGTGTGCACGCCTTTGGATAGGTGTCCCTATTGCAGAGGGTGAGCATTGCATACAAGACACTGCTCACACTATCGAGTCAAGACCGTACGAGGACGTGGCGTGGCGGCTGCGCAAGCTCCCTCGAGGTCAGACAACGACTTGGTGGAGGCAAAGCTTGCAGGATCAGAATGAATGGAACCGACGTGGTTGGATTTACAGGCTAGAAGGAACATATTCGTGATGAAGCTAAGCGCATGCTGACAGGAATTACACTAGACGTAGGACCAGGAACATTTGATCGCAGGTTGGCGGGCTCGTATCAGGAGAACATCGACACAAGGGCAAATGAATTGTATCTGGCGAAGATTTGCGGACCTTGATGAGTTCTCAGGGAGGGTACTAATTACGCGATAGGTAGAGCAGAGCAGCCATACGGCCTACCTTTGTATGAGCAATTCTCCGAGCACTGCATCCCCGCCTCTGCGCCGCAAAGCGTGGGGAGTGGAGTTGGACTTGCGCGCGTACCTGCAGATCATCGCCAAGCACCGCGCCCAAAGCGGTTAGGCTTAAGGTCCCTCAAAGCACGCCCATGCAACGGCAACCACGACGCAGCAGCCATCTTAGCCCGCCCGATCTATCACCATTGCCCCGTCCGCCCCGTTCCCTCTCCCACTCGACATTATTGACGCGTGGTTGGAGCGCCTGACGCGCCCGTCTGGCAACCCTCCACCAACGCGCGACCCGCGATGCGACTGCGACAACATGGCTGAAGATGCAGCAGCCCAAGAAGAGGCGACGCCTCCGCCCGTCGCGAACCCAGACGCTCAAACCACCGTCAACGACTTCCTCGACTACACAGAGTTCTTCCCCTCAGACCTCGTACGCTCGCTGCGCCTGATTGGCGATCTTGACCAGACCTACGTCGACGCTACGCAGACGGTTCACCAGCTCACTGTCAAGTACGGAAAGCTCCCCACCATACCCGCCGGCGAGCGACCAGACCCTGTGACACTGCGCAAGGAGATTGCTCTTGCGCTCGACAAGGCAATATACGCTCGGGAGTCGTCATATGCAGAAGCGTCGCGGCTATATGAGGTTGCGGAGCGCCACAAGCATCGCATAGGCATAATTAAGAGGAAGCTCCAGGCGCAGCCAGAGCCACCATCCCGCGACCCTACACCTGTTCCTGTATCACCCCAGGTGTCACGGGGAGTGAATCGCAACTTCACAACCCCGCACTTGCGCCTGACATTTGACGGTCGCTTTGGCGGCAGTTCGACTGCGCGCCCACGCGATCGCAAGAAGTCCCGCGTCCCGGTGCCTGGTGCGCGCATCCGCACAGCAAGCTTTTCGGACTCGGATGACTCTGAGGTGAGATTCAACCCTGATCTCGCTATAGCACCAAAGAGACTGAAAGATTACAAGGACAAGGCACCGCGGCCTCCGAAGGTGCGCGTGCGGCCGCCAGGCTCTGGCACCAACGTACACAGTTCCTTCGCTGGCATTTCCACGAGCAACGCGCTTGCCAGACTCTCGCCCCCGCCCGAAAACGCCAGGCCTGGCAGCAAGTGGGCGCCATGGTTCAAGCTTACCGAGTATGAGATGGCTGTCTTGCGGAAGAAGATGAAGAAGAACGCTGTTTGGACTCCAAGTGAAACTATGATTAAGCGTCAGCTGGAAGCGGGTGGTCGTGGACAAGAAGCATATGAGAAGGAAAAGAAACGCTGTGAAGAGACAGGCGACGCATTTCTTGATGAAGAGCCCGCCGCTCCGACAATACGATCGATTGTGTCTCATGCTGTCACGGAAACTCCGCCTGCACCCGCGCAGCCTGCACCGGCTCCCACCAACCAATTGCCCACGGACTCCGAGCCTACTCCGATCGAGCTTCACAGAGATGCGGACCTGGATGACGCTGATGTGTCTAGAGATACTTCTGATTTCAGAGACACGAGACAGTCGAAGCGGGACAGTCGGCGTCGGCAGGCGTTTCGTGATGCACAGGAGCTGGAGAACGCCACAAAGAGGATGAAGGAGGCTGCCGACTGGATGCAAGAGCTGAGCTTTAGCTCAAAGAAATCTGCTGCAAAGCCCTCCAACAAACGCAAGCGTGATTCTACGCCGCCACCAGCAGTCGAGACACCGGCTGGAGGGACTAGAGAGCCGTCGTTACTCTCGCAAGACAGTGGCACTGGGCCACCTGAGCGAAAGAAGCCGCGGTTGAATCTTAAATTAGCCAACGGTGGACCTTCAACACCACAGGACCTTACACCTATTGCTCCGTCGCCCGGCGCGAAAAGCCTGGTATCGTTCCCTGAGACTTCCAAGACGACCACTGTGCAGGTACCTCTGGCCCCAGCAGGACCCGGCACACCGAAGAGTCCTGGCAACTCACAACTAGCCCTACGTAGCCAGCCTGGCACGCCCGCCGTGACTTCGCCTGCTGTTCCAGTCTCCACAGAAGCTCAAGCAGCTTCTGCAGGACTCCCCCAGGCTAACGTGACCGCAGCCTCTTCTCGTCCTAGGAGGGAGTCAGTTGCACCACCAAAAGAGAAGCCGTCAAGTCCCGCACCTGCCACTGCACCACATGAGAAGAAGCAAAAGGCACCCACACCTGCGCCTGAAGCTGTTGCTCCCGCTTCAGGTCATTCGACTCGCCCGCGGTCTTCTCGTCCTAGCTCTTCCCGCGGCCACGTACCTACGCCCAAGGCTCAGAGTGAAGAGCCTAAACCTCACGAACAGGGACAGAGTACGCGCGAACTCCGCCGTCACAGCATTTATAGCCAGTCCGCCATCGCGGTTCCTGCTACTGTAGCCTCTGCTCGGACACGCACACGGAGGAAAGCTCCACCTAAAGGGGAGATTTCGCATGGCGAAGATGGTCAAATGACAGTCACGAACGTGAAACGGGCACAGGGTAACAAGAGCGCGAAGAAGAAGAAACCCGAGGAAGAGTCTGAACCTACCGAAGAGATCGACCAAGACGAAGAGCGATACTGTATCTGTGACGGCATCAGCGAAGGGTCGATGATTCTTTGTGACAATCATGTGAGTCAATCCTGTATAACCTTTGATGCTATTGATACCAACGATAAACAGTGCGAGAAGGAGTGGTTTCATTTCGGGTGCGTAGGCCTCAAGGAAGGCGAACTACCAGCACGACGTGCCAAGTGGTATTGCCCTGATTGCAGGGTTGCCTTGGGCACCGATGCTCACGGCAATCCAAAAGTGCCACCTCCGCTGCCAGGGCGAAGGGGAAACAGGTAGGCATTCCTCTGTTCATGACCAAGTGCGTACTGAGATTCCGAGGGGTTGGAGTCACTGAAGAGTCTGGAATGGACTCTGCAGAAGACTCTACGTTTGCGTGCGTTATTATGTTCGAACACCAGTTGGGATATGGCGTTGATGAGAATTGCTTGTCATGATGGGTTCAGTATCTTGTGCAGCGACGCTCGCTCGTAGCACTGCATGTCTTGATAGCGCTGGTTAGGAGTTGGGACAGCTCAGCCTACGGGCGGCTGTGGGCAATAGTTTTCTGCTTATGTATAACCTGGAATAAGGATTACACCAAGTTTTCTTTTCGTCATGAGTTCAGAATGTGCTATGTCTTGGGCGAACTCGTGCACTGCCTGGATACGCCCAAGCAAACCAGGCAAGATTAAGCGAGTACGAGTCTCAGCGCCTAAGCTGACGACACGAGCACCCAACTGTCTGACGTCCTACCTACACTTCACTCGCTAGATAATTTAGCAGCTGCATTCCCCATTCCTGATACCCCTGATTTTCCGTGATACCCTCCATTGTGTGTTCTGTGCTACCGCGCCCCTTCGCGGACCCTCGCTAAAGCCCCCGCGTCTTATCCGCGTCTTCGCTAGGTTCCAGCCCTAGCGCATACATTCCTCCCCATTCAAGATGCCGATTTTCGTTTCCTTTGTGATGGGGGCGAAGGATGCGTACTTTTTCAACAGTCCTACACATTGGGCATGGTTAGTCCTTCGATACGCGACCCTATCAGTACAGCTTAGTTGCGCATGCGCAGCAGAACTAGTCTATACCACCCTGGGATATTTCTTGTTCAAGGGTAGAAAAGTTCCATGGGGATAATGCTTACTGTAGTTAGGCGTAATCTTCCATCGGACGTTGAAGCACTCTTTACGAAACAGCCTCCCATCAAAGATGTCATCGAATTCGCCTTGGGTGAAAATGGGACGTACTTTGTGAGCTACCGGGAACATGATGGGGAGGTGCTCTGTCGCCACTACAACCTTCCAAATCCTCTAACAGAGTACTTGTATTGCGGACATCCGCGTGTAATACGGGATCTCACAACATTATCAATCAGCATTGGTCCGTGGGAGTCCTACTATGCACATGACAAAACGTCTGCTTCATGGAGTAATCTGCCACCATCATTAGAAAAAGCACTGTTACACCGCCTCGTCAGTCAAGACGCTTGGAAGACTGTGTGGAAAGAAGATGGGAGAGATGCGCCCAGTTTCGTGAGTTTGGGCGCTGATGGGAGTTACTTCATGCGCACGGTAAAAGGAGGCGGGAGCTGGGACCTGAAAGGCAAAGAGAAAGAGGAAGGATTGAGAGGGACGAACGATTTCCTAGAGAAAGCACCGGATTTCAGTGGTGTCGCCGTACGTACTCTCTCCGTCCCTTCTATCCTTCACTAACACCGAAGCTCAGGGCCTCTATCTCTTCCCCCACCACCAACCCTCCTACATCCTCCTTCTCACCTCCGGAAAAGCCTTCTCCAACCTCCCAGAGCACACATGGGCCGACTACAACAAGATGGCACCAGCACTACCCCCACTTGTCCAGACACTATCTCCAATCCCTTGTGTACCTCAAGCGCGTCCCACCTCACTAACACAGATCCCGCAACAACAGCTTCAACCTCAGATCCAAATGCAACCGCAACAAGGCAACGGCTGGGCTCCCAACCCCGGAGCTGGTCCGCCCGCAGGTACGTACTTTCGTGGCCACCTAATACAACGAGCTGGCGCGGGACCGTTGCCACCTCCCAATGTGTGGCACTACAGTTCGGGCCATGTGGCGCCGGGGAGAATGATGAACGCGCCGTATGGCGGGACGGGTTTCAGCGATTCTGACTCTTCGCAGGTGGGTATTATCGGTAATACGGATGCTTCGGGTGGTGGGTTTGGCAGTACAGACTTTACAGGTGGTGGATTCAGTACTGTGGACTCCACAGGCGGTGGGTTCAGCAGTTCGACGTCGGGCGGTGACTCTGGGGGTGGAGGATCGATGTCTACGAGCTGATTATTGGGCTAGCTCGTGGATGATGAAGTTGCCGCAAGACTTTGGGAGCTCGGATTTCTCTATCAAAGAAGTCTTGAACATTCAGGGATCTATCTTGGGCTCACGTTCCGGCAAATTTCGCCCTATGAAGAGGTTTCGATCTGTAAAGACGTCTCATGCCCGCGCTATATCCAAGCTTGTCCAGAGAAGCTGTTTATACCAAGGACGCATTAAATGTACAAGCCCGCCGCAGTTCTCGACTGAAGGTGATGCCGTAAGACGATTATGCCAACATTGGATACACTACCTAGTTTCTTACTAGGTATTGTGATGCCGGTCCAGAAAGAGCGATACATACCCTCGGTTCACACATTTTATGGCGGGGCTGTGCGTTGATGGAATGCCTGTCCCGTCGATCTTCCCAGTTGTTTTTGTGGGGTATCGGCTCGCAGTATATTTCCCGTACGTATCATAGGGCTGATTCTTTTACTTCCTATTTTCTCTTACAAAAAAAAAAACAAGCTGGTTTGTCAAGTGTCTCCGTATATTTCCATACATGGCAACTCACAGGATTGCGGTACATCCAAAACTATCAGGATTAGGGGGTTAATTTCCTGTATACACACCAAAACGGCTCACAATCAGGTCCTCGCCATGTTTCCGCCCCAGTTCGGTGATTGGTAGAGTCCGGAATCCTGTGCGGCAGCTAAACCCCACATAGGGACGGCGTGTACTTAGCGCCGCATCGTAACTTGGAACAGCTGGGCGTAAGCAGCCGCCAGTTGGCTTTAACAGGTAGATAAGAGGGATCGACGACGGGTTGCCGAGTGTCTCATCGTCTCCCTCTGTTGAACCAACTGTGCCACATGAAGCGGCGCGAACGTGCGACAGAACGCGTTGTGTAACAACCACGCCTCATCTCGAACCTCAAGATCGCACCGGAGGCAACTGCATTTGAACGACATCCACAACAATCTCATTTCCATTCCCAAAAGCGTCGAGTGTTGCGCCCTCCCCAACCGCCACCATGGCTCCCCAAACCACAATTCCCACCCTCCACAGCTTGGAACACTCCCAAGCTCATCGCTGTCTCTGGATGCTCGAAGAGCTCTCTGCCATTGACCCCACCTTCAAATTCAACCTCAAAACCTATCCCCGCCAGGTTCCCTACAACAAAGACCTCCTCACCGTCTTCCGCCTTGGCAAATCCCCCATCATGACCCTGGAAACAACAGACGGCAGCTCCCCACCCGTCATCCAATTCGAGCCCGGCGTCCTCACCGAAGCCAAAAGCATCCTCGAATTCATCAACGAAGAATACGCTTCAGAACGCTGGACGCCGGCGTCCCCAGAGGACAAGCGAAGGAGTAGGTTCTTCAACGAATTCGCAACCGGCACACTCACCCAGAAATGCGACTTCACCCTCCTCTTCGAGATCCTCGGGCAGATGGCACCATGGCCTTTGTCTTGGCTGTACCGCGTCATGGGCCTCCCTATGACGATGCGCTTTAAGTCTGATCTTCAGCCTGTGTTCGATATCCTGGATGAGGCGCTGAGCGAGGAGAAGCCGTGGTTTGGCGGTGCGGAAATAGGCGTTAGTGATTTCAACATGAGCTGGGGGATGGAGGTTGCGGTGCAGAGGGGGTATTGTGACTTGAGTAAATACGCGAAGTTGCGGAATTGGTATGAGCGAGTGGAGCAGAGGGATGCGAAGCGGAGGGCGGTAGAGAGGGGTGGGACGATGGATTTGATGTGGTTTGGGAATAAGGGTACGAAGTTTAAGATGGGAGAATTGGGTGCTGGTGAGCAGAAGAAGGACGACTAGGGCGGCGCGGATGTATGCCCTAGAGAAATTGTTAGTTTCAGCGAATATTTGACTGTGAGATTTGTTGATTTGGCTGGCGCATGCAGCGATGAGATCCATATGGGATATGTGATGCACCGAAACTGAGTTATTGTTGGTACTCCAGCTTGTGCGTAACGAGGCGTTGAGCATGTCCGATACTCTAGAGCCTTCCTGTAAGGCCTTTTAGCATTTGCCAGGGTCAATGAGCGCAGACTGCAGATTTGCCATCAGCAACCCCTCCGATTTCGCCTGTAGGGACTCCATACACGGCACGTCCTATAATTGGGCGGTGAACAGGCCTCCCTGTCACAGTTCAACATGTTTCGATCCAAAGTCCTCCAGTGGACACGCCGTGAACCCGACTGCAACCGCGCACGTGATCCCGCAGGGCTAGCGCGTGGTTTTTGTGGGTCCGCGACGCGTCGCTAGCTCAACGGCATCATACACCTGCCACCTTCAACTCCGCTCGAGCTGCCTGAGGCTTCTGTGGGTCTATTAGGCACGATTCCTTGCCTATTCTATTGATCCACTGCTGTGACGGTGTGTCCTGACGGCGGCTATCTTTCTGGCGTCGTCCTTTCGGTTACACTCACGTCCCTCATTGCGCTTTCCTAGCGAATCAAAGAGCCGATGGTAAATTCAGGTCCTTGTTGAGCCAAGCCAGCAAACACCTATTTCAACTGACGCAGTACTCGCAATCCAAAACATGTCTGAATGGGATCTTTTTCGACGGAAGACGCTAGCTGCAGTGCCCGAAGGTGAACAGCTCGCGCCTAGACGGTTTTTCGTCGGCGTCCTGCTCGCAGACCGAGATCCAAATGGGGAACTCAATCATCTCGACTTTCGATGGATCAAAGCTCACAGTGTACGTCTCAACGTAGATTCCTACATACGTGCAACAGACGCCTGCATGCTATGTGCTATGCAAGGCGGTCAGACCAAATAGGCTCTCACTTTCTATCCTATCTACGAGGTGTTACTAAGTCCTCCCAGAAAATAACCATAGCCAAGATCCGTGAGACCTATATGTCGAGACAACCAGACGTCGATGTCGACTTGTGGTTCGAGGGCGCCATAGCTTCACCAGACACACAAATGAGGGAACTTGGCACGTTCGACGACCCGGTCATAGCTCTGCGTGCAATGGAGAAACGCGCACGCCCAGTAAGTGACCGACTAACGCATCGGTGTTGATAGACTCACACGGTTTTTCTGCAGGCTGCCCTTGCTCTCCGTTCGCCCTCTTCAAACAGGACCCTCCCACCGCCTTCCCTGGTCGCCCGGACCTCTCAATCTCCACCTCCAGCGCCGAATTTCCAGACTACTGAGTCGCGAACACCACGGACACCTATGTCTGCGGACAGGCCAGGACCACTACCTCCGGGTCAGGAACCGCGGGACCAGGAACTGCCATCTCTTGAAACCTCGGCTAGACCTCTACATTTCAGTCGCGTAAACTCAACACCACTGAGCCATGCTCCCAGCTCGCTGCTTCAAGATGGCACTCCTGACTTTTCCGTTCCAATTCCTGCTACGGCTTCTCATCATCCAACCACCTACGTATCACCGTATGCACCTACACAGCCTCTTCGCCGGGCTGGTCTTCCTGCGCAAGCAGACCGTGGAGCTCCCGTGGCAGCCGGTTCCCTTCCGGCACCGAAAATAGAGCCGATTGCAGAGTCTGGTATTCCTCCTCACGCAGTAAGTCCTCGCAATCCTGTCACACCGTACCCCCGCGCGTCGCGGTGTCCCAACCCTACACCACTATTTCCTTGATGCTAATATTTGGCGATACAGATGGTAAAGCCTGAGAAGTTCTCACAAATGAGAAGCCCCGATCCCGAAGATCCGCCAGCCTCGCAGGATTTCAATCCTGACGAAGTATTCGATCGCGATCCTTCTCCAGAGGTTGATTCGGAAAAGTGTACTCAGCTGATTGATCGCCACATCCGCGATGTTATTGAGCAATCGAAGGTTAATGTTCTCGAAGCAGGCGTAGCACGGTCAATGAAGATCCTGGAAAAACTCAGAGAGACATTTTCGCAATTCGCACCTATCAGCCCGGATGCTAATCTCTGGATTGACCAAATCGACAAAGTTAAGGAGCAATCTAAACGCAGCCGCACGATTGTCGGTGTTGTTGGCAATACAGGAGCCGGAAAGAGCAGCGTGATAAATGCAATCCTCGACGAAGAACGCTTGGTTCCAACGAATTGCATGCGTGCTTGCACTGCCGTGGTGACAGAAATATCATGGAACGCGGACGATGACCCAAGTAACAGATATCGAGCGGAAATTGAGTTCATCGATCATGTCGACTGGGAGAAGGACCTTGGCATACTTATGCGGGAATTTCTCACTGAAAATGGAGCCGTGACACGAGAAGCTGCTGACCCAAACACGGATGCTGGCATTGCGTGGGCCAAATTCCACGCTGTCTATCCAAAGATTCATAAAGACGAACTGCAAAAATGTACGGTGCAGAAGTTGATGGAGGAAAATGCGGTGCTTAACGTCCTTGGAACGACAAAGCGTATACATCGAGCGCGCCCAGAGCCGTTCTATGCTGAGTTGCAGAGATTCGTCGATAGCAAAGAGAAAGTGACAAGCAAAAAGGACAAGGAGCAACAGAAACAACAGAAGAACCAGATTGAATACTGGCCTTTAATCAAGGTTGTCCGTTTGTACACCAAATCGGAAGCTCTGTCTACGGGTGCGGTTGTGGTGGATTTGCCAGGTGTTCACGATTCTAATGCCGCTCGAGCTGCCGTTGCGGAACGATACATTCAACAGTGCAGTGGCTTGTGGATTGTCGCCCCCATCACACGCGCTGTGGACGACAAAGCAGCAAAGAACTTACTAGGCGGTACTTTCAAACGCCAGCTCAAGTATGACGGGAGTTACTCAGCTGTCACCTTCATCTGTTCCAAGACAGATGATATCTCCATAACTGAGGCTGTCGACAGCTTGGGTCTGGACGAAGAAGTGGTCGAGTTGGAGACACAGGTCCTTGCATATGAGCATGAGCTGGAGGGAATAGAAGAGGAGATTGCGGAGCTAAAGGATTCAGCGGAAGTCTACCAGGCTACGTATCATGAAGCTGTCGAAGATATTGATACTTGGAATGAACTGAAAGAGAGAATCGAGAATGAGGAGACGGTTTTTCCGCCAAAGGGCAAGACGAAGCAAAAGCGAAAGAAGTCAAAGTACAAGAATAATTCTCGAAAGCGAAGGCAGGTAGAGGAAGAGTTTGATGTTGAGTACATTAAATCTGGAGGTGATGACTCCAGCGAGTCCGAGAACGAATCCGATACGGATGGTATCGAAGCTCCCCAAGAGCCGCTGACTCTGGAAGACATTAAACAGCGACTTGCCGATTTGAAGGACCAAAGAAAGAATGCACGAAATGAGAAGAAAGCTCTTGAAGAAAAAATCAGAGATCTGAAGCCAGCAATCCGAACAACGAAAAGCAAAATCGCCGATGTCAAGGCGCAAATATTGGCTATTTGCATTGGAGGACGCAATAAGTACTCGAGAGGTGCCATTCAACAGGACTTTGCCGCCGGAATCAAAGAACTGGACCAAGAGGCCGCAGTGGAAGCAGACGAGGCGACCTTCAATCCTGATGAAGAAATACGCGATTACGAGGAAGTAGCCAGTTCCCTCCCGGTGTTTTGCGTGAGCAGTCGGGCTTATCAAAAATTGTGTGGACGCCTCAAGAAGGACGAGGATGTCCCCGGTTTCCGGACACAAGAGGAGACAGAAATTCCTCAGCTTAAGACCCACTGCATGTCGCTGACCGAGAGTGGAAGAATCCAGACCAGTCGCACCTTCCTTCTCAACCTTTGTTCAACCCTCACGACGTTTTTTCTCTGGGCCTCTAACGACGGTACTAGTCTTAAGATGACTGACACCGATAAGCGTAAACAAGCAGATTATCTCTCCAAGAGACTTGGCGAGCTAGAGAAGGGTCTGGAGGAGGCTGTCAAAGCCTGCCTGGTCTCAATGAAGAAACATCTTAAGGAGCAGATCTTTGAGCGGATGAACGAATTCATCAGCGACGCGATTCAGTCAGCACCCACCATAGCCAACTCATGGGGCCATAGAGACCAAGGTGGCGTATACTGGGCAACATACAAGGCGATTGTGCGCAGAGGCGGCTCTTATAACTCTCCGACGGTCGGCCATCGGGACTTCAACGCAGAGCTCCTGGATCCTATCATCAAAAAGCTAGCCACAGGCTGGGAACGCGCGATCCAGCAACGCCTACCTAGAGCTTTCGAAGCTTATACAGCGAAGGCAGGGAGTATACTGCATACCTTTCATAAAAGAGTCGAAGAGCGTGCCAGTAAGAACGGAGTTGGTCTTGCTAACCTCTCCATGTTGAAAGGCTCGATCTATACTTACGAGCAGATGTTCCAACATCTTAACGCTCAACTCAGAATCCGGGTGACTGAATCGCAACGTGACGCCAACCGCGAATTCACTCCTGTAATTGCCAACATCATGCAGACAGTTTATGATATCTGCGCGAATGAATACGGTACTGGATCTTTCGCCCGCATGAAGGACCAGATGAAGACCTTCGTAGAACAGAACAGTCCGAACATGTTCCCAGCCGCTACCCGAGCTGTCGAAATGTCTCTGCTGCGCATGTGCAGCGGCTTGGAACAAGAGATGGCCAACAAGGCGGACGAGATATTTCGTATGATGCGGAACGACTATATGCGTGTGCTAGGCGGTGTACAGGTGGCCCTAGATGTCATGAACACGCCAGATCGATCTTTAAGAGCCGAGGTTATGGCTCAGCTAAAGCAGGTGAGTACTTCTAACATGCTAGACATCTGCATAGTCCCCAGTTTGCGATTCGAATCTACAAGGAACAAACACTCACCACTCTTTAGATCGACCTACAATTCGAGCGTATCGCAAACGGAGACCTGACTGAAGACGACCCCATCGAGGAACCGGGCGACGACGCTGGACCCGGCGCAGACATGGAAGCTGAACAGCAACTCCATTGGGAGAACAACGATGCGACCAGCACCTATGAAACGCCAGCGGACGAGGCGTCACCCAACGACGAGACCCTGGACGACGCCTTAGACGACACTGTACTCACCGAACCTTCACCTGCGGCGCCTAAATCTAGCTCAAGGCGACGATTTGTAAGCGTCAACAGCGACAAGGAGGAAGACTAGGAGCTCTACCTGTAGGTGATAGCCTTGCTTACCGACGTCTTTGAGCAGTTAACGACTTGATACGAAGGCGTATATGGATCTTCGGCGCATGCATGTTTTTGTTAGCGCAGTGTCCAAAATGTCTTCCCTTTTTGATACCCATTTCTTGGAGAGAATTTTGGTGGTACTGCGCGCGCTTAGAGGTACATGTGGAATCAGGGATGCATTATTTCAAGCTCAGCTTCCTGGGGTGCGATTAATATCCATATGGGGCGTTCGGGCACGGCCATCACTATGCTTTGGCGCGGTGAATTGGGTCTTATTGCTTTCCGAAGATAGATACACCAGGTCATGCTTTACGCATGTCATGGGCATCGTGCATGGTAAGTTTTGGAGCTTCAGACCAAATGTGGACTTCAACACCGGTTTTGATGCCACATGCACAATCGATCGTCCAGTGAAGTGAATTCGTGGGTCCTAACCATCGAAGTATATCTCAATCGTCCCACTGTTTCCCAGCTAGACTCCTTGTTCCAAGCCCAACCCAGTAACGCCCCTATATCCAAGTCTAGATGCAAATGCCAGCACAGCTACAAATGAAAAACGCTTTAATCGTCCCACTCCTCGTCGAGATTATCGATGAGTCGGTTTTCGTCGTCGTTTCTTCGGCCGCCGCGGCCGTGCTCGCGACCGAGGGAGACTCGGCTGTAGCCTCTTCGCGAGGGAAGGAAGCGTGCGCAGGAGGAGGTGAGAATGATGAACATGTCCTAAGCATCGTCAGTTGTGCGAACTCAAAGGGGTCGCGGAGGTGGAGGTCGTAGCGAGCGTTTCTTGAGGCATGGGGGTATACATACAACAATGAAACGTCCAATGCCGGCCCACATAGCGTAGTTGGGCAATTGTCTCCATCCGCGCTGGTGCATGACCGCGCGCTGGTACACGCAACCACCGATGAAGTAGACCATTACTGCAATGAGCATAATGACCCCGAACACCCCGCCGGGACCTAACGCCTGCTCCTCGATATGAACGCCTCCGCAAGCAGCATTGGAGCGCCCCTCGAAGAAGTATACACAGTCGTCTACGGCAGCGACGAAGGAGAATGCGGTCTTGGCTAGCGGGTCGGATTCACAGAGCAAAGAGATGATGGCGGTCTTGCGGCGCTTGCCGTCCGAGGAAGGTTTCTTCTGCTTCCGTGAATCGTCGTCCTTGTCGTCCTTATCCTTGTTCTTATCCTTGTCTTTATCATCATCGTCATCAATGATTTCTCGGGCAGAGAGGTCGAGAGCGGCATGGGGAGAGCGACGGTCGTTTGATGAGGGGCAGAGAGAACCGCCTGTGTAGTTCAGGACCAGCTTGCGACCGCGGAAGACAGGCTCATAGCTTTCCAAACTGTTATAATCGTTGTTAGCGATCAACATGCCATGAATGGTAGCTATGTCTGCAGAGTTGCTCCAGACGCAGGATACACCAATCCTCCGCTCAACATCCGCCGGATCGGACTTACCCAAGCGCATACTGCTTCCCGCCCCTCTCATAGAAGGCACTCACATTCCTCCACAACTCCTTATCCAGATCCTGCACGTTGTCCAGCTCCTCAATCACAGGCCCGCAGAAGTTGATCGTGAAGTTTGCGCCGTAGTCGTGACCCCGCGCATGCCAGCTGCCCTCCTCGCCCTCCTTCTGCTTCTTTGCTTCCTCCGGCGGCGCCCGATGCAGCGGGTTCAAGTCGAAAAAGCGATCGGTAGTAGGCGAGACGGCAGTGCACGGCTTCGGCGCCTTCTTGTCTGATGCGGCGGCTGCTATCCAGAGCAGCGCCACGAGCGCGGAGAGATAAGACGTCCGCATGTTCCGCCGGTATCTGGAAGACAATAGCGAGTGTGGCTAGGAGAAAGCAGGAAAAAGGTGTCGCTACGTGGAAGGCATCAGCATACCGAGAGTGATAATTCCAGGCCACCTGTGGTTTGCCCGGAGCCCTGGTGCTGTTGCAGCAGGACCCTTGTCCGGCAGCTCCTTCCTCGGGCCTAGCGCCAACCTAACCGATCTAGGGAACCACTAAATGAGCGCGTCATTACCTCAGCCTCGCGGAAACGCGTGCTCCGGCTGGGCCTACATCGTCCCACCGTTCTACTACGAATTCTAGCTATATAAGCCTTTGTCCGCTGCTGCTCATTGACTCCGCGGCGCGCGCGAAGGTTGGTTGCAAAGTGGCATTTTGGACGGTGTTGTAATTACAGCAAAGTTCCTCGCCGAGACCCCTTTCCGTGTCGACGATAATTTTCAGAAAACAACATCCCGAAATCTGCAGACATGGCGCCCAAACGCAAGACCGAGCCCGCAGCTGAGAAGCCGCATGGCTATGAGTTCTTTGGACCGTAAGTGCATGTTTCAATGTCATACAATTAGCTGCTAACCCCACCTAGACCTGGTGCTTTCGTCATTTCCTTCTTCTTGCCTATACTTTGTTATGCCTTCACCTTTCTATGCAATGACATCTCGGGGTGTCCTGCACCATCACTGCTTCATCCGTCGACTTTGGATTTTGAACAATTGAAGAAGGAAGTCGGTTGGCCTGGATTTACTGGGTTGATCACCTGGAATGCAGTTCTCGGGAACTTTGCCTACTACTTGCTCAGTCTGGCCCTGTATGCTTTCCTCCCAGCTGAAGAGCCAGAAGGCACCGAGCTCCGGACCGGGGGAAGGCTTAAGTACCGTTTCAACGGTAAGTAATTCTTCCCGCCTGGTCACCTGACGCTCTAACATGTGGTAGCTTGGGGCTCTGGCATCTTCATCCTTGTTATTCTGGCCGCAGGAACCATTGTTGAGGGCGCTGAATTCCGTGTCTGGACCTTCATTTCTGAGAACTACATTGGACTCCTCACAACCAACATCCTGACCTCGTACGCTTTGGCTACTTATGTGTACATCAGCTCTTTCACTGTCCAGCACCCCAAGGATCCCAGCCTGCGCGAGCTTGCACAGGGTGGCCACAGTGGCAACATTCTATATGATTGGTTTATCGGTCGTGAACTCAACCCGCGTATCACACTGCCCGTCTTTGGTGAAATCGACATCAAGACCTGGGCCGAAATTCGCCCCGGCATGCTCGGCTGGGTGATCCTCGATCTTGCTTTCATCATGCAGCAGTACCGCAACTTCGGAAAGGTCACCGATTCAATCATTCTCGTTACATTCGCACAGACTTTCTACGTCTTTGACTGCTACTACATGGAGCCCGCCATGCTGACCACCATCGACATCATCAGCGACGGGTTCGGACTCATGCTCGCCTTTGGCGATCTCGTTTGGGTACCCTTTACATACAGCCTGCAAGCCCGTTACCTAGCCACTTACCCCGTGGAACTTGGCATCCGCGGCTTGGTACCCATCTTCGCGGTTCAAGCAGTTGGCTACTACATCTTCCGCTCCGTCAACAACGAGAAGAACCGCTTCCGCACAAACCCTAACGACCCGCGCGTTAAACACCTCAAGTACATCGAAACCGCATCCGGCTCCAAGCTTCTCATTACTGGCTGGTGGGGCACCGCGCGCCACATCAACTACCTCGGCGACTGGTTCATGTCGTGGTCGTACGTCCTTCCCACTGCTGCTGCTGGCTACGTCATCCGAAACGCAGCAACACACCCCGTCGATGCCTCGTCCAATGATGCCGTCTTCTTCCAGAACTCATACCAGAAGTATGTCGTCCCTGGAGAGGCCAAGGGCTGGGGCATGATCGTCACGTACTTCTTCATGGTGTACTTCGCTGTCTTGCTTATCCACCGCGAGCGACGCGACGAGGAGAAGTGCCGCAGGAAGTATGGCAAGGACTGGGAGAGGTACTGCGAGTTGGTACCGTACAGAATTGTGCCTTATGTCTATTAGTTTGGACGAGGAATCAGGAGATGAGAGATGTAACGCTATCGGATCAGCTGGATCTGATTGAAGACGTGCATCCGTGTATATTACAGTAGGGGTTGAAAGGATTGATGCGATGCTATCGCTGCCTAGCGATCAAAGACATGCATCAAGAAGAGTTTGGACGGAGAGGTGCCATGCTATCGCTGAGCGATCGAAGACATGCGCCACCAAAACATAAACAACTAGGATGGGATGCTACCGCTGGGAACGCGGTTGAAGACATACATCCACACAGGTGCAACGCTATCGCTACCTAGCGGTTAAAGACGTGCATTCTGGTAATATTTAATACGTAGATGAGAGAGAGGGTACCTTGCTATTTGGCTTGGAAGATAGCTGAATTGAAGACTTGCACCCACTAGAATGACTGTACTTTCATAGTGCACAATGATTAACACGCGCACTCCAGTACAAGGTATATACCTTCGGCCTCACAAGGTACACCGCACCGTGTTCTTTGTACTCCACTACCCGAACTTCCATCCATAATCCCAATGGCCGCTCAAACAATCCATGCAAGAAGCCAAGCAAGATTACAACCATGCCAAAATCAAAAGCCTTTAAACCTCTCCGCTGCCTGAATTAATCCTCTTCATAGCTCTCAATGGCCGCTCGAACGATCCAATAAAGAAGCTCAGCAAGATTAGAGCCATGCTAGAATCCCGACCATTCCTCCCTCATCCTCTCTTGCGCCGCTTTGCCGCAACGCTACTTCCGAGCGCTACCATCGTCCTCCTTGCCCCTAGGGCGGAACTGCAATGCGCCGTGGAAGTTTCGGCGTTCCTGCCCCTTCTCCTCGAAGGTGTGGTTAGGAGACCACTTGTGTCCGAAAGCGCCAGCGAGATCGTCCATTGGCCCGTTCTTCGGGTGATCGACCTTGGTATCGGCGAGATGCTCGGCGAGGTCGTCAATCGAGGGAGCCTTGTAGGGCGGCGGTGTGAACTGCGGCATGGTGGTCTTGTAGGTCTTGTCGGGTGTTGAGGGAGCTTCGGCTGAAGGCGTCTTGGTATTGTCTGACGACATGCTGGAGCTGGAAATGTGAGTAAACTTTGGGTAGAGGGTGTGGGATAATCGTTTATGGGACAAGAATTGGTGTGATGTTATGGGTTTATATAGGCAGTGAATGGTGTGGTGATGGCGTGTCAACGATGTGTTGGGTGAATAACGGTGAAGTGGACTTTTCATGGTCGCGTCCGCGTTTGCTGCAAGACTATAAGAGTAGTGCACTGTTTGACAGATAGGTACAGAAGTAGTGGCGCGATGCCAAGGATGACTTGTTGCATGCGGACATAACATATGAGTACTGACTGATGTGCTGTTTCCCGATCTGTTAGCCGATTTCGATACCTACATACCCAGGTGCCATATACGTCTTTCATAGTTCGTCAATAGACACATGTCTGCCACGAACTTTGTGCAAACACCGATACCACTGCCTTACTTATGAAAAGAAAAGGCTAGTTAGATTGGTTGTAGTGATAATAAAATACCTAAAGAGTGTAGTGGTTGGGCATACCATATTCAATTCAGGTGAAAATCTTCTTGGATCGTGCATCGCCAGCGCGTGTTAAAGACGCGTCAGTACATGACCAACGTGATCTCTCTGGCCCCCTCTAGGTTTATGTATGCATGCACACGAAACCTAATATCAATACCACTTGCACTCTCAATCCTTTGATTCGCGTATCCAGACTTGCGTAAAGGTGGGTTGACTGGAGTTGTCGATAAATCAGTCTTATCCATCATATTCCTGATCAACTGCTATTCCATTTTCTTTCAAAATGCAGGATCCAGTAAGCCTAGAGATCACTCGAGGGAATGACTTAGCTAACATGGATAGATGGTACTTCGTGGTCAGGGATTGCCTCGCTCACGAGCAATGAACTTCGTCTTTCCTGCTGACCCTGAGCTATCTCGCCGTTCGACTGTACCAGGATCTTCGCAAAGCCGCCGCAGCTCGCGTAGATGGTCCAGTCTTTGCGAATCACGTTCTTCGAGCGCTGTCTTTTCTGAGCCCGTGTCGCGGCGAAACTTGTCTGGAGAAACAACTTGGCAGACCATATCACGATCTAGTGATATGCCCTATGAGCTCCCTACCATGGATTCGGATCTCCAAGAGTGGTGCACAACGCTTCTGAATTTCATCGACCGAGACGACTTGGAGATTGCCGCACCATCTGGAGATAGTCCTGGTGACCACGATGCAGATCGAAGCTGGATGACGAACACTGCAGAGTCACTACCACGCCTCAGCGATCTAAGCGTGCAAGAACTGGCAACATCATCGCCGCTGCATCGTCGTACCACTATCAAGCAACTTCACCGGAATGTGACCGCTTTTGCTCTGCCTGAGGCTTCATTGGCGGATTCGGTAGCGGATTCAGCAGACGATACGAATGAGACGCACTTTAGTTTTGGATCTCCGGTAGAAGACTTTGCACTACCTTCCAGCAACACGTTGGTGACCGGAACATCAGGAGGGTACCGAAATGAGCCGCAAGCTGCAGGCAGTGGACGGACACCGCCGAACCACCATCCAGACACGCTCAAAATCCTCGAAGGCAATGGACCCTTCGTACTTGACGCAAGGGACATTAGCCGCTCCCAGTTCCACCCAGGGCACTACGACACTGAAGATACTACCACATTGGGAAGCTCTACGCGCCTGCAAATGATGCTTCAACGAAATGTCGTGGGTGGAAGTGCAGCAGAGCGACAGGTCCGTCCGTGGACGTCTGGGGTATTCAATGACTTGGGAGAGGGCATTGTATGGTATCTTGATAACATGGGAGATGCGACCGCTTCTGCGGAAGGAGAGGGGCTGCCGTCGCTTGCGGATACTCAACGCGGGTCCGGCACTGAGAGCGGACACACAGCAGGGCATTTGGAGGGCTGGTCAGACGGCGAGATACTGTCGTTGCGTGATGGCGTTGAAGGTGCACCCCACGCAGACGAAGGCGAAGACGTCCCCTCGCGTGCGGACGCTCCATCCGGGCATGACGTCGAGCGCAACCATGTAGTGGAGGACCTGGAAGACCTATCTTCGAGCTCGATGGTCACGCCACCGCCTTCACTGATTATTCCTCCCGTCCGCGCCTCCAGCAAGAAGAAGCGTTTCGGACGATTTGGGCGCTGGTTGAAGAGGATTGTAACGCGCTAGAAAGATGTGGCTCTTGAGATCTTGGGGTCGTGGTTGGATAAGGAATGCGGGTTGGTGAACAACTTGAGGTGTACCGGGATCATATCTGTTTGATGGTATTTGAACGCAGCGGGGAAGAAATTGTTCAGGATAGCGGGGTCACGTTTGAGAAAGTACATTGTGAAGTACCCTGCTAGGCGTGCTCTCGCCTACGACCTAAGACCTATTACTTACCAGCGTACCCTTTATTATTGGCATTGCCACCCACACTGTAGCCCATCTTCTTGACGGCCGTGTCAAAAAACAGACTTGCAACTTTACTTTCTAGATTTATGATGCATTTAGAATTATCACTCCCAAGTCTCGTACTATTTATCGTTTCCATAAGTTTTGTGCCCACGTCCCATGGGAACAAAGTGGAGATTTTTGACTAGTTCACATGTTTGAGAGATTCTAGTTACTATATAACAGACTCTATTGGCTGCCCAACGTTGGTAGAGGTAACATGGGAATAGAAGAGGTAATATAGGACTGGGGATAGGTTAACTAACGTTAGGCAGCCAATAGAGTCTGTTATATAGTAATTAGAATCTAATAGACATGTGAATTGGCCCAAATCTCCACTTTGTTCCCATGGGACGTGGGCACAAAACTTATGGAAAGCACCGATAATCCGTGGTGAGTGAGTAGGGAAAACTCGGGATGCTTCAGCGAGTGCGAGTCTAACGGCAGCACGACGGTTACGAAGGCCATGCCCTCCGCCGAATAATCTACTTAGTATGATGTCATGCTTTACGAGCCGTTCCATTGCGATCTGAGATATACCTCGTGATCTCTGCCTGACTTCTGACTCATACGGCTCCCACACCTGAAGAATCGTCTCTACCCACGAAGCCTGAAACGTTCACTTGGGCGTCGTATTAGGAAAGTTGTAATAGGAAGGGCTTCTCGATTTGGCCTTGTGTCGGCGATCAATCTGGTGTGTGGCTGCTGCTCAGCTGCTTGCTCGACTGACAAGCGGGCCCTGGAGTGAAAGAACATGCACGTGATCATTGCTTGGCGCGGCATGCATTCACCCGGTTCGGTGCCTGCCTGATACGGTGCCAAGGTTGGTGAGCGCGCACCACACCGCACATAGATCACTTTCCTTTTCACTCGCACCGCGCATGGGCTTCTAGCAACTTCGGCTGTCGTCAGGGCAAACCGTCATCGTTAACCAGAGTATTCTTTCGCTAAGCGTTTTTCACACACAACCCGCGATATACAAAAGGCCACGGCATAGACTGCTTCATAACTCGCTACCCTACGCATCGACTTGACCCCTCGACGACTTCACGCCCCAGCTGCTGATACCCAGATCAACGCAGACCCCGACGCCATACTTGGCTATAAAGTGAGGAGTTTGACTGAGAACAAGACTAGATCCACAAGGCGCTCACTCTACACCCTCGACCAAGAGCCAATATGACGACGTACTTTTACCGCAACCCGGATGGCTCGGGGTACAGCCACGTGCTCCCCAATCTCGCACCGGTGTACTTTGCAAGTGCACTGGTTCCTGGTTCCATTTTGGGGCATCATTGGCAGCATTTGGACCCACAAGCGACAGCCCCCAGCAACACGGTCGACCATGGCCCAGATGAAGATTGTAAAACTCGTGATGACGAGTGGCACGAGACCGACGACGGTTACTATTCAGATCCAGCCGACAAACCTTTAGGTGGCGACTACTTCGACTGCGCAATCTCTGGTGGCTCGCCATGTGGCATGGACAGCCTTGGTCTGCCCTTGATGTCCCAATATGGTGGCAACATGTTCAGATACCCCGACCCTGACTCGATTCGTGATTACCACACTCTCCATTCGCTGTTGCCTTACATCCAGCCTGCACGACTGCAAAATTGTGTTCTCGGACGTACGCTCGATATCGTTGAGGAAGGCACCGACCACAAATTCGCCGCTGCCGTACCGAAGAAGATGCTGGCTCTATTCTGCGGCCGCAAGATACTCAATCGATTTCTCCGGACACTCGAACGTGAGGACAATGTGAACTGGACAGGAGGTCCTGTGGCCCAAGAACTCCGATTTCCTCGCCAATACGTCAATCACGTTGGCGTAAAAATATTGATCGCCTGGATGCACCGCGCGTGCCGAACTCCGAAGAAAGAGATGAAGCAGATCCGTATCCCGAAGAACTTGTTCGCAGCCTTGTCCTTATCACGGGCGCTCACAGCGTTCAGTCTGCACCGCGACGCTAACAGGGTCGATAAGTTCATTGCTGAACACCATTACAAGCGACCAATGTACCCGGATGAGATCATCTCCATCTGGAATTGCCTGCCGAAGGACAGCAAGTATATCTATCGCATGGTCGAAGATCTACGCAAGAAGCGTTACGAGTACGAGAATGGAGACAAGAAGGCGCTTCCGGATGCAGAAAAGGTGCTGGCGTTCTTGGAAGAGCATCCCGAGCTCAAGGCGCGCGTCGATGACAAGGATTACAACGATCGCGAGGAATATCGGCCCTTCTTTGGGACTGAGTGGTGCCAACGAGCCGCACTACAGACGGAACAGATGTTGGCAGGGCACGTGAGTGTGAAAAATGGTGAGACGTTCATGTCCGGAGAGTGGCATTGCAAGGACGCTATGCCCCAGCCGCAAGGCGAGAATCATGACTCCGGACGTCAGCGCTACGATCAAGATGAATGTCGTGCGCAGCCTCGAAAGCCTATGCAAACATTGAAGAATCGTGAGGCCAAAACGCCTCCCGTTGCCTGGCCTCAGTTCGAAAAGAGCACGGTTCTCAAGATCGTAGACACTAAGGAGAAGGTAATTGGCGACGCTGACGAGGCAACGGACTCGACCTACGGTAGTGAGGACAAGTCTCTACAGTGAGCTGGAATTCCGAGCTTGTCGGCGAAAGTTGAAGAAGGATCCGGGTCTGTAGCTGTAGCTTGTGTGAACAACAGCGAGCATCTGTAGTTCGGGGTACATATGAGTTTTTCTTTTTTGGCATTTGCGTGTTTCGATGTTTCAAGTTTTCGCATGCATGTAAACGGCACCTGGATAAGGAGTAGGCGGTCATGATAAACCTAAGGGCATTCCCAAAGTCGATGAACGATCACCGGAGCGTTCCCGCTGCCCGCTGATCTCGTATGAAACAATCATGATGTTTTAGTTATATCGACTCAAGAAAACTTCCGGTGATCATCTCCGTGTACCACTTGATTATGATATCGGATCCTTCTGTACTGTCCACGAAGCTACTTATTTACCCAAAGCCTATCAACAGTCAGTAAAGTCGCTTGAGCAGGCACCGAGGGAGCGAATTCTACCTTGTTAGCCATCGCTTGGCCTGACATCATTACGTTTGCCGCAGCACTCTTCAAGGTACCGCCTACCAACATGAACGTCGCAGCCTCCACCTTCAAGCCCTTCGACTCCAAAAACTTCTGTGTATTGAAACCCCATCTATCTTTCAGATCCTGCACATCTGCCTTTTGCGCGCCCTTGAAAGCAGCTGCATAGGGTTCCTGCAGCTTCTGCAAATCCTCTGCTGACACGGAGACCTGATCTGGGCCACCTGAAGCTGGTCGAGCTAAGATGAAGATGTATCGATGAGGCCTGGGTGACACATAATTTGGAAGGGGTGCAGGTCCGATGTAAGGCGAGATGTCATTTGGGGTGCTGGATTGGACGGCAAGCTCGCCATCGTTTTTCACAGATACATTGGTTGAGAGCCAGTGCCGAACTTGACCAAAATTTTGGTCGTTATCTGCCATGAGATCCTATGCATACTATCAGTATCTGTGTGACCAGAAGGACGGTATCGGACGATGTCCAACAGCTAAGCCGCAGAGTCAATGGGTCAGCCCGTGCTTACAGGGTCAGTCAGGATGAGCACATAGTCGCTGCGTTCTTCTTTGGGCTAATCTTGTCAGTCGGTCCGACGATACTGCTTCACGAAAAGTATACAAAACATACCGGAGGGCTCAAGAAAAGCTTGGGCTCGGGCTGCGTCTCCTCTCGGCCAAGTTCCTTTCCAGGCGCATCCAGTGTGGTGTCCGGGAACTTGACTTTTAGGTCGTATGAAAGCTGTGTCCCTTCCGGCAAGACATCAGGGATGACTTTGTGTTCGCGCAAGATTTGTTGCTTGTCTTGAGACATGGTGAATCGGTTTCAGCTAGCGGAATCTGCTCGGAGAATAAGTAACAAAGCGCTGTCAGATAGAACGATCCAGCTTTAGCTCTGCAAACGCAAACTTCATATATACAGAGTCTTTGGCTACAAGGATGTTTTTGATGACGTTTAGATGACGGGTCAACACGGATGTCAAAGGGATCGTTCGCAGGGATGCCTGCGGCAACGACGACCGACGCAATGGCGCGTGCACTCTCTACAGTAATCAATGCATCATGACCACTCATACTACTTGAACATTTTGAAGTGCGCATGTGTAAACTAGACTGTTAACGTGTGCAGCTCGTTGGTCATATTTGCGCTAGTGCTCCACAGGAAAGGGTATCTACCCAATGTGGCTAGCTCGTAATGAGTCCACGAATGACATCACGCTCTAGTGTCTGGTCATTAAAATACTTATTTTGTGGTTGACTAGAGCTTCGTCCACGCTTTGAAGTCCGCAGCTGGTCGAGAGAGTACAAAAACACGCTGTCGGTGGAATATTCTGATGCTTGCTTCATACGCGTGCACTATGAGACAGTACTACATGTCAATATGGCACTCACAGAGGAAGTAGGCAGCATCGAAGGTTCCAGGAGTGCCACCGTGAAATGTACTTTAGTAGCTGGATACTGGTGTGCTGTAAGTTCTCTATTGCATCTATACATGATGAGGTTTGCTGATTCACTGTGAATTTGACTAGATCTTTAAACCATTTGCTGTTGTAGTAGTTTGACACATGTCCAAACACATACTGTGACCAGATGACAGTGGCCCACAAATCGATCTTGGGATCGAATGACTTTTAGACACGCAAAGGCCACGTCCAGTTGATTCGACAAATGAA
Organism: Paraconiothyrium brasiliense; assembly: GCA_025388405.1. Taxonomy (NCBI): domain Eukaryota; kingdom Fungi; phylum Ascomycota; class Dothideomycetes; order Pleosporales; family Didymosphaeriaceae; genus Paraconiothyrium; species Paraconiothyrium brasiliense. Next base: position 895,228 of record JANBXC010000008.1, read on the forward strand.
AGTTGATCCGATTTGGGCATTGCGCAAGTGGCTGGCTGCCCGTGCTTCGGCGGCCATCACCACCCACACATAAACTCGGCCAGACGCACACAATTCGCGCTGACCTCACTAATAGCACCCCAACCTGCACAACATCGGATCGCCCTGATCTGGTTGAGTAAACCCCGATTCCGGCCATCATGGCGCAACATCGATCTCACTTCCCCAAAGATGCTCAAGCCCATCAGTTCACTCGAGTGCGATCAGACTTATCTTTAAGCTACCAACGGCCAGGAAGCTATGAGAATAGAGATGAACGGTCTCCGCTTGAGCAACACTGGACCGTACCACAACCGGGACTGGCGGACAACACCTCAAACAAGGCGGTGCGAAAGAGGCAAGACATCAATACTGAGCAGCGACGATCCAATACCAATGTCTTTGCGTCGCCTGCAACTCCATCGAACTGGAATGATATTCCTGATGATATGCTGAGTGCTCCTTTGCGAGGAAGAAAGCCGAAGAAAGTTATAGCAATGAGTAAGGCTAGGAATGCAGGCGTACAGGCGTGGAAGGCTATGTATGGAAGCTTGGAGGGCTTTCCTGATCAAGAACTCTTCGAATCCATGGACCATATAGCCGAAACTCCACCAGTAAGTATCTCACGCATCACAAAGCGCCATGCAACCGCAAGATCTGACCCAAAACAGCGGGAAACTCCCGAAAAGCTCGCACTCCATCGTGTTGAGAAGATTGAGCCGTCTCCACACGTCCAAAGGTTCAAAATGAGGAACTCTGTACGCACCATTCGCAAACGTCGGTATAATAGTGCTGATGATGTCGACCAGGAGTCTCCCGAGTGTAAGACAGGCGATATAGAGTGCGTTGGTGAGAATGTGGACATTCATTACGACAGTGAAGCCTCGGACATCGAGGACGTTACCTTTGAGGAGATTGAAGGAGCAAGCGTTGTTGTCCCAGACCCCGACCGCCTTGTAGCTGAGCGGGAGTCTCCATCGAACCTTGATCAATCGAACGCTGGAAACGATGTCGACGAGCTCAGTGAGAATAAGCACAAACCCCCGAAATCGCATGACACCGCTCCTAGTATTCAGGGGCATTTGAGCACAGAGGACGATTTCACCGAGCACAACTACCTCGAGGCGAGGGCGGCGGCAGGCGAACCCACAATCCTTCCGAGGGACATGCTCGACAGGTTGCGAGAAAAAGTCAAAGCTGACGAAGAGCGACGCCGCAAGGGGGATCCACGCTATCAGCACGAAATTATGCTAGCAAAAGTCAACACGGCCCAAGCAAAGCGCGAAGCTGATGTCCCCAACGATGTCCTCTATCCCGAAGCAAATGACAAGCGTGCTCACGGCGAGAAGTGTTTCCTTGACATGGAGCAATGGGATCTGCTGGAAGAGTTTGAGGTACAAGACCAGCCGGACCAAGAGGACGGCCAGGAGTCTATGACTACGCTACGGCCGGATTACAAGGCGGGTGGAAATGAGGGTCTCCCGTCAGATGTGAGCATGTCCAGTGCTGCACCGAGTAGATTTGGAACGATTTATGGATGGGCTTCAAAAGCTGGCAATGTGTTCGCCAGTAAGCGAGTGTCAAAGGAGCCGGACGGTCCAAAACCCGTGGACCGCCAGAAGAACGGCTGGACACTGGCCGATGTTCTTGAAGAAGACGAAGCAATCTTCAGGAAGTGAGCTAGAACCACACCTGCACGGTACTTTAAGAGGTGGTTGGTACGCGACGGCTTAGTTTGCATGCTGGAAGCATATTGCGTAGTGTTGCGAGGGCTTCACAACATGACCACCGTCCATTGACGTGCATACAAGGGCGGCACACTTACTTGCATCCCGGACACCTGAAGTGCGGTCAATGGCCCGGGGTCTCATCAGTCAGCTTCATGGCTTATGGAAACATCTTATAGTCGATGCAATTCATAAATTCGAATCAGCAATACACAATTCTATGCAGGATGTGATTAATTATGATTAGGTGTACCTTACTCAAGCAAATGGGTCTAATGTCTAATTGCTGAACGCCAGTGCAAAGAACCTGTTCAGATCGATAGCGAAAACGGAGCTTCTTCCGGATCCAAAGCTCTCCAAATAAACGGTGCTCCCTGGCTAAGCCCATCTTGATCAAAGGTGCGACCTTGGATCTCTTTGCTAAATGCCTGCATTGCCTCTTTGAACTTCGCCGCAGCTGTGCGCGTCTCAGGATTTGTACCGTTTAGAAACGTTGAGCTGTCGAACATATAAGAAAGCGAGCGATTGCTATTCGCTATGAGGGGCCTTGCACTGCCATAGTAAAAATGCGTTAGCGAAAGAGAATGAGTAAAGCGTGTCGTGAGATCATCAAGGGATGTGACTTACAAAATCCCATCGATTTGCAGTTGCGCCAAGGCAGCTTGCAGAGGTGGTAGGTATTGCACAACCGAAGTATTTCCTTTAGTCGTAGGCACTGGCTTGTAGAGCGACGCAGGATGCATGGGCAACGTCGCAGATATGGAAAACAGATTGTTGGTGTTGACAGAGTGATGGACGGTCGAGACCAGATGGGTAATGTGTGTCAGAGCATCGACAACCGCATCGATGCTGTCGAACTTCTTCGGGAAATTAATAGCTTTCGCAGGACCATTGGCTTCAGTAGCCCAGGCTTGAAGTTCTATATCACCTCGAACGGCACGATCGGAAGTGTAAAACGACTTGATGAAGATGCGTATGAAGTCTTGCATGGCCTTGTGAATCGTCGAAGCGTTTTCGTAATATGGGAAGTCAGCTAGCTCGGGTCCGTCGCCGTGGATGAGTCCCCTTTTCTTTAGATCCGCCTCGAAATAACTGGCTTGGAATGCCCCGGTACCGTTAAAATATAGTTCAGTGACAAAGTCACGCGCTCCCGTACCGGTAATAGGAAATAGAGTATCAAAAGCTGTGCCGTTATCGAATAGAAAGCTCTGCGCTAGCGGCTGAATGGAGAAGAGCTGGTACGTCAACCGATCCAAGAGAGCATAGATGGGATGATCAACGCTTAGCGTACGTATCGCTGCCATCCAAGCAATTTGTACCACCTCGTGAGTTGCTGCAAGATGCCATGTTTGTGCAAAGAAGAAATCGTTGACGTTGAACATGATCTTCGCGAGTGTCCAGTCGGCGTCCTCGTCTACGGGCGTGTAGATGAGGTTAGGTCCGACGTTGGTTCTGATAGCGAGAGGGAGGAACTGCGCCGTCCTTTCAGAGATGTAAAAGTAGGCATCACACGCCGCAGCAAATTTGTGGGTCGTCTTTGGCCAGGATGCTTGTGCGCGATGATCAGCATAGAATAGCCGGCCCTCATCAAGCAGCCTCTTCAAATTTGTACCTGCGATCTTAGATACAATCGAGGCATTGACCTGGAAAGGAAGTTTGGCGGATTTTGGCAGCCGTCGCACAGAAAAAGCGGAATTAGACAGACGTTCCATGGAGAAGAAAAGATCCTGTGTCTGATTGGTGAGCACTCCTGGGGCAGGACCTTTCGGCAAAGTCTTGGCCCATTGTCCTTGATACAGGAGTAGATATTCGTCGAAAGAGTCTAAGCCTTGATACTGCAAAATGTCTATCAGCACTAAACCAAGAAGTGTTGATCAAGAAGCTGGCACACCTTTTCTGTCGAATTACTAGCGCGCGCCGTGTCCTCTGCAACCAAGACAGTGTTGGGTTGGGCCTCAAGTTGTTCATTTGCTATATCTGCAGCTACCTTTGCCTGGCCTAGAGACCCACTTGGGTAGAACGGTCCACCAGCAACGGCTGGTCCGTAGAGAAAGTTGGTTCGTGTTGTGTTTATGGCTGTTGCCCGACGTACGGGATCTACCGCCTCTTGTGAAATCGTGAATCCCACTGCTTTCCCTGGCCGCATACTCCACAGAGCCAAAAGAATCAAGGAACCGGAGGAAATCATTGTGAAGTACCCGCAAACAGAACGTTAACTAAAAACAATGGAAAACAGGCTTGTGTTGTCTGGAGCACCGATTTCGCGCGAAAGGGGACGCCGCAAGAGAGACAGACACGGAACGAAAGCTACGGGGAGCAGAATCCCTTATTTGACTCTTGAGCTTGTGCGACAACATTGCTAGAGCGTAGGAACAGCTGACGGAATCGCTAGGCACCTGAACGATATGTGGTAGAGCTGGCCGTGGATCAGATCACAAGGGGGCCGGAGTTCATGTCTTTGGGGCAGTTGGTGGTCAGATAATCGTAGCCCTCCCGAGCGCACGGGCTTCGTTCACAGCCTTCGTCTTGCATCAACATTATGAGGACCGAACCTAGAGGGGGCCGGTCGCCTTGCTTAAAATAGGGGTTAAAAGGCGATTAGGGACCCTGCGAGCGTGCGATAACAAATGTCCATACTCGTAATGCTAAGCGATTCTCCTTTGCGATCCTTGGTGGGTGTGGTCGGTGCGGCTGAGGCCGTTCCGCTGACGATGCTGGAGTTGGCTTTGCCCCCAATCAGAATTTAGCACGGCGTATGAAGATCAGCTCAGACAGCCCCACTGTAGAACAAATTTCCTTTTGCATGGGCTGCATGTTAAACAATACGTGCTAATGATTCGTGGCGTAGCTGTAAGCGTGCAGTGTCTTAACAAGTGCTGAGCCACTCACCGACTACACGTCAAGAGTCGGACCCCAGGTAAAACAAGCTTGAGAAGGACTAATGTCCGGAAGCCCCCGTACTTATCAGTGAATGCGGTTAATTGGGCAAAGGAAAAGCCCTACTGGAACACGATCTTGAGGTTTCCTGCAAAAGCTCCATGCTCCGTGACACCCCCGAGGCCATTTGCTCTGAGTCTATTGCCGCCTTCTTCCCCACGACATTGAGTTCCACTGTAGTACTTTGGTTCTTCGCCATCCCTACCCACCAGAACACTAATTGCCGGCTTTCCGTGCCAACCGGTGATCTGAATGCTCTCAAGTGGCGTGGCCTGTCCGTCATAGTCACCGTCAACAACAATAGAAAGTATATTATTGACAAATGTGAACTAATTACGAGTCAGGGTTCTGATGAGACAGCAAGAGGGTATATGAAGCTTACATTGACCACTTTGGTATGTTCTGGATCGAGGGTAACACCATCGTCCAGGAATAGTTCACCAGTAGCAGCCTGCTTGTCATCTAGAGCAACAATAATTGTCCAAGGGTTTTGCCTCATATGGGTTGTTGTATTTGCAGGAGTCTGATATGCAATTACGGTGCCGCCTCTCAAATGCACAGGAATATGTACTAGCGGGGCGTCAAGCGTGACATTCTGTCCTGGTTCGGCGTGTACCTCGTCCAGCGTGTACCAATCGTACCAGCGCGTGCCCGTTGCGACACCTGGGAACACGCCCTTCGATTCGCGGAACAATGGCGCGAGTACAGGGGTTATGAGTATACTAGGTCCTAACATGAATTGATTGTCGATAGACTTAAGAAGCTCTTCGTCCGGGAAGTTCCAAGACAGAGGCCGTAGAACGGTCCCACCTTCAGTGTGGGCTTTCCAGAAGAGGGTGTATTGGTAGGGCAAGAGTTGGAAGCGGACCTGAATAGCTCGTCGCGTGCCTTCTGCTGTGGTCGCCCATCGAAAAGCTTCCTGTGCAATTGTATTCCTGCTGTTGTGATTTCGGTACAGTGGGAAGAAAGCACTGAGCTGCATCCAGCGAGTACATAGCTCCATGTCGGCGTTGCCGTTGAAACCGCAGGTTTCCACACCGAAGTAAGGTATACCAGCGATCGAAAAGGTAAGAGCTTGCGGTATAGTCATGTACATGTTACCCCAATGCGAATTGGTGTCCCCACCCCAGTGACCTGTGTAACTACCGCTACCTGGTGAGGTAGAACGGGCAATGAAGAAAGGGCGTTTACCAGGCTTGACTTTGAGCAGTCCATTGTAAGTCGCTATCGCAGAAAGATAACCGTATGTGTTGTGGAGCTCGTATTCGGTCGTGTTGAACTCATCATTATGCGTTGCGTACGGTGCTACAGCTTGTTTAATTAATGCGTGTCCCTCAAGTGTGAGATTGAGCGCATATGGTGGGTAGGTAATGTTTCGAACACCCGGGGTAGGGGTGGTGAAGCCAACAGTAAGGGTACCAGTCGTAGTGGTAGGGGTTGGATAAGCAGAGGCTTGGGAAATGGATGCCGCGGAGGCAGAGGCAGCTTCGGTAGCATTCGTGATCTCGAACGCCTCCGGATAGTCATAGTTAATCTGACCAGGCTCGCCCGGCAAAGCAAAAGGTACATGTATCGGGTTGTCTTTCAGTCTACCAGATCCACAGCTGCCCGTGCACCAGGATGAGAGATCGGAAATATCCAGCCACCAGCCATCATACTCGAGTTGTTCATGATAACTCACCATCTCGTCCGCCCAGAAGTCATGTGCTGATTCCAACAGGAAGTCAGGCCAAACGCTAAATCCAGGCCATTGGTTGCCGATGTAGTAGTCTTCGTTTCCTTTGCCTCTTCTGATGTATATGCCCAGCTCATCTCCGCGGTTATACGGTGGAAACGCGTCTGTACTGTTGGTCGGGTCGGGGTCGTAGACATTTGGATCTAGAATAGGCATCCAGTATTGACCTCCAGCATGCAGTCGTGCAAGGAATTCTTGGCCCTCAGGAACAGAATACGTGTCGTTGTTGTGCGATAGAATACGATACTGAAATAAATAGTCCAGATCATTCCAGATAGCTTCGAGCGGTATGTTTGCATCCTTATAGCCGTCAAGAATCTCTTGCAACACAGTCCAGTTTTGGTAACCCCAACGGACCTGATGAAAACCGAAGGCCCAATAGGGTTGCATAGCCGGCGTACGGATTACACCAAGCTGCTGCTGAGCCAATGCTTCCGTTGGGGTCGGGCCACTGAAGAAGTAGAAGTCGATACTGCCGCCAATAGTTCGATAGATTAGCTGTTCTGGTTTCAAGATCCATTCTTGCCCGTGAAGGTTGCGCCCGTAGACAATATGCGATTTAGAGCGGCCTTCATTATACCGGGTCTCCAGATACACAGGATGGGTACTGTGCATATTCGCATCGATAGGCTGGTCATTCATCTCATTGTACTGGTTCCAGAACGTCTGAGAATATTCATTCGGCAGGCGGAAAGAGCCGCGAATGGCCTCTGGAAGTCCGTAGATGTTATAGTCTTCTACCATGGAGGTGACCACCTCAAGGAACTGATCCTCAAAGACAAGCTTCGTGCCGTAGGTGTCGAAAATAACCTCGCCCGACTCAGCTCGCTCAACGCGAAATTGGAAGGATGGTTCATTGTCCCATTCAAAGACCAAGTCACTGTCTTTTCCCGTACTCCCAGACTCGAACTTTCCACTAGGGCTTAAAGAGTCATCCAGAATGTACAGGGAGCGATTCGAGGGTACGACGTATTTGGGATATATTTTCACGTTCAATCGCGTGGCGTTCTGGTATTGCACCTCTAGGACCAGCTCCGGAATATCATTGCCGTAGGAATTACAAGCCTTGCCAGCAAGAGTCAGATCCGCGGTGAGGCTAGCATGCTCGGCCACGACATTAGAGGCTTTGTATCCAGGGCACACCTCCTGAGCGTTTGGTACATTGGTAGCGACCAGATTAGGTGTAACACTGGGGGCAAGGTTCCCTGAAGACTCAAGGGTAGGTGTAGGCGTATACGTATTGGGTCCAGGTGGCTGATCGAGTGTTGTTTGTGCTGCACGTAGTTGAGTGAGGATGTCCCCAACTTCCACTGTCGGTAGAGCGCTTACCAGAGGTCAGGGCTATGAACCCTAGCACAGCTTCGTGATACTGCATCTTGTACTACAAGTGCGCATTGGCAAACTGGTGGGTTGCATCAATCCTTATGCCTTCGTGCAGAAGCAATGATACACGCGGATGACGATCGCGGCCCCTCCCCCTCTTTCAACACCACTAGATTAGCGCAAGATTGTCCATATAGTAATTCCATTTTAGTGATATGGCTTGGCTGATCAGATCTGTAGATGATGGGATGTCGCCGAAAGAGCCGAGGGGATGTTCGAAACTGTGGAGTGGGCGGAGCGAACTCCGTTTCCATCTACCTCAGCTGTGAGTGGACGAAGGCTAGCACCTAAAGCAAAAGCAGAATAACAGACGTCATGTCCCCAGGTACCCGCCCCGTCGAGAGGAGCATCATCATCTTCATAGCAGATCGGATCAGGGGAAGCAGAGAAGACACTGGATTTGAAATTATTTCGCACTTTTGGGGTTGGCCTAAACCTAAGATAGTAACCCGTGTCATTTACAAGCGAGTCGCGATCTTTAAGCGTGATGCATGCAAGCATACTTCGTTCAATATATTGTAACCAGAATCAGAATTCACCAAATCTATGTTTTCATGAGCTGTGCCGGCGTTGCGCCCTTTCTCCAGCAACGAACTTGCAGCACACTGCGATTATAACAGTAGGAGTGCCTCTATCCCAACGATTTGTTGAACACAAGAGGGGAAAACCCGGAAATGAGGCTATGCCTACTTTTACAATCACTACGATAGACAGCACTTCGTCTGGCGGGAGCATGGTGATGATCGTACGAGCAGACTCGTCACGTCGAAATGTGAAGCGAGTATCATGATCATGGGTAAGACATGTCCCGAAAAGCGAAGAACATAGAGGTCCTCAGGTATGCATTCAATGTTATTCAGAGCATTGAAAAGCAGGGTAATTCACGTAATTCACGTAATTCACGTAACTCACGTAACTCAAACAAGCGATATGTATCCTTAAAGCCAGTCTACCCGCTTGCTTCTTCAGTATTCCGCAAGCGTCCCGACCACAACACTTGGTACAATTAAACCTGAAATGCCTTTACCGAACGACGACAATACCCGGACGCCCTCTCATCGCAAATTTTCACGGCAGAGTAAACTACGACACGAATCGTCGCAAGCAAAGGAGCCACCGCGTCCACCCACCCACGATGACTACGATACACCAGCATTTTTTCAGGAGTATGGTTTTAGATCACACCCATTGCAGCCACCACCAGTCAATGCACCTGAGTCTCAACCCTCCCTTAAGCCTGAAGCAAGCTCTCCCCATAGCGCTATAACTAGAACGCCATATCCGCCTCCGAATGCTCCTCGAGGGCCACGGTCAATGCAACAGCTCGTTCCATCGCGTGGTGGAAGGAGGAAGTCAAGACCTTACCCAGGGCTTCAAATCGAGGGTCTGCCAAAGCCTCCACAGAACCAGTGTCAACAAGCCATGGCGTACGTCGACGGTATAGTGAGAAAGACGACAGATACGCTGCTCATGCTGCCGACGGATATGGGAGCCAGGCAGGACACACCTGAAGACTTGCGAGGAAACAAGCCAGTGTCAACCCTAACTCATTCGAAAATAGCCCCGCCGTCTCCTATATTGCAAAGTCTACAGTCAAACAGAGAAGGTGGCTATTTCTCCATCACGCCTGGACTTCGCGATGCGGAGCGACAAAAAGGTATGATGTCTCGTCACACTTCGCAGGCTGCGCCAAGTGAACGGGCAGTTGAATCACAGGAGTTCTACGACAAAGACAACTTGGCGAGAACTCCCGGGGAGCAAGAAATAGTCGAGGCAATGCAGGGCTTCAAAATATTCTCTGGATTGCGGCCTGGGTCACGCCAGTCTCCATTATCTCTTTTTGAAGCATCCGTACCACTGAAGAAGCGCCACGTTAATAATCCAGCTTGTGCTACTCTTGCTACAACAGATACGCAAGCTTATCGAGAAACTTCAATCGCATCAGTAGCGGAAAGCTCTAACACTCACCGAGAAACATTGTGTCCGCAGGAAGTTGCCGACTTTGATCAAGCCGCGTTAGGAAAGGTTGCATACGATGATAAAATTACACGACATATCACGGACAAGACGACTCCCCCAGCGGCACTTCCTGAGTCCACTCCAGAGCAAAATGTACCTCAAGACAATGTCCAAGTAGTCAAGTCGGCTACTAAAGTTACTGACAAAAATGGAAGTTTCGAGGATCTTTCCCTCGACAGCCCGATATCAGATAGCTCAGCATTATCCGTCGAATCTGCAAGATCGGACGATGACTTCGAAAAGGTTAACGCGGAGATATATGAGACACGACGAAACGGCCAGCCTAGTGCATGGACAAATTGGATTTAGGGAAACAATTCTTTTGTGTTCTTTTACCGATTGTCTTCTTATTGATGGAGCATCTGTCCTGTATACTAGGTTTCAACATTATAAGTGCAGAATAGGTACGCCATTGGGCCATATTAAGCGAAGGAACAATATAGTCATGTGCATAGGGTATATGTCTTAACCATGTCGACTACGAGAGTGAGCAGTGCCAATCCAAATTGGGAAATTACGTGAAATATTAACTAAGTGTCTAAGCTTTCACTCACCGTGGTGTAGCCCTTAACCCTTAACTTGCAGCAGCGGCAGCACGTGCCCCTATGGCATCACGATAGCTCCTATTTCACCCTGGCTCGAGTCTACCTTTATAAAAATCCCGAGAAAAACTACGAGGACACGCCACCTCAACTCGACTGCGCACCTTTAAGACAGCTATTAAACCATTGAAGAATAGAATAGGCCCCTCGGACCTCGATCACTAGTGCACAACGAACGCCCACATGGGCTTCTGGAAGCTGGCCAAGTTCGCTGTTGACACCGCCCTCGACCACATCGAGGGCAAAGAAGCTCCGCCGAAGTACAAGCTCCATCCCGATAGTGCCTACCTAGGCAACAAGTACTACTCGAATGACACACATCTGGTGCCTCAGACCGCTAGCTCACGTGCAGCTACCTACTCACGTAGACCCGCTGTCCCCGTCGCCCTGCCCTCGCTTGGGACAAGTCCTCCAAATCTGAACAAGAAGCAGACGCCATCCACTAGCATCATGAAGCCACACGTATATATCGGCCGAACACCCGTTCACACACTATTGAGCCTACCCAAGGAGAAGTACACTGTGCTGCGGCAGAGCGATCTGGTCAACGACGATAAGATTGACAGGACGGTTGGATGGGATCGCGACCTGTACTGGGTCATCAAGGGTGCTGTCGTGTTGATGGTCAAGGAGCGCTCTGAAGTGGCCTCTACGCCGATTATAGCACAAAAGCAAAACTCGAGCGAGGCAGTGAAAGGTGTGTCTGCACCACCCCTCAAAACTTACAAGAGCTCGAAGAATGCGATCAAGGAGGCAACAATGGCAGAAGATGGTGGTATGAAGAACAACCCCCTTAACAGTCCCAGTGTCGAAGGTAGATTGCCCCTTATTTCTGGTATTCGTAATCCTAACCTGTACATAGACTTCTTCGCAGGCATCTTCGACATCGATCAGAGCGACCGCATTAACTCGCTCCCTCCGAATCCCTTAGCCCAAACCTCACATGCCACTGAAACGGCGCCTTGTACCGCCACCGGCAAACAAGCCTCCCTCCATCCACTGGACTACATCCCCCGGACCGAGCTAGTAGTCATCTTCGCACACGACACGAAGGAGCTGTTCGTTCGGAAATCCGATGGCAAGTTGTACCCGGTCATTTGGAAGTTGCGCAATGCTGCTTCCCACCGTCCAGAGAGTGGCGAAGCCTCAGCTGCAGTAGATCGTGTGAAGTGCACGCATGTTGAAGGGGATATGGACGTAGATGACGATGGGTTTATGGACGTAGAATTTGTGTGAAGGAAACGGGCGCTAGACACGGTATGTGCGGAAAAGCATTGATACGGTGATAGGGCGATCCTTGAGTACGATCGCTTGCGCAGAAGATCGTAAGAATCGGTTTTGGGATGGTGTGAGCTACCGAGCTCGAGGGGTTTGGAGTGTGGATTTGCATATGAACGACCCCAAACTTTGGGAAACCCCACTTGCAGCTACAAAGGTGACCAGGACATAGTATTGGGGTGCTTTTTGATCGTCGAAGCTCCAATTTGTGAGACTTGAGGCGAGTATGGTTGCTTCACCTAAATGCCTCCATATATAAACGCTTGTATTTCATAAGAAATGCGATCATTTCAGATGAGGACGATGTTCGACTTGAATGGAAATGCAAAACGTCCATGTTCTTGCTTCAAAGCTGCGTAGGTGTGTCACTTTAGCAGAGTCAATCGAGTGAAGTCCTGTGATAATGTCGGCGTTTGGGGACAACGCATTCACAAACGATGCATATACCCTCGAGATGTATATCCTCATCCATGTGCAGGAAGTCCACTCAGGCTTATATTCCATCTATATAACATCAGTTTCTTGAACCATCACTGCGCATCAACTTATCGTTCGCTGCAAAGATGATGATCATAGAGGGACCGTACCTAAGCCCACGTTTCGATGAGTTCTACCACCCACTCGAGCTTGAGTATTTCCCAGACGGAAATTATATCGCTCTACGAGAACGTTGTCGACCATGCTTGGCCACCCGGCTACCCGCGGACCTGTGGAACAAACCTGCTTTGATCGATTACGATCATTGGGCGGAAGTTCACTCTCGGCTGAGACAACAAGGTACGGGGGATACGCTAGTAGAGAGGCAATGACAGACTGATAGGACCAGGTGTGGTGCTACCTTGCGACTTCGAGGACGGATGGAATATGCGCAGCGAGGGGAGAGGTGGAGCCACGGAAGCCACCAGCCACGATAGGTGCGTAGTTGAAGAAAGGGAGGAATACGAACGAAAGCAAACAGAGAGCGATAAAAATGACAAAGGATCTACGGTCCCACCTCTTTTGCAGAACTTGGGACGAAGAATGATCGGATTCATTACACTTCTTGCAACGGGGCGATATTAAGGCGACGAGAGGGTGGAATAACGAGTAAAACAATCATCCGATGGTACATTGCTCCCAGAGAGTTAGAGAAATGAAGCTCCTCGATAGCCCTACTGTAATACAATTTGAAATGGATTTGTACAATGGACGCTCACAACTCCCCAGTGTTCTAAAGGATGCGCGTGCATCAGCCACACACCAGCCACAATGACGTCCCGCAGCCCACGCGTCCCGCATTCACAGCATCAACGACCTCCGCAACAAGGCACGCGTCCATCCAAGCTGCTGTCTGCCTCCGCCATGCTCCCCAGACCATGTCGAGCCCATCCCTAACCCCCGCGCAAACCCACGCTCTCTTCGATATCCTGGTACACCACCAGCTCTACTCGGAGATTGAAGCCTTTAAATACCCCAAGGCTATCGAGCAATATGGGTTCCCCTTCCGCAAGGCGGATGGCGTGCAGACGACGTCCCCGTTGCTGCAGACTATGCTGAATAAGTTTGTGCTGCGGCTACCGGGTCTGAAGAATGTCGCACTGAATTTCTGGCAAGACAAAGTGCGCGTGTTGGTCCAGAAGCTGGGCGATGCGGAACTCTCCGAGAGCTACGACAAGGGATCTATAGGCGCGAGAAAGGCGCTGGCGACGGCGATAAGCAGCTTGCTGGAATATGTGGCCAGGGGCATCCTGGGCGGATACCCCGTGGGCAAGCGGAAAGAGCGCAAGAAAGAGTACGATACAAGTAAGCCGGAAGACGTTCTGCAGGCCTGGGACGACGGGATGCAGGAGTTGATCTACGGCGACCTGCTAGATGAGCTGTTCGAGAAGGTTGCGAAGTCGGACAAGCTGGAGCAGCACTCAAGCTTGGTGCAAGCGGCGCACGAATTCATTCTGTTGAAGTGAGTCCCCTCAATATCATCATGGCCAAGCGTGCTGATATAGGCAGCCTTGCATCATTCCTCCACCACGTCTTCATCATGTCACCCGACGGCCAATATCTCCTCCGCGTCCTCGAGAACATACACCGGCTCATCCCATATATGATGATCAGGCAGACACTGCGGGTAGGAAATGCGGCAACAATGATAAATGGCATGGTCCGGCTAGTTCTCGCGAAGCTCTCGGTGACCGCCGTCACCAATTGGATAGGGCTCACCAACAACACCAACGACGGCATGAACCTGTTGCAGCAAATTATGTCCACGGTCATGGCATGGGATACGTCAGAGTTCCAGAAACGCGCTCAGAAGCTTGAAAGTTGCAGAGATCCGCCTAAGAAGGAAGTCTTCAAGGCGATCAAGGCATACGTTTATGCTTCGAAGGACAAACACGATGCCGCGCGCAACATATCACTAGAAGAATCAAAGTCCATTGTTGGCGTCATCCTCGAGACTTCAGATCCACCTATAGAATCCTCTTCTCTCAGCGAGCATAAACACACTGTAGCGATGGAATACTACAGCAATTACCTCTCCATCCGCGACCGTGAGGAACTCACCAAGATTCTCTGCAAGCTCCAACCGGACGTCTTGACGTCTGCTATGAAAGATCTCGTAGCAGCATTCGACCCTGTCATTCGCGCCGTGCACAACGCCGTCGACCTTTCGGGCACAGTCTACGACGCGGAAGTATTCCTCACCGACCTCATCAAAGTGTCAAAACCTAAGAAACCCTCCGGAACAGGCAGCAGGCCGAGCAGTCGGGCGAGTTCGCCTGGCCCGAACGGTCCTGCTAGCATCAGTGATAATGCAAAGGACATACACAATCCCACCGTCGAAGATTACGTTCAACTACTGAGGAAGCATATGCCCTCTTCCCACAGATTCCTCCACCAGATCTGCAAGAACGCGCCAGACCTCGCGAACCAATATCGCGAGTATGCGCAATCCGTCCTCGCCGAGTTTCGCGTCAACAACTCGCCCAACGAAGAACCCGCCGCCCACGGCGCCGGCAACATGACTCTTCCCCTCCAATCCCTCTTCTCCACCCTCTCGACCGGAAAACAAGACGAACTGAAGAAGCTCCTTGACCAGCACGAAAAGCACCTGCAATCACTGAAGAAGACTTCACAATCAAGGCTAGAAACCATAATGTCCTCGCACACCAAAGCCTCTTCCCCGAAACCAGGCGCCGGCAAAGGCACAACCCACGGACCCGGCATGTACCTCTCCCGCTGGCACTCCCTCCTCGACAGCTGCTACATCACGCCCGCCACCCTGCACGGCCCCGTGCGCCGCGGCTGGGAAGTCAAAGGCGAGCTTGACGGCAAAGGGCTCAAGACGTCTACCGTCCTCAACAATGTCACGCATAGGCGGCTGGGCAGCAGAGACCGGAATCAAGGGTTGAACATGGCGGATGGAACGGGTGATGCGGTGGAGAGGCGCGAAAGGAAGAGAGATGGGCTGGAGGAGGACAGGGTTAGGGAGGTATGGGGAAGTATGGAGATGGGATGGGTGGGGGTCTGTAAGGGCTTGGAAGTCATGGGTGATTGATCGCATTCTCACTGTTCTTTCGTGGGGAGCTGAGGCACTGGGTGGGAGATGCGCATTGGCAGGTGCGCATCATCCAGCGTTGCACGGCCTGCTGACGTACATTTGCCCCTTTGAGGTAATTTGCATGCATTATGAATAGAAACGTAGATTAATGCCATTGTTCTATTGTTAATTGCTGGTGTGCATAGTGGCCGCGTGCTTGTCAGAAAATGTGGCGGTCAGAAATGCGGACTTGATCTTCAGCCTTGCATCCACCAGATCAGATCGGCTCGCTTGAGATTGGTTAATAAATTCATGACTGTTTCAAGAGTAGTGTGTAAGGCGGGCATGCAGCGGATGTGGGTCGTCAGGTGGGGTGCGTGGTGGTGTAGTGACGGTTGGATGGGTCCGATATGGATCCATAGTGTAGAGTAGGTGAAGAAGGAGTTCGGCAGAGCAATGTGGATACCTCTCTTAGAATATCATCGTAGGAGTTTTGCGAATCGGCTAGCGTGGATGTAGGGAATGGCTACTTGGAGTTCTAAATCGGAAATTAGTGATGTGCCAACATCCTGGAAAACCTTACGCTACGAGCAGATTCGGGATAATGGTGGCCACACGACACTTATACTTCC
This sequence comes from Paraconiothyrium brasiliense, assembly GCA_025388405.1. Classification (NCBI taxonomy): domain Eukaryota; kingdom Fungi; phylum Ascomycota; class Dothideomycetes; order Pleosporales; family Didymosphaeriaceae; genus Paraconiothyrium; species Paraconiothyrium brasiliense. The sequence goes on from JANBXC010000008.1 coordinate 911,073, forward strand.
ATAGTCTTACACTCTTGTTATTCCTGCTCTCTGATAATTAAACCTGCGAAATCGAATTCACACAAAGCCTCCCTCACCCCAGCGGCACCAATCCCCAAAAGAAACCCACATCAAAACGGTCAATCTTGCCCACGATCGCCACAGACTTCACTCAACCAGTCATCCATACTCACAACCTCGCACATTGTCCGCACCCCCTCATATCCCATTTATTACTTACCTGAGGCTGAACATGCACTCCAGTCCCCATTCTGACCGTGCATATCCGCCGCAAAACAAGCTCTCAACTAGCAGCCATGGGAGAAGGATGCGGGCGATTTTAGACTTCGAGCTACGGAACGGACTTGGAAGGATCGTGCATGCATACTCGCCTCAGATGTACATGCATGCTGCACCCCATCTAATTTGACATCGACAACTATTAGTGATCGATCATCCAAGTAGCAAACAACATACCAGACGATCTCGCCACGTCCTTCGGACTCTGCGGACAGCGAAGCGAGTAACGTGAACGACTTCAAAGGGTCGGCGACGTGCATGCTTCACGCTCAATGCATCATGCGTCATGGCGAATTTCTGATTCGCTTCAATACAGCGTGCTAAATAAAAAGGCGGCACGATAATAGCGTGACTAACTCGCCGCTCCCTCCAGATTGAGTACTTATCTTCGTGGACGAAGAGTGATAGCGGGGGTGTGATAAGTGCTTCCGAGCGGGAGAGAAGGCGTGCAGGAGTGTTAGCACATTTCCCTGTTTCCTCCGCTGCGCTTGCTTTAGTGCGAGCGCTGCCGTTGGTGTGGGGTAAGATCAGATCAGTATACAGCACCACCGTAACCACCGCACTAGTTCAGATGGACTTTACACACTACACGGAAGACTAATCCTATACTCCTTTCCGCTTCAATATTCCAATGCTATCTTCCACAAGACCGAGACTCCTAACACGCACGCACGCCGTCGTGCGCAGTCTATCACACCAGCCCGGTCCTCGCCACTCCATTGCTCAATCCGGGGTAATCGCAGATAGTGTTTGGCTCGGTCGGTGACGGAACTCCGGAAGCGCGAGGGCTCGGCGTGGAAACGCTGCGGTTCCGAGATGAAATGGACGGGAGATCGGCGCGGCGACAACAACGTCGATCAGGTCAGGTGAGGGCGAAAATGGTATGTCCTGTGACGTGGACAACGGACGTACAGGGGGGATTTGCTGTCGATGTAGGCGCGTTGCCCCGGGTTTCTACCGCTAGATAGCAGCTTGTTTGAGGTGCGAACTTGCTCGGTTATATTCGTCGAGCGTGAGCCTGGGGTGTAGCTGATACATGTAGGATATGCAGTGAGAATCAACACCGTTGTGATTCTCGGATTAAGTGAAGTGTGGTATATCCATATAGACTTGTAAACCCCAGCCCTTCCTTATCATACTATTCGTAAAGCGCGTGAAGTTGCGCAATGGTATCTCGCCGCTGTGCAGTGCAAAGCAATCCAAACGCCGTGTTCTCTGGCCATCCTGAGACCAGAACTACCCAAAAGAGACGCTAACAATCTATCACCACATGTACATCCTCTCAGGCAACCTCCCTGGGTCTACAACCCTGAACCCCCCTTCCCCCTCCTCCCATGCCACTCCCTCCACACTCAACGTCCAGGCCACAAGCACAAGCCTCGCAACGTGAATAACGGTCTGCACATCCAGCGGCAAGCTCCCCTTCAGCACATCTTCAACCTGCCGCCCAAGATTATGCACCGGAAACGTAGAACTCGGCCTCCCGCTACCCGGCCCGTCCGGCGACGCAGTCCCAGAAGAGCGGTCCGAAAGTCGTGAGCGGCGACGCGTGTCTTTCCTTGAGACGCTCGACGTACGCTTGGAAGAAGGCGTAGAAAGGATGGTCCCACCGATGAGATGCGCGGCAACGGCGTCTTCGTAGGAGCGCTCCATTTCAGACTTGAGACCTTCTCTCACGGCGGATACGACGTCGGCGGGTCGCATGTCTGGAACGAGGGCGATGAGGCGTTCGAGTAGGGTGGTGTAGCGGCTCATACGCGCGACTTTGTCTGCGAGCGCTTCATCGGTAAGGGTACCCCTGGCGAGCTTGGCTAGTCGCTCGTTTAAGCGGAAGCGAAGGTGTGCGTTCGTGTTTTCGAGAAGGGGGCCGAACAGTTGAAGATGGGGGGCTTGGCGGTGGACTTTTCCGACGAGAGCGTCTAGGCGTTGGAGAAGGCGGCCTGGGACGAGACCACCAGAGGCGACGAATCGGACGGTCTGGATGAGAGGAATGCTGGCGAAAGGGGTAAAGCCACCTGTGAAGACAAGGTCGCCAATTGCGTGGAGGAGGCGGGATGTGTGGTTTGCAGTTTCCGAAGGGGCCAAGGCATGGAAGTTTGGCGCGCGAGCGTTGGGAAGACGGGCAAGGAATTGAGAACCTTTGGTATCGGCACCGGTTGGCTGTAGATATAGATGCTTTCCTGCTTTCAAATGCGACAGTGTCTCGGCAGTAATTAGGATGCTGTTTATGGTCTTGCGGTCTGAGGCGAAAGGTAGCGAGCCAGACGCAAGATGCTTAGCGTGTAGGGTGGAGTAGCCGGAGCCTTTCGCTGGCAGTTGGGAAACATTTCGCTTGTTTGATGCCAGTGATATGTGGTATGACCCATCGCTTGTCGCCGTCGCTGCGATCGAGACACCCAGTGCCCCCTTGTAGGTATTCGCCCAGCTTTCGCATTTCTCGTTCTGAGCATCGAGACTGATATCCACTGGGCTCCCTAGTACAACGGATAATGCAGCGAGTTCGTGGCCTGTCACTGGGACTGATGTGTGTCCTTGGAAAAGAAGGGCGTGCTGCAAATCTTGATCCCAGTATGTATGTACGGACCCTGGACCACCAGCTTCGAGCGGGAAACTATTGTGAAGAGGTACAAGGCTCGGTGACAACAACTTCTTGACGGACCGTGATCGACCGATTCCCAAATCCCCTAGATCCATTGACTTCCTGACAATATCGACTGACTTTCGCGATGCTCGTTTGGGTATATCTGGCCTCCTTGGTGGTGATACACTGACCGACTGTGTCCGCTGTACCTTCTTTGTCGATGCAAGGAACTTGTTTATCTCAGAGGTGTACGTCGCACGTTCAGCCGCGGCGCGGTTTCGCAGCTCATGCGAAAAAGCATCGTATACATCCTGAAGTGACAACTCGCCCGGCGTACCATGTTGAACGTTGAATAGTGAGGAGGAAAAGATGCTCTCGTCTCCTGCTTTGATGATTCCGGAAGGAGTCGGCACCCAATGTCCACGTTCCTTCTTCGGCGCTGAGAACAACTTGACTGAACGGGCCCGCGAAAGGAGAGATGTCTCTTGCTGTACTGGGTCATTAGACCGTTCGCTACCAGCTTCCGGTTGGTCCTTGGAGGACCTGTTGTGGCTCCATAGAAAGCGTGCTACGACGACCATTATGGATAGGAGCACAAGGCTGGATATGACACTGGCTGCAATAATCTCTCGCTGACGCATGGCGGGCGAAGGTGATTTTTAATATATAGTGAATGGTCGCTGGGATCCTCGCTAACGGTGGACCCCAGACAATGACGTCCAATCGGACCGCGAGGAAGGCGCGAAGTCCGACCTGAACCCTGGCAGTAGAAAAAGACGCCCTTTACGGTCCAGACGGCTGCCATGCTAGTTCTGACAGGAGCAAAAGCCTGCTAATGACGGACGATCCGAGTGATTGGGCGCATAACAACAGGCGCGCTGACGAGAAGAAGCTTAGAAGAATGGCCAGCTGTACAAAGAGCATCGCACCAACGAGAAACACTTGCACATCGACATTGGCTGCACAATCACGCTGGTCAGGACAGAGCCCAGATCGCGACCGTGCCTCAATTCCCTTCTCATGGAACAGTGTGCATCCTTCTCCGTTGTTCTCTTTTGGCCCTCGATGAGTAAGGCAGCATTTCAAAGGCTCGGCGATATACAGCAAGTGGGCCCGGACCCCGAGTACCCGCAAACCGAGACGATCTCTTTGTCGCGCCCTGCACGTTTTTGCACGCGGTATGGCTCTGGGCCCGTATCCGCCGCCAGTGAAAGCCTACCTCTGCGGTGGTCCTCGGGATCGCGCCTGTCCTTCAGGCATCACACCGCATCGCATCCGTGAGCCGTCGATCGCGCGAATAAGTTTCACCCAGAACAAACCATCGGCGCGGGGTCCAAGTCAGAGAGACATATGACAGCATATTCAGGTCGCCTGCATGGTAGATCCGCATGCTGCGATCGACATGATTAAGTCTTACTCCTTTTCTGACAGCTCTTAGCTGGGGTCTTTTAGCGGTCGTTAAAGCACCAGCGCCTGCCCACCGAACTGAAACATGACATAAACCACGCTGTTGGTTACGGAAGTAGATTTGGTTCCTCGGCAAATCAAAAACAATCCGCCTTACAAGATCTGCACCCAGCTAAGAGTCAGAACCTTTTTTTTCTCTTCTGGTTGTGGACGTGGAGCCTTAGATCCGACAAACGCCGAACAAATGCTTGTTTTCGACAAGCGCCTGACCCACGATTATGAATTCCTCCGAAAAGCTTGTGACTGCGATGCATTTCTCCCAATCAACCCTTGTATCTTGTGCATTTTCTTTTGCGTAGTGAGCAGAGGCAGCGGGTGCTCGAAGATCATCTGAGCCAGGGTACGGCTCGAATACATAGTGATGCAGCGCTTAACCCACGTGGAGTACGCTTCGTTATGCTCACTTGGGCGTGAGTACGTGGAAATGGTCACAGGCAGGCGCGCTGCAGCCGATCCAACTACACACACCCAGTAAAACACCCCTACCATATTGTTCCACGAGTCGCCCGTGTTCGTCCGTTCCAAAACTTCGTAGAGCGACTCTGTAAGGCGCTTTGTCGGCAGACCCTCTTCGGAGACGGACGGCGCGGCGCGCACGACAGCGTTTAGCGTGGGGTCGGCCGCTACTGAAAAAGGAACGCATGTGATGATAGCTGACATGTATATCAGCGCTGTCAGGCGGCATGCCTCGTATATCCAATCATTCGTAGTCGGGAGGCCAGGTGTGTAAGCACAAGGTGCTGAGGCCAGTTTGGTGCGGTATTGAGCCACTTTTGTATCGTAGTCGACTGATAGAGTCTGGAACCGGCTCTCGTCAACTTCTATATCCGCATCGACGACACTTGACAAGCTATCACTATAAGCGAGAAACAAGTCGGTCATATCTCGCACGTCGCAAAGTAGCTTGTAGGTATGCTCGGAGCATGCAGGATCGGTGACGACAGACAACATTTGCTCGCGCGGGCAGTAGAGCGGAGACTCAGGCAATGCCATCGAAGCGTCGACTGGGAAGTCGGGTGCCTGGAAATCACACAGCTGAGGGAGCGGGGTCGATTCACAAATGATGGGTACATGACCGCATACACTGTGGAAGGTAAGACAACGTTGACGCCTTCGAGCAGCCGGAGAATACTTACATTGCAGTAGCAAGACCAACTGTGTCAAAAGTGGGAGGTAAGTCTAGCTTCTCTCTGGCGGCCATGAGCCTAGCCATGCCTGCCATGTGAATATCCAGCGTCTTCTCGTTGCAGCTCCAGGTTTCGCCCATGAGTAGATGGATGATCACCATGATAGTATCGTCGCGACACATTGTATCGGTATGGCGAAGACGCTCATTGATCCAGCTGATGATCTCAGCCTTGATGAGAATGGTGCGTCTGCTCTCTCCACATATGCCGTCAAGCATATCTCGCCAAGTAGATGACATGATTGTGGAGCTGAGTAGTATATGCGGATGCGCAAGCATAGCCGGCACCCACCTGGCTAGGGTTTGTTTGGACACAAAGATGCGGTTGCAGCTGCGGACGAGCTTATTAGAGTCAAGCTCTGGAGTAGCAAACTTGGGTATAACTCGAAAGGGGTCCATGGTTCCGCCAATGCATGGATTCGCGAGTCTTTCGGCGAGCAGTTGAAGCAATATAGCATCCCTTTCCTTCACACTCTCGATGACGCGCTTCGCGGCTTGGTTTAGCGGTATAGCCATCGTTGCCTTTCGGTAGCTCGGCGAGTATGCAGGCACCATCGCAGTATTGTTGCTGGGCATCCATAACGCATCGACATCCGCCTCATGGTCTTGCGAGGTCCACCAATCCTCTGTACGCGATTGTGAGTCGTGCCGGGGTAACAGGAAAGCGTCGTCGTCGGCCTCGTACGACTCGTCGTTCTGTCGCGCGGGAACCACACGCTCTACCGGCTGCGCGCGTGAACGTTTGACCTGAGTACTCTCATTCGTCTTGTTCTGCTTCTTCTGCTCCGCCGACTGGTATCTGTATTGGATCATAGCCTGCGACCGTACGCTTCGCTTCGCCTTCTCGCCCTTGAAGTCGGACGGGTCGGTCGCAGTGACGAATTGCAACTGGGGAGGCCCTTTGCGCTGTCGCGGCTGGCGACGCACCCGCGCTTTCGTTCCATCTTGGTTCGTCGAGGTGGCTTCTGCTATGCGTCAGTGTCGAGCTCCGCCGCGGGGTTGCTACACCGCTCGAACGCACCTTTACCTTCCGCTGAAGCCATGCTGGAGGATTCTATCCATCGCAGCGGACGAGACGACGGCTCCGGCATGGCTTAAGAGAAGCAAGCAACTCTAGCGCATGCATCTTCGAGCGACGTGGTACAGTTGAGGATAGCTTAAAACTTGCCGTTGAGTTCTCCTCTCCACATTGCCAGGATCGGAAGTTCAGCCCTGCATGCGCGTGCTTGGCCGGCACATGCGCGACATTCATTGCCGCCACAACGATTACATAGCCTTGTGCAATTGTCCAGCTCCACCAGAGCAGCTATCACTGTGATTTTGACAAAAGAGCAAAAGCAGTCGTGATGACGGCTCAGTCGGTGCAGCGTTGATCCGTACCTGAGCGCTCATGATCACCTGAGGCAGGCGCGCCTTGGGGTGGGACGCGCCTTCCCTGCAACGGTTAAATCTACGCTCCCTTTGGTCCAGCTGCAGCAGCCCTACATGTTACGCCCGGCCGCTGCAACGCTGCATTGCAAGCCATGGAAGTAGGAAGTCAAGGATCGGACAGGAAGCCAGTCCATCGTTATCAAGACTCGAATGTGGATAACAGTGCACTGTTCGAGTATTCGAGTTTGGTCATCAGTCTAATGTTACAGGTACACAAACCCGAACATTGTTCATCTTCCGAATGTAGTAATCAATCAAGAAAGTAACAGCATTCATTAATCGCATGTACTAACTTCGCTATTCGGCCGTTATATGTCCAGCATGCCCACTCACTGCCACGAACTACTGACAGAAGCACTAGCCTGGCACTTGGGCACTGTATACACCCTGTTAGGGTCGCTCTCCCAGCTAACGGCTCCTCCACTCGCCACTTTCGCAAACTTATACTGGATAGTAGACCCCGGCGTCAACGCCAACGAGATCGTCCAGATCGGATTGCTCGAGGTGTAGCTCGCGGCTGAGAGCGCCGGACCGCTAGCAGGTGTCCAGTTGCCAAGCTGCGTGGTATTTCCCGTGATGCGGATCGTGTCGCCTATCACGGTTGTCACTTTCTCAGTGAACGTCACAGAGACGGACGTTGGGCACGCCGTCGATGTAGTCTGCAGGGTTGTGAGCGTGGCAGAGGTAGCCGTGGCGGAGGGGACGGACGTGGTAGTGGTGGCGCCAGCGACCAGGACGACGGGCTCACCGTTGGTGATTTGGAGACAGACTTGGCCGTTGCTGTCGGCGGTGACGGTTGCGCCGTCACCGTAGGTGTTTGTCCACACTCCGTTCGCCTTTTGGGTGTTGAAGCAGTGCTGTGCGGAGTAGCTGCCTCCGCCATTTGAAGTTAGGACGATGAGGTTGCCGTTGGCGCGGCTCCATGCGTATGCCTGGCTTGAGACGTACAAGTGTACGTGATCGTTGCCTGCTAGGCCACCAGCGGCTTTGCGCGCGCTGTTGAGCTTCGCGATGGCTTGGTAGAGGGCGGTCTGGGTATTGAAGCTGGATCGCCAGAGATCCTCGCGGTTAGCGGGATCGGCACCTCCGGAGTAACCTTGTTCAGTGCCGTAGTATACAATTGGAATACCACGGGAGAGAATTACGAAGGCAAGGGCGTTCTTTAGCAAGGTCTGATCGTTCTTCACATTCAGCCAGCGAGGGTTATCGTGATTGTCAACGAAGGTACCCAGAGCAGCGGGATCCGGGAAAGATGAGCTGACCGTGTTGATCATGTCGACCAAGGCTTGAGAAGAGCCCGTCTGCTGGTAGAAGGCATTCAGAGGATAGTAGACCGGGTAGTTCAACAGTCCCGGCATGGTGTTTGCATAGCCTGATACGTACGAAGGGCTGCCGTCGAAAACCTCGCCGATGCAGTACGCGCCAGCGGCGGCGGAGAAGGGAGTCCAAAAGTCCTTTTCGACATGTTTAACCTGTGATGAGTGAGCAAAACAGATTTAGTGGCGTCTCCAATGCCATCCGTTACATACCGTGTCGATTCGCACTCCATCGAACGAGTACTCATTGACTAGCCACTTGATCCAAGTCTGGTATAGTGATCGAATAGTGGAATCTTGAGTGTCCACGTCAGGAAGGTCGGCGATCTCGCAGTTCTCAACGCTGGTCTGGTTCGAGTAATCGATATCGCAAGCAGCGTGGTACGACGACTGCTGATTCAATGGCTCCGGGCGGTTATCGGAGATTGCACCTTGGCCCATGTGGTTGGCTACGACGTCTACCATAATATAGATGCCCTGCAGTGTTGATCAGTATGTGCTCTGACAACATGATCACTGACATGCTGAGTCTTACCTTCGAATGAGCGGTGCTGACAAGACTCTTGAGGTCATCGGCGGTCCCAAGGTTCGAGTTCACAGAATACAAATCTTGGGCCCAGTATCCATGATATCCGCCAGCGCTGTCTGTAGCCGTTGTCAGTCACCAATCGTGAATGGGTAAGATTTCCGTACTTGCAACAACGGGAGTGATCCAGACGGCGTCGAAGCCCGCACCCTTGATATAGTCGAGCTTTGATTCGAGTCCTTTGAACTGTAAATGACGTGGTCAGCATATTTACATGGAGTTGTTGAAATGGTACGCTAAACTTACGGTGCCTCCACAATAGTTACCCAAGTTGCTACATGCGGAACCTCCAGTGTCGTCGCTGCTCCGAGCAACACGATCAGTGAGAACGAAGTAGATGCTCCTAGATTTCCAAGCCGCTGTGTCTGCTGCAGAGACAAGAGAGGCGGCCTGGAAGAGCAATGAGATTATCAAATGGAAGAACAACATCGTGCTTGATCTTGAAGAAAAGGATACAGCCCGCCAGGAGACCTTTGGATGAAGTCCGTTTGCACCAGGCTCATGCCTATCTTTATAGAAGTCGTCCCACTACCTATCCATGGATGGGTGAGGCCTCGTTTCATAAAGGACATTAGCTCCGTAGTATGATTTTGACCCTAGGCGCGGCGTTCCGTTTCGGGCAAGGCGCAACAAACGTGGGGACACCAATGACATTCCATGGCCATGACTGTCTTCTGACTGACAGAACACGTACCTGAGCGGTCGAATTACCAAATTAGGAAGCTACAGAAGCTTGGTGGAAATGTTTCGCTTCTTGCTGCATGATGCGCTTTCCCCGGATTTGAATCAACTGCCGAGATCGACAAGGCTAACAGCCGAGGCATGGAGACCCCAGAATCTTTCACCATCGCGAAATCCTCACAGATGCAGAGTGCATCTTACCCGGTGCAGTAGACGCTGCATCATGTACACCGGCCCACAAGACGAAAAAGCTCCTAGAAGGTTGCAAGCTCGGAGTAAGTGGCTTAGCGGACTGTAATTTCCCGGTTTTCGACCCCTCCAGGGGCTTGGCCCCGCAGCTTAACACATGGGCATAGCCCAATTTAATTAAGGAGCGGCCCGCTCGAAAACTAAATGCGGTCCTCGTGATGCGATCTTTGGCCTGCGAGAACGATTCCGTTCCGACTCTTGTCCAATCATACTTGCTTGTAAGACATCATTTTGAAGCAAATCCGACTCTTGCCCAATAAACCAGGCTCGTGGGACGATTTTGCTCCACGTCGTGATGGTGACGACGAAGATCTTGAAGTCGTTATTTCTCGCATTGCCTTCACCCGCTGAACTGGCTAATACCCCGGAAAGAACGAGTACGCCGACATTGAGCCAATGGTCGTCCACATCGAAGAAACAACATGAAATTCCAGGAGTTCGAATGTTATAGTCACCCGAAGGTACTATACACACATGATTCGTATGACTGAACAGGACAATTGACCGAAGATGATTTTCTATATATCTTGTGAGTTCAGAATGGCAAGGGCTTCATCTTCATGTAGTTCGTATCTCGAAGTTTCAGAAAGACCATCTTGACAATATGCTTTCTTCGCTCGTTCAGACCTTGGCTTTTGCCACTTCGGTGACCGCTCATGGCTACCTGAGTTCTCCAATGAGCCGGACGGGACTCAACGCTCAGGTGTGTACCATACCTATCAGGATACGATCGAACTTTACTAATTGAGAGACAGGCTGGAGTGGACACTTGCCCTGAGTGCACGATCTTGGAGCCAGTCACTGCCTGGCCTGATCTTGACGCTGCCCAAGTGGGTCGAAGTGGGCCATGCGGGTATAATGCCCGAGTCAGCGTAGACTACAATCAGCCTGGTCCAAAATGGGGCTCGCAGCCAGTCATCACATACAATGCTGGCGATGTTGTAGATGTACAGTGGTGTCTCGACCACAATGGTGACCATGGAGGTATGAATCATATTGTGCACGTCAGAAAGCATGGACTTCAGATTGCGGCCTATACAATACCATAGTGCCGAATTTTGGCGATACTTGAGTACCCACAAGGGATTATAACTGACACGGAACAGGCATGTTCACTTACCGAATCTGCCAGGACCAGGACCTGGTGGACAAGTTCCTCGACCCCTCGTACCTGCCCACGGACGCAGAGAAGCAGGCTGCTGAGGACTGCTTCAGGGCCGGTGAGCTCAAATGTACCGATGTTGCCGGCCAAACGTGCGGCTACAATGCCGACTGTACCTCCGACCAAGCATGCTGGCGCAACGACTGGTTCACTTGCAAAGGGTTCCAGGACACCAAATGCCAAGGTGTGGATAACGCGCCGCTCAACTCGTGCTACACGAGTATTGCCGGAGGTTACACTGTCAGCTCGAAGATCAAGATTCCGAACTACACTTCTAACCACACACTGCTTTCTTTCAAGTGGAATTCGTACCAGACGCCCCAGATATATTTGACATGTGCCGATATCGCCATCCAAGGATCGGGAAGCTCGAACCCCGCCCCGAGCTCAAGCTCAACCAAGACGGCTACTGCAACTGCGACCGCTACCAAAACGTCTTCAAGTGCAGTCTCGACGGCAACCGGTGGTGCGGTAGCGGTGACCTTCAACGAAAAGGTCACGACATCCTACGGCCAGACGATCAAGGTTGCGGGTTCCATCTCCCAGCTCGGCAGCTGGGACACGTCGAAGGCCTTAGCGCTTTCGGCGTCTCAGTACACCTCGTCGAACCCACTCTGGTCGGCGACCCTTAGCTTGCCGGCAGGTACTAGTTTCGAGTACAAGTTCATCAAGGTTGAGTCGAGCGGTTCGGTCACGTACGAGTCGGGTGATAACAGAAAGTACACCGTTCCCACGACCGGTTCGAATGTGACAGTTGAGACCACGTGGAAGTGAGTCGATGCGGCGAGTAAATGAGCGATGAATCACAAAAGTGCACCGGGGGGATAATCATTTTTCTATTACTGCATTACCTATAGTTCATTAGCATGCTTTTCTTCTCAAAGAGCGCACCATGTGCGGCGGAACACATGATAGGGTATGGCCATGGAACGATCATAACTTTTTGTATATGCAATCAATGTCAAAATGATAATGAGAGTGAGATGCGCCTGGATGCAAGATTGAGATCATGTCGTGGTTGATGTAACTGCTGGAACGCGACTGAAGGAAGGATCCACAGGCAAAAGGGGGGGGGGGGGGGGAAGTGACCAATTGGCGGTCGGTGTTCCGGCCTTCCGGGCAGCACCTTCCCTGTACTCTTGCTCTCATCGAGCCACAACTCGGCAATTATATATAATTTTGGTGTACTTATTTTACCTCCGATCATGCCTACGGTGCGCATCATACACATCACGCTCCATTGTCCGCCTATGCATACCTAGCAGCAAGGCCCCTAATCCGCCCTTGATACAACACTCTCTTCTGCACAGAGCGCGGGAGACTCTTCCCACACGATTACACGGCAATGATTTGTATGCCCTCGGCCCTCACTCGAATGTATCGGAGGGATTCAAGGGCATTGAATGACGATACAGCAGGACGGATCAAAAGAAGTTTCGCATCTCTTCCCAGACCTGCTTCAACTTGCTCGGAGTCTTCTTTTTCGCGGCGCGATATGGATCTCCCAGACTCACCCAAAATGGATCCGTTCGAGACCTTAGCATAGGCGCCCGCTGCACGTTAACGATAGATGACCATGGCTGTCTTCTCCCAGCATTGCCGTCCAAGACACCGGATGACACTGATCTAGCATACAAATGCGATGCATTTTGCGGTCGAAGATTAGGATGCGGTAAGTGTTCCTTCTGTGGCACCGGCGGGTGGGTGTTCTCAAAATGCTGACCTCGCCATTGTTCTGGCCTATCGATCCTGTATCTCCTACCGGAAGGTGTTGGGGCTGGTGGTCTGCCACCTGTCTGGGTAGCAGGAAGTGGGGTCGCTCCGGCTCTTTCAGTGTCCGCCGCTCCCCATTCCTTTATCTCCTTCAGTGCATCTTGAAACATTTGCCCCGCGGGTTTCAGTCCCTCTGACTCCTTTGCCTCATTCGCTTTATTCACGAGATCTGGAGTTGACACTGACCTCCTTCCTAGTCCTGGTCTCGCCTTATACCTCGTCTCAGCAGTCAAATCTGGTTCCAACAAGGCATCGTAACTGAGCACCCTCAGCAAACGCCCTTGCACCATCGGCCCCCTAATCGCCCTGATCTTATCCATCTTGCTATGCCGCTTACCCTTTCCAATTGCCTGATTTGTGCTCTCCTCGCGCTCCAGTTGTAGTCGCATTTGGAACATCTCCCTATCTTCTGCGGCCCTCTTTTTGATCCCTAGCTCCATGCCTACCAACTCTCTCAACCCCGCAAACTCTTCCTGGTCGAGGAGCACTATAAACTCCTCACGATCAACACTATCAGAACCGAGAACATTGTACACCAAATGCGTCAGCAAAGCATCGGTATACGCGCTATCTCTGAGCCCGCCGCCATATCCCTCCCAAATCGTCTCCACATCTTCCATAGTCAGTTTTCCACCAGGAATTTTCTTATCGGTGAGAAAGTGCTGGAGGCGGCGCGCATCAGCGTACAACCCGAATATATTACACGCGCGAATGGTCTCAATGTTTGCTTCCAGGGATGGCGGAGCGTGGAGCTGGAAGTGAGGTTTCGTGATGGTGGTTGTGCGCATGCAGCAGCGGCGCATGTAGCGAACTATGCGCAGTATGGCGGTGGCGTCTACGGATCTCTCTGGGAAAATCAGTATGTTCTTCCCCCCGTCATCCTCTGTTCGCTGCTCGGGGTGCAGACTGTAGTCCCGAATGAGACGAGCTAAGTGCTCCTCACCACAGAAGTGCTTCAGCATTTCTTGGGACACATTAGCGAGGAAAGGTTCGCTATGCGGCTCGACGCGAAATTCCAACGTTGGACCTTTGAGTAGCGTCTTGAGGAATGTTTTCTCAGTCCAACAAGAAAGATTGTAGAGTGTCCAGGATTCGCGGTCCTGCTTCTCCAATGGCTTGCGGTTATCTGCAGCATTACGATGTAGCGGTGGTGACGCGGGTCGCACAGCTGGGCCTGGCGTTGCCGGCCGGGTCTGTGAGGTGGTGGGGGTCGCGTTCGCTGTTTCCCTGATATTCTGAGATGCTTTCTTTCGTCTAGGCTGAGACAGTGAAGTATTCGAGGAACTGATGCTCGATACCAAAGTTGCGAACTGTGATTGCGGCACCGTATTTCCGGCGGACGATACCGTTTCCAGGATTTCGTTACGGTCGGGCACTGGTTCAATACTGGTGGACCCACAGTCCCTGGTCTGCAAGATTTTCCAGCAAATCTCGCGTCGATTCCAACGTCGCGGTAGGTGTTTCTGGCGCAAAAGCTGCGGCTACAGGAAGAGACTTCCTTGGAATACAGAAAATCTGTGCGTCATTATAAATGGGTTGCGTGTGCTTAGGATTCTGATCGGCCGAACGTTCTCGTACTTGCAAATCCGGCTCGTAGCTGTTCTCCGAATCACTTTGATCAGGCTTAGCGACAAGCTTTGCGACAGATATAGTCGGCGTTCCCAAGGCTACGAGAATACGGTCTCGGAAAGCAGGCAGCTCATCCTTTTTTGCGCCATATCCATCTTCCAGATTTCGATCAGGTGTGGAAGTATCTGGGAACTTGACGTTTAGTAGCAACTCTCGTCTAAGTACGGGACTCCCACTTGGATGTATAAGTTCTTCAACCCTCAGTCTTCTTGCATCAATATACTGAGGGAATGTACAAGGAGCGGGCGTGTCTGGTGAAACAGACCCTTTTGAGATGTGTGTCCCACCACTGGCTTCAAAATCACGTTCTTCTTCATTAGAACCGTCGACACTTACAGCGTAGCCTGTCTTCGCCAAATCTGGGGATGAGGTCTCGGTGGTGGCTAGTCCGGCTGCGCCTGCCCCCGGTCCATCATCGTCAAAGAACCTGAATTCAGCGAAGGCACTCGATCCTCGCGGAAGATCATTGCGTGTATGTTGAATAGCAGGGTCCACACTTGCCGTGGTATCATTGCCGAGGGGACGACGATGTCCGTGCAGAGGCGCGCGTTGCGATGAAGACCTGATCTCCGAATGCGAAGGCTTGCGAGGCTGGCGTGAGGCTTCCATCATGGAGGCAATAAAGGTTTTAACCTTTGTAATGCAACTTGCGGAGAGTTCGAATAAGGTTTATACTACCCGGAAACATGCGTTGTGGTGTGAATGCCACACTATCAACAAACGCAGGACGTAGCTTACAACTGACAAAGCAACGCGGATTCTGGCCGTGATGGTCAGTCACAACTAACGTCATTAAAGGATGTACTGGAATCGCCAGGTTCACATCGAAAGGTTCACATAAAGCAGATGGCATGCGCGAGCAGGCTGCATTCACGTATGCTTAACATTGAAGCGATGTCTTTACATGTGAACTTGAAATTTTTTATTGACTTTTCCCATATCACTCCCATCGCTCGTCGATACAGGCGTCGAGAATCGGGTTCATTGGTCGGTCATGTGCTCCTCATTGCTGTGCAGATAGCGTTTTCGCCAGCAAACCTCATCAACCATGCCTGTCACCCTGAGTGAAAATTATTATTCCATGCTATCACGCGACGAAGCCGTCATCAGGGACCCCGAGAGTGAGGCAAAAGTCTCAAAAGCGGGCCACGTGGTATCCGCTGTACTCGTTCTCTAGATCGCGCTTTGTGCGAAATTCTCGCATAGGGCCGTTAGGATTGATAATACCAACCTCTAGAGTAGTGTGCTTCTCTATGCATGTGTCAAACTCCAACATCAACTATTCATGCTCAATGACTTACTAGCGTGGCCAATTTGATGGATGCGATGATTCACATCCTTCTCCTCGTCGCCATCAATCTGCGCGACCGATTTCACCATACCGAAATCACCCGAAATACCGCTAGGCTCCTCATACATCGCAAAGAACGGCATGCCATTGTCGGCGTACGTCTGAGCACCGATTGGTTCGGAAGGTGGCGCATTGCCAGTGACGACCTTGTACGCGGCTGAATTCAGAATCTGCACGTTGAAGGCGGTGGTCTGGTCGGAAAGCCACTCGTTGCTGTAAGTGTCTGTTTGAATTACTTGCTTGATCTTGCCCCCAGCAGCAATGCTCATCGCGCGAGGCAGTGGCCCAAAACCACCACCTCGAAGCTTCAGAACAAGATGCAGTTGATTACCCTAGTACTATTAGCACATAACCCGTCATAGTCCGGGTTATTCTGGCTTCGAACCTCCTGTATATTGTAGTCCCTGACTGAAAAACCATCTGTCACACTCATTAGCTCGTGGATGTTGGGCAATGCACGCGTCCTGACCTTCAATCTGCTTCCCGTTGAAGATCAAACGTTGTTGATCCGGTGGAATGCCTTCCTTGTCCTGGATACGAGATTTCACGTTTGCAACAGTATCCTGCAGAGACACCAGGAGTGGGATAATCTTTCCGGTAAGTGTCTTGACTTGAATCGATATGTCTCCAGACCCAGGAAGCTTGCGTGGGAGATAAGGTTTGTGTGGAGTCACTTCAATCTGAATACCGCCTACTGCATCCTGACCTGTGACTTGCATCTCGACAGAATGGCCACTACCAAAGGGCATTGCGACGAACTGACGTACGGTTCCATCGAAATCGGCAATCCCATCAAGCCACTTCTGTTTTGGAACGACAACATAGTCCTGCAAGGTGCGATCTCCCCGTCTAAGCTTTTCCTGGCGACGGAGTCGTGTAGCATCGGTCTCGATGGCAGGCTCTCCCGAAATGGCATTGACCCCGCCGACGTACACTTTGACATGGTACTGCAGGTTATAGAGGCAACGGAAGTTGATCCACATCGCCTCGGACTCTGTTCATATCAACAGTCGCTCAGAACATGAGCATCTTGTGCAACAAGACTCACGATGCATTGGAAAGAACAGTCCACCCTTCGCCAGCATGTCTTCTGTCATCTTGGTCGCGTATTGAGACACCTTTTCCAGCGGAAATTTTCCAAGCGACGGAGGCAAATACGACGCTTGCTTGCCGCTATCGGGTACGCGGATCGTACGCTGGAAAGATATTTGCAAGCCATCCCCGACACAAACGGTGTCGTCGAAGAGCTCACAGCTCAGAGCACTTGCCATGATTGTTGGCCGCTTGACAGATGTAAAGAAATGCGAGAGAGAGATGATGTTGGTCGAAAGGTTTATAAAGGCGACCAGTAAAAGCTAATCGAGCGTAGAGGTGAGAGACAAGCAGTATAAACGCGGGTCAATAAATAAGCTCGATCAAAGTGAGCAGCAACGCATCAGGAAGGCGCGCCAGCCCCGCGCTATCACCTGGCACGTGTAAAACTACAGAACTGGCCTAAAGTTGATCTGCGGTGGTCTGTGGTTCACCTGCGGTTACTGATTGTTACCCCTTCAGGTGTAATTTCGGGACAATGCCTGCTACTATACGTAAGCAGTCATTCAAGAGCTGCATTTGATATTCGACAATGAAATTATTTGGAGGTGCTGAGAACTGTGAGGGAGACGCGAGCTATGTGCATTGGAACTGCGGCCCCATACTACACGTATCACTTGAGCGGGAAAGGGCAGGCCCTTCAACGAAATGCGGATGTATCTAAGTAAGAGAGATCAAGGCTCACCAGCGCGCGTCCAGCGGCCATACAGAACTTCATTTCGATATTGATTTTGCTGTTTGCTAGGGCTCTGGGCGCAAAGGTATCTCCGGTACTCATGTGAATCATATCCTGCGCTCAGGCCCTGCCGCCCCTTCCCTTCTTCCCAGTGCTAGAGCCAGATCCAGCTTTCTTGCCCTTCCCAAGCTTTCCTGACTTCCGCAACTTGATATACTCTTGCGCAAGTTGGTTGTTGGTCTTAGGCAAGGGGCACAACTTCGGGGGACACTTGCCACCATTCGTCTTCTTCTCAGCTACCGTGCATGTGTTCTTTACCGGACATTTACCACCGTTGGCTTTCTTTTGGGCAGCAGTGCAAGTGGCCTTTACTGGGCATTTACCAACATTAGCCTTCTTCTGAGCGGCAGTGCAAGTGTTCTTTATGGGGCATTTGCCACAGTTCCTCTTCCTACGTGTCCTTGAGCAATAAAGCTTACTACACTGGTATACTTTTCTCGCAAAATCCTGTGCCAAGACCGTGACCGTGCCGCGAAAACATCGCCGCTTTCAATGAAAGCTATGGTAGTGCATCGATCTGGTGACACGGCATACCAGAGCTACCGCACGCCGAATACCAGACATCCACGCTTCTACACATTCATTTCCACAAGACATTCAAGTCCGTGACCTGATTCTGGGAGGTGTTCTGCGAGCGATTGATTCGGACTCAGCCATGATTACATAAGTGGGGGCGGCTGGCCGGAGGCACTGGTGGTGCCCCGCGTTGGACGTCACCCAAGTTAAAACGCATTGCACTTGACCACCGCAACATCTTCAAAATCTTTAACATCTCTAGATCCTACACCCAACCTTTTGTGCTCTGACTTTCCATCTTGGGTCTCTACCACCAACTCTGAGCACGTTCACGTTGAATATCAGCTAGTACCTCTATCTGTCGATATAAACCATCTCGCTACTAACATTGTGCAGTGGTGATCCCCTTCGAAACCCCGCCAGCAACGGCACAATGGGGACGTACCATCACATATGAGGACTACAACAAAATGCTGCAAGGCTACCGACCAGACTCTATGGACGACAAGTGGTTTGTTAAAACTAACAAGCCTGAAGACGCTCAAGGCAATATTGTTGTCCACGCTTACTGGGGGTGGAGTTCTCGTGAAATGATCGCGCTCACTGTCACGGCTGGCGACCCCAGCAAAACCGACGCCAAAGAGTGGGCCACAATCACGCAGATAGCGTGGAGGAAAGTGTGGCCGGGGAGCGAAGAGGAGATGTCTGAAGCAAAGGCGAAGCGGAATGGCGTTGGGTTTTGTAATCATTTATTGAAGTGCTCGCTGGAAGAGGAGGATGAAGAGGAGGATAAAAAGGACGACGACGAGGATGATGAGAAAGAGGATAACTACGACGACAAAGATGAACGCAAGACCGACTAATCATAGTCAACCGTTGTCTTTGAATGTTTCTAGGTTTAATGACGACATGAACAATTTCCTCGCCATCAGGGCTTGCTCGCCGCTCCAGGGGGCACAAAGCAGCACAAGCATACGTTCTGAAACGCGGAAGGAACTCATGAATGATATGCCGAGGTTCTGGCCAGGTAATCTCCCAAGAAGCAGAGTTCCATCTGATCCCAGCTACCTAAGTAAGGAGATAAATGATCACCATCAATTTTAACAAATTACACTTGGAAACTCGATGCGGACGCTTAGGATATTTCCTCATAATCTTCCCGGGCATATAGACATCGAGATAGTCGAAGTTGCTATTAGTGAAATGCAGAACCAGAGCGTCATATAGGTATTTTTAGCTTCATGCTAATAAATATAAATAGTAAAAAGGGGCAGTAGAGGCACGATAGTACCGTGCACAAGAAGGTACAGATAGGAAAAGGATAGCAAGGGTTAAGATATTTTAGGTGAAACAAGACCAACATAGGAAGGCTCCTTATATCTAATAACGATTATGTAATGAACATGGATTAGTTACGGATCTAAGGAATCTCCTGTGCCAAGATTTTGCTAGCTTTGAGGCCTCCATTTTCTGACGCAAAACTCTCCAGATATGGAGGCATCTAAGCCAACTCAGCATCGTGTATGAGGAAAGAGAGAGTACGGCAGTCGATCAGGGCCTTGAAATAGATCAAGCTTAGCTCTACCTCATCAAGCACTAGATTGGCGCATTCTTCGTGCTTACAAACACCTCTCTACAAGTACTGCATTAAGCCGAAAAAGTATCCACACTAGCAAGACTTGCAGAACTTACGAGACCCAGGCACTATGCCGATTTGGGACAACCAGCGACATACCTTGCATAATCTCTTTGCGATCTGTGTCTATCCCCTGGATAATATTCAATGCTTTTTAATCGTTTGTCCTAACTCTTACACAAGCATTCGCTATTAAGAAATACCTTTTGCCATCCTGAAGCAGTCAATCTTTTTCTATCAACACGAGCAAGTTTGATCATCGTATACCATTATTTCCAGCAACGCACAAGAAAGACCACAGTCATGCCACCAACGCAACTCCACCTGATTCGCCATGCCCAAGGCTACCATAATGTCCGAGAAGACTACAACCTACCGGACACTCTCCTCACACCCGAAGGCGAACAACAAAGTATCGTACTTTCACACGAGATACCAGATATATTCTCGATCACTTGCATATACGCGTCTCCGATGCGTCGAACCCTTTACACCGCCCTTCTCACATTCCGGACAGTGCTCCACTTCAATCCTAAGCTCCGCATCGTCGCACTGCCAGAGCTGCAGGAAACATCAGATTTTGCCTGTGACATAGGTTCTTCAACCGCGCAGTTGCGTAAGGAGTTCGAAGGCAAGCCAGTCGACTTTTCTCACGTGTTTGAGGGCTGGAATGACAAGAAGTCCGGGAGGTTCAGACCTACAACAAGTCTGACTGAGCAACGTGCGGGCGAGGCGAGGAGGATCATCCGGGAAGAATCAGAGGGAACCGTTGCTGTCATTGCTCACGGTGGCTTTAACCACTACTTCACAGAGGATTGGGAGGGCAGTAGTAGTGGCTCTGGTGAGTGATTGTTTGCTCCCGTGTGCCCGTGCTTGGCTAAGAGGGACCACAGGAACTGGATGGAAGAACTGTGAGTTTAGGACTTATCGATTTGACAACTCGTCGAGCAGTGCAGTTGATCGGGCTGCCATTGTTGAAACCGAAAATTCGATCCGCCGACGGTTCCCAAGAGGTGATCATCGAGAGCTGACCGCAGCCGAGCAGCATGAACTGCGGGACACAGCCGAGAAGTCTTGGGTTGCCGATAGATACATTATATTCAGCGATGCAGACGGCTTCCAGGACAATGTTTCGAACGTTTGTAAAGACGAGCAGGAAAATGTAAAGTTAGAGCAGGACAGGACGGCTTGTTCGGTGGCCGGATGAACCAATGTCGAATGCGTAGGAATATGTCTAGCAGATGGCGGAGTTCATTGACTGATCTATACCACTGTATTGCATTCCTGAACACCCTCAAGCATGCAATTGCATCGATTCGTAATAGGTATGCTTAGGTGTGACAACGGAGGCTCGTGCCTCGCAACCGCAGAGAAGGATAGAGACATCGAGCAGCAGTACTAGATGTTAGCTGCCGCGGGTGAACGCCGTGAATTGAGACCTCTCGTGATGAGGGTGATGCATGCGGAAAGGTGTTAACCTGTTTCTGGTAAGCTTGGTTGAATGTGATAGCTATGACGTAGACGACTTACGCCGAGGCTCATCCCTCACAACACGTTAATCTACGCAACTCCCAAATCAGAGTCAAGTTCACTGCATCCAAAGCAGTTGCTACTAGCGATAGCCAGGGTCATACCAACCGGAGCGACGATCACTCAATGCCGGAACTTGAGCTGATACAAGTTGGTCATGGCCGCCTACCGGCTCAACCTTGAAAATTTCCAGACATCGTAGTAACCATAGATAGAGAAGGCCCAGGAGCTGTCTTGCAAAGTTTTCGCAACTCTCATACAAGCGTAATCTAGTTGACTGCTGCTTGTTCGGGTGCAACAACACCTTCCACCAGGCCATCGGTGCTCTCCGCATGTCCAGAAGTCATGCCAAATACGAATGTCGTTCAAACTTCTTCATTACGATAATGCGGTTGGGAGGCCAAGACGAAGGCGGTCTCAAATTTTCTTCAGAGCCATTCCCATGTCGGCTTTCAATTGTGGTATTCCAGCTTTGGCTTCCCCCTGGATGCACAAAAGATGGACACTCAGAGATCGTAGGTCGATTGGCGTGCCTTCTGGTAGTCAGTTGCCTTGACAAGAAGCCCGGTACTACCTTCGCTATCAATGGCTTCAGGGCAGGTAATGAAGCGCATACGATAGCAAGATTGACTTCGATGGCCGAGAAGTAGGCCGCCGCAGCGCCATACCACGCGATATCCTCTGGATGATTTCCCATAACGATTAATGCAAGTAGCCTGAGGATGGAGACTATGCAGATGCTTTGGCAGGTAAGCGCTCATCGTGAAGCTTCGGCAACGGAGATAACTTACAACCAGCCAACTGTGAGGATCAATTGAACGGCAATCTTCTGCTTTACGGGGATGTGGAGCTGCCAGATAGCTCGTACTGGCAATGCTGCTATAAAAAAGTCGATTGCAACATTTATCCCAGCGTTAGCGTAATACCATCTGCAACTGATCAGAACGAGTGACGAAACAACGGCTGATTTACTCACGCATGGTCGTTGACGCAGCTTGCAGTCGGTCCCTTTTTCAAGTCCCAGAACGCGTCGACAGGGGTACAGTGGAATATGCCAATAAGGGTCGATTCGATTCCGTACCCAATACAAAGGAACATGGCGATCGTGTTAGGAGTCCAGATCTCCTGCCAAGTTACAAAGATGCGTCGGTACTGGAGTAAAATCGAAAACCGGACAAAAAACAAGCCAAGATTGTATGCTAGAATACTGCAATAGAGGTACTACTCATGTTAGTCCAGAATCCGGAGTGGTGATAGCCAGTACTCATACTATCAACATCCACTTAGTCGCAGTGTAATCGAGAAAGATTTGATATCTGCCGGTGCCCCATTCGACTTGTTTGATTTGGAACGCGCCCAGGAGGATTGACGAAACCTATATGAGTGCGTTAGTGAGAGTTCCGAAGACAGGATCCCATGGTTCTACCGTCGCAAGAACTATAAATGTGTCTTCCGATCCAAACATGTTGGTGATCTTGAGACGTGTGAAAAGCCGAAAGCCAACGGCAATGATAGCGAATGCCATGAAAGAGCTGACAATCGCGATGATCTCTGGGCCTCTGTTCTGCTTTGCCATTCTGGCTAACTCCTCTGAGGGGATATCGGCCATGGCGCCGAATCGTTGCGCACCGGTGATGGAGGGCTCATTCGAGCGAGTTGATGCTGTGCTTGGCCCCGTTTTTGAGCAATAAATGCGTGCAGACAGATCGACGCTGCTGCATAGACAGTTTTGTTGTCAATCCGACCGTTCTGACCTTGCAGGATAATGTTCGTATGGGCAAGGGGCATAGCTGGTTCTGCATAAGGTCATGATGATGAGGCTAGAAAACCGCTAGTCGTAAGGTTGCGTAATAGCGGGCTAGACCGCACGATGCCAGTTTCTCTACAAGTGCATCCACGGTCGACGTGAACAGCTAACGGGCCCGAACCATCCCAAACGGTGACACCCACCCTATAGGAACAGAGTCTAAGGGCATTATGCGCGCATATACACCTATTAGGAATGCACACCCGCAGTATAGCCTCAACTCTGGCCTACCTAGGTTGGTTGTTATGAGCACAGGCCGTCAACGTGCTCTTGAGAATGCGGAAGCTGTTCAAAATAAGAAGGCCACGAATCGGGCGATGAGCGTCAAGAGCAGTGTACCATAGGACTCTCCAATTCAGCTGGACCTCCACGCCCTGCAACGATGCAGGCTGGACGCTAGTCCCACGGCGGAACCCTGCATATTGAACCATGTCCTAGAATTAAAACACATGTTTATCTCGCGTCCTTCCCCAGTGCGGCCAATGTTTCTTCGTTCACATGTGCCAAGGACCCGCACCGGAGATAATCACGCAACCGGAATTAGCTCACGAGACTAACCAATAAACGGCCGCACTATACTACCACCGCAAACGTTGAGCTGCTCTCTAGGCGACGGTAACACTTCTGGCATTACCAACAGGGAAAGCTGTAAGAAGGGCTCTCATCTGCTCAACCGAATACTGGGGTAGATACCCGCTACTCTGACGATGAACAACCTTGAAAAGGGCCTTGCAGTACAAGTGACGCAAAGTAAATTAAGTGGCGGCCGTTGAGGGGCAGCCACACTTGCGATGTGTCTGGTGTCCAGCTGCCCCAAACCATCTTGAAGAAGCATCTACCGATCTTTAGACCTTGTCCCCTGCATCGTCTAAGCCAACGTCTGATGCCCTTCTATGTGTGCATTTTTCTTGGAGTGGAAATTGTGCGTGAGAGGCGTCGAGTTCTTCACTGAGGTTGGGGGCCACGTCATGAGACGGACGAATCGTCGAACCACTAGTGCATGGCTTCTGGCATTCCTTTTTCAAGCTTTATCGAAATCACTCAAAGAAAGTCACCCCAACAGAAAAAGAATAGTGGAGCGAGCGGAGTCTTCATATGATAGACTGCCGGCCGTTACCGTTGCTCTTTCCTTGTGGCGCTCGTGTATGCGGGTCGTTCCGAACTTTGTATTGAAGCGATGCAGGAACGCGCAACTCCTCCACTCCACCATCATACGCAATTTCTGCCATCCACCATCCCCTGCTCAATTTCCCCGGACTAGATGCCGAGCCGTTGGCCACGACCGATCGTTCCGAGCGCGCATTTTGGCAGGCAACACAGCGCAAGGATCATGTCGTGACACCACCAGGGCGACATCTACGAGTTGGACGTCGCACATTGCAAAGTCTTCATAACAAATTCGTACTTCGCCCCGCAAGCCCGATGCTGTTCCATCAATCAACCAACGTAGGTCATGTGCTTGACTCTACTACGATTTCACAACCCTGCGCGAATGGTATCCTCGATCGAACCAACAAAGGAAACAAGCTCACGATATGCATGTCGATGCGAGGGAGGTACTGCATACTCAAATCGCGAACATCCAAGTCTCGACCTACAACAAGGAGCATTCTTATCTTGCCATTGCCGCTACGCTGGTTTCATTCGCGCTGTTGATCTTCTTGCTCAGAATTTACACGCGTATAAGACTACTTCGGTTCTTCGCCATCGATGACTGGCTTGTACTTGGGGCTGTTGTGAGTACATCATCGAATGACATCTGCGATAGTAGCTTATGTTCTTGACTAGGTCGGTCTTGTTGCAGCTTTGGCCTCGTTAATTCCTGTTTACAGACCCGACAGTCAAGAATCTGAAGAGAACGCCGCACTCCGGAATCGAACATCTGGCCTTCACATCTGGGTCTGCGCTCTTTCTTCTACCGCAAGCATTACATTCATCAAGACTTCTATCGCCTGCTTTCTCCTCCGCACCGTCAAGAGGATAGTCTACAGACGAATCTTGTACATCATGGTCGGTGCGGCTATATCTTTTCCAAGGCCTGTTACTATAATACTGATGCAAGACTAGTAATTGTTGCATCAGCTGGTTTCGCCTGGTTCGCAACTGTTCTTCTCGAATGTATACCCATCGAAGCAACATGGGACCCCATGCGGAGAGCAGAAGCTCACTGCTTGTCTTATCTTACCTTTATAAACGTAACTGTCTTCTACATTGGTAAGTCTGCTTCTCGGCTACGTACCGTCCTAATCCTTCGCAGCGATCGATGCCGTCACTAATCTCATCTTCACGATACTTCCCATGTCGGTACTTTGGAGCTCGCACCACACTCTTCGTAATAAGCTTTCCGCGATTCCCAGAATCATCATCACAAGCCTCGGTCTCATGTACGCTTCACCGCACCACATCTCTGCGCACTACTCACCTACCTACCCAGCTCCACCGTCGCGGCCCTCGTCCGGCTCATCAAGCTATACGACCTACGTAACACTACATCTCCGGTCTCGTAAGTCCCTCAGCCTCCGACGTCCACTACAGTCCCAGCTAAACAGTCTAACAGCCATGCCGCGACCGTATGCATGTTAAGCGTGTAAGTTCCGCCGCTTTCCCACTTTCACCGGCCCTGTTTCTGTGTCATGTGCTTTAGCTGCAGAATCGTGTTGCGCAAGATTGCGATGGGGTGTGTGCGTGTCGCAGGTGGTCGCACAAGTACCACACCCTGTGCCACAACGACCCGTGGGCATGGTAACGGCTTGTTATTTTACCGCTTTGAGGCTGGAACCGATATAACTCTGTTGGGCCTCGTGGACGGGTGAGCTTGTGATGCTACAAGGCTTCACCTCCGTCTTCGACCTGATCGGTGGTGGGAGTCTCGTATTTTCCTCCATCGCGTTTTTCCCGAAGCCTTTCTGCAACGAGCGATACCACACACGAGCCGCCGCGCTGACCAACTTCACAGCGTCGAGATGACAGCCGGCATAACAGCAGCTTGCCTCCCCACTCTAAAACCCCTCTTCACAATCGTTTCCGGATTCTTTTCCAACCGCCGCTCTTCGTCTAAATCGTCAGACCACCGCCACGACGCATACTCGCCACCTCCGTCGCCCTACCCACAGTCCTACAGCACGCCTACTTTTCTCTCGCTACCGCGCCCCAAGCCAGCACGCTTCCACGACCACACCTCCGACCTCGACTTCGACCTCTTCGAAGCACCATCCACGACACGCTCGCGTGCGCACAGCCGCACGCCCTCAAACCTCACCATGTTCACCACATTCACGAACTTCACGTCGTCCTTCACAGTTCCGCCATTCGATCGGGAGCTCGAAGGCGCGCGTCCAAGGGCCCACAGCAAGGCTATGAGTGAAATGGAGAAGCCCATCGAGCTTAATGCCGGTCGGAGCAAAAGTGGGTATGCGGTTAGCATTACAAGTGGGTGTGGGAGCGGAGAGACATGCGAGGGGAGTGAGGAGGACAAGACGATTCGGAGGATAGGGAGTGATGAGAGTTGCGGGGTGGTTGGGGGTGGCATTATGCGGACGACGGAGGTGAGGGTGAGTTGAGTGGATAGGCGGGGATGCAGCGGGCGGGTGGGAAGTTGCATGGAAGGAGGAGGATGTTTGGGGGCCTGTGGACTGTTAATATTTATACTGATGGTGTCCTTCGTAATTATCGATAATGTCGGTAGTCAATATACTCTAGCTGAGGGCCATACTACCGGACCGAATATATTTCATTTCCTCTCCTCCAATCTCCCACGTCGTTATACTTCCTCTGTCCGATCTCGTACTGTGAAGCTATGTCATTGCGTCCACTGAGAATACCCGTTGTCACGTTGTCCTCGCGCGCTTCACGTGTCATCTTAACGTGCGGCGCAACCCTCCAATTCTCGTGATTGCGCCAAAGTCTCCTTGCGGTTAGCCGTCTTCAACAAAGATCTAAATATTGCCAAGTTCGTAAGCTTGATATGATCGCTAATGTAGATCATGTATACGGTGCATAGCAAGCCCCCATATATATATTGTCTATGTCAACACTAGGAGGAGGTTTGTTACCATGAATATTTAACGTCTACAGAGAGTGCTGTTCCCAAGCATCACCTGGGCATTCTCTCGTCCTTTCGCCCCATGCCATCCCGGACTCAGTTGGGTATATTGCTGACAGGTTGATGTGTACGGAAAGTAAAAAATGTAGCAATTGTTAGTTGAGTTCCGAACCATTTGCTGCTTGGACCCATAGTTCTCATGCTGTGCCGCTGGAGTTCGGTGTTTCGCCTCTTTAACCCTGAGCCTGCGCTGACTAAGAATGGACCTAGCTACCATAAATAGGTGTCAAGAAGTAGGTGCTGCCAGCCCCCACCACGACAATAACGCCCTTCTACAACATCCGCTCGCTCACTCACCCACTAGGACCTTGCCCGCTCAACTTTGCCTCTTGACGCATTCCAGAGTATGGCGATATTACCTGTTCGCCTATGGAGATTTTTTCACCGGCCGAAGGATACAGCAGTCGAATTCCAAGAGTGGTTCCAGAACATCAGCCAAGGTATGAAACACAAGGCATCTATCTATACACCAATGCCTTTGGTCGACTAATCAAATACAGACGGTATAAGGAATCAGTTCCTTGCTTATTTTGAAGAAGGAAACGAATGTTGGGACCCACTCTGCCCCAAAGCCGACCGCGAGTACTTTGACGAGCGCATAGCCGGCCTCGTTGCTGCTTCCGATGATGAAATCCCGCTCACCTCGATTATTGACAACCTCTCACAAGCCCACCCTTCCAGAGCCGATGTTATACAATCCATAGCTCCCATGCTTGAGAGATTAATTGTAGCCTACGCTTCCTTTCCATTCTCGACCCCCGTTGCACTTACAAAAGATGCCTTATGTCGCGCAATGATATTATTGACGGAACGGGGCGAGTCATGTTGGCGTCAAGGCAGGTCGAAGGGAAGCAAGCAGCAAATCCGCCCGCGTCCTGAAAAAAGGCAACTATCATTTCTTTACTCGGCGTTGGTGCGTCCACCCACTGGAGCTCCAACACAGGACGACGTTCTTGATGTTATATGCAAGACTGCGTATCCTTGCGATGTGATAGGATATACCATAATCAATGGCGATAACTGGCTCGATCGCCACCATTACGCCGATTTTGTACCACTGGCTGAGCGACTAGAACCTGCACAAGATGCGCAACCCCTGGAGCCACTACCTGCCTCACAAATACAGCTTCTACAAACCTTTGTTTCTGTCTTCACACCTCCATATTGTAAAGAGCCGGTGTATCCTGGGTTTAGATATAGCGAGAGTATAGATGAGGAGGAGTTCATTACTTGGGCGACAGAGGTATATGAAGTTCTGTAGACGGTTTCCGCTTGTGCTAATATCAGGCAGATAAGGCTACTTTTCTGTTTACACCAGCTTTTCAAGGTCTATCTCCCACCTCGGGGCGGGCGCTTCGGATAGGCGACATGGATCTGCTAGCCAATGAAGAGTTTTGTGGACGGGATACCCGCGAGACGTACGGCACAATTGAGAGAGTTGGCTTTGTGGTAACCCCGTCTGCAATAGGCGATATAAGACAGAGAATGACCTTTTGAGTCGTAGCTCTCAACAATGATACCCTTATCAGTCGTGTCAAATCACATGACAAAATAGAGAACGCACCGTCATACTGCCACCTCTATGATGGAAGAAAGAACAAAACATGATAAACGTGACCGATCTATTCGAAGGCATGGGATCGCTCGTAACTTTCGGCCCAAGGCGTCTCTCGATCCACCATGGGTATTTCACTCCACCACGCCTATTGTCAGGAATTGGACCTGAGGGGCACCTGGAGAGTCTGGACAATTTGGCTGGCGCAATGTCGGCTATTGCACAGAAAGGATGTGTATTGGTGATGGACGGTACATTCGCAAGAGTCTGGGCTGGAACGGTGAGTGGACCGCATGATGTAAACATGCACACAAGGGTATGCAGGATCATTTTGCACAGCGTACTATCATAATGCGTCTGCGTCGTAGCCTGACTTGCCACAGGATATGCGCATGCCAAGGAGAAGATGGACTCGGCTCGTAGCGAAAGAACAGACATGGCGGTGGCGCGTGAGGGTTTGGTGGTGGTGAGAAATTTGCGACAGCATGAACGAAAACGGTTACGGCAACGCGTCTGTTCGGTCAAAAAGAAAGACTAGCTACCAGGATGACACTCTTTTGGCAGCCCAAGCGCAAGAGACCTTGTTCCAACGCCGTGCCCATTTGGATGCTGATTTCTCGGTAACATTGCACACACCACGGCAAGGTTTTAAGACTGCACGTCGCATCGTGACGCAAGCTATAGACGGTTCTATGGTTCTCCAGTGTAACATGATAAACCAATATACTATTCACATTGTAGAATTGCAAATTGATTTATCGTTTTGTACCCATTTAGAGTGCGAAAAAAGAACAATGTGTGTCCACTGCAGTCTCTGTCTGCACTCAGCGATCCAAGTACTCGCAAACCAATACTGGAAAACCAAAAAGTTGTGACGTTTTCTACGACATGGGGCTATATTGCTCAAAGATATAGATGCTCATCATCCCAAGATTCCACATCCTTGCTGTCTTCAAAGCCCAAACTTACATCACAAGCATTGCAGCTGTCACCACAGCAGCCGCCCATCCCACCATTCTTACGTGCTCTCTCGCCCCAGCACTCTCCCACGGTTTCTCCTTCTCGGGCACACGGCTCCCCTCCACCGTTTTATTTGCATTCATACACACAAACTCAACGCTGCGTTGTACCAAATTCGATTCTGGATCCACGAACTGTCCCAGCAAGACGAGCGGAATCGTCTGGCGCGTTAATATGTCATACGCCTGGTTTGCATCGGCGCTTACGCGGGTGGTCTTGAAGGCTTCAAGGCCCATGATAGTCCCAAACGTGTTGTAACCGTCTGGGATCTGCACCTCGCGCATGTCGGTGTGGGTGCATGTGTCGTTTGTCACGTCGAGGGGCGTGGTGCCTATAAAGCTTGATTAACTGTGGAAGATCTGTGCGGCGACCGCGAAGGAGACCTACTCTGTGCAGAATCTCCGGACAACATAGGACACGCCTTGTCGAATGTATCGGACTCGGGCCTGTCAGACAGATTGGGACATCCGCTTCCATTTGGTTTACTCAGTGCGTCGGTTAAGTGGTCAATGCACTCTGAGCTAAGCACGCCGTTGCAGCTATCCTCCGCAGTGGCTTGCAACGTTTCGTTGATGTTAGTGTATTGGTAGATGCATATTTCGGTGTTGTTAGGAACGGTTCCAGGCACCAAGATGTAAGTATCTGCTTTGACGTCGTGCACATCTTTCCATTCGGGCCCTTGGGAGCCGACGAGGACGGAGACATACCACGGGTCGTCGGTGGCGTGGGAGGAGTTCCAAGTGAATTCGTGCTGGCCGGTGGAGTTCACGTTCCCCCTTCCACGGACATCGCCTTGGCAGGAGGAATTCTGTGCAAGTACCCTGGCGAGGAGTCCTGATGCTGCATGTGCAAAAAGCAGCAATCCGGGGGTGTTGGACGTCCGCATGTTGACTTCGTATGAGAGTAAAGCTTTGCGCAATTATTCGTTTTCACGCGCCAGAATACATATACTTGTGTTTCGGGAGACCTTTGTTAGTCCGGTACTGTTGGTTGATCATCATTCGCCTCTGCGGCGTAGTGCAGCTTGGCTTTCGTCATGTGAGATGCCGGTTTCAAATGAACTTCAGATCATATTGTCCTCGATCTGAATGGTCAAAACATCGCATATCGAATAAGACGAAGTGGTATAGATCATCTACAGCTTCGTGGCACGACTTTACTGCTGTATACGGTTTGAGTGTGGATCTGCAAGGCTGGCGGCTACACACTACGTACCTAGGTTCAGGCCACCTGACCATGGAATAGGCATCGGCAAACCTTGCGCAGCCTCTTACACCAAGGGTTTGAATCTTCAGTCACTATCAGGGTCGTTCGTATCATCAACATCCTCATCTCTCTTAACATTGTCCACTTCTTCTTTAGTCCAGTTACCCGGGACCCATTCACCTTCGTCACCCCAATTTCCATCTGTTCTAATTTCCCCAAGGTGATGCTCTACGTGTTCGAGACAGTTGGGGCCGTACGCATGGTGTAAGAGGATATCTCTCTGGAATGTCATGTATAAGCTATGGAGCTATGTAGAGGCGCGCTAGGGCCATATACCATCCATGCCAAGCCATGGTCTCTGACACATGGTCCGTATCGACCATTCCGCGTTTCTTCCTTGATAGAAGTCAGCCAATTTGTACGGTTGAAAGATTGATTGATGACTTGCTCTCGCTCGATCGGACCATCTTCTGCTTCGGCCCAAAGATGAGTGGCGAGGGCTGCGTTTCTTTTCTGCCTCCTCCTCGTGGCCTTTGTGGTAATAGTATTCGCCAGCATTGACCCATCGGCCGTCCCGCTCGTATCGCCTCTCTGCAGCACTGGTATTCGTAGTTAATTATTAGTCACTTTAGGAGAGAGACAACAAGAACATACTCAGCGTGAGCGCCTCTAGCAGCGTTCCGAGCTTCATTGAGCTTGTCCCATTTGTCGTCGAAATTCTCGTAGTGCTTGTCAATATCCTCCTCATCGTCTTCTCGGAATTGTTGCTTGCGTCGTTCGCACTCATACTCTTCTTGCTGATCTCGCTGTTGCTCATGTTCTTTTCGCTGTTTTGCGGCAAAGACGTCCTGTAGCTTTATACGCTTAGTATTCTTCTTGATGCATATCGCGCTCGGCCATTATTGTGGAATTTGGTGTATATGGAAAGAAATCGAGTTAGCAGGGAAGATCCATATAGAGGGAAAATATGTGTCTAAGCAGAGAAATGTTCATTGCAGTGAGACTGCTAAGCTTGTTGCCCTAAGTAATACTTGTTTATGCAGTCTATTGGTTGCCTTGTTTCCACAAAATTCGGGTGTATAGGCTTGTCTTGGGGGCTTAGACACGTCTTCACCTCTGTAGGCGCGGAAGAAAAGAATTAGAATCCTTTCACTTCCATAGAGAGGCGCAACCCCACTTGTCAGGCAACAGCGTCCGTTCTCCACTTCTCGCCCCCACTCCCCTCATCCCGCATATAATCTCAGCTCTCCAGTGAAGGGTCACCTGCAGACAAAGACACCAGTCAACACGATGGCCAGTCAAGATATGGTTCGCACGCGCAGATTGCTTGAAGATCCCACCAGAAAATGGGGTTTCATTGTCTACCGCTGCACCTACGAAAGCGACGATGAGTGGGCGCGCTTCATGCAATACCTCAATACTCGTGTAAGAACTGGATTAGAGAAAGCTGGCGATGGCGATTTGTTTGATCGCATCGATTGGCAAGTACAGGACGATCGGGAGCAATTTGACCGCGCTGGTTCAAGCAGATTGAGACGGTGAGTACTTTACCACATCTAACATCCAATCAACATTAATCCAATTATCCACATGAAACGCGACATCGCATCGCGTGAAGGAACTCCCAACATCATTTATCTAAATTTACACGTCCTCTCCATTTCACACTTTAAATAACGTCGATCCACCAAATTAACATTTCCCCTCAGACATTTCACCTCCATCATCCTCCCCACCCTCTCGTGCCCTAGCACCGCCCGCCACCACGCCTTCGTCGCCGTCTACCAGCTCACTCTCAACCGTATCCTCACCATAGCTCCCCGTCCAGAGGAATTCGACGCCTATGGCAGAGGCTTCGTGACGTTCGTTTCGCACGATGAACGCGAGGGATGTTTCAGTATTGGCGTGTCTTATTTGGTGCCTAGAGCGTACACGCTGCTGGATGAGTGTGGATGGGATAACATCGTTCCCGAAGATGGCGTGGCGTGTCCTTAGGGGGGTAGGGATGCATATAGGTATCTGCGCAAACCTGCAGAAATCGTGGGTGTGTAGAGCAGAGATGACCTATGAGTCGAAGAATGAGGCACTCCAAAGGGATTCACTATCAATCAGAACCAGATCTAACCAAGCGGCTTACTGGGAATGTGGAGTATCAAAACAATTCGGTATGATTTCGTTAAATTGAGGTATACTGGGGAGGATTAGGTTTGCCCGCGGGACGCAACAAAAGGAAACATAATGTCCGAAGATACAGTGTAGCACCCGATCTGTTGTATTATCTTTGTTCGTATTTACTATTATAACGAGAGTGAGATCGCCACTTTAGGCTTCCTTAAAACTAAAATAATTTCTGTCGTGATAGTTCAGGGAACATTCCGCGAAGGCAACATGCAGCAAAATAACCGATCAGGGTAAGGTTCGAGGATAAACAGTTCTTCCTCGAGTGAACAGCAACGCTGTGCAGCTCAGTGAAGAGGCAGGGTCGCGTCAGCCTGAGAGTGCAAATACAGGCGACACGCAACTGTTAAGAAGCCAGATGCACCACCACTGGATGTACCAACATCCTTAACACCTGCCACAGCACGCGCCACACGCCCACAGCATCCCCTGGATGGTACATCTTCCTCAAGTGCTCAGCAGCGCTGAAGCAGCTCAATGAAAATGATCGCGTCGGTCTCCGGTAGTGCAAATAGAGACGACACTGTGGCCTCAACTATGAGCAAGCTCAGTGAGAGGAGACCCAGGTACAAAAATAAGGATAAT
The DNA here is from genome assembly GCA_025388405.1 of Paraconiothyrium brasiliense. Taxonomy (NCBI): domain Eukaryota; kingdom Fungi; phylum Ascomycota; class Dothideomycetes; order Pleosporales; family Didymosphaeriaceae; genus Paraconiothyrium; species Paraconiothyrium brasiliense. The sequence continues at coordinate 944,727 of JANBXC010000008.1, forward strand.
CGTGAATGAGACCGTAGTCTCGTTTTAGCGATTAAACTAAAAAGAACAGATACTACACTTGATCTAAGCCAAAAGGCAAAGAGAGCTAAAGAAGAGAAGAGAGGGACGGAGATCTGGCGGTTTATATGGTTTTTTCGGCCAAGCCGCTAGTGTGGGTCACGTGAGCGCACGGGCAGCGGTTGCCTGGCCGAAAGAGCTTGGCGTGTATCAGTGAGGTGGGTGACCAGAGCAATGCAAGACACCTCTGCCAAGGGTGAACACGCAACGCCTTATTTTGACCAATATAGATATAGACCCTAGAGCAAGTCACCTCAGGATACACGATGCATAAGCGACCAGCCGGCGGCGAACATCAGGCCTGCCGCAGCCCCCGACAGTCTCCGTAGACAATTGCAGGACGAGCACATATTGACGGACAGGAAGTAGCACGACGACCTGACATCTCACTGGCCACATCGCTGCATTTCCAATAACGTATGATAGAGGAAGTGTACATGACAATCTCGATGGGTTTGTAGGCTTTTTGCATTGCCGTACGTTTTCGATCGCAGCTAGCAGAGCCTGAGGATGAAAGAAGTAGAGGCCAAAATGAGTGACAAGGCGGCAGCGACATCACAAGGGTCCTGGCGCGGAGCCATCTACGCCTTCGTTGCAACAGTATGGTGCTTAATCTCAAGAGTCGCAATGTGAGCCAAGTTACCCTGCGATCGACCGTACAGCAGACCCCCCAGCGCTTCCACTTGGCTTACGACGCACGACTGCGAAGCATCTTTGTTACCAATGGCTTCGGTGGGATAGATCGGGCAGTCAGTGCACCGTTGATGTACCAGTCTCTGGTCACAGTAGCGAACGAGGTACTAAAGCAGCAGCCTGGATTGACCACCTGGGCAACTTACCTCTGCTGCTCTTCGCCTCAACCATGAAGTCACATCGACGTTACGCAACCCCCAGGCAGTAAGCATTCCCGTTGGAACAGCACATAGAAAAAGGGCCGTTGCGCTTGCACAGAAGGAAGAAGATACCGGCCCTGTCAAGCGTTACTGGTCTCACGGTCGCGTCATAGCTCAGCTTTCTGCTAACAGCGCTACACCCTGTGTCACCACAGGATCTACCAGAAAGTACCCGAATTACCGTCCTCGTCTTCCACGACGAAAATTGTCTGACGTGACTTCCGTACCGACTCCGTCCCCTCAATGTGTATACCAAGGTGGTCTCTCAGCAATCTCATTATCAGGCGCAGTCCACAATCTCAGCCCGCGCCTCAGCTTCGTCGACATTGAAGCTGAGATGTTGTTCCTGCAGGTGGCGTCGTAGACACAGGGACAGGTCCCCGACCTCGCCGTCCTGTGCTCGCTAGACAGGGGTTAGAATTCCCCGACTGGCATCGCGATCTAAAATGTCCGCAGTAAACAAAATACCAAGCCCAGCTCGAATGCATGTATGTTTCGACTTGTCTCAATGAGTACAAGCGTACGCGAAGCCCACATTTGGTAAAGGCAAGGCCGCCTGCCTCCCTTCTTTCTTATTAACACACCGTCAGGCGTCCACTGGACTATACTGCAGCATCTAGCCCTATCTATTTTCGATATGCAGAGCCTCAAAAGTAGTGTCGTTGTGCCTTTACACGATAATTCAGCCCCATTTCACGCATTTCGGGGTCCATTGCGGACACCTGTGGTATACCTTCATACCACAATTGGCAAGCTTGCAGCTTTGCTACACCGGATATTGAGGCTCACCTTGCCCAGACTTCCACTTCGCGGTCTTGATGCAAATATATCCATCAATGCGAGCTTCGAGAGGACCGCGACTCCTTGAGCAAGGCCTCCAGATGAGCGTGTCCGTCGTTGCACGGTGACTTTGCCTCCTGAATAGCAGAGCGGCAGCCAATGCAAACGTCCAGATAGACGGCGACTATACATCATGGTCCCTTGCTTGGAGTCCTAATTGTTCCACAGTCACTTCACTGTCCGTCAACTGTAATCTATAAAGTGCAAGGTCTTCTCGTCCACAATCATCATCAATCACAACAGCACACAACAGCTTTCCAGCCTTCATACAACCACTTCCAAATTTCAGATTTTTCGATCCATTCTCAGTTAACAATTTTTCCAACCAACCGCCAAAATGCAGCTCACCTACCTCTACGCTCTTATCGCCCTCGTGCCCACTCTTGCCATGGCCGGCCCAGTCGCCCCCTTCGACAACGAAGTCAGCGCTTCCCTTCTCACCAAGCGCGGCATCGATTTCTGCCCCTCCCATGGCACCCGCGAGGTCGGACAGCCATGCCCGTTCGGGAGCGGCGGTGACGGCACCCCGCACGCCTGCGGCAAGGTCAACCCCGCTGCCATTGTAAGTACAACTCTGCATACTGTGAGAGCTTGGTGCTAATATGCAATGCAGCTCCATTGTGTCAATGGCAAGTGGGCTGTTGAGAGACGCTGCACGGGCAGCAACAGGTGCAGGTGCACTGAGGGCTCGGGAGCGCGCGGTGATATCACTTGCCGTCCTTAGATGGTTTGTATGGCTCTTATATTTTGATGGTGGGGGAAATTGAGATAGGCGAGGGTCGAGAGTCGAGACTGGAGGAATGGAGTGGGGAACGGTTGGTTGATCTGTATAGGGCTTCTTGTACAGCTACGAGGTCGCTATAGACTGGTACTGGTCGGTGTGGCTTTGGTAACAATATCGATCATGTTAGAATCGGAGAGAAAGGGTTCTGGCCTTTTGCGTGATGCTAGCAGATTACTGTAGGTCAGAGTTTAGTGCTGATAAACAGTCTGCAACAGTGTTGACACTCTCGACGAATTGAAAGATCGTGACCTTACAAAGCTATAAGCAACACCCGGGTGATGCAGCAATATTAAAATAGGGAAACCACATTACTACGTGTCGTCTATGATCCAGAATAGTATCTTGGCAGAGGTCGAAGAGGCTCTGTCGTCCTTCTTTCGAGAGAGGTAGAGGATGTAAGGCAGGGCGCTGAAGGGCAACATTCTGGTAAAGATAGGTCAAGAAGTAGAATAATGTGTCCGCAAAATCCTGATATCTAAAACACATTGACGAATGCAAAGTAGAAGGTAGACATATGGTCAAGATGCAATACGTGACGCAATTAGTGCGATGAGATGGAAGGTAATCTTACTGGTCTTTATGAAGACGTATTCGGCGGTTGAGGATCTAGTCATGCTGAGAGTTTTAATTTACTGTTGTTGGTAATGAATCTACGATTCTGTTGCCACAGTGTGTGAGCGATTAAGTTGCAGTAAATTGGAACTCTGCAGTTTGAAGACAAACAGTTCGTGGGAAGCTTGACATAAGAATGCAATACGAAAGAAAAACCGCCGAATCTTTTGATTGGAGATGAGTGGAGGGCAATCACATGCTTTTCCTCTTTTTGTGGGCACTCACTGCATAGGTCGAAACATTGACTTGAGTGCTTATCATGTAAGGCATGTCTACTGGTGCCGTCTGTCCCAACCCATTCATCCAGTTCTTTTCATTTGATAGCGAGCTGATTGCTGTTTTGGTCTATTCCCAAGAGTTGAGTGCTTTTCGTGTCGAGTATAATGTGGCGGGGAAGCTCGTGGTTCTCCTGTCTGGTCCAAGAACACGAGTCGCCCTTGTCATGTAGCGCCTGGGCGATGTTGGGATGACCTAGTGTCTATGATCTGCAGGGCTTTGCAGGGTATGGGTCGCTCGTCGCTATCAGCCACTCGGAGCTTTTCACCGACGGTCGGAACTTTTCACCGGCGGAAGGAGTGCTCTCGGCGCTAGTGTACTATCCTGCTCACAATGGATTCGCAATCACATCACGCCATGTCTTAACCTGTTCGCCTTTGGTGCATGTGGCGGATGACGTCGGGAGGTTTCGCGTTGAACATTTGAGCAATGGGAAATGCTGCCCTTTCCGCTAGAACGGGGCGCTTCAGTAGGCCCAACGCACCGCGGCCCCGGGTCGACGTAGCCGCCATCCTAGGAAAAGATGCCATGGACATTGACCAAGATGAGCCGTTTCAGACGTACCAGCTTCCACGCGCACTAGGGCCGAGCAGGCCGACCGTGGTAGGGCAAGGCTACATCCTCTGGGTGTGTCGGAGAAGCCTCTCTGTAGCCTGACTATATTTACCGTCCTCGAATGCTTACACTACGGCCATCATTGTTAGGTATGTTGTAGAAGTTCAGAGGTACTACAATACGTGCTACACTGTACATACTTTTAGAGTTCGAGCCTTACATGGCATTTACCGGATCCGGGTAAGCTCCGGCAAATTATGTGGAGTCATTCATCGTCATTGGGCTTTTCCTGTTTCCTCTCTCTCCTCACCAACACAACCTCCATTTTTCGCATCTTAGCGTCGAGAATTCCTTTCAATCCATCGTCATCTCTGTCGAAATAGAGCGCCCATTCCCTGCGACCATATCTGACTGCCATGAACCCTTCCCAGCCCTCTAAAGTGACCCTCTTGTCCATTTTGGTAACGTCCCAAGGGCCTATGATATGAGGCTCTGATTCTGCGCGATTGCCGTATTTGACCTCGTGAGTATCTCGATCGACATATATCCAGTTCAGCTGCGGGGGCTCGTCCGAGATGGTGGAGACGAAGCCTTCTCCCTGTCGGCCCCAATCTTTCTCCGGAAACGGGAGGAAATAGCCTGCGAAAGGGTGGTCCTCTGTGCAATCGTCTTCATATTCGGCTGACGGCATTGCAAGATACAACTGAAAACCGTTTATCAATACGCCTTGCAATGAGTTGATCCTAAGACTTTAAAGGAACATCGCACCTTGTCATCGCTCAATACGACTTCGCATCCATCCACTTCCTTTCCGGCCCTCGAGGCAGTCGAACAATTGACGAACAGTTTGGTTTTCAGGCCCCTGTGCCTTTCCCTGGCGCTCTGCCTTTGGCCTTGACGGACCGCCTCAGTGGTTCCTATAATTGCTGGACAAGCAGCAATCGCAGTGAGGATTCCAAGTACCATGATCTCTTTTGGACGAGGTGAAACGCCTGGACAGCACTTAGTAGCAGATTGCTTGCGGCTTGATTTGCGATGAGGTTGATGTGGTAGCTTGCGAGAGACGGCGGATCAAAGCTGCCCCAGTGTGAAGAGCAGAAATCTTGCAAGCATGTGAATCCTTACGAACGGTCATCGGCTGGGACTTCTCGATGACGTCCGTCGACACGACAGAACGCGACCTGCCTCGAGACGCGTCATTGTAGTGACCCGAATTCCAGAGGCGCATGCCGCCTAGGCCGACTCCGTTTACTTGCGCCTGCTGTCAATGCGCCCAACGTTCATCTCGTCCGCTTAAACCTGTTACTTCCGCTTAAACCTGTTACTGGACGCAGATCAGGCTCGGCACTGGGATGCATTACCTTCGCATCCCTACTACCTGCAGAATAAACCAGATCTATACCAATTCTCTCGATCCTGGTGCGGATTTTTGCATGAGTTACCCAAATACTAAGCGTAGCGCTCCGTCATCGCGCCAAGCCAGCTCTTGTTATTAGATACAAAAATAAGTACTTTGTTGCTTGAGCTCACCTAAGTTTGCCCATCAATTCATCAATCGATCGGAACTCCACGGCTCCATAGGGTATACAAAGAACAAAATCTGCAAACCCAATGGCTCAAAAGTAAGCTGCAAACCAAGCCTCTATCTCCTCAGCTTTATGCGTTTGTTCGGACTGATACTCTCTCCCAAGAGCCCCCGTCACCGACTATCCAGCTGAGGCGACCACATCCGAAAGCTCTACCAACCCAGTAGGCGACCGCAAGAAGCCAAAGAAGATTGACAACCGTGCTCTCCAGAAGGCGGCCCCTGCAGAGTTCTCCGAAGACGACGAGGACGAAGGTGCCCAGTCCGATCGTGCTCCTATGCCAAGGAGGACCGGAGGACGCAGGATAGTACCAGTCCACCAGTCTCGCATTACAGACCGCCCAGCGAAAGTCGGCGAGAAAGATAGCAGCTTGAAGATCAAGATCGAGTTGGACCTGGAAGTTGAGGTAGAGATTTACGCTCGAGTGAAGGGTGATGTGACCATTGGGCTGATGTAGCTTTTTTGTAGGTCGAGATCTACGCAAGAGTGAAGGGAGATGTGACGATAGGTCTGTTGTAAGATGTGAGTTGTGCATCTATCATCAGAACGAAGTAGTAATTTATCTTCCAGTACCACCTAGCTGCAGGCTCTTAGTCAGGCGTTGGAAGAAAGCGTACGAGAGCTACGAGAGTAGCATGAACGTGAACGCTGTTTGTTGTGTCTTCCTCACCCACTTCGATGCTGGAAGTTCTGGCTTGGAAGTACTAGAGGTGACTCAACGCGTTGAATTGCCATTTGTATATAGGGAACTTCTAGGAACGTGGATAAGTTGAATATCAACCTTTTTAAGATGCACCATACATCTACAGAACCAGTATACAGACCCGAAGATATATAGATGCAACTGAAGTACATGTCATTTGATACTAGTTAGAAGCGCATCTAATTATGCGCTGCCTCCTGCTGCCTTGTTGACGTGGATGTCTAAAGGTGCCGACACCAGTGCCGAAGAGAATGTTCCTTACATAAGTGACCACTTGCGTGCGCGTGGTCCCTAACCCCGAGCTTAGTTCCGTTGCTAAATCTCTTGGGAAAGTGCCACCAATTATGAGTCGACAATAACATGCGACGTATAATTTCAAACACAATGTGGCTTATTGGGGGTTCAGATAGAAAATCGGTGTCTCTCATTTCCTGGTGGAAGATCGTAAACAAGGTAGACTCAAGCCAGCCGCAACTCAAAGCATTCTTCCAGCCTCGCATTTAACTCAGCATCGACTAATGCAGAATATTGACCTATCCTCCAGGGGGACCATAATCACGCCTCCTCCGAATCCGCCAACGGTGAGCCTGCGGTGATCCCAATGAACGACCAGTAGGAAACAAATACCGGATCGGCCTCTGGACTTCCTCCCCCTTCCGATCCAGGGTTTGACCACCACGCTGAGGTCCCCAAGGGATCTTCATCTTGCCCTCACCCTCGAAAATGATAAGCCTCCTCGCCCAAATGTCGTCGAAGAACAATTTCTGCATTCCTGCTTCACTGCTGGTACAGTAATCGAACACTGATCGGTAGGTACCCTCCTCCATGTGTATCTCCTCCATTGAGAAGCTCTGGATTGGAGCGCTGCGCACAAGGGCAAGCAGTGCCTGTTCGGTGACGCGGACACCTCGAAGTATAAGCGTGTTCAAGCACGGCAGCGCGGCAGTCTGGGCAAGTGTTTTGATAAGCTGGGTGTCGTCCACAGCTACGTCGTGTCGGTACCGACACTGGTAGGTACTATACCAGTGTATCTGCAGTGATTCAAGCCTCGGAGATAGACCTATCAGCCTTCCCAGCCCGTCGAAATTTTCCTGCTGCGTGACCAAAGCTTGGAGCTCATCTATCGGTCCCTTAAGCTCTGAGTCGGTCAAAAGTCGATCCGCAAGACTCAATGATAGGGATTTCAACTCTTGCAGAGAAGGCGCCAGTTCACTTGCGTATGTTTCGATCTCCTTGAGTTTGTTAGACCCGAGGCTGCACCTGTAGGTAGAGTTGAATAAGTCCAATCCATCAACTCGAAGTTTACTGCCTGAAAGCGACATCATCGCTATCGAAAAGCAATCACTGGCAGCTGCCTACGGAAAAGTCAGTCCGCAGTCAACTTCTTCCCCAAATGGAAGTAAATCTCGCGTATGCCATCTTATAAGGGGGTTACGAGTGAAATACTAACCCATATGATCTTCCAGTCCCCACCGCGCTCAGGGGGCCGCTGCGTTACGGCGTCTTCACGAAGAACGACCACATCCAAGGTCAGAGATCGAAGCCTGTTAAGTTTTCCATTCGCAGCTAAATTTCGGAAAGCTTGTGTGAGCAGAGCAGAGTAAACCCCGGTCTCCTTGAGTAGAGTGTTCTCCTCTCTGCGCTCTTCCAAGGTGCGGATATCATCTTCGATTTTGGCAAGTTCCTCTGGGGTACATTGATGCTGGGTCGACATGGATAACGAACCGTTCGACTCTGCCACCCATCTCGCCTTGTTTTCTAAGATCGTTTGCAGCTGCTCCGTGTCGATGGCTATGGAGGTCAAGGTGAGATTCTCAACTAGGCGGCCAAGACCGCCTGGCTCGGTTAACTCGACGAGAGTTTCCAGGTCAGGCTTGGTAATGTGTACGTTCCTATTGACGAAGTGGGATTTGAATGTTGCTTGCGTAGCCAGAGCAGCTAGCTGACGGCTCGCTAGCCGCAGATTCCTAACATCTGGCAGAGAAAGTGGTAGCACTACTCGCTCGAATAACTCCGGTGGTAAGTTATCGATCGAGCGAGGCATTGCTTCGAAATATTATTTCGTCTAGATCGGGTTCTGTCGGGTGGTATACTAATTAGGGTATCTGTGCAACCGATGTGAGAAGAAAAGGGGATGAGAAGACGGATTGTTGGAAGAAGATTGGAAGTGCAGAGTCTCGCTGAATAAGGTCTCTTGTTGCTTAGGCGAATGGATGACTTGAAGTTGGAAGTAGAGGCCAGGACTGGGTTACTTCCCCTCCATTAATCTGAGGCCACCCATGCCGCTAGGCTGCCGCGGCTGCGCCACGCCGCCTTATTGGCTAGACATACAGATCCCACGCCCAGGTGTCGCTCACTTGGGACAGCAATGGAGTGAACCACATTGACAGGATCTCAGGCGATTGTCCAAGTCAAGCGAAACATCAGGATAGTACCAGTCATTGAATGCCTCTCTAATCTTGCTGCCTAGGGTTGGATCTACAATCAGCTTGCTTGGCTTCCGCGTTGACCACACCCTTCTCTGCCTGTGCTTCTGGTGCTTCCCGGTCCTTGGACCGATCTTGCGACATGGTAGGTTCCTGCACTTCGTTGGGGCGCTGTAGCCCCCGGTCCTTGATCAGAAAACACCCCAGGAGGCAGAGCCCGATGAAAGGCACATTCATGATAAAGACCGTCCTACTTGCATGCGCATAAGCCTGCAAGATCTCGTGCATCTGAGTAGGTGATGCCCCAAGTGTATCGAAATCCGGCGTTGAGTATGAAGACAGGGCAAGCGACGTAAAGCCTGATGGCAAGGCTTTCTTGAGCGAGTTCTGCAGTACTGCAGCAGAGATAGCCAGGCCTACAGCACCACCAAGGCTGCGTAAAAAGTTGCGATTCGAGATGACTACTGCACGTTGCGCCTTTGTGCAGTGTGCTTGCAGTGCTACGAGCGTGGGTTGAAAGACAAAACCCACGCCGATGCCCTGGATCACCAGGATGATAGCGATAGCGGCGATAGACGTATTGAGGTCGAACATGCAAGTAAGGCCGGCGCCTAAGGTCCACAGGAAGAAGCCAGACCAGATGACTTCACCATAGCGTTCTAGGCGGGATATATACTGACCTGAGAGGATAGAGGCCGTCATCTGCGCGCAAGGAATCGGCAATACCAGAGCAGCGGAGAGAATTGGTGACATGCCACGGGCATTTTGGAAAAACAAGGGGAGGTAATAGAGCTGAGAATAATACACGAGGCCAAAAAAGAAGTTTTGTAGAAGCATCACGCAGATTGGTGCGGATGTGAAGAGCGACACTGATCATATTAGCTTCATCGCCGTTGCATCCGTCATGGAACTCACATGGCATCATGGGTAGCACAGCGATCCGATACTCTATTAAGAGAAAGGAAAACATGCAACAGCTTCCGACGACAAGCATCGCAATGACCATTGCCGAATCCCAGGCAAAGTAGCTTCCACCTCCAGATACTGGAATAAGTATCAAAATAATCGCCGCAGACCCAGCGAGAATTCCCCAGTAGTCGATTTTCTTGCATATCGCCCGGTAGTCTGGCTTCGATGTGACTTTCGGCACAGGCAGCGTGAAGAAGCAAACGACGCAGCAGACCGCTGCAAGAGGGCTGATTACCCAGAATAATCCTCTCCAAGTTGAATGTTCCACGAACGCTGCGGCAGCAAATGGTCCGACCATGTTTCCAAGCCCAACACAGGATCCCAGAATACCTTGATACTTTCCGCGCTCTTTCAGGGTCACTACATCGGAGACGATCATCATGGCGAGAGAGGTGATGCCACCGTTTGCAACACCGGCTAGGCCACGGAATACATAGAGCATCGTAGCATTTTGGGACAAACCACAAAGTAAGTCACTGATGGTCAGAAGGCCAAGCGCTGAGATGAAAACGACTTTTCTCCCTAGCAATCTATTTTAGAGATTGTTACTCGAGTCATTCATTGAGATACTTACCGAATAGGTCTGACATGCGACCATACAATACCTGGAATACAGTGTTCGCGATCAATGCACTCGTTCCCGCCCAACTGACCGTAGCTTCAGCATGCAGTTCCCGCCCTATCGTAGGAAGCGCCACACCAATTCCATTTTGGTCGACAAAGCAGATAAACAGCGAGACTGCTAAGGCGCTGAATACGATCAAGAGTTCATTCTTGGGAAGCAGGTCGGTTTGGTCGAAGACAGCGGCTTCGGCAGCTTTTTGTCGATCTTTCATAGCCAGAGAAACGACACGAAGCACAGAAAACGCAATGCCTTGTGTACAGCAACCACGAATATGCGATGTATTAAGCTGAGAAAAATGCATGTCGTCTTTTGCCGCGGAACTTGCGACGATCGACTAGTCCGCCCCACTGTTCTCAGTACTTTCGGAGTCTTCGTACATCGCGCGCATCGGCCGCGGGCGCGCTCCGCGCGTCGGAGAACTCCCGAACACTACCACAGCATAAAGTGACAAAGTGGCCGTTGTTAGCAGCATGGCGATAGTCGGAGCTCCTATGTACGGAGGACCGCGCAGGTCGTGGAGAGATGTCTGGAGAGGGAAAGCGCTGTTGCCGTGCCTGTGCGGAGGAGATCCATCTTCGGAGCTCCGACGCTAACACCTGATAAGCCCTGCGACAAGCATCTTTCTCTATCTCATCTACACAAGCAGCTATGGAGAGCGCCACTTCTAAAGATGTTATCAAGATGATTGTGGTTGCACATATATGCTGCCCCGGTCGTGGGACGGCTCCATTGGACATCTTCAACACGATCTGAGCGAGGCACTACATCTGCACAGATGTCACAACTCCTGCGAAAAGCTAAGAATGCTCTTGGATCTCCCAAGGTCCTTCACAATGAGCAGCACAGCGCGAAAGGAGAAGGTACTTTGCGATACAATGAGGACTTACTTCCAAGTCCCGTTGGTAAGTACATCCTCACCATGGGGATCTTGTCGCTATCGACTAATTGCGACCAGGCGATAGACGCTGGAAGTGGGAGCATTACTTCGCGTACTATCTCACCATGACTTTCAGCCCTAGTAGCTACAACCTTGGTGCTACCCTGATATCCATTGGACTGGCATGGTGGCACGGCATGATTGCCGCAGTCATCGGTTCCGCCATATTGACTGTCTTGGTGGTACTCAACAGTCGCGGTGCCATCAAGTACTTTGTCGGGTTTCCCGTATACGTGCGCGCAGCAGCAGGCGTACGAGGCGCCAGTCTTTACATCCTAGTCCGCGCTATTGTCGCTATCATCTACTTTGCTACACAAACCTACTACGGTGGGCGCATCACGTCGGTCTTTATGCGCGGAATCTTTGGAAACGGCTACCATAACATTCCCAATCATCTTCCAGCAAGCGCTGGTATCACTTCTCGGGACTTACTCAGCTTCTTTCTATTCTGGATGGTAAATTTGCACGATATATGAAGTTAATATGTCACTAACTTCTATAGGTACAAATGCCCGTGATGTTCATCCACCCGAAAGTGCTTCGCCATCTTTTCGTTGTGAAAGCCGTGTACACAACGATTGCCCTCTTCGGCGTGCTCGGATGGGCAATCAGTGCAAACGGAGGAACACTCGGAGAGTTCAAGTACACCACGAAACAAGCTCGTCTGTCTGGTTCCGCTCTTGTTTGGCCAATGATTCAAGCCATCAATTCCGTAATGGGGGCACTCGCGCCTGTCCTAATCAATCAGCCCGATATTGCTCGATACGGCCACTCTTACAAAGACGTTACCTGGAGCCAGGGCATGGGCATTCTGATAAGCAAAGTATTGGTGATGTTTCTCGGTACCGCAACCACGTCTGCAGCTACGAACGTGCTCGGCGAAAGTTACTGGAATGTCTGGGATCTATACGGCGCCATCCTCGACAAGTACTGGAATTCTGCAGCAAGAGCCGGCATGGTGTTTGCATCGTTTGGAATGATGCTTGCTATCCTGATTACGAACGCTGGAAGTAACTCGCTACCAGTTGGTGCTGATCTAACGGGTCTTTTCCCGCGATGGCTCACTATCGTCCGAGGCCAGATACTCTGCGCGGTTTTAGCGCCGCTGCTCGTTCCGTGGAAGATTATTGCGAACGCGGCTTCTTTTCTCACTTTCTTGGGCTCGTATACTGTCTTCCTCATGCCGATCTGCGCTTGCATGATCGTTGATTACTGGTTTGTGAGGCGAGGTAACTTCCACGTGCCTTCACTATACGTAAACTCGCCCAAGGCTCCATACAGCTACTACAAAGGATGGAACCTGCGCATGCTCGCTGCTTGGGTAGCGGGTGTCGCTTTCACGGTACACGGAGTCGCTGGCTCGCTAAATCCCGGCTCGGTGTCGACAGCCAGCAAGAACATGTACAAGCTAGGATTTGTTCTGTCATTTCTTATGGGTGCGTTAGTGTATTATGTGCTGTGCTTGCTGTGGCCGGTACCGATTCTACCTGAGGGTGAAGAAAGAGAACTCCATTTTGAGGAGATGGCTGCCAACGAGGGCTTCTTTTCCCACGAGAGCGTAGCGACTATTACTGGGGTAGTTGACGGAGAAGAGGTGGATTCCGCTAGTACTCAGTATTATTCTACTCAAGGCAAAGAGGATAAGGTCTGAGTTGCTGGTAGGATACCATTATTTAGCTTATCGTGGGGGCGACTTTCCAAATCCGCAATGCCGTCATTCTTTCCATATAGACGCTTGTCAGCTGTTACAATGCTGCATCCATGTTGAGAGAGCTATTTGACCAACACACTGCGTATAGAAACCCTCAGTGGAATTTTGAAGCATCTATGGTTAACTTGATGGCGTTTCAGTACTCCGACATTTGCTGTCACGGCTCGCTCTGTGTATCTATGGTTCTTCGCGCAGCACAATTGGTTTTTGAGTGCCTCACGCGCAACTTCTTAGCTAGATCTGAGTATGCCTATGCAATCCACCCGGTCAGCTCTCTTGCCATATCGAGAGCGCCATGGTCAGCGAGATCCAGATGATCGAACAACGAGAAATCTGCCTGCGGTACATCCGAGCGGTAGCCACCTTCCGTCTGCCCTTCAGCATGCTCCGAAGCTCCCTGCAATGCTGCCATAGTAGCTTCCACCAACACGTCAAATGTATCTCTGAACCGCCGAATCCACGGTGCGCGCTCGCCCATGATGGAAAGCACGCAACTAGCAGCGCGTATATCGTTGCTGATGCCGATAGACCACAACTTATCTTTTCCGCGCCAGAGCACATACAGCAAGGTGATTCCTGAGACGAAGGCTGTGTGTACAGCAACAAAACTGTGTCCGTACTCGGGCGCCTGATGAAAGCGCTTATGTATCTGACATATTTGGCCGGCAGCTACTGCCGCCTTGTGGAAAGGTTCGCTGTTAGGATCGAGAATGGGTAAGAAAGGCTGCAGAAGAAGGCGGATATTGCGGTGGTAGTGCAGTGATACGCGATCATGCTCGCTCGCTTGTAGAGTAGGGAGCACGTTGTTCCGCCAAGTTTCCAGATCGGCCATAAGACGGTGCATCTTTGGTAGAAGAGCGATTGTTGGTTTGTCGACGCGGTAGACCTTGCGCTGGATCCGTGCTTCAAACACGTGTAGCTGCGAGAGAAGGATGAACTGGCTCAAGTTGGTTGGCGGAAGAGCTTGCTGCTCTGGAAATTCGTTTGTAGAAAGCGTCTCGGGAGGGAAGTTAAACAAGCGGTCGTCATCGTCAACGCTGGCAGGAAGTGGTTGGTCAATATCAGAGTCAGACAGGCTGACCGGTCGGCCTAGAGTTCCTGCTAGGATGCTTTCGAGAGAGTAAGTAGACCAGAATAGACGACGTCTCATCTGTGCTTCGAATGTTGGCAAACCACGGGTTGATGCTGCACGATGCAAACCAATGTCGGTTACTGTGCGCATCGCAAGGCCTGTCAGATGCCAAAGGCCGTTGCGAGATTCTGATCTCAAATGGTATAATATCAATAGTACGGTCGCTTCCAAGTTATGGATAGGTGATGCTTCCCGCACGCTTGCGACGTGCTGCATTGCAAAAACGTAGAACTGCTCTGGTGAAGTGTGCCGGTAGTCTTCAGTGAGGCGAAGATTTAAAGCACCGATGGCGTAGACCATGTATAGCACAAATAGCGCAAATCCATCTGAATCGTACGCAACTGATGAGTATGAAGATTGGTCTTGTTCAGTGTTCCTTCCTGCTCTTGTTCCGAGTGTATAGCGGCACCGATGAGCTTCCCATACATCTGACCGGAAAAGGAAAGGAAATCGCGGATGAATTCGACCCAGATATGCCTTGATTAGCTTCGCACCCAGGGATTCTGTAGGCGGCTCTGCTCGATTGAAATGCAATTCCTGCAAGGTAATTTTCCTCGTGGAATTACTACCGCTCACATGAGCTTCGTCATCATCATTGTTAGCGGCAGGTACCCATAGGGCCTTGTTCCAGGCAGTCGCCTGCACCATTTTTCCAAGGTCAGTCGCTAGAGCATACCCTGACGAGGAGCCAATGTACGAGGAGGTCTCTGTGTTGCCGCTACCAAGCGAGAGTATACCAACGATATCGGCTACATTGTGCTGGGCTTTGGAGTTCTGCTGCATTGGGCTCTCAACCTCCGAACTCGGTCGATCACGCGCAGATACTAACGGATGACCTGAAGGAGATGAGTAGTTGGCTCCCAATTCATGCTCCCTCCTGTTTTGATTTTGCTGACTTTCTATCGTAACAAGGCGCGTCTCCAGATAAGCAACTTGCTCTTCAAGTGCACGTGTATACGAGCTCCTTTGTGTTTCCCGTTGTGGTGGCCTGTGACAGCTGGCACCGGATTTTGCGCAATTCGAGCATTGCGGGTATGCGTTATCGCACTGTTACAGGCATTTGAGCTGTACAAAACTACATTCAGCGAGGTTTTGAAACTTACCCGCTGCTTTCTTGTCTTGCATCTGTCGCAAGCTGTTCGTTGACGTTTTCGTGGGTTACTATCGTCTAGCTCAGGAGATTGAGAAGTGCATGAATTGAAGGTATTCATCGCAGGTCGTACTGTAGCGCTGTAGACGATGATACCCAAAGTATAATAGATGTGGTATCTCGCGATTGATGAGTAAAGTATACTACGAACAGTATAGATTGGTTCAGCGTTCTTTAGCGATAAGGAAATGCACTATCCTACGTACATCCTAGGGGACATTTAGGCTACGCTAGCTTATCGCATCACACCGAGACCACCTTAACCGATAAGGCAGACGGTACATCTTGACACAGAAAGCTGCTACACTAGTGAAATAGGGTAACGTCTCAGTTGTTCCAGTGCTCTTATTACTCTGGCCAATCAATGAGGACGGCCTCTAAAGTAATATGAGAGTTTCTGGAGTACTACAGGCTTCAAGACGTTATCAAACAGTCCATGAACACCATACACGTAGCAAAGTCCTTGGAAGGCATCTCGAATGAAAGAACTTCCTCCATTCGATCCCTGGCCTACTGTGACTCTTGCCCTCCAGTCTTTGACCCAGGATAGTACGGAAACGTCGACCGGTAGTGCTTCGCAATGTCTCTTCGCGTAGCTACCCAAACGCCTTCTTTTTCCGATATGTATTGCATGAACTTTCGGAGGCTTTCTGATCGTCCAGGCTTACCAGCAATTCGTGAATGAAGGGGTATGGTCATCATCTTGCCCCCTTCGCGGTAAAGACAATCAAATGTGTCCTTCAAATATTGTTCATAAGTAGCTCCGGCACTGCTGACGAAACCAGGAAGCATATGGAATTTTCCATCGTTACCTTCACACTGTTAGTAGTCGTCACAACAGACTGTGCAGGATTTCACAACTTACAATCGTAGTTGTAGGGAACCATGAGCAAGCCTTCTTTCTCGTCGTCAGGCAAGTCTTTCTCCCATGGCAGATCGATCCAATACGGGGAATCTTCGTTGTATACCTCCGAAGTATAGAGCATCTTGTGGCCCATCTCTTTCCACATAATAGGGAGCAAATTTGCCGTATTTGGTGTTCCTCGGCCAAAATACGCCCCGACAGGAAACTCGCCTGTTCGCGCGTCAGTTTATACAAAGTTTGCGAGAAGAAAATGTCCCACCCGTTGCTGCCTCTAGAGCCTTGCAGGTCTTCTTGATATACTCCTTGTCGTCTTCTAAAGAATAATTCCAGATATCCAGCCATCTGTATCCGTGCGCGCCTATCTCATGACCATCTCTTACACATGCTTTAGCAAAGGTGGGGTTCCTTTCCATCGCCACCGCGATCGCCCAGAGAGTCATGTTCCAGCCAAATTCCTTCATGAGACGGTGGATCCGCCATGCGCCACAGCGACTGCCATATTCGAAATCTTGCTCGCCATTCAAGTGTCGGTATTCTCTACCACCACCGGACGGTCCCTTCTCCCAGAGATACTCTTCGCTAGTCTTATCTCCATCAAGAGGGTTGCGCTCTCCGCCCTCTTCGTAGTTAAGCACGAATGAAACAGCGATGCGTGCACCATTTGGCCATTGTGCATCGTGTCCATGCTCTCCAAATCCTGTCATAGCATTAGCTAGCGACACACTTAGGTATTGATTTATTTCACCTTCGAAATCACGGGGCAGCTGGAGGGACTCCTCGACGTGAACCATGATCAGATTTATTTACTCTCAAAGGGTTGGTTTTTGGTGTTGATCCGTATTTGAAGCACTGACATCGGCTGAGTGCGGAGAGAGCGTTTCAAATCTCTTGACGCACGTCTTATACCTAAAGTATGTAATCGCATTTTGAGCTCCAATTCCATCGCACACTTTACAGACACTTTGCCTATCATTTTCGGTATCAATGTAGGATGACCAAGCACAATTAGAGCACACCTTATCGGATTATCGGGCAGTTGGACGCCTTTGCCGACAGCCCCACCTTTCACCCTTGGCTACAGCTTATCGCTTATCACTCCGTCGGACCTCCGAAAACACCTCCCGAAATTGGTTGTCGACAATGGCTATTCACTGCCGCCGAGTATCGTAGGGCGAATCATACGAATCATACGATAGCAAAGCATGGTTTAAAGGTACACATCGGAGAAGAGCGGCTATCGGGATACGCGCACGTCGGCCGTCGAGCGCGACATACGATGCATACAAAGGATGCTTTCTACTTGCATTATAAACTACGATATCATATATTGATACAACGTAGAGTCGAAGCAGTCTTTTGATTTTCTAGCAACCATGTCTGTCTTCTCTCTCGATGCCGCCCAAGGGAACCCGGTCAATTCCGAGACGGTAGACAAATTGTGCTCCCAACTCGGAGTTAGTATCGATGCTTCGGAGAAGGATGCTTACACTCGTCTTTTGGCTGTTTTTCACGATGCTAGCGAGCAACTAATGGCAATGGATGGTAGGGTAGTTCTTGTCTCAATGTCATGTCTCGACATTTGCTGACAGCGAGACCCAGATTATGTCCCATCGGTTGATCAAGAACGCTTTCCAAGGGAGGATGTCCATTTTCCCGAGAAAGCTGACAACTCCCACGGCGCCTGGGCATGGAGGTGCCGAATTGTAGACAAGCAAACCAAGTGCAGGAAACTTCAAGGCAAGAATTTCGCTATCAAAGACAACGTTGCGGTCAAAGATGTTCCCATGCTACTCGGTACCAACTTCATCAAAGGATACGTGCCAGATTGCGATGCAACGGTCGTCACACGAATCCTTGAAGCTGGAGGCGAGATCTCAGGCAAGGCTGTGTGTGAGAACATGTGCCACTCAGCCACGAGTCACTCATCAGGTACTGGTGTGGTCGAGAACCCTTTTGCCAAAGGTTACAGTTCCGGTGGTAGCTCAAGTGGTTCAGGTGTACTGGTCGCCCTCAGTGAGGTCTGGGGTGCGATTGGTGCAGATCAAGGTGGCAGTATACGCGTCCCTGCAGCCAATTGTGGTATCGTGGGATTCAAAACGACCTTTGGGCTTGTCCCGTACACAGGTAGCGGAAGCAATGAGCCTACTAACGACCATTTGGGCCCTATGACTCGTACGGTATTAGACAACGCCATTTTTCTCGAAGCCATTGCCGGCAACGACAACATAGATGACCGCTCTTTTGCCGCGCCTCATCCGTCCAAGGTCCCCGAATACAGTACAGTACAGACAATTCCTAACGACAAGCCGCTTTCAGGTAAGAAGTTTGCGATCATCACGGAATCCCTCTCAACTCCGGCAACGGATCCTCGCGTCATCGAGACTTTCAGAGCCGCAGTCTCAAAATTCCAGGAGCTTGGCGCTACGGTGGAGGAAGTATCAATACCGATCCATTCGAAGGGCGCAGCAATATGGACCGGCATAAGCAAAGTCGGAGGCTTTCTTGCAAAGACTTCAGGCTCATTCGGCAGGAGGGGCCACCAAATGCTCGACCTCAACGCCCTTTTACATCCTATTGCCCAGGAGAATTGGAATGAGGCTTACGTCTCGACGAAGAACATTTACTTGAACGGTTTATACGCTGTACAGCATTTCCCGTTACTACTCGCCAAAGCCACAAACCTGTCTCGTCAACTACGAGACGCATACGATACAGCGCTCAATGAATACGATCTCTTACTTACGCCCACATTACCTTACGTCTCTACCAGTCATGCAGCGCCTGATGCTGCACCGCTTGAGCAGATCAAGAAGCAAGTTGGATTGACATCCAACACAGCACCATTCAACCAGAGTGGTCACCCTGTGTTAGCTATGCCCATTGGAATGTTACCAGTATTGGAAGGGCCGGGCGTGCAGGACAAAGTCAAGTTACCAGTCAGTATGCAGATCATAGGCAAATGGTGGGAGGAGATGGGGGTTTATGAGGCAGCTTTTGCATGGGAGAGGGCGAATGACTGGAAAACGATGTGAGCAGCCAAACCCTCATGACTAAAGAACTGAGTATCGCATCTATCGATAAGCCTCGTTTCTTCAACAAAACGCGTAGAACGTCATGATACCTTTCTCTTGACCGTTAGCCTCTACCCAAATGACAGCATTTGTGCTCTCATTTGATGCATGACCAGTCCCTCGAGCACGCCACGGCGAAATGGTGTAGTCTGTTGTCTATCTATGAAATCATGTGGCTTGACCTGCCGTTTCAATGGTTATTGTTTTTCTCTCTCATCCTGGTGTTCTAGGGTGTAGGCCCGACTTGATACCGAACAACCACATTCCAGGGTTACCACGCCACTATTGTTAATGTTGGTTTTTATTGCGTCTTAATATAAAGGCTGGAATGAAAGAAATGTCTGTATATAACCAGAATCAATCCAGCAGCCCTCGCGCATTGCCTGAGTGATTCGCAATTGGGTTCTACTGTTGCACGGGAAGGCTAGGGTAAGCGGCGGGTAGTAGCGCAGAAGCACGCGATTATGCAGGTAAACTTGCGATGTAGGCAATTTTTGAGTATCCAAACTTGTTTAAGCATTTCACCGGCATCCCACCGAAATGAATATGATGGGCGCAGCAGCGAGACTAACTACAGTGGGCAGGCGATCGGACCAATCTTAACGCACCTACAATACGGAGGTTCGAGCGTAGCCGTTTGCAGGCAGAAGCCCTGAACATCACTTAACGCCATCCGGACTTTTTGCAACCGCGGAAGTGTTCCGTGAAGCATTACTGATGAACAATTGAGGCTCAGGGCGCTTACATGTGCATGTACCTTCCCTGATCAGCGAAAGTAGAATAAAGTTGAAAGCTATAAACTGGAAAGATGCCCAAGATCCAAACGGTGTGGCTGTTTCGATTCATTCGGTTTCCTTAACAACCGTCAATCGTCCAAGATGCGTTCGTCAGTCGTCTTCGCCCTATCTGCTCTTGCAGCGACCGCACTCGGTGCACCAGCTGCTGAGAACCGTACTCTCGATGAAATCTACCAAGCTGCCCTAAAAGAAGGAGGAGTTGTCACCCTCTGGCACGGAGGCGACGAGAAGAATCAGCAAGATGGCCTGAAGCAGGCGTTCGAGAAGCGTTTCCCTGGAATAACCCTCAACGTGACTGTCGACCTTTCTAAATACCACGACGGGCGCCTCGATGATCAAATCGCCAACGACAACGTCTACGTTGACAGCATCATCCTGCAGACGCTGCACGATTACCCTCGCTGGAAGAAGGAGGGTGCTCTTCTCAATTACAAGCCCAGCGAGTTCGCGAACATCGCATCGGAGTTCGTAGACCCTGATGGTGCCTACTACGGTTACGCTATCTTTGGCTGGAGCACGACTTGGAACACCGCCAAGTACAATGGCAGTCTGGCCGACTTCTCTGATGCGTTGTTGCCCGAGTTGAAGGACAAGCTTATCCTCACCTACCCCAACGATGATGATGCCGTTCTGTACGCTTTCGATCTTATGTAAGTGCTCAAAGTGTAGGTGCGATAAATCATCCCTAACAGCAACCAGTGTCAAGAAGCTCGGTGTGGAATGGTTTGATGCTCTCGTCGCGCAGAACCCGACTTGGGTTCGTGGAAGCGCTACGCCTGGCAACCAACTCAAATTGGCAAACACCTCATATGTCGCTGCTTTCGCAACGGGAGGTGCCGGTGGCGCCAACGTGAATACCTCTAATCCTACGGACGCGCCCTTCGTTACCTGGCCGCAGACCGCAGCCATCTTGAAAGATGCTCCCCACCCCGAGGGCGCCAAACTGCTCCATAACTTCATCCTCAGCGATGAGTGGCAGTTTGCCTCACCCCAGTGGACCGTCCGCATTGATGCACCTGCTGATTTCCCGAACATCTTTGAGGAGAAGAACACCAATGTAACTAACTTCCTACCGTGGATGCTGGATAGGCCCAATGTTGAGAGGCTCCGTTTCTGGTATGAAGCGAGGCTCGGAACTGCGCAGGGTCTTAGTCCACTTGAGGATGATTTGTAGATGTGGAAAGTTGGCAGGTGATGTGATGGAGCCGTATGCTTCGATTCTGTAAATAGCTCTTGCCGCTCAATTCAACATGAAATGCACTCTATGCAACTTGGCCGTCTCGGTATATTCAAGAGAGATTACTTCGCCTATTTTATCTGGTGACCTAGTAATTGACGAATGTAAGAGACGCGCACGTATCATTCATGGTCGTAGAAGTTCTTGCCCACCTCATAGCTCTGGGTCAAATTAGGATGTGACTCGATACCCATGAATCCAACCCTATGAGCAAACTCACCATGAGCAAGCTAATAGGTAAAGAGGGCTCAAGGAGCTCGGTGAGAACAACTCAGGCTACATGCATACAACGTGAAGGAAAAGGAAAACGAGAACAAAGGCACACGAAGGGATAGTTTGCAAATCATGATTCTATTCGTCTAGCGAACAATATTCACATCAAGAAAATAATATATACACTCAAGCTCCAATCCTTCACATTTCTTCCCCTGTTCATCAGTAGGACTTCATCCTAATCCCATTTACACCTGCATCTAGAAGGTGAGGGTGTTACCTGCGGTGCCGACAACGGCGGCCTCGACAGCAGAGGCCTCAATGAGGTCATAAGTATACGGGACCGAGCTGAGAGTACCCTCAGGGGCGGTGTTCTCAGCACCACCAAAGTCGTTGCCGCTGGCGACAGCGCCGGCATCGTTGTCGACGCTGTAGAGGGGCTTCTTGCTATCGACCCAGACGTTGTTCTCAACGAGGACCTGAGCACCAAGACGAGCGTTGATACCGTCTGAGACAGCATTGTAGTAGTTGTTGAAGAAGTGGCCGGTTCCGAAGCGGAGCGAGGGGCCGCGGGAGTTGATGTTCTCCCAGTGGTTGTTGTGGTAGGTCACGCGGAGGTGGCCGGTGTCCTCATCGGCGTTGCTGTCGGAGTGGCCAACGAGCGAGGCCTTCCAGTGGTCGTGGAACTTGGTGTTGGAGATGGTGACAAAGTCAGCAGCGTGGGTCAAGTCAATGAGACCATCGTAGTAGTCCTTGTCGTGGTCACGGTCGGAAGAGACGTCGAGGTGGTCAAGCCAGACGTTCTCGGACTTCTGGACGGCGATGGCGTCGCCACCGACAACCTTCTGGATGGCAAGGTTACGGATGATGACGTTCTTCACTCCCTTGACAGTGATGGTGAAGTTCTCGAGCACAACGGAGCTGTCCTTGCCGAGGATGGACTTGTTGGAGCCGACCTTTACGTTGTCGCCGCTTCCCGTGATGCTGGAAGTGATGGTGATGACAGCGGCCTCGTCGCCCTCGACAGCTGCCTGGAGCTCTTCGAGCGAAGCGACAGACACAGCAGAGCCACCAGCTCCACCAGTGGTTCCTCCGTTCTGGCTGGCATAACCGATGGGGCCGTCGCTGCTGGTGGAGTTGCCGGAGCTAGTGCCGTTCTGGCGAGCATAGATGCCATTCTTCTTGATGGTAGGTGTAGGTGCTGCCAGAGCAAGGGCCGAAAGGCCGAGCGGGATGAAAGATGAAAACCTCATTGCGTCGAGCTGATGAAGAAAGAGTGACGAAAAGAACAAGTGAAGGACTGGGAAGCTTGTTGAAAGAACGAAAAGACAGCGTAGGCTGGAGAACAGTCTACTGAGAATTTTTCAAGGTCTTATACCTGCGCAGCACATCACCTCATTCCGATGGGGAGCATGAAGCCGCGCGCTCCTGTGTAATCGCTGTTCCAGAAAGGGCATAATAGTGGTACCAATAGCGGCGTATGTTTCCACAGAGACAATCCACCAATCACTCGAGATACAGCGAGCGGGAAATGGTTCGTAGGATCGGGCAATTTCCCTATAATGACAAGCTCTTAAGGTGCCATTTTCTTGGCTGATTTGGTGGGCGCGTCTTTGTTTGTTTGAAACGTCGTTTTCCAAATGTGGGCGGATTTTGGTCTCCACAAACCGCTTGGCAGGGGTAGTAGCAGGGGTTGTTGAAACATCGCCTCCATCGCGAACTTTTTCCCCTAGATAGCGCGAACGGGGTGTGCAAGCGAACGCGAACCACGTCATGCTATTGTGTCTACTGTGGTAAGCTCAAGAGGCCTCTAGAGCGTTCGTGTATGTACGAAGGTCCGGAGTCCCGGGAGCAGGAGCAATGCGGCTTGCACTGAGGTTGAACTGAGTCATGTGAGGGCCAAAAGCAAGCACCTATTGACAAGCCTCCCTTCTAGGAATGTATGTTACTTACAATTGGCACGACATAGCAGTCGGGTTGTCGGAAGTAGAACATGTTGGAGGTTGTGAGAACGATGTTGGGGCTCTGGCGCGTAGCCCACAACAGATCAACCATTTCTGAACATGGACGACGAACGTTGGTTGCTTGACTATCAGCCTGGATCTCTACTGATCGTTGCGAGAGTCGCGAGTGGCTTGGATGTATAGTGTTGTGAAAGCTCAGTAGCTATTACATGTTCATTTGTGTCTGCAGCGGCCATGTGCAACTTTACATGCAGTAAGCGCGCCACGTAGATGCTCTTGAGCATCCGTTAATTTGGGTGAGGCTTGAAACAAAGTTCTTTGACGGGGTTCGCGCTGTGGCTAGCATACCCTTTTCCATATGGCCAGGGTTCAAAACCTGTAAAGTCCGTAGTATGGTTCCGAGTGGATGAGTTGGGGGCTGGGGTGAGTTTGAAGCGAGCTCAGCGCAAAGTCAGGCATATCTCTTCAAGATTGGCCAAAGGGAATCAGATTATTGACTTGATGAATCAATGCATCCGGGAATGAGGACAGCTTCTTTTACGGGAGATGTAGGTTATATGGTATCTAGATATTTAAGCACATTCTGTTGCTCTTTAACTAGGACCGGCAACTCAATGTGCTGTAGTGTGACTGGACACTCAAAGGGCCATATTACAATTGATACATCAACGCTTTGGTGGTGGGGGTGGAATTCTGTTTGCGGACTACGTTGCAGGTCAATCTGGGGGTCAATATATCCACACGTGACGTGACATCATCGTCCAGGCGGCTATCATCGTCAAAGAAGACAGAGTAGCAACGTAAACAGGCAGCAACACAAACGCCACTTACCTGTCCGTCACTATATTCAATTCCCGAACACGACTCCATGACAACCCACGCAATTGAACCACCCCTCCAAAGCCACTCACTAGTATCACGCTCAAAGGTCGAACCTCGCAACGCGCATCCTAAGTTGACGCAGCCCACGACAAGATTTCCCCCACGGTTCAGTCCATCACAAAGCATATTACTCTCAACATAACACAATCGCAAAGATGCCACCCATCCAAATTCACAAAAACGACCCCATAACAGCCGCCAAACCCTCCGGCACCACCCCTCAAACCGCGCAAGACACGCCCCAAAACCCACCGCCAACACGCACAACCCCCGCCTCCGCCCCCGCAACCACAACCGCAGACGCCTCCCTCCCTCCGCCTCCACAGCCAGGCGCGCGCCCTCTCGCCCCTACGGCATCCTCCAACACAGCCAGCTCCGACCCTCCAGCGCCCCAGCCAGGCTACACAGCAACACACCTCACAACCGAAACACGCCTCTCCGGCCCTCCGCCTCAGTACCACATCCCGCCGCCTAGCGACGCACAACTCGCCGGCCGCTCGACTGTGCCGTCGACTACAGCTAGCGGGCCAGGCCCGACGAGACTGGACACGGGTGCAGGAGTGCCGCAGGCGTCGCCGTTCCAGCAACAGCACAGTGGCGGTGCGGTGCCGAATCCGAGGAGTAGCTTGGAAGGCCCGCCGGGGTACCAGCAGGCGCCTGACAACTCACCGTATGCGGTGGGGGGAGGGTCGCTGGGGACAGGAGGCGTGAGTGGGCTAGCTGGTGGGACGGAGGGAGAGGGTGTTGGGCAGCAGGCGTGGAATATGTTGGCCAAGGCGGGGGAGGCGCTGAAGAAGGGAGAAGAGGCGGTTTGGAAGGCGGTTAGGGAGAAGTGAGCGTTGAATGATAATAATAGTGCAGAATAGCCGAGCAATGACTTGTTGAACAACTCAGGCGAAGGCGCTGCTGGCTTCCGTGTTAGATGGAACACCAGTAAGCATTGGGGCACGTGGCACCGTGTCAAGTATGAAAACATCAGACCGTGGACCAGAGAGTAGGCATGTACATCACATAGCATCATATGAATCGTATGAGAAACCAGCATGAACTTCTATAAGTGCACTATTTTCCCCAGCACCAGCGATAGCAAAGTTACAGTAAAGGGAAATGACATGTAATACAAGATGCCGTGATAGGGAAAAAGATGTGCCAGGCAAAGTAAAGTACAAGGTGTATTACCACCGACACGTGCTTTTCGTTACCCGGGAACAAGCTTCTGCCCAGGATACGGGCATCGTATTGCTCCTCAACCACCACCACCGCGAACCTCACACCGGGATCAAGTCACCCCTCCACATCGATCGATTAGGGTATCCGTGATTGTTGTGAACGAGACGCTTATTTGAACTTCTTGCCGAACATGATGAGCTGCACCTGGTCGTAGATGGACAGCACACCAGCACCGGCGACACCACGGAGGATGTTGGCACCAGCACCCTTGAAGAGAGACTTGACACCTTCGGCGGCGATGATCTGGCGGGCGGCATCGGCGGAAGACTTGTACTTGACGGCCTCACCGGAGGTCATCATCATACGACGACGGATGGTGTCGAGAGGGTAGGAAGCGATACCAGCACCAGTGGTGACAGTCCAGCCGAGAGCGAAAGAGGCCAAGAAGTTACCCTCGAGAGGGCCGACAAGGACGACGGGCTTGATGGAGTCGTACATACCGAAGTACAGACCACGGTAGACGACTATACCAAGAACGGAGGGCATGAAACCACGGTAGAGACCGGCAATACCGTCGGAAGCGAGGGTCTTCTTGTAGACATCGACGAGACCGTTGAACTGGCGGTCACCACCCTTCTTGGCGTTCTTGGCGTCGTTGGCAAGACGGGTACGGGCGTAGTCGAGGGAGTAGACGAAGAGAAGGGAAGTGGCACCAGCAGCACCACCGGAGGCCAAGTTACCCATCATCCACTTGGCGTAACCGTCACGCTCCTTCTTGAAGGCGAACATGCTCTTGTAGGTGTCACGGAAAGCGAAGTTGAGAGCCTGGGTAGGGAAGTAACGGATGACGTTGGCAGTGTTACCGCGCCACAGCGAGAGGACACCCTCCTGCTGGGAGGTACGGCGGAAGCACTCCACGATACCATCGTACTTGCGGTCGAGACGGCCGGTCTTAAGCATCTCATCCTAGAACGCATCGTGGTCAGCGGCGACGCCAGGAGATAGATAGGCAATGGATCCGACATACCTGGTTCTGGATGAGGAGCTTGACACGCTCGATGGGGGCGGCGGCGGTCTTCGAGACGGCGGCAGAGACACCACCCACTGTAGATAAGGAGTCAGTAATCGCGTTTCGACCGTAAAAGTTTTCATCTCTTGCGCATCGATGCCGAAGCTCAATTGTGCCCCGGAATCGATGGCAATGGCGATGGTAATGAAGACGTACTCAAGAAATCGACCACGAAGCCCTGCGCGTTGAGTTAGCAGCTGTGCGGAAGGTTGCTATCGCTATCAAAGCCCAACCCACGGCCATCCTCCCAATCGCCAGAAGCCCAATTCCATCTCACAGTATCGTCGCGATGCTCGGGAGACGTCGCGCGGTGCCGTTGAGATGGGATCGATGTCCTCGTGCGGTTGGGGGTTGCGGATATGGCCAGGTGTCGGAAGCTGGATATTGGTGGGGAATACTCACGGGCATGCCCATGAAGGACTTGTCGCCCTGGTTTACTTCTCCCTTGGCCATTGTGTCGGTGTGGAGAGGAGATTTGATAAAGTGAGGATGGATGGAGGTTGTTGAGGATCCGGGAGTATTTGAAGGGCAGCAGGAGCGACGCAGAAATCTTTCGCCGCCCGGGCCAACACGCTCTTGGCGCGCTAGTCTGCCTTGGTCGACCGCTTCTCCGGCTGCTGTCGAAACCTCGGGGAGGGCGGATTTTCGGTTGCAGTAGCAGCGGAGTGGCAGCGCTATCTTTACCGGGCGTGCATCACGGTGCGATTCGAGCACTGTATCTCCCGCGTTTGACTGTGGCATTCCACTGCTACCACAGCGGCGCTCCTCTACTGCTGCCTCCACGCCTCCGTCTTCATCACAAGCCACGGGCCTAACCGCGGACCCCTGCCCGTTGCTGTAACAACTCGTCGGATACGTTTTCGCGCAACAACCGCACCCTGCCCTCCCACGGATTCGATATCTCACTAAATCGAACCCAATCACGGGGTACCCACAGCTTCGCAATTGCCATTGCCATTGCTGGCTGCTCCGGCCTCGATCCGCGCGCCGTCGCGAAAAAAGGCTCAGGCCTGGATGGAGATAGGGGTCGGGTAATCTCGGGCCGCTGGAGCCAATGATCGCCCGGGGGCAGCAAAATCTGCGACGACGCCGTCCTCCAGGGTCCGAAATGGCAAAGATACTTCGTACCTGGTTCCGCATGCCGACGTCGATGCTGCTGTCGTGTGCAAGTTCTTCCGCGTGCTGGGGTTGATCCCACAGCCAGACTCCAGCATGCTGATAGCAACGACGCGGAACTTCATCACCAGCCTACCGGGTGTGGAAACCCGGTTGAAAAGAAAAAAGGACACGGAACCCTTCCCGGCCATGCTGATACATGTATAGTTTGACCCCGGCAATCGACCCCAAAGGTATTGAGACCATGTTCGGATCTATCCTCAACTTCAACTGTTCTTCTGTATTTGATTGACCCGCCGGTCGTTGAGCTCGCAGAAAGGCGGCCCTCCTATTTTAGCAACTCTAGTTTTGACTTGAGCAAATTGACCCTATAAGAATATATTAGAGTTAGGTAAGGGTAAGGCGAATTTTAACCATCTATCTCCCTTTTGATCTTCAAGTTCAATAGTCAATCTATCAACTTATCAAGCGCATACTCGCCTGTCAATTTCAAACTTTGAGTATCAATTCGTACATTTCGTCCTCCCTGCTTCCACGTCACTCCAGGAAACTACGTTCATATGATTACACTCAACACGTAACAAGGCTATACTGGACGCTCGATGGAAACTGGTACAAGATGCTGCTATCATTTCCTCTCATACGCAGAGCTCTAATTAGCATCCCATCACTAGCGATACTTCCTCCCACATCCTCCTAAAGCTCCCTCAGCACCCTCACTCTCCCCTCTATAGCCCTCTTCGTAACCCCAATTTCTCTCGCAGCATCGAAACCATGCGGAACGCCCGGCCAAAGATGGAACTCAACGTTGGTCCCCCCACCAGCCAATCTCTCCGCGAATCTCTGACATTCGTCTTTGAACTCATCCATCTCACCAACTTCCATGTACGCCCCAGGCAGACCCTTCAAACTCTCCGCCCTCCCTGGCGCCGCATAGCAACTCACATCCGCAGCAGCATCACCCGCCTTTTCCTTCCCGACGTACGCTTCCCAGCACAGCGTCAGAAATTGCACCGTGCGCTGGTCCGCATCCCATGCCGGATTCTGCGTGATGGAGCGGTCGTCTAGCATGGGATACACCAGCACCATTTTCTTCAGGCCTGGCGAGAATCCACGGTCCCGCGCGAGCAGAGCAATACCCGCCGCCAACCCTCCGCCGGAACTTTCGCCCATGATTGCGATGCGGGAGGCGTCGACGCCGAGAGAGGCGGCGTTGGAAGAGAGCCAGGTCAGCGCGGCGTACCCGTCTTCAAGAGCGGCGGGGGCGGGATGTTCGGGTGCGAGGCGGTACTCGACTGAGAAGATCTGGACGCCAGTGAGAACGACTAATTCAGAGATGGCGCGTTCGAACATGGAGACGGAGTTTCCGCAGTGGCCGCCGCCGTGGAAGTGGAGGACTGCTGGCCTATCTTGGCTTCCTTGGTCGGAGTCTTGTGTCTGTGGTGATGTGAAGCGGATCACATCGATAGGGGCACCGTCGGAAGAGGTTATCGTGTAAGATTTTTGCGTGACGGTGGGCTGGGGTGGGAATTGGGCGAAAAGAGTGCGGATCATCGTCTCGGTGCTCTCGCGCATCTCTACGATGGTTCCGAGAGGAGGAGGTGTTGCGTCGGCAGGGAAAAAGGACGAGACCCATTGTGCGTATCCAGGGTCGAGGGCGGG
Source organism: Paraconiothyrium brasiliense (assembly GCA_025388405.1). Lineage (NCBI taxonomy): Eukaryota > Fungi > Ascomycota > Dothideomycetes > Pleosporales > Didymosphaeriaceae > Paraconiothyrium > Paraconiothyrium brasiliense. The sequence goes on from JANBXC010000008.1 coordinate 974,029, forward strand.
AGCTACTGGTGGTAAAGGTGCTTTGTTCGCTTCATTGGACTTTGCTTGTTCTGCCGCGATAGTGCTATCATTTTCGAGCGACATGTTTAAGTGTTTTCCGCTATTTTCCAGGATGATAATAAATACACGTTCGCTCAAGCCTTGTTAAATCGAAACCTGCGTTTAGTGAAGGTGGACTTGTTGTATGAATGGAACTGTTCACCGAAGCTGCGACTATATATTCAATGTTGCCAAGGTAGTACGCACGTCCGCAAGGCCCACGTATGTCCCCAGGCAGCAACGTTCCCCGTCCGAGCGACAAAATGCGAACACGCTACTTGAACAATGCGTAGCCTTTTTCCGAAACGGTACATGCGAAGGTAGATGTACTGCCATTTGTCAGCTCGGCTCGCAACAACCCCACCCACCTCCAATATTTACAAATTGAAATTGATGGACTTAGCAAGTGAACTCAGCAGATCTACTGTGACATCTGCCCCACATTTCCGCAGGATTGCAGGTGTTTGGAGAGACAGAAAGGACCACAGCAAGGATCACAGCAAGGAGCACAACAAGAGAACATAGTTCCTTACAATGACTGCTCATACACATCAGATCAAGTGGTATCATTGGTCGGTCTAAATTACAATACATTCGACGGAAGCGTGCTCTCTTTGCATATGCTCGGTTCGTCTGCGTTAAGGTCCCCATCACTACATATTGATAGCATGGTAATAAGATATCTATTAAGCGAGCAAGCGGAAGGATCAGAAGGGCGGTGACTCCGGTCGGTCGATCGCCAACGAGAAGTAGTAGTCCGTCAACGCATTCATTTCGTCCCCAAAACTTGCGCCATCCTCACCTAGCGAGGACTTCGCTTCAATCTTTGCCAGATACAAATCTTTCTTGTAGCCGTCGAGCCTCGGAATGCTCTGACTTTCCGTTAACGGCTTCGCTATAGATCCGAAAAGAGCTTCATCACAGGTAAGGGAGCCTTCACTGACGAGGTCGTAGCCCAAAGCTCCAAGTTCCCACGTCCGACCGCAATTGAGACAGTCAAAGACGTCAGTCTTTGGAGGAAGCTCCCCGTCATGACCACATCGTCGACATGTGAAGGCGCAGCGATCACACAGAGGGCGGAACGGGAAACCATCGTCAGCATGGCCGAGAGGATGAGCAGCACGTCCGCACCGAGAGCAAGGAACTTTTCCTGGTGGCATCTTCAGGTTTACAGTTCCAGCTTCCCATTGCAAGCGTAGCTCATCTGGAATACGGTCCTTACTTCGACCAGAATCACCGATCTCCTCACTGGTGATCTTGATAGTGTCCGATCCGCGGCCAAGGCATGGCAAGCATGGAGATTTTGGCGTTTTGGAAAACTTGAGTTGAAGTTCTAGCGCTTGTTCACGGAGGAAGGGTGCGTCCACACTCGTGTCGTAGGGTCCGACATAGTACGGACCCTGCACCGCTTGTTTGATAGGGAATCCTCCCATAGGCATGATCATCATTTGGCCAGTCTCAATGAGCTCTTCGGCAGCGGCGACTCCAGCTCCGGCGGCTGCGAATGTTGATGCTTGTGGCTCGTAATCGGGATCATTGTCTTCGTATGGTATAAACTTCATCCTTTCCGCATTCCTGAGCGAACACTCGTCTCGGCCAACTTCAAGAACGTTGAGAGACCCGTTGACTTCTCCCAGCAAGAGCCGGCTATGATCCGGGCTAAAGGCTCCGGACATGACACCAGAGTCGAGCGTAACAAGGTCCTTAACAAACGTATCTTCTTCTGATCGTGCCACGTTCCAGACCTTGACTACACCGTCAGATGATCCACTGTAAAGCCGCGTGGCGTTGTCGCCCCAACTAAGGAAACGAACGCCGGTGTCTGTCTCTTCGGGATCAACGCCCTCCTCGAGAGGCATAAGGGAATTACCATGGGCGAGCTCACGCAGAAAGTGGCTTGAGTTGCGGATGTCCCATACGTATGCTCGTCCACTTGTACATCCAGCAGCGACTAGATAGTCATCCCCAGGACTGTTCAAGTTAGTCAAGGAACGTGCTGTGGATCGGAAGTTAACATCTTACCACCACACAACATCATTGATATCTAGCGCTCGGCACTCAAGCTCCATGAGTGTGCTGAATTTATCGTCCATGGCGTTCCCTTGTTCATTGTATAGCCGGACAGTCGAACGCATTCCTCGGTTGGTGTTCTGACCTGCTACAGTCGCAACTGCCATCCAGCGTTCCCTTGGATGGAAAGACAAGTCAAACACATTCTTTCCCGAACCCCATATATTGAGTTGCTTGTTCGCATTGATGTCCCATAAGCATATGTCTCCGTTCATATCCCTTCCATCTTGGCGTGCATTGGCACCAAAACCGCCCAGCAGAAGATATTCGTATCTGGGCGAGAAGTGGAGCGCCATCGGCTGGATCAAAAGATCAGGTCGAGCGGCGGCTTTCTCGGAGCTGAAGCTACTCGTGACTGGCGATTGTGTCGGATCATCATCGTGTAAGTTCAACACCTTCACGGCGTTGCCCGTGTGTTTCTTAGTACCAGTCGCCAGCACGCCCGAAGCGTTGACGGCCATGTGGGTCACTTCGGCTTTGTGATGCAAGGAGACAATATCAGTCGGTTGCGAACCGTCGTATTTCGTCTGCCAAACCCACACATTCTGATCCCATCCACCAGAAAACATGTACCTTCCGTTTGGAGAGAAAGCGACCGATTCCACTGTCTTGAAGAGTTTTGGATCCTGTGAGGCATACATTGCATGGGTCGAGTTCGGGCCCGCATCTGTCTTCGGGCGCGGATCGTAGTGCTTCCCCAGCTCGTTGATAGTGTTGCGAGAAAAGTCGCCATATAAGAGATTATTCGGTCGGTTGTATTGCATAGAGTGACCGTCACTGACGCAGATGGCACCAGCGGCGAAGCATTCCCCATCGACAGACCAAGCGACAGTATGTATATCGCCTGATGCACCTGTATAGGAACAGACAGGTCCGAGGGTGTCCTGCACCTTGTTCTTCAACTGGTAAGGAATTGTTGCCGTCGCCGAACTCCATCCACGGTGCGATTGGCAGCCAAGTTCGCGTCTTCTAATCATAGAGGACGTGGACAGCTTAGGTTCTGAACTGAAAGACTTCTGGGGTCTTGATGCTGCTAGTCTCTCAATGCGAGGGGCAGCGCAAGGAATGTTGCCCTGTTTTGCATCTCGAAGAAACGCATCGATACTTCGTCGATCTCGCGAACGCAGTGTTGAGCGGAGCGCGCTCGCTAGTTGCAAAAGTTTGGGTTCCGACAATGCATGCAACATTCGTCGAAGTCGTTTCCGCTGACTCCGCAAACGTAGATTTCGCTGAGGGCCTAACAAGTGGGTCAACGTGCTCTCCACAAGCTCGAGTTCCGTGGGACTGAAATCCACGTGTAATAAAGTGCCTTGCCAATCGCGACTAACTAATTGGTCCCACTCAAACCCACGCGGTACGTTTCGGAGATCTGATCGCTGCAATGAGGAGAGATATGGCAGGTGTTCCGTGCCTGCTACCCGTTTGTGTAAAGAAAGGGCGGAGAAAGCATCATCCCCATCAAAGTCTATAGAGACGCTTTCGTTAACGACAGCAATAGCCTTTTTTTGTGCTGGAATGTTTGTTTCGGGCGTTTCAGACATGGTGAGCTTTTCCTCCGTTGGCCCCAGCATGTCGAAGTCATCATCCTCGATTGGACCGTCCCCAACCTCTGCGTTCCTCTTCGGCCAAGTATAATTTTTCTTGGGCACTGCTCGTCGAGGACGTCTCAGATGGCTTGACGACTCAGTACCAGAAGACTGGTCCTGAAGCGAACCAATAGCGACAGACCATGCTTGATGTTGACTCTCTTCTTGCAAAGCGATTACTTCCCGCTTCCGCCCTGGATGATTTGTTGTTTGGCTTGTACTTGAACGGACTTCGGCCCAGTCCATGTGAGCTTCTGAGGCGTACATAGACGGCAGTATTAAGGTGAGAGGGTCGTGTGATCTGTCGCGGCGATTGATCTTTTGGGAATAGTTTGTTTGCAGTGTACTGTACGCACGATCAGGATAGTGTTCTTGAAACCTCGCCGTGATTTCGGTCCACCTAAGTTTCTTGACTTCTTTAAGGAAGATCAAAAGGTGCGCCTCAGCTTCAGAAAGTCCACCGGTCCATGTTTTGGATGCTGACGGCTGTTCAACGGTTGCGACAACGCCATGTGCTCTAGGCAAGTTGCGGACCGAGTTGTGCGTATGCATGGCATCACCACTAGTGGGCGTGCCTGGGGCCGAGGATACACTATCACGCTCATTCGGTGACAAGACCGGAGGACTTCTGGTGTCGCCTAAAGGTGGCCGCCCACGGCGCTTTCGATTTAGACTCGTTGGGACAGGTGATGTTGGGATAGATCGCCCGATCAATCGAGCCCTTGGATGGGCCTTCAGCAGCAAAGCCACCTTATCGTTGAATGGTGCTTGTTGAAGTAATTCAGAAATTATCTCGTCCTCCAACAGTATGGTGAAGGGATCCTCGACGGTAATCTCATTAACCTTCGATAATGCATTCTTGGTCTCTGAAATGTTATGGATGGACGTACTCTGCTCAATAGAATTTTGATCGAGTTCAATCTGTCGAGGCGGGAAGCAGGTGTCTTGGTCCATTGTTTTCTCATGAGCCGAGCTCTGAGCGACGGCGATTGCTAAGGATCCAAGTTTGGTCGCTCCGTTGCTGGGCATCGCGTGCCTTCCAAACTGTAGTTCACGATGGGTTCGTGAGGCTTCATTGTTTCCTGTGAATGGCATACTGGTACCATTCGACTTCAATGCCGTGTTCAAAGACTGGACCGAAGGCAGCCCGTTTGTACTAAGCTTCACGGTGGGAGGCGGAAGCTGACCGCCGACTGGCTGTGTACCAATGGCCGAGTCTGTCGTAGGATATTTTTGCTTGCCATCAGCACTGTTTGTGGGAGTTGTTACTAGGGAACTCAAAGGAGATGGGCGTGCGTGGCCTTTCCAAAGGAAATCAAAGCGATTTGGGGAAAATCTGGGATTTGGGCTTGGTCTCCCATCTACAAAGGCTTGTGCTTCCTCCCTCGTATCGAAGCGCTGTTGTGTGGCCCCTTTGCAACCTACGATCTGGGCTTTGGCAGTTTCCCAATCCTTATATACGCCACGAATATGCCCAACCTTCACTCCATAATATTTTGGTTTCGGCCCAATCCTCCGTCGAGTTGGCACAGGCAAATAAAATTCAGATCCCGGTGGCGGTCCAGATATCTTCCTTCTCTTTCCTGCTTGCGGGATCGCAAGATCGTCTGCTTCCTCTGCTGGTGCGGCAGCGGAGAGGACAGGAATATGGCCGTTGCTCGGTCCACTTGCTGTCGCAGCATTCGGGCTTGCTGATGTCTCATTTATAGTCGCATACGGCGACCAAGTCTCGGCGTTCGGTAGGCTTGTCTTCGGTCGTCTGTTGGATAATTGGAACCAAGACATAGATGCGGATGTGCCCTGAGTGTGAGCGATCGATGAGGAAGAGGATCGTGCGCTAGATGATAGTATCGGTATCTTCTTCAGAGCATCTGAAGGTGCGGTTGTAGGGCCGGGTTCGTCATCGGAGTCGACAGTGAGGTCGATTGGGTCCTCAGCATAGCTACCCATGGTGAGCGTGTGTTGCGAAAGAGCGAGCTATCATCTCTGATTTCCACGAGGAATATATAGAGAATCGAAAAGGGAAGTGAAAGTGAAGACGAAGAGACGCAATCACATACTAAGGCGCCATCGTCGACAGCACTCAACGCTGCAGTCGCAGTCGCACCGCGTCCACGGAACGCGTGAATGGGGAAGTCGCGTAGCTAAAGTGGTTGCGGGAGCGAACCTAGCGGTGGCTAGAGGGTGGCGCACCCGCCCGAGTGGGGTGCCATCCGCATCCAGATCTACGCGAGAACTCGAATACTCACCTTCTAAGAGGCGGTGAACAACATTCATGCGTCCCTTGATGACAGCATGAGTAAGGGGTGTTTTGCCAGAAGTGTCCGCCATGTCAATCGTCGCGCCCGGTTTACGAGCAATTCAACGATCGCTGGGTGTCCGTTGATGGTAGCATATGTCGGTGCGCGTTTCCCAGATTTACTCGGAGAATCAAGTGTTGCGCCTCGATTTAGCAGTAATTCAACGATCGTAACGATCGTCGTGTAAGCATGTAAGACGTAGGTAGATTCGCAAGAGCGGACCAAAAGCTTCGTGAGTGGCCGGAAACCTTCCCAAGAGGCGGATTTGATAAGAATAACGTCAACACTTAAGATACATCGCGCTACTATACCATACACACACTACCCCTAAACCTACATCTTCTCAACGTCCTTCGTAACCTCAGCTTCACCCCTCACCGGACTCGCCCCCTCCAAATCCGTCCTCTCTACACCCACGACCGGCACCTCCTCTCCGGGCGCAACATCCTGTGGCACAGGCGGCCCTTTGAAGTCCTTCCGCCCCCTCACAAAATACCACGCCAGACTGATAAACGCGAAACCCGCAAACACCACGCTCGCATAGTTCATCGTGGCCGGCTCCACAGGGAGACTGACCGGCATGCAGAACAGCACTACGGCAAGGCATATCCAGCACAGCGTCGCGATGTTGATGAAGTAGCCGAAGCGGCCGAGGCTGAAGCTGGAGTGCTTTACCGCGCGGCGTTTGCGGAGCACGCTGATGAGGATGGGCATGCCGTAGGAGGTGGAAAGGCAGATTGTAGCGACGCCGGTAAAAGAGTTGAAGGCTGCGGAGGAGCCGAAGTAGATGAGGCCGAGGAGGCAGTCGACGACGGTGGATAGGACGAGCGCCCACAGGGGGATGTCGAAGCGCTTGTCTACGCGTTTCCAGAGACGCGAGCCGGGGATTGCGCCGTCGCGGGCGAAGGCGTATGTGCAGCGGGAGGCGGCTGTTAGGGCGCCGGTGCCGGCGAAGAAGAGGATGCCGAGGATGAGGAAGAGGAGGCCGAAGCCGCCGCCTGCTGAGCCGGTTACGGTTTTGAAGAGGAGGCCGATGGGTTGGCCGTTCGCGACCTCGAGGAGCGACTGTACGTCTGGGAGGACGAAGAGGATGGGGATCAGGTAGATGATGCCTGTGACGCCAGCCGCGGCGACAGAGAGGACGATGGCTTTGGGAACTTCGCGCTCGGGATTTTGCACCTCTTCGCACATGGCTGCTACCATGCCGTACCCCGTCAAAGTGTAGGCAGCTTGTAGGAGTCCGACGAAAAACGCCCATCCTGAAGGCCTGTCCGAGTCAGCGAGGCTTCACGGTATTCAAGATCAGTACTAAGTAACTTACCATCCAGACGCTGAAGCATCATAATGCGCAAACACAAATTCCCCACTTCTCTTGTGATCCGCCATTGTCAACAGCGTAATCAGGATGATAATGACACTCGCCGCCGTCCAATAAATACAAATCTTATTGATCAAATCCAGATACTTGGCGCCGAAGATATTCGTCAGCATACACACCAACATGACGGCCCAAAACATCAGGATCGTCTGCCACTGATTTGGCACAAAGTCCTCGTTCCACAAACTGATGGCGCTAAGGATAAGTTGACCACCGGAAAAGTTGATGGAGAGGGTGACGGTCCAGTTACCGACGAGGGTGAGCCAGCCAGTCACCCAGGAGGCGACGGGAGCGTACTTGCGTGTCGATAGCATTGCAGACCAGTAGTAGACACCACCAGCAGTGGGGTAGACGGCGCAGATTTCAGCCAGGGAGGCGGCGATGGAGAGGGAGATGAGGGATACAAGGACCCAGCCCCAGAGGATCGTCACAGATTGACCGTCTGTGAGGGTGATGTAGAGGGTTGTGGAGAGACCGAAGGGGACGGCCATGATAGCGAAGGATCTGTAAATTGTTAACAATGGTACTCTCTTTTGCCATAAACAGTGACAATGTCGAATAGTTGGTGGCTTTTGCATCCCACAATGGCACAGACTGTGCGCGTACGCAACTTGCTACCCTCTGCCATTACCTTGCAAAGAACGTATTCACTTACAGCCCGAGCACACTCAACATGCTCAAATTCCTCGGGAGCTCACTCTGATAGCCCATCTTCGCAAGCTGCGCTTCCGCCGCGCCATCCACGCTCCCCCTCCTCACCGACCCCTTCCTATGCGTAATCTCCATACTATTCGTCATCCTTCTCTTCTTCTTCCTCACTTCTCACGTCGTCAAAGATTCGAAGCGAATGTATCTGTCGCAAAGTCAGAACGAAGGAACATTAAGCACGTGGAAACATGCAAACGCGGGGAAAGCAAGCCGAAGCATAGCGTTCACGCTAGCCCAACGGCGCAGCTCTAGAACACTCACCTACCCGCGCAGAGACTGGAGGACACGATCCGATGCCCAGGCACAGGACAGAGGGACGTTTGAAGTTGCACAAGAGCGCGCTGCGGCCATGATAAAGGCCGGCATTGTCGCGGCGGTGATCAGGGAAGGCCCGCTACTGACTGCCTTATCGAAGATAGCGGGCCCGTATCCAGGGCGAAGCCGCGTGCGTCATGCACGGCCTGGGGTTCGATTAGGTCGCGTGCGTTATCTGCACCGCAAGTGCGGGTCGATAAACAAATGTCCGGGCGGTTTACTGCGAAGTTTACGTTAGCTGGGTTAATAGGGGGTAGTAGTGCGCGATAGGCTGCTGTGTCTAATAAAGGCGCTTGTGTTGGGGTTGCGGCGATCGTTTTGACGCCTTGGAACAGGTACCTGCATGGAAAGACTGCGAATCTTCTTGGAAGGAGATATGACTTGCATTCTTACAATAGGCAGTAGTTGAATTCGCGACATGCCCAGCCTTGAACCTGCGTATTGTGCATTGTGGGGTTATTCGGCCTCTCTGCGCTGGTTGCCGGACTTGCTTCCTATATAGACTTCTGTACCCGACGGCGCGGCGCAATAATGTTTTTTGTTTATCAGGGCGATGTACTGTGCAACACCATGAGCACGAAGGCACGAAGGCCCGATGGCAACAGATGCCTACATTGAAGATCCATTGCTGCCATCTTTGAATTGACGCGCATCAAATTCAACATAACAGGCTGTGGATGAGTAGACCTTTCTCTGCGACTTGAAGTACAATAGTGACGCATTCGTAGAGGCTGCACCATATTGTTTGCAACATGCAGTTAATGAAGGCACTTCTATTAAATAACGCAGAACATTATATAGTCCAGTTATGAGCTGTCCATTGCGACTGAGCATACAGCAGCACTCAGCATTACTGTCGCCACAGAGAAGTCCCCCACACGCACGCATGCTACGCAGATGAAAGCCGAGAAAAGAGAAAAGTAACCCAGAAACCACACAACATTTGCACATGGAAGCATACGTGTGATGGAAATAGGAGCAAACACCCGTGAACACGTTTCCCTGAACTTCCTCGAAGACGCCGACACACCGTTGTTCGTATGACACGTGGGCATTGCCGCGAGTTGGTAGCATTGCCGGCACCCCAAGCTCGCAGAGGTGGGTATCGTGAGAGCGGGACAGGGACAGTCTAGCAGCATCCTCCCTTCTTCTCTTCTGTGCCTGTAGAGGAGGAAAGCTCAAGCTTCTGGCCAGGACCCGCGCCGAGAACGTTCTGGCTGCTCTCGCCTTGGTCAAGTGCCTTGCTAGACACAATGCGGTAGATCTCTGTGAGGATGTTCTGGAAGGCCAACTCGACGTTGCTGGCGTCCAAAGCGGAGGTCTCGATGAAAGAGAGGTTGTTTTCACCTACAGTTGCAGCAATTAGTCTTGCTGTCATTTCCGTACAGTATCAGCATGCTACGTACTGGCAAATTGCTTGGCCTCCTCCGTAGGCACCGCCCTGAGATGCCTCAAATCGCTCTTGTTTCCGACCAACATGATGACGATGTTAGAGTCAGCGTGGTCGCGGAGCTCCTTCAGCCACCGCGTCACATTCTCGTATGTCTGGTGCTTGCTAATATCATAGACAAGCAGCGCGCCAACAGCGCCCCGGTAGTAGGCCGATGTGATAGCTCGGTATCGCTCCTGGCCAGCCGTGTCCCAAATCTGCGCCTTGATGGTCTTCGCGTCGACTTGGATCGATCGTGTGGCAAACTCGACACCGATGGTCGACTTTGAGTCAAGGTTGAACTCGTTGCGGGTGAATCGACTCAAAAGGTTGGATTTACCGACACCAGAGTCTCCGATGAGAACCACTACGGGGGTTAGAAAAGGGACATGCGGGCTCTCAGCGGCACATACCCTTGAAGAGAAACTACAAGCCAGGTTAGCATACTCCTAGGCGCAAGACGGCTCGCAGGCACTCACATCATACTCGTCGTTCGCCATGGCTGCGGTGGGTGCGGACTGGTGCGCTGTTCGGTTCAAGTAGCGGTGGGGAGCGTGCGCGGGGTGCAGCAGAAACAGCGACCGCTGAAAAGATGCTGCGTTATGAGTGCGGGAGATCGGGGGTGTAAAGCAAGAGCCGGCGGGACTGTCGGGGTCGGGGTTGTAGTTATTTGGCTGCCTCGCCTCGTTTGAAAGCAGGAGGAGCTCATGCGGCGGCCTGTGACATTCGTCGAATGCGGGCAGACCGACCCACGTGACTGCACTAGTCGCTCTACCATCGCTCTTCCGCAACAGTCACTACTCGAGCTGCCACCGTGAAGTGACAAAACACTGCGCCGCTGCGTTTTTGCAACTTTCGCCCTCTTCACACAGCCTGCTTGCTCGGAAACTCTCGTGAGGCGACGTGGCAGCTGACGGGCTGTGTCGCTACCACTGCCACCGACTGCTCCCAGACATTGAGCCAATCCCGTTGGCGCTAGACATGTAGTCGCGGTCGCGGTGGCGCGACGAAAACATGAAGCAGTCTGATTTGGAAGCGAAGCGGGAAGCTGCCGCATATACTTCAGATGTTGGAAGTTCCCTCGGTGATAGCGAGGAAAGCGAATATGAGCCCGGCCATGAATTCGACGTCGACGACATCCTTGCACAGCGAATCGACGAAACGGACGATGGAGACGTATTGCAGTATCTGGTCAAGTTTACCGACTACCCAATCTACGAGTGAGTCAACTCGATTGACGTGCTCTGCGAAATTAATCTAACCTTCCAGATGCAAGTGGCTGACACAGAGCGAACTCAACTGCAAGGAGGTTTTTAGGAGATGGAGGGACACACGCAAAGGCCTAACCGTATCACAACTCGAAGAGCTAGAGAAAAGGAAGGATGAAGAGGTTAAAGCAGCCCAAGAAAGAGCTGCGGCAGCCAAAGGACGCCGGCAACAGAAGCGGGCTAAATTAAAAGAGGAAGCTGAACAGAAAAAGAGAGAGTCCGTCAAAAAGAAGGGAGTGGCAAGAAAGAAAGCTCCATCAACCCGCGTTGCGACTCCTGCCCAAAACAAGGGCACCAGGACCGTCTCCTCAGCAAGGAAGAGGCGGGTGATAATGAGCTCAGATGATGAGTCTTTTGTAGCTTCCTCAGATGACAAGTCTGGAAGTTCTGCCTCAGACGACGAGTCTGCAAGTTCTTCCTCTGACAGTGAACCCTTGTTCCAAAGACTCGCGAAATCAAAGGCTCAACCAACCCGAATCGAGCCCGCAAGCAGTGCGAAAGCGGTGTCAAGGCCATCGTCTCCGCAGAAAAGGCGAAAGTCGTCGGCAGGTGTTAGCTCTTTGACCAAGCAACCCAGCGCAATAGCTCCGCCTTCAGCAGCTACTGGACGCAGGCCATCTATGCCCATAGAACCATCAGTCACCAATGAACAACAGAGCGGTCCCCGAGCTCCCGGCGCTATCAAGCTGGTCAACGAGCCAAAGCAACATCAGAGAAAACCATGGGATACTCACGGTCATCATTTCAAGACACTCCATTACAGAGCGGTGGCGGAAAAGCGCGGCCGCGCAGAAGGGACTCCAGATATCAACGAACTGGAATTTGTGAACGGCGCACCAGCCGGGATTTCCGCGAAGTCTGGAGATACTACGTCCCGCACAATCGCACTGGACAACCCATACGGACGCCGCGAGCCAGGTCAACGCCGTTTGGCGGAGATTGAGGCAGATGATAACCCTGAGCCTAGTACTCCCACTACTGGAGTCGAGTTACAACCTTACGAAAAGGGTAAGATCCCAATGACATGTTTTGACTGGAAGAATGGCAATGCATGTCGACATACAGCGGACCGATGTAGATTTCTCCACCGCGAGCAGGGTCAGGATGGAAAAACACTTCCTGTTACAACTTGGGATGGCAGAGTTCCACCTAAGTATCGAGACCCGCCGTTAATGTGTTGGTACTGGTTCTGCGAAGACAGTTGCACGTACCCTGACGATGATTGCGTCTATGCTCATAAAAATACAGGCCATCTTCCTATGCGTGATCACAAAACAAGGCCTGTTGATCCTCACATAGAACCCGGAAGCGCAGCAGCTCGGGAGATCGGCGGCGTATGCAACTACACCGATGTCACTTGCTGGAATTGGCTCATGGACACCAAGGGGTGTTATAAGAGTGCAGATCAATGCAACTTTGCGCACAGAAATACGGGTCTACTTGGAAGCACAATCGGAGCTGACTTTAAGCCGATCGATCCCAAACAAGCACCTGTTTATGCTCGACAACCTCCTAAGTTTCAAGACCCGCCTCAGACATGCTACTTCTGGTTACGCAAGCCAAAGGGCTGTGACAAGAGCGCGGACGACTGCAAGTATGCCCATGAAAACACAGGATGGCTGGCCGATGCGAAACACGGGCCTTGTAGGATTGATCGTAATGAAAAACCTGCATCTGTAGCAGCCACTCATCGCCCTTCAATTCCAACGGGTCCCGCCTCTACCAATGCAGCATCTCATAGACACGTTCCAAAACATTCTAAGACCTGTTTTTTCTGGAACGAGTACAAGTGCAGGTTGCCGGAAGAAGAATGCAACTTTCTACACCGTTATACAGGTGTTGTGGCCGACCCACCCTCACATCGGCCTTCCACAGCCGGATGGCGACCACATTTCCGCGATGAACCGGTTTCGGCACAAGTCCATGAGCCTGGCATGATGGAAGTCGATGCGCATCCTTTAACACATTTTGACAGCCCCGAACCCATGCAAATGGACGAGCCTGCTGTTAAGCCGAGACACGAGTCGACCTTGCAAAGCGTGAACACGAGAGACGATGGTAATAGGTCTGATCGGCCTGCGCATCCTCCTGTTGAGGACCCGCTGTATGTGTTGCCCCAGGAAGAAAACGATCGCATCATCGCAATTCCCGATATTCAACCAGTCGACCTGAGCCGCACTATCGGGGAAGTTGCGCACCTCGACGTGGACGAAATGTTCAGGTGTAATGGGGACCAACATGAGGATGTTATAGCAAGTCCGAACGCTCTCCTTCTCTACAACCCGAAAGAACATCTGGAAGAGCTCGGCTTGGTCGAACGGTGGCTAGCCATGCATTCCGTGAATGGTTTCAGCAGCCTCCACATGGGTTTAAGCGCGGCATGGCATGCATTCAAGCAGCTAATTCTGGACGGAGGAAGCGGTATCATCATTGCTGCTCCTGACTTCGAAGGCTATGCCAGCTTGCCTGGCTTCGGAGACGTGCTTAGAGGCACGGTCCGTTTATGGTCAGTTGGGACCCAAGTAGGGGTCGAATCCAGCATCTGGGACCCCAAAGCCTCATCAGAAACCCGTTTCGACCGTTTTGCTATATTCCCGCATGGTGGCATTATATATATTACGGATGACGTTTTCGAGAAGAGGCCACAGCTGGCGTTGAGCATCTTCGAGCAATTCTTCGCGAAACTTGAAGCAGGTAGGAAGATTGGTAGTGATGTGATCCCGGGGATGTATATCAATGACGGACTATTGCTTTGGCGACTTGGGGCACGACCAGAGCTGGTGAGGTGGATCGGCGACATCTGCATGAATCATCAAGCAGAGATTGAAGAAGGAGACCCCGACTATGTCAGGTGAGGACGTACGACTATGTAAGCACTGTTGTAATACTGACTATGGTGTTAGTCTCGAGAAGCTATACGTTCTCCTGCAGGACAGCGGATATTGTGAGCCCGACGGTACTTTCGACCACTCTGCCGACAACCGCCGCCTGGACTTCTTCCCCATCATCTCCATGCAGCAGAGCCTTGCCGAAGATGTTGGCTTATACTACGAGGCGCGTACGCGCTCCCAGCATGAAGCCAACACGGATATGGCGCACCATTACTCCGGCCTCGTGGTAATGGAGCGCCGAAATTACCGCCACTACTTCGTGGTGCACACAGACCCGGAAATGGTAGACTGGAAGGACACGATCACGAACATCGACGAAGTCATCACACCTGAGAAGTGCATTGAGTATTTTAAGCAGGAGCCAAAGGGAAGCAAATTCGATAACTACGAGTGGGCGTATCCGGAGAAGAGAGCTGATAGTGTCACTGCACCTATGACTGATAGTACACCTCAGAAAGGTCCGTGTGATGCTTGTGGTCTGGACAGTACCGAATGCCCTTGTCGCTATCTCTAGACGCTGGGTCTTTCATTGCACTTGGGAGTTCTCAGGCGTTAGGCATCTTGTATAGATATACCCCAGTATTCTCGTCGAGCGCTTTTATTAGCGTATAATGAGAGACGATCTAATGAACGAGAATATCACTTAACATGAATCGGAAGAAACATCCATGAATCGGAAGAAACATCCATGAATCGGAAGAAATATCTGCCTCGGGAAGAGCATCGATACCATTATCATCTACAAGGTTATCATAACAGAATTCAGTATGTGAGCGCATACTCCAATAACGTATTGTATTTCTTTGAGTTTTCGATAAGCAAACAACGCCGTGACCCAGGGTATATCAGTCTCAGCCAAAGGTAAACATCCCTCCTCTCTTCGCACCAACCCCTCATACTACCACTCTACTTCTGATAAGGCGGCAACCCCTCCTTCCTCTCCGCTTTCCTCGCAGCCCTCCTCTCCCTCCTATCAAGCTCCTTCGCCACAGCCTTCGCCAACTTCCTCCTCTCCTCCCGCTCCCTCTCCTTCTGCATCTGCGCCATCCCCTTGCCCTTCCACGCCTTGCCGAACTCTTTGCGCCACTTCTGCCCAAAGGTTAACATCGCGTCGCGCGTCTCTTCTGCCTTGCGCTCATTGGCTTCGGCCTCGTCATCCGTGTCGTAAAACTCGCTGTCGTCGTCATCCTTATTGAGGAGAGATTCTTGCGCGGAGGTGCGCTGGTTTCGCTCGCGGTCCCAGGCTTTAGTGCGGGAGTAGGCTACGCTGCCGAGGACGAGGGTTACGACGGAGAGGGGGAAGACGATTAGGAGGCCGACCATGAAGCAGAGGGCGATGAGGTCTTCGTCCATGGTGAGTGGATTGATATGGGATTTCTGGGTGAAAGAGGGCTTGGTTTTGTATTGCTGAAGAAAAAGAGGTACGTCGTGGTGCGTGTGATTGATATAGGAGTTTAAAGTCGCCACCCCGGAATGCCAGGTAGATGGGATGGGATTCTAGAATGCCGAGGTGTGGCGGTGCAGCGGGGGTTACGTCAGGGCTTGGCGGGGAGGGATTCACGTGCGTGGGCGTCTTCCAACGCGAGAGCGGCATCCCTGTTGAGCCCGCAGACCAACTCGAGCACACCTTGGCTTTGGTCCACATGGATACCGAATTAAGGTGTCTCTCTTACCTGGTGTATTTCCACTGTATATTAGAATACTTACTACATGCGCGCAGGAGCTATGATCCAACGAAGAGAGAGCGGGTTCACATCACAGTACATCACGTCACCCCAGAATAGCCGTAAATTCTATGCGAAAGAATCTTGGGATCAAATCCATCCGGAACTTTTTGACAAGCATAAAATATGGAATGACTAAATTTCAATAGTGCTTTGAGAATACCATGCGAGGAATTACAGAGAAGCCAAGGTTCGACTGTCACTGCGAGGACGCCACGCGGTGTATTAGTTCAACATGTCCGGGCCACGCTGAACGGCGCATATACCGGTGTGAAGGGAAGAAGAGCCTGGCGTTTCCCATCTACGTTCGTCTCTACTTCATGTCTCTCTTTCATCGCGTCTATTATAACACCACAACGCCATCGAGCGCGGTCTATTATTAGTTCCTTTGAGCTCCATTGTTTCTCATATCCACACGGCGCTCGCTACAATACATTGTGCATCTCCTTCCTTTGTGCAAGTACTTTGGCAATGGTCACGAACTGGGTATATACATGCCTCAAGGACATGTTAATAATGTTCACAAACCTTCAGACATCTTCACACCACACACCTAGTATAATGGCTCCTGTTAATGAAACACGTCGCTCGGCCCGCTTGGCTACAAAGACCGAGACCTACATCGATCCGAAGACGCATGCTAGGACGCCCATTCAGAAGAAGCGAAACTCACCCAGGAACCTGACTCAAAAGAAAAAGTCGAAATCTCTGTCTGTAGACCTCGAGCAGATTGAGGAACAGATTGTTGCACGAAAGAAGCAGCTTGTTGGGGGTCGCAAGCTGCTTCAACGTCCGCATGTGATACCGAACATCAAGAAGAATCAGCGTCCGCCCCCTAAAATCAAGGAGGACTTTACCTCAGAGGTTTCGGGTGATGATATGGAGACTGATTCTGAAGGTTCAGATTTCGAAGACGAGTTCTCCATGGAAGATGACTCCGCAGAGTCTCAAGATGAATACCACGAGAATGCTAATTTGTCACACGACCACATCGAGTACGTAAATTCCCACGACCTTCAGAATACCCCTGGTCATCGTTATTCCATGGAGTCCTACGACAGCCGCCTGGAACCTGGCAACGAACAATACGAGATCGATGACTTCCTTGTCGATGATGACGAGACCGTAGTGATGGAAGAGAGCGTAGCCAGTGACGAGGAGGCTGATAGCGACGTCGATGACCTTGTAATTAACATGGAGCGTGACCCCGTTCCTGTTGGTTATCAAACTACTGGTGGACGTGTCCGCAGGAACTCCCTCTTCTCGGACACAGACAATAGTCATCGCTCTAGTAGTGCGAAATCTTCCAACGCGGCTCGTGTGGATCGTAGGTCTTCACGAAATAGCTTTAGTAGCCGCCGCTCTAGTTCTCTGTTCGTATCTGATCTTGTTGGCGATCCATCGATTCCACACCAGCTTGCCCCGTGGCTTCAAACTGGCAAAGACGAGGTGGAAGCACCTCTTATTGCACAAGCGAGCGAAGAGGTCGTGGAGGAGATTGTGGATGCGCTTGCTCTCTTCTCACGCCGTGTGAACCGGGACCGACCATCAGTCCGGCTTCGCCTTGCCGCAGCAGTCCTTGAGGACGAGGAGATCCGATACCTATTGGAGGACGCAATTCGCACTGGGCTTGGTCGAAAGCTGTCTCTTGCGGACGGGAGCAAGCGCTGGAGTTTTGGTCCCAAGGGTCGATAGAAGAGGTAAGTTTGTTTGACGTGCGGTGTATAGTTTGGTCCTTGGTCTGGTACCGAAGTAGGTATCTCGATGTAATGTCCTACACTGCGTTGCGAATCACATAGGGTAACGAATCACTTTCCCCCTTCAAAATCTAACATTAGTATGTAATCACCTTCTTGGTTATAGGTGCTTGGGAACAGCACTCTCTGTAGACGTTAAATCCTCATGGTAATAAACCTCCTCCTAATGTTGACATAGACAATATATATATTAGTACTTCAGGACTTTTCTCGAGGTTTATCATTGTGTACTCCAGCCACACGCCTGGCATGATAACGGTGTTCACTCGAACTTTCGACGCTGTCGGGACATTCCTAACTGCTCGCACTTCGTCCTCGCATAAACGCGCTGTACGCGGGGTGCTCTCTTCGACACTGTATCCTATCTCCCTAGCACTGCTGCGTAAAATTACCTGATGCTCCTAAAAACATCATATCAATGGAATCTATTTTAGTGTCCAGGTCCGGCTACATTTTCAATCTTAACCTCTACCAAATCTTCCACGTTAGCCGACGTGCCCACGCATCTTGCTCCAGTACCATTGTTAGATCTATCCTTTTCGCCCCAATATATTCGAGTCCTTGCTCCCTTCCCCCAGTCATCGATCATATTCACGAGCTTCTCTATATTTCCGTACGCCGAAGATTGTGGTCCCTTGGGGCGTTTCAGCGCAAGATACGTTGCAAAAGACGCCAGAAGAAACACTGCGGCAGCGAGTGCAAACAGTGGATAAGGATGGTACAGGATCATCTGCTTTTGACCGACTGGAAAGCTGAGACCGAATAGCCAGTGGCACATGGGCTTCATAATGAGGAGGAAGACGGTTGGCCACGCGGTGGCAGCTGCTTTCATTGCGTCTCTGCCAATGAGTGCGCCCCCGGTTTTGGGATCAAGTCTGCTCGCACGTCGCCAAGCGCGTTCGTCGCGGTCCAAATTGCGAATTGCTCGGCTACATGAAGGGCGATGGTGTAGAGGAGCTGTAGTCCGGCGACGAACAGTATGTTGATGACCACAATCCGTGATTCTACCCCCTTGCATGGACCGCTCTTAGTATCGACAAGAAAGAGTGGCCAATGAGCGCTCGAGGATGCATAACCTTCGGAGATGAAAGTAGTGTCTTGTCGATCAGTTAGGGTCCATGTAGTAAAGCCAGCTATCAAAAGCAGAGGGACGAGAAGCCATAGAAGGATGAGCATGTATCTTATGGAGCGCGAAGTGTTGATCATCGCGCAATGCTGGAGGCTGGAGTTGGGACTGATCGGTGCCTCGATTCTTTGTCGTCGAATATGCTGTGTTGCAAGAGCGGTATTCAAGGGGTCGGAATTCCAGGTCGCAATGTGGGAGTTGTAAGTCGGCAAAAGCGTCCATGTTGCAAGGAGCGACAGAATCTGAATTGATAAGTCTTCAGGGAGACTTACATACGCCAGAAAGTCACTTACAAGAATACAGCATCCAAGTGTAATCATGCTCAAGGAAATGACTACTACATCGTCTCCTCCACGAGAACCCGAGAGTACAAGAACAAGTTGTGAAGCACAACTATACGAAACGGTGATCGACAAGATCCACAAAGCATTAACAAACCACCGATTGGGCATCGAACGCTTCGCACTCGTGAAAAGCCGTAGATTTGAGTTGTGCCGCAGCTTGTCCTCATGGAACAGCGCCCATCGCAGCGACGTAGCGTGAATATAACCAACACATTCCGTTGCCAAAGTTACCAACAAGTTGAGTGCAAGAAGCACGACTTCCGATGAGTGACCTGTGAGCCCTGGTACAGCGTAGTACGGCCATCTTTCACTATCATTTATCGCAGTTGTGCAAAGCAAACAAGGATCCAAAATGATAAAAACTTCTGCATTTGTATCATGTCATTATGGCCCCTCTTGCAACCACGTACAGAAAAAAGAGTCATCCACTTCCTCTGCCTCAGCTGGAGTTCCATTTTTTTGATTATTCGTCGTTGTTGACTCGACCTTGAAGTCGAATTTGAGATGCAGAACATCCTGACTTGTCCACGTAGTAGCGTGATCATTGTACTCCTGATGAAGCGTGGCGCACAGCGGTGTCGTTGCATTGTAGTGCCGCGCAATACGTTCACGGATGAGACTTTGCCCCGGTTTGCCGAAAAATGCCATCCTATCCATGGTTGATGGTTCCATCCCAGCAAGGAAGAAGCGGAGCAGCACTTCATCCTCTTTAATAGTCCATTCTCGCGGCTCCTCGTACAGATATCTTCTTCTATTCTCATCGGCTGCTTTCTCTTCGTGTTTAGAAAGGGGAACTAAAAACTCGAAATGTCCGTTCAGAACATCCTCAATTGTCCATCTGGTGATACGTTCAATGCCGAGACGCCGATTGTAAAGTTCCAGAAGCCGACGGTACAGTTCCGATCTTGGATCTCTATGTAGCGCGATACGCTCGCGGATAAAGGTCAGGGTAATTTTGCCAAATAAGCCCAAGAGCTGAATATCTGCAGGTTCCATCAGAGCAATGTCAAGGCGCAGCAAGACTTCATCCTCTCTACCGCCCCATTGAAGCGGGTTGTCCAGGAATTGTCGTTGCTTCACCTCGAGAGCAGCTTGTTCTGCATTTTCCTTTACGATGACAATGCGCCGTCTGATGAAATAGAGGGGCAAACGCATCATTACCTGTATCGCGAATATGGTATAACCGGTTGCTAGTAGTCTAACAAGCTCTTGCTCCTTTCGTTCGTCCCAAGGGTCAGTGCCCACCATGCCCCTTTGCAAGCACCCATAGCGGTTCATGGCGCCAGGCACGTGGCAGGTCGGTCCTAGACGTTCAACCGTCTCCTCCCATGTGTAGCGACCGGGACCATCGCGCATACGTAGTAGCAATAGGTCTCGTTTTGGCGTCCAGATGTAATTGGAGACTTGCGATCTGGGCATGTCGCATGCGTAACTGTAAATTGTAACGTAGGGTAAGCTCGTTTTGTGACGCGATATGTGGTGGTATGACAGCAACGAAAGATCAACGTTATCGGTGATGCATGAAGATGACCGAAAGAAAGGATACTGGAGAAGTGTGAAAGCTAGAAGCCAAAGGCCAATGGTGAGAGAAAACGTCACCGGCAGCGTCCAGAGCAGCGGCGCTCCTTCCCACATCGACCTGTGCGAAGGTGCGCTCGCGGTGCTAGCTTAGGAGCAAAGCAGTTGCATGGACATGGCAATGGAAGCCACGACCTACAGGTCGCTTGCACACGATGATCGAGTTTAAACATTGGGAGCTTGACTATAATTTTACATTTATTCCATGAATGGAATCACATTCTCGCTAGAGCACCGGTAACGCCAAACCATGCATAACAATACGCCGCATTGATGCTCAACACGCTGAATACAACATTTGGACTTCACATGAGTCTTCCAGCCTCTACCTAGCAAAGCTCAACTGCTGCCGCCCAGGCGTAGTTATCTTCCCACTGCGCCTCCTCATGCTCTCTAGCGTCTTCACAATCTGCACATGCACCTTGCGGTTGGCTGCCCATGCTTCGCTCAACTTCTTCATTCGTATCGCGGCCATGACAGCCAGGCCAGCTGCCTTTAGTGTCGGCTTCTTCGCGTGGATCGAGACATCAGGTGTTATGCCCATCCCTGAGATGAGGTGGAGGTCTTCCTGATTGCTATGAGAATATTAGCCAATTGACAGTGGAATTGCGAGAACGTTGATATACCATTGATTGTACACCTCGATCATCATGAGGAAGAATCGCTTCTGATAGCCGAGGGATTCGCGGAAGCCTTCGGCGCGGACGCATCGTGCGCGGAGAAATTGGATCTGCTTCGCGAGACCATTGATCTCTTTGATATGGCGCTTTTCGAGAGCCTGAGTTTGGGCACCGAGATCCATCGCTTCATTCGCCGCCTTCTGCTGGGCGGTTTTGATCGAGGCTTGCAAAAGCCGATATTGGCTTTCCTTTTCGCGAAGTTGCAATTGCAAATCACGGAGTTCGCTCTGAAGGTCTCGCAGCTGTTGCTCGAAGATGGACTTCTGATCGCGTTGGGAGGCTTTGAACTCGGACTGGAGTCGGCGATGCTGGGCATCTTTCTCGCGGATGGACGATTCAAGGTTCCGAATCTTCTCGTCCAGAGCGCTTCCCTGCTCGCGCTGTGAAGCTCTGGCTTCGTTTTGGAGAGAGATCTGCTCGCGTTCCTTGTCGCGGAGCATTGACTCGAGCACTGAGATCTTGTCTTCCAAGGAAGTCTTCTCATCGTTGACTTCGTCTACCTGCTCCTGGAGCACGTCGATCTCGTCGTCCAGATCTTGCTTGTCTTGCTCCATCTGAGTCTTGAGCGATTCCAGTGCCTCCAATCTTTCGGTGGCCAACCGCTGTAGAGCGTCCACCTCACCCTTGCGGACGTTCATTTCTGTTCGTAAAGATTCGAGCTCATCGTCACGTTCTCGGACTAGGCCTTGCATGACATCGAGCTGGGTGCCCGGTTCATCGGCATGGTTTCGGAGCGCATCTAGCTCTGCGTCGCGTTCCGAGATGGTCCTTCGTGCGTTTTCCAGATCACGGGAGCGGTCGCTCATTTCACTCCGTAGCTGCTTAAGCTCTTGAAGTGTCGTGTCCAATTTCCTCTGAAGGCTCTGTGCATTGCGCTCGCTAGACTGAAGCGAGCTCTGCAGGTTTGCGAGGTCGCGCGATAAAGCGTCGCGCTCGCGAGTGACTCTTTGCAAAGCTTCGATCTGGCTGTCCTTACTGGATAAGTTCGATCGAAGACCATTGATCTCCTGAGTGGCATTATCTCGTTCTCGAAGAATTGTGTCGAAGTTGTCCAAGTCCCGTTCTTTCTGAGCGAGCGCTTGACGGAGCTGGTGCACCTGTCGCTCGTATGATGTGGTTTCCTGCTGCAGACGCGTGGCTTTTTGCACCGCATCTTGAAGCTGCTTGCGGTAGTCGTCCAATTCATCCACTTTGATCTCTGCATCATCGACCCTTGACTGAAGAAGCTGAATCTCCACGTTCTTCTCACGTGTAACATCGAGCACCTTTTGACGCGCATCGCGAGCGGCCTGTTGCGCGAGCTGGACTTGGCCGTCGCCCTGTGATTCAGCAAGCTGTAATCTCTCATGCAACGCGTCCAGCTCGGATTGCTTCTCATTCTCGAGGGTTTCCAGTTGCCGTCGTAGCGCTTTGGCCTCTACATCTTTCTCTCGTTCGACATTTCGTAGCCGCTCTTCAAGCTGGGATACCGCCTGCTGCTTCTCCTCTTCGACTTCGTTCAATTGCTTCTCCACTTCATCTAGTTGTTGTTCGAGCTCGCGCAGCTCTTGGTCTTTGCCCTCAGATGCATTGTCGAGCCTGTCCTGCAGTGTATCGATCTCAGCGTCCTTCGAGCGTGTCGTGGTTTTGAGCTCTTCCTCCAAGACTTCAATCCGCTCAGCTTGCTGCTCGATCTGGCGTTGCTTCTCCTCCGCCTGTGTTTCGCCTGTTTGTTCAAGCGAGCGCAGCTGTCCCTCCAGGTTCTTGATTTTTTGGGCTTGCTCGTCTAACTGACGGTCCTTTTCCTGTAATACCTCATCATCGCCACCTTGTG
This sequence comes from Paraconiothyrium brasiliense, assembly GCA_025388405.1. Classification (NCBI taxonomy): domain Eukaryota; kingdom Fungi; phylum Ascomycota; class Dothideomycetes; order Pleosporales; family Didymosphaeriaceae; genus Paraconiothyrium; species Paraconiothyrium brasiliense. The sequence continues at coordinate 997,035 of JANBXC010000008.1, forward strand.
TCCTGAGCTGCACTTCCAGCTTCTCGATTTTTTCTTCATATTCGTCCAGTTGCCGGTCTCGGTCTGCAAGCTCAGCTCTTGCGCTTTCTAGCTCAGAGTTCACTTTCTCGAGCTCTTCCTGGTCGCCGCGTGCTTCCTCTAATTTGTCTTCGAGTTGTTCTACCTCGGCAGCACGCTCGTCGGCGATCCGTCGCAATTCATCCATCTCTTCGCGCATGCCTTCGTCAGCGTGCCGCCGTTTAACCTTCTCGGCGTACTCCTTCAGTTGCTGTCTGCACGATTCGAGGTCCTTCTCCGAACTCTTCAGGGCCTTCATATGCTTCTGGATGTCGCGTGCCATCTGAACCTTATCCGTTTTCAGGCTGACATTCTCCTCCATTGTTTGTCTATTGAAATCGGGTCCCATCTTTTTGAGACCCTCTTCCAAGAAGTGAATTTTGAGCTTGAGGCCGAAGTTCTCTTTGTCGATTTGTTCGAGACGCTACTCTTGGTCAGATTTCTAGAACGTGCTTGCCGATGGTTTGCTAGCGTTGCGAGCGCCCACGTCCATCGAATTGTATAACCACTTACAGCTTCCTGTTCCCTGAGTGTGAGACCTTTACCGTCGTCGAATTCGCCCTCGGGTCGCTTTCGTAGCGCCATTGGCGTGCTCACATCGCTTGAGTCAGCTGCGAGAGGAACCGGCGTCTGGCTGCCAACACCAGACTCGCTAAATGAGCTGGACAACACGTTCATTGTACTTGCTTCGGGTAAGGGCGTGCCTCCCAGTTCAAATCCTTTTTTCAAAGCAGCTGGCGTAGCGAGGCCGCCCTTGAGTATACCGTTCACTTGCCGCGTTCGATTCGCCGTTGCACTCTTCATTAGCGGTGTGAACTCGACCTTTCCGGCGGGATTGCGTAAGGCGGCGAGGGGGTTTCGTGGCGTTCGCGCGCCATTTGGCTGTTTAAAAAGGTTATCGCGATCAGCGGGTGCCTGAAAAGACTCGAGCTCAGTGAAGTCGACCCCGGTTGCGCTCATACGCGTCGCGTCGCCGCGCTCGGTGCGCGGTGTGTCGAGAAAATGCGCCATAGTAGAGATGCTCCTGTTAATTCATGAGCGAAAGAAATGCAGGGTACGCGGCGCGCCGATAATGTGGGAGGAATACTTACTACGTACGTGATTGCAGAGTAAACAAACATCGAACACGTCGGTTGTGGTCCGTGCCGTAGCGCATGAGGCTGGGCTAACCTGGGATGGGAAGGCGTGACCGAGGTATGGGGATTCGCCTGCCAAGGCTACATCCAGCTCGAGATTTTTGTGATTCTCCGTCTCAACTCTCTGCAACGTCCACCACCGCCATACAGTACGCGCATTGTGTCCACACGCGTGACCGCTGAAATATGGAAATCCCAAAAGACGACTTCAAGTGGTTTGGTGAAGGCTTCGACGGCTTCCCGAAGCGGCTGCCCGAAGATGTTGTAGAATACATGGTCTTCATCATCGACTCAAAGCTCTCTGAGATCCAGAATAGAGAGCGTCTTCAAGCTTTCCAGCGCGCACTAACCGCTCTAGAGAAGAAGTTCTTGAAGGAGTACATTTGGCAACGCGACTCGATCAAACTCGAGCTCGTCCGGGAAGACGGAAGATGGCTGCTGCGAGGCACCACAAATTATGGCGACAGCGTCGCTGACGAGTGGCTAATTGTGTACTTTTTGCGAGAGCTAAGTAAAGAGTTCAAAGACGCTTGGATCAGGATCTACGACACAGACGGCGACTTTTTACTGATCGAGGCTGCTAACGCTCTGCCAAATTGGCTTAATCCAGAGGTTGCAGAGAACAGAGTCTGGATTAACAATCATCGACTCCTTGTCATACCACTTTCCAAGGACCAAACACCAGCGCCGTTGGGCTTGACCGAGGCGCTGTCGTGTATCCGAGAAACATCCGCGCGGCCCCAACACTATCCCAAGATCGAAAAGGAAGCCTTCCATCGTCTCAACGGCTATCCCAATGCAATATCCACGAATCAGCATCATGCGACACTACCAATACCTCGAAAGGCGGCGCACATCTTGCATCTTAACCCTGCATATATCTCCCCTGCCGTGGAGGCTTTCTACCTCCGGGACCCGGTTGCGCTACGCTTATTACAGCCTGAAAAGTCAAAAAGGGCGCTCTTATTTCCTCCAGAAGACTTCATAGAGATTAGCACCAGGTTTACCAAGGTTCTTTATGCGCAGCTGCTTGGCCAAAATTGGGATCCGCCTGCTGCTCATGATGCGGCCGTGAACGAACTCAAGAAGCAAGGCACGACACCAGAGAAAGCCGAGATGGCCGTGAAACTCGTCGCAGGCCTTGAAATGCTCCTCCAGCACGAGATCTATGCGGACAAGCCGGCAGTCAGAGAGATCCAACTGCTCCTGGAGGATCTGGACACAGGCGCTGATGTTTTACCAACAGATGCTGAGATTGCAGCCTGGCCCAAGCGCGACGATGACGAAGCTTGGTTGAACATCGACTTTGCGGAGTTCGAGCGTGAGTTAGCTGGCAAGGGCGGCAAGGAAGGATTTGGGGACAAAGACGCCCAGCAGAATCTGAAAAAGATGGTGGAGCGTTTCAACGCGTTCTTGGCAGACGATGAAGCTGGTATTGACGGCGCTGGTGGTCTTGACCCCATGGACATGGATGATGACTCTGACGCAGAGGGTCGCAAGTGGGAGGACCCTGAGGATTCTGACTCATCATCTGACCACAAAGGCGCGGACGAAGAGAGCGACAACGCAGACGCCGATGCCGAATACGCAGAGTATGAAAAAGCTTACGAGAAGTTCATGACACTATCTGCGCCTGAGAAGGCCATCCTGACGGATGACGCCCGCGAGTTGGCCCTTGCAGAAGAGGCGGATCGTGAGGAAGACGAGGAGATCAAAAAACTTTCGGACATGATGGAGGCAGAACTCTTTGGTCATGGCGCACTGAACTTGGATCCTGAGCGGGGCGAAAAGGGCGCCAAGGTCCAAACGAACCAATCATTTACGTCAGCCAAGGGCAAGGGTAAAGCGAAGGTGGAAGAGCTACCGGAGGAAGGCTCCGACGACAGCGATGCCGATGTATTGGACGAAGACTACAACCTAGCAGAGAATATGCTCAAAGCGTTTAAGGGCCAGGTCGGGACGGCAGGTCCGGCAGGTAATTTGATGGGGTTGATGGGTGTACAATTTCCCCCGGACGCGGACGACGAGCAAAAGACTCGAGGGCAGGGCAAGGCTCCGCTACGGTAAGCTTAGCGTCAATCACTATGATACACCTCTGATGCATCACGATGCAAGGCTTCGTGTTGTATTTCAGATTTCGGGGGTGCAATCGACGATCCAATATATTCTCGTAATACCAACAACCAACGTCCATGCATCTACCATTGGTCAGATCGCGGACCCTCTATGCAACCGTCTCCCTCCTACCCCAGAGTACCTAATGCGGTCTTCTCTATCGTACAAAATGTCTGCTTCTCATGTCTATGTCTACAAGTCATGTCGTCTTGTCTAACCGGCTGCTCGGTAACGCATCAACCAATCCCAACCTCCACTGGCCGATCCCCGCATTACGGCTCCACTCAGGCGGCCGCAATGATTCACATTCGTACTCGCTTCACTGAGCCTCATTCCTGCGTTCCACTGAACTACTTGGCAATTGACTCTTATGACCCTGGTCCTTTACCTTTCCCCTGTTCTTGCGCCGATCCTGCCCTCGCGCCTAATTGCTCCCGATTCGCCCCAGCAAATGGCCACGGATGCGGTACGCGTGGTACCTGAAAAGGTGCCGTGATGGGATACCTTGCTGGAGGTGGCTGTGGCCGCGGCCCTGGAGGTTGATAGTGGTGGAACTGGGTGACAGTGGCAGTGGGTTGGCCAGCTGTTTCCTGAGGTTGTGACTGTGGCCGTGGTCGTATGCTTTGGTATTGTTGCGCTGTCGAGCCTGGAGTTGACGGCGAGGTCGCGGGAGCGCTGGTGGCCGGTCGAGAGTACGTGTTGTGCCAGTTTGCTGGATTGTGTGGGTGTTTGTTCGGATCCATTGTTAGCTGGCGGTAGTCACTTCTTGGGACACCCTGCAAGGTTCGGGCTCAAAAACCCACCCTCGTGTGCTGGCTGCCGGTTGTTTTGTATGATCGAGTCGTCCGAATGTTGAAAGGGACGAGGATCAGGCAAGTTCAAGGAGAGATGTGGTGGATAACGTCACTTTTGGACTACTGGAGCTCGTGAAGATGGTACGAGGGTTGTCTTTTGCGCTTGATTTGCGCGAGCTCTTAGGCAACACTCGTAGAAGCTGGAGTGACTTGACTAGCGGTTGTTTCTGTTGTCGTGTATGGAGGAGTTGGGTATATGTACGAGTTCAATAAGTCGAGACTGGCTTACGGGTGGCACCGCGTATGGAAAAAGGAAGCGGCAACAGCTGTATGATAGATAAACATGCAAAACGCTGCGAGTCGTTTAGTAGCAATGGCGATCTGGTATGGTCAAGGTGCATCCATACTAGGTCTTCGCCTATGCGAATCCTGCGTATGCCTCCAGCCTACTTAAGGCCTTGCACGCACCGACACGGTGTACTATTCTGCAATCTCACTAGCCGTCGACGTTGCACCGCAAGGTACGTGCAAGGTACGTGCAACGTGCATGCATGAGCGAGGAAGTGCCACGTGTGTACTGATGCGGAAGGTCGTAAGGTAGTACATAATCCTCCCGCGTAGGCCCGCTCTGTTTTAGAGTACCTTTAGTATAGCTACCGGTGCGGCTACATGTACCTGTGCCCTTTCTGGAAACGAACGCGGCTGATACCCGTGATCTATATCGCAATGATGATGCACCTTATGGATGCTCACACACCGCATACGCGGACCCCAGGGCCCAAAGCTCAACCCCACGCATGTGATACGAGGCTTGCTCACTTATAGTACCAACACATGCACGCCACAACGGCGGAGCCCTGCCCATCCACTCATCTGTCATCACCTCGGCAGTCCTGGTAGACCTTCTGGAACTCTTTTCGCGACGCCCCCAACGATTGGGCGCCCCTGGACACCCCGATTCGGCAGCTATCGAGGCGCAAGGGCAGCCATTACGGTAGCCCAGACATCCCGTGCACAGCCGGCGCCTAGCTCCGCTTTCACCAAGTACCTCGGGATGCAGGAATAGGAGCACCGATGCCCCATACCGCCAGATTCTGCGAAACTCGCGTGGCATGGATCCGGATCGAGCGAGACAGTTTCTGGCACCGTTTTGACGTTTTGGCGCTCCTGGCCGTTTTTAGTCCACGCATGGACGCTTCCATACGTTAGCTTGGGGTCCATGTACTATACCCCAAGCTACACTCGGATCGAACATCTCAATTGGTATTACGTAGCGCTCTTTGCCGCGGTACACGTTGGCAGCCGGCCGGCAAAGGGGCCGATCGGATGCAAGCGAGATTTTCAAACGGGCGGATCGGATACCATGTCTTGGTGAGTCAGGAGCATTGAAACGTGCGCTCTTGGGGTCGCCTGGCGGTGAACTATCTATGGCCGGCAGTGAGGCGTCGTATATCCGGAGCTCGTCTTTCTCATCCCTGGTGATCATCAAATCTCAGCATGCACTAGCGAGACCCGGCGCTGCGGCCATTCAGGCAGGGCCTCGCGTGCAGTAGTCCAGACATCGGGTAGCGAGCACTCCGCCTACCGCTACCGCTTACGATGCGCTGCAGCCCAGCTACCGTTAGACTAAGCTGTACAACATATTACGACATGTTTCATGGCTGCCACGCAGCGTGTTGTTGGTCAGAGCAGAGCCTGTTACACACTACGGACTTCGACAAATTTACTAATTGGGTAATACCAGCACGCAATTGGCCAATCAGAGCCTTTCACGACTAACTGGGAGAGACTTCAAATAGACAACGCGGCTGTTGGCGGTCGCGTGGCCTCTTTACTGCGCCGTGTCGTCAACCTGTTTTCGGACGCGCATGGGGCCAAATCTAAGGTACCGTCGGAACTACGTCCGATGAAAGCTCTCTAAGATGGGTTGATGCCCAACACCTCAAAACTCAGTTGAAACTTAATTCTTTCAAAGCTAGGTCAAGACAATAGAGTCTCTTCGTGTCGGGGACAAGTATTTTGATCGTTCCTCTGGATTGGGTGAAAGCTTGGATTAAGATTACTCCCCACCGCCTTAAAATCGATTGAAAAGCTCCCATATGACCAAAGCAGGCCTCCTAAACCATCAGAATCCGTCAAGAGACGCTTACTGGTCATCATCGGCCGCCTAGATCTTTCAAACAACGTCTTATCCGGCAAGGAACCTACCATCTACAAGTGCACTCCAAACAGATGGCCTCGGCTGAGTTTCGCAGTGTCTTGCCCGATCGACCTACCGTGTCACATGGTAAGACCATTACATGCCCAGACATAAGCCTCATCCTCAGCCTCGTTCATCTTCATGCAAGTCATGATATACAGCGAAGGAGCCAATCGGCAAGTCTCAGATGACGCAGACTGCATAAAACAAGATCTTCCTCTAGGATTGACGCGGGCTGCCCGGAAGGGCGTCGGAGATTATTTTAGCACACCTTCCGGATGGAGACGGAGCTGTGGTAGGTATGTAGTGGGCGCCTTGAGTAAGGTCCGATCACGTGTCGGTAAAGCCGACATCTTGTACAACACTGTAATAGGAGGCTTAGGTAGCACAGATGGATTATTCAGCGTTGATGTTAGGAATGCCAAGTAGTGGATCAACGTAAGTAGGCGAGGCATCTAAGGAGGTCGCATTCACTCCCCTTCTTAGGACTGAGAGTGCCCAAGTGTACATATGGTAGACACCAGGCATGAAAATCGATGCGAATACATGACCTTGCGAAATATCAATGCTGTTGTGTCTCACTTCAACCGTGATGCGTTAGTGACAAGCGAGCAAGCGCAACATCCCCTACGACTCCCCCACGCGTGACACATGAATGTTTTCTAGAGGCAATTTGTATGTGAGGAGTGTACAGATCAAACACATTTCTTTATCGACACAGAGTGGTGACTTGAACATCTGATAATCAACTTGCTATGTTTCCACAGTCACGTTGGCTTGAACAATGCTTAGCAGACTTGCTAAAAAGTACGACATGAACAAACAAAAGTGTTCCTTACAAGTATATATCCAATCTTGATCTGCGACGTTTTCAAAACCATTCGAAATTTCAGAACATTGAGAATGATTATGAGCTCTCGTCGCATCCTGATGATTGTAAGGCAGTATGAAATAAATCGTTAACTCTACCCTCTTATATCCCAATAATCTGCTCGCTTTACATTTGAGTTTGGGTAGTACACAAAACTTCCACAGTCGGCTGCATAGTTGCACCTACGATGGCCCTAGTACAAGGTATGTTCACCTACAGTCTGGAAGTCTTGACTGTCCGTTGATCAGAGACTAGTCTATCTATCGTCCAGTAAGCCGAGCCCACCCTCTCGACCTTGAAAGTCAAAAAAGCATTCAGGAATATCAAGGTGACCGTCAAGATCTGTCCTTTTTTTTTTTCAACCGGTCGCGGTCACCAAATGCTTCCTCGGATTTTCAACCTCAAAATCTTGGTGACGTGTTCCCGCTCGCCGAGTTTTCGATATTCACCAAAGTTCTCGAAATCACAGTTCGACTATATAAACGCAGGCGCCCAGCCCTGGATTTCGACCCTATCATACGCATCTGCAAAGCTACTCCGCTATATTCTAGACAACTATATACCAAATCTTCCAAAAAGACACCACCTTCGAAACCATGGCTTCCTCGTCTGCCTCGGCCCGGCGCGCACCTGCATTCGACTTCCCAGTCGACCAGGTTGAGGTCGACCTCAATGCGCCTACTCCTAAGCCGTTCCACAACGGCCTTCGTATTTGTAAGTACATGCAACATAGTCTGGGAAAAACGGATTGAAAATTAACATTAGCTCCCCTTCAGTCGAAATTGCACCTGTCAACTGGGTTGGCAATGATGAGTGCAACTTACACAGCACCGCCATCCTTACGCAGTGTGAATATCACGGCATCGAATTCTACTTTACCGTCTTCGAGGTTTCTTCCAGCGAGGGTACCACTATGAAGTATGGTTGGCTACCCTTTGCCTACGCAGGGGTATTCTTGGAGCGCGAGTGGGAGAGCTACAAGAACGACACCAAGGAGTTCCCTCACTCCGACATCATCAAGGACCTCCGAGAGGAGGTTGCTAATCGTTTGTCTGACCTGTTGCACCAATCTGTCACGGAGGGTGGCGAGGCCACGCGCTCGCTCGCTGAAGACATGATGATCCTGGCTCTGTCTGGTCAACTCGCAGACCAAATGGATAATCATGTCGCCGCCATGAAGGCGAAAGCGGAAGAGATCCAGGAGTTGGATGAAGAGTTGGATGAAATCCTGGAGACATACCCTTCTGATGCTCAGGAGAATGGTGACGGTGCTTAAGACGATACTGGTAGTGCCCGGGACGAAACCAGCTCCAGAACTCGATGACTTCGGTCTCTATGGTGCTTGTTGCCTCAGAAGTCTCCACGAATTCATTCGTTCGTCTCTGGAATTCACATTTACCCCGGAAACCCTCAACAACACTGTATTTTGACTTTCCAGAGATGTGACTTGAAACATTGGCGGCTATCAGCATACAGCTCTCCACATGGGTAACACATAAGGAATTAACGAATGATTTATGATTGGAGTTTTGTATTTGTTTCGTTTGCATTGCAAGAATGGCGTAAAATGGGGAGGTCCACTTCGGCTCAGCACTGGCAGTACGGTATCTTGCGTTCAGGGGAGCATTGGGAGCATTCGTTCATATAGAGTTCAACCAAACTACACTTGGTCATTAACGTTTGAAAATAATGTCTTTGTGATGTTCTGAATAAGTGTACTAGCTAGCTCTAGTATTCTATACTGTATCCTAAAACACGTACGAGGCTTAGCAAAGGTAGAACGACTGTCCGACAGATAGGCTGTCGCCAGGCTGTCTTGTGCCGAAAAGGGACGGGATATAAATGGCCATAGTGATGTGCCCGAGCAATGAACTTCTGTTGAAAAGTCCTATTAGCGGCGTAAAATCTGTTACTCCGAAAAGTTGTTGACATACGTATCTTTTAGCCCATCAAAATCTGCTGCACTGCAACTATCATTTCTGCTCAAAACGGCTGATATGGTAAGTACTGATTACGAAAATAACAGTTGCTGTGCACCATGTTCCATTCTTATCGCAAAGCTTCGCGTTCACCTAATGCCTTTATTGAGTCTTCGCATACATGTATATCTAGACTTTTACGGCACAGGTGCTATTGAGGTGACTCAAAGTGTGAGCAACAGTACATACGTAGTAAGATTGGGTGCCGGCTCGGTACTTTTGCCGTAGTGGCACTGTTCACGTTGTGGTCTTTTTGCGCTGTGACTGACCGTGATCTGGGTCGGTGCCACTACAGTGAAAGCACTGAACATATGCTCAACCGTGCTGAATACGTACTGTTGCACAGGGGAGCAGTCCTTATCACTTCATTTGATAATTCAGTCACATTCGCTAGGAATAGTCACATTTACCAGAAACAGTCATGGTCACCAGAATGATTCATAGAACACGGTGAGTTGCTGCTGGCCGTGTATTTGATACTCATCTAGTATTCGGAGTCATGATTGGGTATATAAACTTGATAGTCCAGCTGTAGATGTTAGAACCTATCTATTCACAGTGCCAGAAGCTACTACTCCGCATAAAAACTAAGATATCCCTTCCACAACAAATATATTTCCAAGATTATGTCTACTGCTTCCACTTCGGATCCTTCACATCGAGACCTGACAACCGTATACTGGCCAGTCAACATGATTCCCTGCCCTGCCGCTCCGTCTCCGGAGGTTTACTGCAAGGATCTTCGTATCTGTAAGTACAAGCAACAGTATGAGATGGCATAGTAAAGTAACATCAGTTCCCCTGCAGTCAACCTTGCGCCTGCGAACTGGGTCGGCGAAAATTTCGACAAGTTCTGCAACACCATCATCGCCGAATACACTTTCAATGACAACGACGCCTATTTTATCGTCTACGAAAAGAACGTCGATAATAACACTACTATAGAGTATGGTTGGATTAACCCTGCCTATGTCGGGGACCACTTGAAGGACGAGTGGAAGGATGTCATCGAGGTTGATGACGAGGTTGATGACGAGGACAATGACGAGGACAATGACGAGGACGATAACGAGGAGAACGACGAGGGCAATAACGAAGACAATGACGAGGGCAATAACGAAGACAATAACGAGGGCAATAACGAAGACAATAACGAGGGCAATAACGAAGACAATAACGAGGGCAATAACGAAGACACGAAACCCACTGAAATCGACCTTTTGATCGACTGGGTCCGCGCGAAGGCGATAGGATATGCCAAAACCCAGGCCATCCAAACCCATCGTGATGGTAGCAAAAACAACTTGACAGCTCAAAAAGAGAGTATCGAGACTCTGACTACTCAACTCAACGACCTCATGAATGAAAATATCTTGGACATAAAGGTGGCAGCGGATATGAGGGGTGCGATAGATGCAATGGATGGTGTCGATGCTGAACATCCCCTGTGGTACAAAAAAATTCCAGCTTCAGGAGATGGCGACCCGGATGTCATGTTGGTATCTACAAAAGGTCCTTGGACCTGATAAGATTATACAGGCAATCCATCTTACAATGTCAAAGCCTTCAATTACACTGCATTACCCTTTCCGAGCATGACCTTCCTCGAAATGGTTCTCGCGCGTGGAAAGCTTGTGTTTGTGGTCGTTTTATTGGCGCTGTGAATTTGGCGTCTGATAGATTAGCAGCTCAAGTTCGGCTCGATACTGGCAACAATATACCTCACATTGAGGAAACCTCGAGAAGCCCTTGGCAAGCAGACTCTGCTACAGTGGCTGACATCAAAGACTCAACTTGACTTCCCAGATTCTGAGCTCCCCAAGTTGGGACGTTTAGACATAATTAGCTGTAAGCTTAGTAGCTAGCAGTGTAGACTAGGGTAACTCGCTTCATCATGCGTGTTCGAAATTGTAATCCGGTAATGTACGGCTACACCTATCTTATGTTGGCGAAAGAGCCGATTCAGCCTTTTAGGCCAGCGACTGTGCCACTCAAATCTCACTTACCAGTTGGCTGTGAAGATACTATCTGTGTGGTGTCCTGAACAAGCCATCGCACCGTCTAGATTAGCTCTAGCACTCTACACTGCATCCTAAATCGGCTCATCGCGCGAGGTAAGCTAGCCTCCTCGAGCTAGTGCATCCACAGCTTCTATTGCCAGGTCCCACATACATCCTACACCCGATGTTGATATCAGAAGAATTCAACAAGGCTACGGGCAGAATGAGATGGCACGTTCGCGCACTGAACTCCTTTGGGTAGCTGTGGAGTGGGTTTGTCTGATTACGGACTAGCCCTCTTCAGTCGCTATATGGTTCTTCCGCTTTTATTATAGTGCGACCACAGAAGCGGTTATATAAAGTCGCTGTTTGGTGCCCAGAAGCTGCGTTTGTATCCCATCTGTTGTCTTCTCTTTGACAGTGCAGTCCTCCTTCAAGTCATGGTGACGTTGCATACCCCCTTCGGCTCCTTCAAAGGCATTCATGGAGACGGTGTAGTCCAATACCTTGGCATCCAGTACGCGAAGGTAAAGGATCAGTTGAGTGCACCGGATATGATGACATGCTATGAAGGCGTCGTCGATGCTACGGAGTATGGGTATGTCTTCCATGTAATTATCTTCGCACTGATCGCGGCCTGCGGAATCTAACGCATCCAGTCCCCGTGCTCCAGCAGCAGACGCGAGCCTGTTCGAGCAGCAGGTCCTCATACAACAGGTCATAGATGACGCACCTTCGCAGGCTATGTCCGGCATGGAATGTCTTAATCTGAACATTACAGTGCCTTCTCCCAAGACAGAAGAGAGAAAAGCACTTCCGGTTATGGTTTTCATCCATGGTGGAGGGTATATCATGGGCAGCAACTCGGCACCCTACTTCAAGCCGTCTCGTTTTGTCGCGCTCTCCGTTGAGCTGGGTACGCCGGTTATCGTTGTAAGCATCAAGTAAGGCACTGCTCAGACCCAGTGCACAACACCCACCCGCTGACAAGGGTATACAGCTATCGCCTAGCCGTTCTAGGAAACCTCACATCCTCGGAACTCCGCGCCGCAGGTTATCCTGGCAACAACGCACTCAGAGATCAGAAGTGCGCTTTGCGGTGGGTCAACAGGCATATTGCTGCCTTTGGCGGTGATGCGGAAAATGTGACTGTGATTGGTGTGAGCGCTGGCTCAGGTAACTCATTTCACTTCTTCCTTTGTCAGAATATGTTTCAAGGCTAATGTGAAGCAGTCGCTGTTCTGACGCAGCTTTTCTCGACGATGCCACTATTCAAGCGTGCGATTGCTATGAGTGGGACGCCACTTATGTTGAAACCGCTCTCATCGGATGTTGCCGAAAATACGTACGAGGTCATCATCGCCGAGCTTGGGCTCAAAGATGCGAGCGTGGAAGAGCGTATCCACCGCCTGACCTCAATTAGTCCGGAGGAGCTCGTCGAGAAGACACCAATGACTGCTCGGCTAGCGCCGTTCCTCGACGACGATGTCCTCCCCAAAGCTATCACCTTTGAGACACTGGCTTCTGGGGTGGATATTCCAGGGATAAAGTGGTGTGAGGAGCTTATGTTAGGAGATTGTCAACATGATGTACGCCTACCTACTTAATGTTGATTGGTGCAGTACTCACGTACACAGGGCAACGTCACGTTCTTCATGGGTCTTGCATCCCGGGTCCAAAACCTCGCCCCCACTCTGTACACCTCTTTCTCGGCCAGCTTGGGTGCTGCTACAGCGACAGCAGTGTTGGAAGCGTACGGTATCGGACCGAATACTTCAGACGACGTTGCACTCCAATCTACCATTTATCTCGCAACAGATATCGTGTATGCCGCCCCCGCACTTTCTTTCGCGCGTGCGTGGCCTGGCAAAACTTATGCGTACCATTTCAACGAGGGGAACCCATGGGACGGTCAGTTCAAGGGTATGGCGACGCACATGCTGGATGCAGCGTTTCTTTTCCAGAACTACAATGAGAGAATGAACAAAGGTGCGAAAGTCGTCGCGCAGGAATTTGCGAGAGCGTTTCTAGCTTTTGTCAATGGGATCGGGCCATGGAAAGATTTCGAGGAGGATGAGAATGTGAAGGCTTTCGGGGGTGGAGAGGTGGACCATATGGTTCGGAGCAACGAATGGGGAAATGGGAGACGAGATATGCTTTTCAGGCTTGCAGAAGAGGGGAAGGTAGATTTGTACGTGCTGAGTGTGGCGTGGGATGAGTTCCTTGCTGGACATTGACATTGAATGAAGAGCCGAAATATACATAAGAAGGATTTGTTCATCATTCAAAGGAAGGTCTCTCAGGCACTTTCTGATATCCCAAGTCCCAGATGCTTTGGCTCTCCTCACCTATCCATCTCTGACTGTCGTTCGCCCAGTCGACACATTTTCTAAAATATATGTTCTCCTGCGACAGCTCAATCGTCTCAGCTGTAAGTTTGTCGTCTGCCAATATTGCGTCGATGGCTTTCAGTGCTGTAGTCATGGGAGTGATGTGCTCCTTTGGCCAGAGTGGCAGGATCTCAGGTGGACAGAGGCCCGTTGGGATGAAGGCCGGGCATATTGCGTTGACGGTGATTCCTTCTTTGACGAGTATTGGACCGGCTGCGCGGACCAAGCCAACGATACCGTACTTGGAGGCAGTATATTGTGGGTTTTGTGTCATGAAGCTGTGCTTGTCAGTCCTTCTGTCCTTTCTCAAAATGTTGAACTGCTTACTATAATCCCGCTGCCGAACTCGTCGCCACGAATTTCCCCTTACCTCCGCCGGCCTCTTTGCTCCGCCTTACGTAGTATTTGAATAGCCATAGCCCCTGAATTACCGCCTCGAGATTCACTTGCATGCTCTTTGTGTTCAGGGGCTTGACTAGGCCCTCCGCATCCACCTCCTCTTTCTCCGGCCCATCGTACAGCATCTGTCTGTCATCGATACCAGCGTTTGCATGGAAGAAGTCGAGACGGTTGCCGCCCCATTCGTAGGCTTGCTTGAACAGGCGCGCTTGTGAGGTGTACGAGGCAACATCGACCTGGATGAAAGTTGCGTTGTCGCCGAGTTTTTTTGCTGCTTCTGAGCCTGTAGTGGGATTGAGCTCTGCGATGACCACGCGGAAGCCTTTACTGTGGAGGTGCGTTGCTACGGCCAGGCCGATGCCTGAGCCTGCACCTGTTACGACTGCCACTGGTTTGGACATAGTGAATGCTCTCATTAGTTCAGTATCGTTACTGTCAGGCCTATGTGCGATAGAGATCAGTCAGGAGGGTCGCCCGGATAAGCTGGATGTCTATAGAGTAGAATCAGATGCATGTTCGCATTCAGATGGTATGCAACTCTTGACGGTAGTTGTGGAGAAGAAACGACCCCACATCACTCCGGCACGCGGAACCATGCCGCTAGCCCCGCACTAGACCTCTTAAGACGATGAGGGGTATCGACTTGACCTCGTACCCCATCTTTCCCCACCCCTGCCTCAGTCCTCGAATACTGCCAATCTCGCATTTGCCAAGCCTTCCAACATGCCTACGGCCAAGGAAATCGAGCAAGCCCACAAGACGCTTTTTGAAGCGGGCATTGAGATTCGCCGAGAGGTAGCCGGAAGCGACTACGTTGACGCCGCCTTACAACGCTTCTCTTCTGACTTCTCCAAGCCGTTGCAAAGTTCGTTGACGGAGATTGGTTGGGGCTGGATATGGAGCCGGCCAGGCCTCACGCGTAAACAGAGGAGCTTGCTGAACCTGGGCATGTTGTGTGCGTTGAATAGGAGCACCGAGCTTGGAGTTCACGTTCGAGGTGCGCTGAACAATGGGCTGAGCGAGGTGGAGATTAGGGAGGCGTTGCTTCAGGTTGGAGTATATTGTGGGCTTGTAAGTTGCACCCTACGATGAATTGCATTCTCGAACAGCGTACTTACCTTGGACAGCCAGCCTCCCTGGAAGCATTCAGGGTTGCCGAAGATGTCATTAACAAATACAAGAAAGACGCAAAACCCAAGGCGAAGCTCTGATCATAACTATTATAAGTCGATATCTACCTCGTCAAAAGTTTATCCCCTCCTTTTCTGCTTTCGCGAACTCCTCCTTCATGACTTCCGCATGTTTCTCGCTCCTCGGTACAATCTCACATTCAAACGGTATCGGCACAGAGAAAAAGCCCTTCACCATCTCCTGGGTCGGTTCTATGAGTTTACCATCTGGTCCCTTCTTTTTGTCGATAGTAAAACCCCACAAGACTCGTGAAATGTTGATGAACAAAGAGCGCTCTGCTACATGTACGCCAGGACATACACGCCGTCCAGCTCCGTACGTAAAATGGTCGCGTTCGTACGGATCAGTCGCATTAATGTAATCGGCAGCAGAGAGGGGCTTGTCGAGGTACCGAGAAGGATCGAAAGCATCTGGTTGCTTCCACAGATCTGGATCGCGATGAATGGCCCTGGTCTCTGCTCAGTCGCTGGAAACTAGACATATGCATGGACTTACCACCAGTTCAGCACAGCCACCGACCCTTTCGGAACAAAATGTCCCTCGTACCAGTCATCCTCACTGGTCGCATGCGTCATACCGAACTTATTCACAGGCCGCCACCTCAGCACTTCTTTGATCAAGCTCCTCACGTATGGCAGGTTTTGTTCATCTTCCCATTCCGGTAGTCTTTCGCTCCCAACGACACGATCTAACTCTTCCTGTGCCATCTTCTGCGCATCTTGAAATAGCGTCATGCACAGCATGAAGTTGTTTAGCGTCGTCGCCGTTGTCTCGGATCCCGCCTCAATCAAGCCACCGCACGTATACGCCGCGGCCAGGTCGTCAATTCCGCTCTTCGCCGGGTCATTCAGATAAAAGGTCTTGGTGAAGCAATCTTTTGCCTCTCCGGCATCTGTCTCCCTTTTCAGCCTGTTCCACAAATCCAAGTATACTTTGCTATCGTGCTCGAAGGCGCGGCGCCCATGCGTGCGCCAATTGCCGAGTAGCCATTCAGGAAGGAACGTCAGCGAGGGAAAGCTGTCGATTGCGTAGGCACCTGGTGCAGTCATCTCCGTGAAGTTTTCTAGTACGGTATAAATCTTCTTGATGAGCGGGTCTTCCCATGAGGGGATGCGGTAACCGTAGGTAACAAGCATGATTACAGAGGCTGAGTAGCGCCGGTTCATCATATAGAAGTCCTTTGGGCTGGTGAGGAAGTCTACGAGAAGTTGCTTCGACTCGAAATCTTGAACAGGCTGGTATTTTACGGATGTGTTCAGGTTGAGGAGCGCGTGCGAGTGCTTGCGAATGGACCGCCAGCGCGGGCCGTAGGGCATGAACAATTGGCGGCGGCCGGCGCTCATGACGTCTTGAGCCAGGGGGAATGGTGCACGCGAAGAGTAGACGGAGGACTTCTTGTCCATGAGGTCTTTTACAGCTTTGGGGGTGGAGAGCCAGATGTAGTCAGTGCCCCCGAGCTTGGTATAGAAGATTGGGCCATATCTGGAGGAGAGTCAATATGCCTTCACATTGTGTTCACCCATTTCAAGTCTCGAGATTATGGATCTGGAACAATCGTAGAGCAAGAGTGCATACTGTTTGTGCCACGCAGTGACTTTATCGCGCACAGCTTCGCTGTCCGCAAAGTCAAGGAGATGACCAATGAAAGACAGTCCTGGCGGTCCTGGAGGTAATTTGCGTCTTCGTGAGTCCTATATCTCATCAACGGCCTGATCCTTTTCAATCTTCGACAACATGTTTCCGGCGGCATTCGATTGCAATACTTACCTTGATGGAGTTGGGAACCAGGTAGAAATAGACCGTCAAGAACAGCAGCACCGGCGCTGAGACCAGGAGCACACCCTGAAACAGCAACGAAGCCATTACTGGTTTTCTTTTAAAAAGCTGAAGTCGCTAGAGCTATGTAGTACGAAGGTATACACTCTCGCCTTACTGTGTGGTAGCTTATCCTCAGGCCGATGATTGGGGAACTGGGGTAGCACCTCTCCACTTCCCCGCAAAGTTACATGCAGCCCCACAATCTACTCCCTCTCTAGTACTCATTCTGTAAACATTGAGCTGCTAGGCCGAGACTTTTCAGTAAAGGAAAGAAAAGTGAAGCAAACAAGACTACGTGTCACAACTGCGTTAAGCGCATCGAGTTTCCCAAGTTATTGAATATGCCGCTCGAACGCGACGGCGAAGGCCACACCTACATCCGCCATCCAAACAACCAAGTCACGCACTACATCCGCGACTCCTTCGTTGATCCTTGGAAGCCAGCAGAAACCATATTGATACAACACGGTTTTGGCCGACACGCGGAATTCTGGTACCATTGGATTCCTGTCCTATCACGAAAGTACCATGTCGTCCGGCGCGACCTGCGAGGCCACGGACGATCCAGCTACGCGAAAGAAGCCGACAATTACGACCTGGATCTCGATACGATAATTCATGAGATAGTAGACACTATCGACCAGTTAGGTGTGGGAAAGGTGCACTTTCTGGGCGAAAGCACGGGTGGAATGTTAGGTGAGATACTGGCTGCGAAGTACCTACCGCTTCTCCATACAATCCGATGAGGACAAGATCTGAGTATGACATAGACATCCAGAGCGCCTGCACTCCCTAACGGTCTGCTCGACACCAACGTATTTGCCACCCCCAGCCCTTAACCTCTTCGCGTTCGACCACAAAGATTGGCCTACCGCCTGCCGAACGCTCGGGTCCCGTGGTTGGACCGAAGCTCTTTCCAAAATCCCTGGCACAATTCCAATCACAGATGCTAATTACCTTCCCTGGTATCTCGACCGGATCAGCCTGAGCGATGGCGAGGGTTTAGCCCAGTACGCAGAGTTTTTGATGACGCTGGATGCAAGGCCGTATTTGGAGGCGATTAAGGTGCCGACGCTGATTTTGGCGCCGAAAAACAGTGCTGCGACGAGTGTGGAGGAACAGACAAAGTTGGCTGGTTTGATTGAGGGTGCGAGGTTGGAGGTGATCGAGGCGGTGGGTCATGAGATATATGTCACAGGGGCGGAGAGATGTCAAGGCGCATTTCTTGATTTCCTTGAAGGGTTGAGAAAATAATGTCTTCTTTGGCGCCTGACGTTAGCCTGGTAAATCCGGGCGCACTGATCTTGGAATTGTTCAATTTTCCTGTCCCGCCGTTTTTTTATCATATCATCTTTCCATCCTCATACGCAGGTTGGGGCAGCGGATCCGAGATCCCGTAGTTCCCATAAAAATCGATCATGCTCTTCCTCTTACTCCGCATCGCCTCCTCCAGATCCTGCGACACGAAAATTTCCATCCCGCCACTCTGATCGGTTCCTTTGTCTTCAGACGAAAGCTTGTAGCCCACACCAGCCGAGGGATTAGGCGACATGACTGTCGAATTGTTCGTCCGCAAAATTCGCAACCAACGAGATTCCGCATGCCGCTTGAAGACATCCTCAAGGTCGAAGAGATCCTGCATGGAGAGCATGTAATGTTTGCCGGAGCGGAGCTTCCAGAAAAACAGGACGGACAGTTCGATGTTCTCCACAGCTTCCAGCGACGTCAATAGCGTGTCCATAGTCTTCATTAGATCTTTGGCAATCCTGATCTGGTCTTCAATACGATCATTTTTGGAGAGCACAGTGTAGTTCCATTCGACGTAGAATCGGACATGGGTGACAAATTTTAGCATGGGCAGCTGCAGGATATGTGGCGAATATTCGAAATGACCATTATTTATTCGCGAATTACGCAGTTCAGCATGGAGGGTAAGCTTGCTGCGGCGAAAATAACTTTGCAAGACCTCGCCTCGCAACTGTCGATTGATCATCTGTAGATTCGGATGTAATCTGTGCTTTTTCGGCACACCATAGCCGTAGCCGAAGATGTCGTGGCGCCAGGGCTCGTGCACCATGTCTGCTCCCCACAGACATGTATGCAATTCTGGTCGGTGGTTATTGGTGATATCCGGGAGCGCGAAGTCGAATATCCGATCCCGTAGCTCTCTCGGTAGTGCCAGCAGGCTCGAGCTCAGTTCCCTAGGGTTTAGGTCCAGTAGCATCTCTAGCTCGCGTAAGAGCATGCTTTGTCGTTGTACCGAAAAGTCCTCGCTGCCATTGGACATGACAGAGAGCTTCTTGTCGTTCATGGCGGCGAAGTAGAGTCGCACAGTGTCGTCTGATTAGAAGCGATGCCAAGCAAACCGGTCGTTATAATACAGAGATATTAAGGTAATCGAGTCCGGGGAGTCGTAAGCCCTAGAAGTGACGTGGAAAAAACGAATCAACGTGGTGGAGCCCTGACCGCGAGCAGAGAGGATTTTGACGTTGTCGTGGAGCTCCACGAAGGCGGTATGCCGCCGAGCGAGTCATTGGTGGACGCTTCGGCGGTTCGCCGCAGGGGGTCGATCCGTCTGTTGGTTCCGTGGATCATCACGTGCAAAACGGAGCGGCCCCTGCTTAAGTTTCGGTAGGGTTTTATGCTTGCCGTGCGACAACTGCAGCTCCGCCCTGAACAATGGCATCTGAACCCTCAAACAGCCGTCGAGACATTTGTCGAGGTCACAAAAGACCCCGTGCGTGCTAAGGACCCGGCGACAAGCTTTGACAAGGCGCTTGTGTCTTGGTAAATCCCGCAAGAGTGGACGGCAACCGCTGCCGGCAGCCCCCACCCAGCGCGTAACGCGCCTTGAGGCTGGACCACATGGAGCACGAGTGGTGTTATCATGTGGTGTGAACTCCCGCATATTGCCTCCATAATCATGGAACTCAATGGATGTAAGGAGCAGTCTTTGCGGGTAGCACGATATATCAGCGGCAGGCAATTCTCCTTCAAACATACTGTGCCAGCTGACGAAGGAGAGAGATGCAGTGATTCGGAATGTCCGACCGTGTTTGACGCGCCGCTGACTTGTTCGATCACGGTACGTTGTGCATGATCTTTGCTGACCTCAGACCAGATCAGGTGTCTGCGCCCACTGCTTGACTTTTGACCCCACCAGCGTCACAACTCGGCCCTCAGTCATGTTTACGCGCCTTGAGTGACTGCGTGTGGCTAGTTTGACCGCTGCGAATTACTTGAGGTGCCAGGCACACAGCTATACGCATGCACCAAAGAACATGCTATCATACACAAGTGGGATGATGATGTGGGCTTCACGCTTGTGGATTTTGCCAACCTGAATCGACATGGATTGGCCTGGATAAGCTTAAGCGGTACGAACAGACGCGAGACCAATAAGTTGGTGGGCGAAACTTGATCGTACCGTGGAATCAATCGAAGACAATCATAGACTCAATTGAGCACTTCTAGTATTAGGTAGCTTAAAACCTTGATTGCTACTTCACGAAACCATTCAATGCACATTTTGGTCCGTAATAGTGTAAAGAGCTAACATGGACCGAACTGCTTAACACGTTTTGTATTGAAAGGACTAAAGCTAGCAGGAAGACGAACCTGAACCTTTTGTTGGGGAACGCCTCATGCCCCACGAAAGGCCCACGATCGTTCTGATTTACAGAAATTAGAATATCTATTGTTCAGGTACTCTATGATGACGAACCAGAACATATTACAAAGTCTAAGAAGTCTGACTTCTCACTGTCTATCTGCCATAATCTATCCACATCCTCCTTCACGATGAAAAGCGCGCCCTCCAAACTGGTCTCATCCTGTGCAAACCTCACCATCGGGTATCTTTACTTGGAATCTACTCTTCATCAGCCATGTCCCACGGAGCGCATACATGTGGATCTCACCTATCCTACTGTCCATCTGCAACGGAACGTGGCAGCACCCTTCCCATCTCTCTTCCGAAGCAATTGGCTGGACAAACTGTTGCTTCTGCTGTATTTGATACGATCCGGTATTCGTACGGACAAAAGAGGTGACGCATGATTGGTCCATGTCCAGCCGTTGTGCGCGGCAGTGTCCAATGCAAGTCCCGGCGTGGTGGGCCAATTGGAGGTTGTTCATAGTACGGTATTCAATGGAGAGGTTGTGATGCGATCCGTTTGTTGACCTGTCTGTGGCTTGTCGATCGTGGCAGGATTGGTCCATGTCAAGTCGTTGGGCGCGGCAGTGGCCTACGCAGGTTCCGGCGTGGTGGGCTAGTTGGATACCGTTCATCGCTCGGTTTGAAATGTAGCTCAAAGTGTTGTGTGTAGTTGTGAGATTGTTGGTTGTCTGAGTAGTGTATGATGCTGATGATGGACAGGACTATGTACAGCCTGAAGTCAATTTATACCTGTGGTAGATAGCACGAATTCCCAACATGTTTTTCTTATCTCTCTGCATTATTGGATGGCGTGGCAAATCGTGGTGGTTACACGAGATCGTAAACGTGATGTTGTTGAAGGAGATTGCGGCTGAGGTTGCGTGGTTGAAGTTGCGGTGTGGTGACCGGCCGAGATCACCCCACCGAGCAGACGACAGCGCAACTTCTTCAGACAGACCGCAACCCTTGATTGATAATTATTCTGCGATCCACTATTCGCACGAGCAGGTTCGATAGTGTTCATCACCAAGTTTTGTCGTCGATGTTTTCTTGTTTGCAACATCGTATTGTAACCCACCACCTTCCTACCTCTGCTCCACCCACTTCCAGTCCGCGCATTCGAAGTTTGCATAGCACCTGAACTCATTGCTAAGTCCCTTTGCATGCTTGACCTCAAAGGTCGTCGTGCGCGTTCCGACCTTGGAATACAGTTTTTGAATCAAAGCCTCCATGCGCTCGCCCGTACAGGCGATCAATCGCAGCGATCCCTCGTCCCAAGTCCTTGCTAACCAGCGCACGGTGAGGGCGGCTGCAAATCGTTAGCATCGCTTGAATAGCTCTGGGTGAAGTGGAACAGAAGTGAACAAGGAAGGGTGAACGAGGGAAGTTACCTTTCGTTTGACAATCCTGGCTCAAGAAGGGCGGATCTACGATAATGCGGTCGAAGCTGGCTTTGAGCTCCACGGGGAGCTTGAGTGGCTGTTCGAAGTCGTAGGGGACGAATTCTTTGAAGACGTTGAAGCGGGTGTCGTATTCGAGGAGGGTGAGGTGGGGTTTCGCGGTGCATTCTCCAGACGCAAGTATATTCTTTAGCTGTATGAATGTACTAGGCGCTGATACGACTGCTATCCTTGATTCATTCGTGGCGCCGTCAAGGAGGTGCCGGGCGAGTGTGGTCGCTGTCTCGTCGCTGTACTGTAATGCGTGAGTACAAAGGAGCTTTGTTGGAAAGATAGTGTATACCCAGAATTGGCTGGCATTCCAGTCTTCAGTGAAGGCATCCATGCTCAATTTGCCTTCAAAGTCATCTTCAGCCTGCGCCTTCAGGTCCTCGAATTGTTTCTGCCGTGCGTCGCGTTCGCCATAAAATTCTTTCAGCGCGTCCAACGCCCCAGCTGAAAGCTGTCTTCACTGCTTAGTTGCGCATCTTCCCAACAGGCAAAGATACTCACATCTGGCCATCATCTCCATCCAAGGATGCCATACTGCTTTATATACACGAGCTCACGAGCAACGCGGGGAACCCAAAAAGTGATAGCCCACCGCGAGACTGCCCCTCGGTCTTATCGATAAAGCACGTCGTAAACGCCGGTACCTCGGCCTTGAGGCCTTCCGCGATACGCAAACATGCGCCTGCCATGGCGATTGCGTGCTCACTCTTCATTGTACAGACTGTACTCCACCATGGTAGAACCACTGGCAGATCTACCCAAAGTCGAGAAGCTGAGTAGCCGTGTCATACGCGTGCTGGGAGGGAATCCGAGCAAGGTACGCAGTATCGCATGCTGCTGTGTCGCGGGCGCTGACAAACGGACAGTTCACGTTGCAAGGTCCGCAGTAGCTTACCTTTCCAGCGAGTTGCTTGCGCCTAATCCATATTTATAGGCACGAACACGTACATTGTCGGGCAGGGGGCGCAACGCCTCCTCATCGATACCGGCGAGGGCAGGCCCGAATGGATACAAAGCCTCAAGAGCGTGCTTGAAAACGAGAACATCACTATCTCGAAGGCACTGATATCGCACTGGCACCACGATCACACGCAGGGCGTGCCCGACCTCCTCGCCCACTCGCCGTCCACCGTAGTCTACAAGCGCGACCCGCAGCCGGGTTGGGAGGACATCAAGGATGGACAGACGTTCACAACCGAGGGCGCAACGCTGCGCGCGTATTTCAGTCCCGGACATACCACAGATCACATGGCGTTTGTGCTTGAGGAGGAGAACGCCATGTTCACAGCGGACAACGTTCTAGGGCACGGTACCGCTGTCTTCGAGGATCTGGCTACATACATGAAGAGCCTGGACGGCATGGCTACGCAGTTCACCGGCCGCGCATATCCCGGCCACGGGCCCGTCATTTCAGACGGACCTGCAAAGGTGCGTGAGTACATTGCGCACAGGAAGCAGCGTGAGAAGCAGGTGCTGGATGTGCTCGGGGAGGAGCGCAAAGGCGGCTGGACGGCTATGGATATTGTTAAGGTTATTTACAAAGAATATCCGGAGAATTTGTGGGCACCAGCGGAGAAAGGTGTATTGCAGATATTGAGCAAGTTGGAGGGCGAGGGGAAGGTTGTGAAGGAGGGGAACAGTTGGAAATTGGTTGGGACGGAGGCTGGGAGGGCAGCACTTTAGCCCCGCCTATCCACGATTTCATGACCAATTAACGCCCAAATTGCTACGCGATCACCCCACGGTCCTCTATTGCCTTCAAACCGGAGTGCTACGCATTGTAGGGGTATATATACCGTTCTTTTGCTCGAAATGTCATCTGTCAAAAAAACGTTCTGCAAGCAGATCATGACCTTTGAAGTCGCAGTGTCAGAGTGGTTAATGAGTTAGACTTGAATTACTCAATTCAGCTATCTAATGCCTTCGGGCGCGCAAGTTCGAATCTTGTCTGCGACGATTGAGCCTCGTGTCGACATCGTTGGTAACCATCTTTTTAAGCTTCGTCCGGACGGCCCACACGATACTTTTTGCACAGCATGCCACGCTCGCGTGCACGTAATCGTGGTGTGACAACTGCATTGCGGTAAGTGGAGGAGGGGTGGTCTCGGATGGCAGGTGGCGGCCTCCATCCCACCTCACTCTGCAGGCGGCTGTAGGCAGCAAATCGACGTCGCACGTATGCTTTGTACTCTATTGCTGCAGAGGGGATCTCTATGGTAATGCACAGAGGGGTCATGCATTGGGAGGATTTGCCCGTTGCTACTCGTCATCCTCGACGGCTTTAATTGTAGCCATGTCTCTTCCAATCGGTCAAGACAATACACACAAAATCGCTTGGACCGATAGCTGCGTTGCTTTCATCGCGTCGCGTGTGTTATTAGCATTTGAAAAGAAATCGCTGCTTCGATGGCGATATCGAGAGGACCTCAATACACACGCCGTAAGATTGGACTCTCATTGTCCTTGGAAGGGATCAGACATTCTTTTGAACACGTCCGTAGGAAGATATGAGTCGAGTCTCAAGTCTTCACTCTGTGGACAACACCGACCTACTGGGTGGTCAAACTGTATCACAAGTGTATGTACAAGCTTCAAACCTTGACTTAGATACCAGAGTATATTACACCATAGCAGCGCCTGTGGCGAGGCTACGAATGACGACAGTGACGGCCTACCTGGGAAGTCATTGATAGCCGCCTCGTTGTATCTGGATGTGGCAAGAGCACAAACCTGCCCGGGGGAAAGGCGTCGGCTCCGGCGACTTTCTTGTTCGGCATAATTCATGTACCCAGATATCGGTGGTCGGGAGTCGGGATTGAAGGAAACCTACCGTACGAAAACATTAGCTTAAACCGCAATCATCTTGGTGAACCACACCTGGGCACACAAGTCGTGGTTTGTACGCCGAGATGAGCACGCAGGAGTACTAAACACAGGACAGCGCAAGGATTTGATATCGGTATTGCAGAACCGCACATGTTGAATTTGGCAGCTGGCTACATATCGTCAGACGTCTAAAACGCCTCCAGTATCTCTCCCATCCAATCCAATCCGGGAGTATCGTCAATCTTTCATTCCATTTCAGCCAGCCCAAACCAAATCGTCATGTTGAACTTTTCATAACACCATATCTAAACGCCAGTAAATGTCATATACTCATACACATCGGAGGAAGTGGTGGTCTAAATAGGAAGGGGGAAAGTGACAGCCCAGGCAGCGATCTCCTTCTTGAGGCTGTTGATCTCATCAACGGAGCCGCTGGCGACCTTGGCCTTGAAGTCCTTGAGCTTGTTGGCCTCCTTGGGGAGCTCGCCCTGGATCTTCTGGGTGAGCTTGATGACAGTGTCGACGTATCCGGCGATGCGCTTGAAGTCTTCCTCGCCGAGACCACGCGAGGTCATAGCCGGCGCGCCAATGCGGATACCCATTGGAGTGAGCGCAGACTGGTCACCAGGGGTGGTGTTCTTGTTGCAGGTGATGTTGACCTGCTCAAGGACGGCCTCAACACGCGCACCGTCGAGCTTGATGGGCTTCAGGTCAACGAGCACCATGTGGTTGTCGGTTCCGCCGGTAACGAGCGTGTAGCCGAGCTCGGTGAAGGCTACCTCAAGTGCCTTCGCGTTCTTGATGACCTGCTGCTGGTAGGCCTTGAACTCCTCGGACTGCGCCTGCTTGAGGGCCACGGCGAGCGCGGTGATGGTGTGGTTGTGAGGGCCACCCTGGTGGCCGGGGAATACGGAGAAGTTAATGGGCCCTTCAAGGTCGTAGAGGGTTTGCTTGCCAGTCTTTGCGTCGGTCTTGCGCACACCCTTGCGGAAGAAGATCATAGCACCACGGGGACCACGGAGAGACTTGTGAGTGGTGGTTGTGACGATGTCGCAGTAAGGGAATGGCGACTTGTTTACACCAGCGGCGATAAGACCGGAGATGTGAGCCATGTCCATGAGGAGATAGGCACCAACCTTGTCGGCGATCTCGCGCATGCGGGCGTAGTCGATTTCACGGCAGTAGGCGGAGGTTCCGGCGACAAGAACCTTGGGGCGGTACATGAGGGCGTTCTGCTCGAGCTGGTCGTAGTCGATAAGACCAGTCTTGAGGTCAACGCGGTAGGGGAAGGTTTCGAAGTAGGTAGAGACAGCGGAGATCCTGATCACGGTTAGCACAGTACTCATAATTCGCAAGCAGTGAACTCTGCGTACTTCCTCTGCGGGGTCTGGTAACCATGGGACAAATGTCCGCCATGGGGCAAGTCCAAGCCCATGAGCCTGTCGTGGGGCCTCATGATGGCCTGGTATGCTTGCAGGTTTGCGGGGCTGCCGCTCAAGCACTGAACGTTGACGCCCCATTTCTCAGAGTCGAGACCGAAAGCCTGGAGAGCACGCTTCTGGCAGAGCAGCTCAATCTCGTCAATGTGCTGGTTACCGCCGTAGTAGCGGGCTCCGGGGTATCCCTCAGAGTACTTGTTGGACATAGCTGAGCCAAGGGCATCGAAGACAGCGCGGGACGTGACATTCTCAGAGGCAATGAGGAGGATGGACTCGCGTTGGCGCTGGAACTCTTTTTTCTGCGCCATTTAATGTTTGCTATGTCATTGAGAGGGCTGTAGAGCATACCATGATCTCGTCGACCTGGGGATCCAGCTCGACCAAGTTCTTGTGCATCAACTACAGTGAGTCAGTAACCATTGTCCTCACGGTGCATTGTGCGGGGCACATACGTCCTTGTGGGACTCTGAGAGCGCGTAGGTAGACATGATGGGACGATTGGTGTGAAATCAAGGAGAATGGGTATCAAGCGGAAGATGAAAGGGACGAGAGCTGCTGGAAAGAACAGCAGCGCGCTCGGTGGAGGGTTTGCTATTTCAATACATGCACCAACGCGAGACCAACGGTGACTTTTTTGCGAGGGGCAGCGGCGCTAGGCGATATGCGGCCTGGCGTTCCCCGAATCGGAGCCCGACCCTGGGCTGGCCTCCGATGATGCAGATCCGCTTTCGAAAAGCGACCGGCGTGGAGCAAGCAAATCCGGAGTGACATTTCTGTAGACCAGTAAAGTCCCCGCTGATATTGTCAACACGAAGAGGAGTAATGGAAGGCTTATACGCATGAAGATGCCGGTTCCCAAGCCCGCGCTCCAGACGGAAAGTGCTCCTTCTTGCCGCGGGTAGAGTTGTTCTTACGAATGAGGAAAGCTCAACCATCGCTCTCACGTAGTCTTACACCAACACAATCTAATGCAGTTAAAGTTTGGCGAGATGGAATCGACTTTTTTCAGTCTTCATTCATTCATTCTACATAAATACAGCCCACTTGGGTCCTCCAACACTAATCATCCCTTGTCTCGTCCATCAAATCCATCAATTGCTTACCATGCCGAATGTACACCAACGCCGGATATGCCAAATATGCTGTCTGAGCAGCAAGCTGCTGTCGCATCGTGAAAGGGTATGTAACTGGTCTGAATCGAAGCGTCATAAGCAAAACTGCTCGGCGCCAAATATCCACATGCCATCAGCAACTCTCGTCTCGTATCGTATTATCCTCCATAAAGTGAATGCGCAAGTGTGAATGCAAGCGCTTAGTCGTTGTCGGTCAGGCGGTCCAGCACGATGATGCTCAGAATCATAACCAGCAGACCGATAGTTACAATGATCAGCAGTACGAAGCCAAACCAGCCGAGCACCATAGCGCTTGTGCCGACGCCAGCTTTTACACTGCCATTCCCTAGGTCTTGCGCTATCGTCGCCGCTGCAACCGACGCGGTGTGCTGCCAAAGAACTGAGACGAGGACGAAGATCGAGGCGATGAAGATGAGCGCGAGGGCGACTTGAGATACCGGTCTGGAGGGGAAGGGCTTGATGTCGACCTCGGAGCCGGTTTCCCTATCGCGCTCTTCGTGCCAGCCGGGGAAAGTCGCGAGCAGGACAAAGCAGAAGAACGCGAGGATAATGGCGACGATGAGCAGATAGGGGAATACCACGGCATCCTTGAAGGTCGATGCAACCCAGACAAGGTTGAGCGGGTCTTGGTCGACCGAAACACCCTGCACCAGCGCCGTGGCATTGTTGGAGCAGATGTAGTCGCCGCCGTCTTTGTTGATGCAAATGCCAAAGTAGCCCACACGCACGGCGAGTTGAGCGTTACCGACGATGTTTGCGATGGCTGCGGTGACTCCGGGGTCGACTTGCTCGGTAGAGTAGGAGGGCGTGTACTTTTCGTACCACATGGAGATGAGGAAGATGCCGGGTATGAGTGGTGATGTGGAGGAGCAACCTGCTAGTAATAATGCTAAAAATCATCAGTGGCTGCATGTTGTACACGGGCATCTCGTACTCACATAATAGTATTATAGCGATGGCTATCAAAATCATAAGCACATGGTGGTAGCCAAGAAACGGTATCAGCCCTGAGCAATGTTAGCAATGACTTTTCGTTGCAAAGCGAGACAAACTAAACGCACGTTGCATGCTAACTGCGAACCGCATGTTCGCCATGGTGTGCTAATTCTCTTTCTGTCTCGTCTGCTCTGGAATGCGATCCGATCTCCTGGCGCCCAAGAGGGCCGGAGCGCGCGTGCGGTGGAACGCAGTCAGAGTCTGCGTGGGCGTGTCTGCAAAGAATGAGGAGCGAGCGAGTGAATTGTCTCGGTCCTAGGAATGTGGACGGTTGCGGTATGCAGGTAGCGTGGGTCTCGCGATAGCGTGCGCGTGGTGGGTAGCTTTTGAAGCTCCGCTCGGAATCTCAACTGCGACCAACGACTGTCAGAATACCTCCTGTCGCTAGAGGGAGAATTGGGGGAGAGAGTAGGAGAGAGTGTTTAGCTTAGGAAGTGTTCCAGCCTTTGTTCCAGCCCGAATACTTTTTGCTGCGCTGAAATTCGTGAGGTTGGGGTACTTGGTGTGGCTGGGCGAGATGCCAGCCTCCTCGAACTGTAAACACTGGCGCCCGGGGCAACCACCAACGAGAGAACGTCATCGCCCCCAGCCTCGCCAATACACCAATCATCGGAGCCAGCGCATTAAGTCGGACATTTTATTTCTGGGATTCGCGTGTAGTCGCGCTTCGGTTTCTGTATCTCCGCGAGCTTGACTTCGGTGTGGAGGTCCCTTTCGTCGACACGCAATCTCTCCCAGCCTCTTCGTTCTGCACCGCAACGTGGCATGCCAGTCGCGAGACGAAATCGATATCAACATGGCCAGACCGCGTCTTGCGCATTGCCATTATTGCTCATCGGCACCGGCGTCCGTCCGTCCAGCTCATGTCGTTCCTCAGAACTTCGTCCTGCGGATATTGACTCTTCTCGCTCTCTCATTGCGCCTCCCTCATCTCGTTGGAGGCTAGTCTCGTCTGAGCTGGTCATCTTTTCTCAAGAGCGGGTTTGAGGATGGGTTCCAGCATCCTTGACAATGCAGCGGTCGCTATGTTGAGGTCTGCACAGTAAAAGGTATCTCCTGAGGATTTTCCTCACAGTCCTTGTGCAATGAGCGGCTGCATGCCTCTTACCCTGACGAGACAGGCTGCGGAAATGGCTTCAGGATCATGAGCTTTTTTTCCAGCAGCAACGACTGCGCTGCTCTCGAGACTGTTCTGCCTGCTGATGGCGCACAACGATGGTTTAGACTAGTATTCTCCTGCAGCGGGAGGGTCTCTCTGCCCGCCACTGATCCAGTCTTCTCTATAGCGCGTCATGGTTAGTGAGCACGCCTGCAACGGGTCATCCGGATCGTTCCCGCCGTCATGTTGGGTAAATGTCGCCGCCCTGTGGAGCTGTTTGCGATCGCCGCAATGCCATACAGAATTTCGATGGCGCAGCACGTCACAGTCAGCTGCACATACAGGCAAAAGTACAGGCAAAAGGCATTGATCAACTGCCGAAAGAATCGCAAACCAGATTCGGCACCGCGTAAGATCGAATTGCTATCAGTTTCACATGCGGCAGCTGGCCGAACCCTGATTTGACAGATTGCGCTTGACCACATTCGTCGATAGCGCCTGCATCAAGCCACAACGGTATGACGTAGCGCTGCCACACTCAAACAAACACGCGGAGGAAAACGCAACCTCACGCAAATTCTCCTGTGAAGCCGCCAATGAGAGCGATTAAGACGCTTCGCCATCGAGATCAACATTGCCCGCGCTAGTATTGTATCCAGTGTTCGCCCTCGCTGTGACGTTCAGCGATCGACTTCAGTCATGCGCTCCTGCCAGAGTCTGTTTGTTCCAGGCTATCAGAACCCTGGAGCTCGATGGAAGGAGCAATGTAGGCCATGACGTACCTGACGTACCTGTCATTCGAAGGCCGCGGTGGAAGGGACATGAAAGTACTTAAGAGGCCATCTCTGCTACCACTCTAGCTCCTCATCAACGCCTACAATCAACTCCTACAACAAAGCAACTTTACACTCATACCAAACCTTCAACCAAACAACCATCACCATGTCTGACCACGGCCGCAAGGATCTCCACACCAAGATCGGTGAGGGCATCACCCCCGACTCCACCAAGTCCACCCAGCAGAAGATGAAGGAAACCGTCACCGACACTGGCGACAAGTTCGCTCGGTATGCTACCTCGTGTCCCTCCTCATCGTTATCACGCTAACGAACATTCGCAGTGGCGCCCAACCCGACCACGACAAGTCTCTTGGCCAGGAGGCCTCCGACAAGGTCGGCCGCAGCCACGACCGCGAGGCCCACGGCTCTTCCGGCGGCTCCATCCTCGACAAGACCAAGGGCGCTCTCGGCCTTGACAAGCACTAGATTCTACGACTGTACGACAATACCTTTGTACGATGACTGGAGGATGGATGATCGGTGCCGACCTACGGCTATACGATATATGATACCAAGCCCTTTGGCTAGCTGGAAACAGTAATGAAATGAAGTCACTCTAAGAATTATCGCTTTTGCATTGTGATGGTAGCCATGCATGTGTATCGTGTAGATCACTGTTCTTTCGTAGACACTAATCCAGCTTCTTCTACGTCAAAGCTGTTGCATTTTCCTCTTGTCTCCGAAATCTCAAGTTGATAGCGTGAGTACTGTTCTCTTATACCTACCCGACCACAAGCTGCGGAATCCCGACTCAGATCACCACCAGTGCGGCCATGAAAGCGATCGGTACGACAGCGTTCTGCAGGTCTGATGAGTTGATTTTTGGCACCCAAACACAACGAATACTAACCCTAGGGTTTATGTGTAAGCTACTTGATTATGTAAGCTACCTTGGACCCAAACTGAGATTGAACGAAGACGAACCACGAGTCTCTAGAGGATTGGGCAAAGACCAGATGATGAGTACTCGGTCTATCTCCGGCGACAAAGGTAAGAAACCTCTACAGTATGTTCAATTAACTACCTAACCAATTTAGCAAGGCTTAGCTGGTGTGTGGCGCCTGCCACCGACCAACCATCCTTCTTCCAACACCATTGCCCAAACTTCATCACGAGTCCTGTCAACTCGGTTACCAAGTTTCAATCCCACGTGAGCTATGCATTGTCTCATGTCCATGGTGCTCCATGTTCGTCGCCGTCCTCAGCGGTGCGGGGGAGAAATCTGAGATCGGTCGGCGGGACGGCCCCCAACTTGCTACCGCCAGCCGCACTACGCTAGCGCCGGCGAGACCCAATTAGCTGCAGTAGGACATGCTCAAAATACAAATGAGACGGATGGTGGCTGGAACCAAACGACATTGGGCGAATGCTACAATGATCAGCAACCTCGACCGACATCTACAAGAATGAGCCGGACCCCAAAAGCGGGCTACAATTGCATACAACTCAGTGTAAAGCGCCAGGGCAAATACAGTGATTTCGGTGTCGGCATATTGCATAGGCTTTTGTCCCAAGACCACACACACGGTACGATCGATCTGCGTTCGATGTGAGTGTATGCGAACCACCGCCTTCGAATATGGCAGAGAAACTAGAGATAAAACGCATCAAGGAGGAGCTTGATAAAGACACCAGAGATGTATCGGATCTTTGGAACGAGGCGCTACGAAACTACAAGGGCATTGTCGGCGAGGGTCTTGTGCCCACCTACACCAGTGTGGACGAGATGATCAAGACTGGTACGGAGCAAATGAATGCTTTCCATAAGTTTCGCCATGACAGCAAGAAGGTGGATAAACTGCGTAGCTTGTTCGCATCGAACTTGGATTATATTGAGAAGGGTGCGCAGCAGATCATCGCTGCGGCAACACCAGCATTCCCTCCTGCGGCCGCGATCGGGACGGCGCTAACTTACATGCTTACAGTAAGTGCGCCGAACATTATTAGATGTGAAGCTCAAAGACTAACGTTCGATTAGGCTTGCAGGCAAGTCTCAGCCGACTATGACGTGGTAACAGCTTTCTTCGAAGACATGAATGCATTTCTTCAGCGCATTACGATTCTTGAGTCGAGGCTACCGAGTTATCCAGCGTATCGCAACTGCCTGATGGACGTTTTCACTTCCGTCTTAGAAATGTGCGGGTTTGCAACGAAGTACATTCAGCTGAAGCGCTTCAAGAAATGGATCCTGAACATGATTCGTGGGCAAGACGACGAACTTGCAGGGGCCCGCAAGAAGATGGACACGAGGATGTCCCGCCTGCAGAGTGCCACGGAATATGCTATCCTCGGTAACACGGAAAAGTTGCAGACGATGAGTGCGGAATTGAAGGAGAACGAGGAGATGCAGACACGCATGCTCGAAGAGCAGAGTAAAATGCTTACGACAGTGATAGAGAGCCAGGAAAATGTACGCAACGACCTCAAAGATATTCGAAAATTGTTAAATGTCTTTCAAGAGCAGCGAAAGGAAGAATCGCACGGTGGGAAGCAGAAGAGCGCAATCGGGAAACCTCCAACGTCCAACCGCGTCAGGACTTTCTTCTATGACTACATTGACCCTGCTTATGAGCATCGCAACATCAAGGAATCCTTGATACCGGAGATGTCGAAATGGTTTTTGGAAGACGATGAGTGGGCTGCTTGGCTCGCGCAAGACAAAGAAAAGGAAATCTCGAAACTGATCTACATCGCTGGCCCACCAGGTTCTGGAAAAAGTCATATCGCTTACACTGCTCATGAACGACTAGTTCAGTTGGCGGAACAAGACCCTTCTCGGAACACTTGTGTTGTACATTTCTATTTCCGAGAGACCAGAAACGAGACCAGGTGTTTTTACAACGCCATCAACTGGCTCGTCATACAAATGGCCGAACGCAGCAATCACTTGTGCGAAAAAATCAATGTTGAGCTTTCCCGCGAAGACACCGACATCGACATCAACGACTGGAAAGACATCTGGAAGAAAATTATCGCACCGCTTTTTGATAGCTCATCGACGTCTCGCCTACAGATTGTGTTTGACGGTTTGGATGAATTGGCTCCTGATGGCGTACAACGTCCCGCAGGACTTGAGTTCCTGAAGACGGTCGCTGAGTCAGACCTAAACATCAGTGTTCTGTGCACAACGCGTTCTACCTCCACGGCAACTACATTTCCAAAACAGCTGGACGAGGTTGGAAGTAAGAGTATAATTGTGACGAAGGAAAAGCAACTGCCAGACTACAAGACTCTGATATGGCATCACCTCGATAATGACGCAGGTTTGAAGAAGCTGAGTCAATATATGAGGCAGAGAGTATCGAGTACGCTAGAGGAGAAGGCCGATTGCCTTCTATATGCGGAACATATCCTCCGAAGATTCAATAACTTAAGCCGAGAGCCGCTCATCCTTCGACACTTGGAACATGAAATGCCGGATAATCTTCAACAGCTATACAGTGTCATCTTGTCTGACCTACTGCGCAAGACGAACAGCGAACAACGAAAAGCCCTGAAGACCCTGTTCTTATGGATCGCCTTCGCTGTGCGTCCTATCACTCTGTCTGAGGCCATGATCATCGTTAAGCTCTCGCCAGGAGATCTTGATCTAGAAGAAGAGCTACAAGATCCTCAACTCGGTCGTTTCCTGCGGATTGCTGACCGCATTGAAGAGGTAGATCTGTCATCTCCCTCAGCGGATTCTGATCTGGACGAATTGCAGGAGCAAGGAAGTCGTCACGAAAGCGCTTCCGATGATTGGAACCTGCCGCTCAAGTTTCAAGAGCGCTCCATGCGCGACTACTTCCGCGTCGCCAAATTTGACGAGGATCCCGATAGCTTGCGCACCACGGGCTTCGAGGCACACCGACAGATATTTGTTACACTTTCTCGAATCCTATGCGAGAAATCTGACACGGGTATCAGTGATAGGCTGCGTGGATTCGCAGGAAGCTCCTGGTTCATGCATCTGGGCTGGGTTTGGTGGTACAATAAGCTTGGCCGCCCGACGGAAGAACAAAAAATCGAGCTCCTAGAAGCCATGAGTAGAGTGTTTAATGGTGAAGGTGAATCGGGTGCCAATATTGAGAAGCAGGATATTTACTACGAATATCTCGGCACGAACGGCTTAGAAACGAAGGTAAAATACTTTTCGGAGGTTGCGAGTCAGGTAGGAGAAGGCAAGCTCAAAGAAGGCACCAGCGCGTGGATCAAAGAGATATCAACCAGCTGGGAGAAAGCTTTCGTCAATCTGGCGAAAGCTCATATCCGGAGATGGTTTTCCGCAACGGATCTGAAGTCTGCTCAGCAGTCATACAGATTTGCACGGAGTGCATTGGGCATGGTAGGTATCCTTTGTTGTTCTTCTTGTTCGCACTGTAACCGATTTCTGAAGTGGACACCTACTGACTTTTCACCAGACTGATCTCAAGGATCTTAAACAAGAAATTGATTACGATGAAGACTCCAATGAAGAGACCTTCAACTCCGAAGAGATCTTAGCCATCTCTAAAGCATTTCCGGATATTACAGACCAGAACGCCTCTTACGCAATTGCCCTGCTTTTATACGACTCCGAGTACTACACAGATGCCCTCCCAGAAGCCGAAAAAGCCCTGGAGATCGCCTCATCCGATCCAGTCAAGAAATTCCAGGCCACTGATCTCCTCGCCAACGTCCAGTATGCACTCGAGGACTATGAACCTGCACACAGTACGATCATGTCCACACTTTGTGACACTGCAGGCATTGATCCAGCTCTGGTCCGCCGTTCACTTGTCACTCGCGCAAAAATTGAGTCTGCACGGTCGCTGGTAGACGATGCTATGGCAAGCTATGAAGCGGCAAGACGCGCATTACCAGACACGCCCATGCTGGGCGAGCACCTGCAGGACCAACTTGGCTCCCTCGTCTCTAACAAGTATGATGATCCTGCTGCCATTGTCAACGCAGTCAGAAGCTGGACTCCGCTTGAACGCCTCGCTTGGGCAACATGGAAGTACGATGTTGACGGTGAGCAGCACGTGGATTTCCAGCGGGCATGTGGGCGCGCAGATGAGAAAGCTTTCATGGTCGCCACGTACGAGGAAATCATAAAAATGCTCGATGCTGTTGATGCCGGCGCACCCCTGCGAAAGGAGCTCGCACTTGCGCAGTGGGAAGTATGTGAGGACTTGGCCGCTGCGAAAGAACTCTTTGACGAGATACTAGACACTGAGTCAGATGGGTCGGATTACAGATTCACAGGGCAAGACTCCTCCTGGAACATGGTGCAGACCATCGATGCCATTAGCAACATCCTCTACGAACAATTCCGCAGGACTGCAGACCCCAAGCAAAAAGCGGATATCATCGCACAAATGAAAGATGTAACGAACCGGCCGCTACCACGATCGATCTCGTCCTGGAAGTCGATGGTCAACAGCCATAGACTGATCTTAGCCCGCATGGTAAAGAAAATGGGGCCCGTCGCCGAGTACCAGGACCTTCTTCAGCAAATATTTGACGTTTGCTATGATTCTTTGACTGACAATGTGGGGTGGAATGACTCGGATAATTTGCGGTCTTTGGCTATGGTGCTCTCTGTGATGGGTGGGTTCGAAAAAGAGGCGCAGATTTTGATATCGGCGATTTTCTCGAATTTGGACAAGACTCTGGATGCAAACGAAGATGAGAAAGAGGGAGATCAAAATGCTGACGACGAAGTCAGGCCAGAAACCGATGACCAGGACCATGAGAAGCAGGATGATGGAAATGACGAGGGCGATGGCGATGAAGACGACGAGGGCGATGAAGACGACGAGGGCGATGACAATGAAGACGATGAGTGCGATGACAATGATGCCAGTTCCACCTCCTCCCTCCCAACCGACGAAGGTGACCTGCTAGATGATAGTGGGTACTTCTGCGACGGAGAGTGCACAGACGGTACTCGCTACCGCGCATGGAAAGGCCGTGCCCTTTATGTCTGCACCATTTGCGCGGACGTCATGTTGTGCGAGGCTTGCTACCAGAAACGCCAGGAGTACAATAAAGGCGTTTCATCTCCAAGAACAAAGGTAGGGGCTGAGTATTGCGGCATGAATCATCAGTATCTGAAGGGTCCAGTCGAGGGATGGAAGGGTGTGAATGATGGGGTAATCATGCTTGAGGGAGAAGAGGGGGTGGAGCTTAAGACGTGGTTGGCAAGGCTGAAGGAGGAGCGGTGGAAGGGCGCATGGGAGGCATTTTG
This sequence comes from Paraconiothyrium brasiliense, assembly GCA_025388405.1. Taxonomy (NCBI): domain Eukaryota; kingdom Fungi; phylum Ascomycota; class Dothideomycetes; order Pleosporales; family Didymosphaeriaceae; genus Paraconiothyrium; species Paraconiothyrium brasiliense. Next base: position 1,033,637 of record JANBXC010000008.1, read on the forward strand.
GTTGAGGGAGGATTAGCCTTTGGTACGGTAGGCGTTACTCGCATCGTCATTGAATGGCTTATACTTTTGCCAAAGGAGGACCATCCTCCCCTAATGGACTACGATAGCTATCCCTACAGTTAAGTCACGTGCACAAAGACATACCTAAGCGCGCATGCAGGCTACAAGGCTGACCTCAGGCGCCGATTATTTTGCACATCTTGGCCGAAACACATAACAGCGACACTGTCCCTTCGTCACCTCGGTCGGCCTGCGACAACAGATGACATAGAGCCACTACACCGTCTCTACCATAACACAGTGCCCTGAAGCCGCGCCAATATACTTAATCTACGAGATCCTACCCCGCAGCCTGCAGCCGGGCCATCGTAAGGGTTTACAATCAGGCACCACCAAGGCTATCCACACGCCAAAGCCCACCGCGACACAAGCTTCGTCATGGCGATACGACTGATTGATACCAAGACCCTCAGCATGAGCTCCTTCGTAGGGTCTTCCGTTCCGGACTACGCCATCCTGTCCCATACCTGGGGTGCTGATTCAGAGGAGATCACATTTCAAGACATGATAGCCCTGAACAGGGGATTTGAACATCCTAAAAATGCGAGTTCAGGGTATTGCAAGGTTATTGAGACTTGCCAAAAAGCTCGGGCAGCCGGCATTGGATATTGTTGGGTTGACACCTGTTGCATCGACAAAACGAGCAGCAGCGAGCTGAGCGAAGCCATCAACTCGATGTACAACTGGTACCACGATGCAGCCATTTGCTACGTTCTGCTTTCTGATTTCGACGTCGGTAGTTTGGTGGATGAGGAGACACTGGGCGACTGCAGATGGTTCACTAGAGGCTGGTGTCTGCAAGAGCTCGTGGCGCCGCGATGCGTGATTTTCTATGATCGATTGTGGAACGCCATCGGAACTAAAGAATCACTGGCACCTTCTATCTCTACGATCACGATGATCAAAACCAAGGTCTTGACTGGTCGGGTGCCGATCGAATCGCTTCCAATAGCACAAAGACTGTCGTGGGCGGCTAACAGAGAGACAACGCGAAAGGAGGATATCGCTTACTGCCTACTGGGGATCTGCGACATCCACATGCCAATTCTATACGGGGAAGGATCGAGAGCATTCATACGTCTGCAGGAGGAAATCATAAAACGCTCGAACGACCTCTCGATATTCGCAGCGCGGCAACCGGACACAAGTGAAGAACCGGATCCATTGCAGCGATTCCGTGATCTACTAGCACCTTCTCCGAAGCACTTCACCCATTGTGCGGATGTTTACTATGCGAGCAATGACACTTACCAGAGCAGTGCATATGCCATGACCAACAGAGGACTTCATTTTCCTGAGGCTTATGTTCATTGTGATTACGATCACGGTGTATACCGCATCGATCTAAACTATAACGCGGACGAAGAACGGAGTGTAGGGCAGCTAGTCTTCCAGCAAGTTGGGCCCAACCTTTTTGCGAGATGCCATGACCAGCTACTTGTAAAGGGAGTAGACGTTCCATTTGTTTTGAACATTCTAAAAGATATATACGTCATCTCGAATATTCGACCTTCGCTGCAAGCGCATTTGAGCATAGCAGGCAAATACGCTATTAAAGTACCGTCTCGTTGGTTGCAAGATCCTGGCAAACAGGTGCTGGAGGTTTTGGAGAGACCACTCTTCCGAGGACGCTGGGACATTGCTGGCATGAGGTTTCTCACGAAGGGCCTTCATTACTTCGAAGCTACGATGAAATTCCGCCCAAGGCGAGCATTGAAAGCATTGGACGAGACAAAGTATTACTCACAGATCAAGAACACCAGTTGCTATCTGATATTAGGCGTTCGAAGCCCCGTTTCTGGTTCGGCGCCAAGTCCATGGGTTCACTTAGTAGATGAGACTACCTGGCAGTTGTTGCAGGACCATGACGACAAAAAGAGCACCTTCTCTCTAGCGGCCATGCTGAATATCACTACATGGGGTACTCAGGCCACAAGGGCGAGGCTGCACCTTGGTGCACGAAAAAAAAACCACGTGTACCTTGATGCTTCTATTACAGTAGATGCTCAACAACGCAGGATCAATCTCGAACTAGACCTGAACTTTGAGGGAGAACAGTGTTGCAGTCACCGCGAGAAAGTAAAAATACGGAGCTGGAAGCGGATGTGGAGGTACTCGTAGATGTTGGGTTGAGTGAGAGCTCGTTGAAGATACTAGTGTACAAATATGCGACACGCGCTAAACCCCCAGTCCAAGGATATGCACAAGAAGTGAATGATGTTGGGAATAACCGCCCCTCCCCAGTCTAACCTGGGGCTATGCCTACCATCCCATGCTGACCAACGGCATGTGAGTATGGGGTTGCCAACTCTGAATTTTCGTTTCCAAGATATGATATTGCGGTTCCTAGACAGCAGAATACACAGCCGTGCAACCCCGTCCACACTCAACCTTCTGTTCCATCTCGACATTCCTTCCATTAACCTTGACTTTCTGCCTCGGCGTGATCTGAAAACGATGCATCGCCTTCTCACGCTTGTCGCTAAAAAATCCTAGTCCCTTCTCGCGCTCCGCCTCGGCCGCCTGGTCCAGCGGCTGGATATAGGTCGGGGTCGGCGCATTACTCCGCTTCCCTGTGCCAATCTGGTAAAACTCATTGTTGCCCCAGAAGAGAATGTCGCGGCCCCAATTTGTGTCGTTTGGGGTCAACTTCGAAGAGCGGCGGGAGCTGGCGGGAACAGCGACGGAGGCAACGTTGTCCATTACAGCGGAAGCATGATTCGCGCCGATGCTCATGTACGCGAGTTTTATTGGTATGACGGTGCTCGTGGGTTCGTCGTACTCGTACAGCCCGGAAAAGGCAGGCAGCTTGGTGGGTGAGGACTGGTTGTGCGTCCAGCGGCCGTTGCCGAGCTGGCCTGTGAGTCCGAATCCGAAGGCCCAGACGTCGGCTTGCACGCGTGTAGAGTCGCGGGCGGTAGCGACGGGCTTTGTGGCCTCGATGGTAAGGAAGGAGGTGTTGCCGCCAGCAAAAACGTTGGTTACGGAGGCTTGCTGGGCGGTGCCAGCGTAAAGGCGTTGTGTAGGGAGGAGGGAGGGCGCGTCGATGAACATGGCTTCGGGGTTGAAATCGAAGCCGAGCTGGCCGGAAGAGTTCTGTGGAGGTAAGTATGTAGTTTTGAGGCATGGAAAATAGACTTACGTCGCCGAAGCCAAAGGCTCGCCCGGCTGCATCACTGACAAGACTGTGGAAGTCTCCGGTTGCGATGTGCTTTATGGGGAAGCCTTTGAGAGTTGTGATCTCATGTGGATTGTCGAAAGCACCTGCTGGGCGCGTTTCCCAAGTAAGACCTGGGACACCGAGCTGGCCTTTGCGCGGGAAGTCTTGGGTTCCGGAGGCAAAGGAGAAGACGCGTCCAGTCGAGGTGAGCATTAATGCATGCTCCAAACCAGACGAGATTTGTGTAACGCGTTCGCTCCATGCGAGGTTCTGTGGTGTACGCAAGCGATAGGAGATGTCGTTCGACGATCCCCAGAAAGGTATCCAGGATGTTGAAGTTGGCTTCGGGCCAGTTCTTTGCTCTTGTTGCGAAACAGGTATCGAGTATACCTCGCCCGATTTGGAAAGCGCTATGATTCGGTCTCGCGAGATAGAGAGGGATGACAAGTTCTTTCCCCTCAGTGTTGGTGTTGGCTGCGTCGTCTCCTTGGAGAAAGCGGTTCCCCATTGCAGTAGATCGCCCCTCTCGTCGATAGCAGCGCCGAAGGCTCTATCCAACTTGATATCCCTTAGCAGTTTTCCATCGAAGAAAGGTATCCGCCGTGGTGATTTTATGAAGGTCTCGTTTGAATCTGGTGCCACTACCTTGCCGGCATTTGATCCCCAGGCATAGACTCCGGGATTCTCCCAGCTTTTTTGCACCTGCAGATGCTGCGAACTGATGATGTTCCTGTTGTCGTCCTCCGACGTCGCTTTCCGCCGAGGCGCCTCAAAGTTCAGCTCTTGCTGCTCCTGCGGCGGCTCCTCCGCATGCACCTCGCGGAGGAACTTCTCTCCATTATACCACTGCCATGCGGTTGCGGTGCCCCAGAGAGCTGTGACGGCGACGACGGAACGGACAAAGTGCTGCTGGCGGCGCTGCGCGTATGGGTGGGGTATCGCTCTCGCTCTGCTCGGATTCGATGATCTGGTGGTGATGTTCCTACTGATGCGAGGGGCCTGCGGAGCTCGAAGTGTGGCGCGTGAGAGGCATCTACTACTGAGCATCGTGTGCTGCAAGTGTGTATGTGCTGCTGAGGAAGTGGTCGGAGGGCGGACGGGACGGATTAGACGCAAGACATTGCCAGTTCAGACTAATCGTAGTAGTGAGGTAATGGAGTAGCGCTGGTTGGACGGCGGTGGAGACGCTGAGTAGCTGCGATGCGGCGAAATCAACGGCGATTTCGGAAGTCTAGAACGTCACCATTGGAAAGCTGCCATTGACGTTGTTCGGAGCGGGCATGTTGGAGCGGCGATTCGGAGCAGGGCAACCCCACGCTCCGGAGCTAGCAACGTAGTTTGGTCTTCGTGGCCGTGGCCGTGACTGACGCAAGGGCACCATCCACTCCCGCGGCAGGTGTCCTCTCCCTCACAATGTACGAAGATGCTTCGTGGTACTCGTCCTTCGTGCCGCGAGCTGTCAAGCCCATCGAAAAGACCAAGCATCGCCGCCGCGAGTCGCGTCTCGAGCAGACAAACGTAAGCCCACTCTCCGTTCCATGGGTATGTTGCCGCGTACGTGTATTGATTGTCTATCATGTAGGAGGGCCCAACTGACGTCGAGCGCGTAGAAGCCATCGTCGAGTCCGTAGAAGACCAGCGCGAAAGCATCAATGGCCCGCCGCCAGCCACCGTGGCCAGACGCGCAAAGTCGTACAGCGATTTCTACGATGTCGTGCGCGCCCATCTGAAGAAGGAGAAGGAGGTGGAGCGCAAGAAGTCACGAGAAAATATCAGCAATGAGCTGGAATTCACAGAGTGGTGAGTAGCCTCATAAAAGACGAGAATACCACGCTCATGGCTCAGGTACAACGGCATCCATGAGGAGCTGCTAGATGCCAGTCACGAAGAGTATAAGCTTTACCAGGACCAGCTGCATCTCACCCGAACCCACCTCGACACAATCATCGCCGATACCACCGCTGCACTCGGGACCCTTTCGTCCCTCACAGCATCCTTCCAAGCCGTCGACGCCCAGACCACCGCCTTTCGGACACAATGTGAGGGCCTAATTGAGGATCAAAAGCGCATCACAAAGCTGGCAGGGGACATGGAGCAAAACCTACGCTACTACCTGTACCTCGAGCCCATGACGAAGAGGCTCAATGCACCAGGAGCTGCAAATATTGTCCGTGGGAAGGAGTTCACCGATATGCTGGCCAATCTGGACAGCTGTCTCGAGTACATGCAGGCTCATCCCAAGCACCGCGAGTCAGCCACCTACCGCTCCAGATACCGCTTGCTTCTTACTCGCGCCCTAACACTCATTCGTGTTCACTTTACAAACGCACTTCGAGAAATTGCCGCAGACGTAGCGAAGCGAATAGCAGACCGCCAACTGAACGACACCACATCATCGGCTCTGTTGTATGCAAAGTTTCGTGTAGGTGCACCGGAGCTCAAACAAATGGGTCTGGAGATTCAGAAACGGGCCGTGGTCCCCGCTGGCGCAGAGCCTGGAGCGGAGGCCGAGTACCAAAGCTTGATGAACGAGCTATACCAGAGCTATTCAGCGACTCGCGGACGCCTGATTCTACCCATGGTCACCAAGAAGATTGGTGAAATTGCCCAGGCGCCGAGCTCCTCGAACGATCTTGTTGCCTTCGCTCGCAGTAGCATAAGCTACGTCCGCCGGATATGCTCCGATGAGTCCGATCTTTGGCGTGAGTGGTTCGAGGGTGAGCGCGGCATGTACGACTATTTGGAGGCCATGTGCGAGCCTATGTACGATCATCTACGCCCGCGAACCATCCACGAAACTCAGATACTGAAATTATGCGAACTGTGCACCTTTATCCAGACACAATACATGGAAGAGGAGGACGAAGACGAATCGCCTATCGAGGCGCCCAAGTTGGATTTCCAAACGCTTGTGCAACCGGCACTACATGACGCACAGAATCGGCTCGTGTTCTTGTCTCTTGCAACCCTTCGTGACGACATTGAACGCTACAAGCCCAAACCAGAAGACCTGGATTATCCACTTAAGAACAAAAAGCACACTCTTTCAGGCTCCAAATCGAACCAACCAGTGCTCTCAGGGAAGAAGGCGCCTAAGACCGATCTGCCGCCCACCCCTCAAATGCCGAAGACGCCCACGGTGGTTGAAGAAGATGATACAGATGCCAAATGGAGCTTCAACACCGAAGCTGCGTTCAAAGACTGGTATCCCACACTGAGAAAGGCAATCTGGTTGCTCAGTAAAATTTACCGGCTTGTACATGTAAGTCGACGATCACCTTCACAAGCGATACCTTTGACATGCAACTAGTCCTCCGTCTTCGACGACCTTGCCCACCGCATCGTCCACGGTACCACACTCTCTCTCCGCCACGCCTCAACCCTCATCACCAAGTCCGCTTCCCCTACGGACTCAGCCCTGTTTCTAATTTCCCACCTGCTCCTCCTCAAGCAGCAAATCGTCGCTTTCGACATCGAATTCGTTACTCCAGAGACGGACCTCCAATATGATTTCTCAAGCATCACAAACACCTTCTGGGAGTTGCGCTCCCGTGGCAACCTCTTTAACCCCCGTGAGCTCGTCGGCCTGCTCATCCCAAAGGTTGTAGAGAATATGCTCGACGCCAAAGCCGAGGTCGACACCGTTCTCCGCCAAGCCATCAACGACTTCACCGGCCAATTCGTCACGCGCATCACCGAGCCCATCAAATCTAAGGACGGCAAAACCGTCATGAAAGTGCCGCCTGCGGAAGCAGCACCACGCACAACCAAGATCAGGAAGAACATCGAGCACGAGACGCCGTTTCTTCGTTCTAAACTTGAAGAGTACATTACGGACCACCGCACGCGCGAGATGCTTGTCGCCGCCGTTATGGAGGCCATCACACAGACGTATGAGGACTGGTTCGATACGGCGTACACTCCTAGTCTGAACGGTGCGGGTCGCAGCGCGAAGGGCAAAGGGCCTGCGGACGGGGTCTGGGATCCGGATGTATTTTCTGAGTGGTGTACCGGTGTTTTCAAGGTGGGGACCTTGGGGTTGGGCATTCTGGGCGCTGAGGACGAAGATTATGACAGGGAAGAGGACGGTAGTGACGCTAGTGATGCGAGTATGAGAGCGGTCAGTGAGAGGACAGGAACGGAAAGGACGGGCGGGACGGGCATCAGAATCAGGATGTGATGGCTTCACCAACAGCAAGAGACGATAACGTAGCATGATACCGCAGTGGAGCATCGCTTGATCAACGCTACGATTACACGACACAACCTGCGATTCTCTTACGTCTGTGTCCATATGTTAGCTCCGACATGCATGCATACACCATCGCTACGTTAGTACTTCAAAATCCTCGTACTCCGCACCGAACCCCCGCCCCCCTCGGGTCCATCTTTCTCGATTCTACACTCCATTCCCACGTTGTCTTGATTTACTGTTCCTTCACTCTGTTTTACCACCTCTATTCATCTTGAAAGCTCGCTGACCCACGCCTATTCCGCGCTTCCAACCTTACAACACGCTTCTCGTTCCCAACATCTGTGCTAACTCGGGCTTGACCGGCGGGTATACAATGCAAAAATATATTAGTTTTTGTCATAGTCGCTCTCTCGTACGCAAATCGTACAGCATTCTCAACTTCTTCCAGGTATAGCAGATATATACGCAGCAGGATTCCTCTCGAATATAAGCAATGCACAGGTCCATTGGTCGCAGTCCTTTGACGTATCTCAGTCTATCCTAATGTCTTCAGTGCCTGGCAATGCAAATGACGGAAGCAAATTCGTGTTCCCCAGATTCTCGGCAGTTCGCCCTGTTGCAGCCTAATTACCGCGTCTCGGCGAACACTTCACTATAAAGGCTTCAATGTCAGACAGATCTGTGATTGGCTGCGCGAACTAGCCAGCTTGGTTTGATAGGCTGCCAAAACATGGGAGCAATCTACATGCGTTGACATATTGAGTCGTGGAGCATCCGGACCGTTTGAGGAAATCAAATCGGGTTGCGCATAGCATATAATCATCGCAAAGGAGCACGTCTCAAGTCCTCTTGCTATCTTGTCTCGCGTACGGAGAGAGTCTACGAGATGAATATCTTCGCCACCCTTCTCGTGGCCATAACGGCCGCCCAAGCTCACTGTAAGCCATCTCTGACCGTCGGTACCTCAACATCTCTCACTGGCCCCAGATACCTTCCCCCGTCTCGTTGTCAACGGGAACTCCGACACCGCAGACTGGTCCACAACTCGTCGCACCAAGAATGCAGATTCAAAGCAAGGCATCGAGAACCCGACATCGGCCGACATCCGCTGCTATCAGTCTTCGAACGCCGCCAGCGTAGCGACCGTCCCCGCAGGCGCTACCATCCACTATGTGAGCAGCCAGCAAGTTAATCATCCGGGACCAACGCAATACTATCTCGCGAAAGTACCCACTGGAGCGGATGTTAAGACATGGGACGGAAGCGGCGCGGTGTGGTTTAAGATATCGACCACGATGCCCAAAGTCGATGCGCAGAAGCAGATGACATGGCCTGGACAGAGTAGGTTCCATTCCTCCGCTACACTCTGCTATTCTATCCCGTCTCACTTAGTCCTCCTCCCCATTCATGAGAAATACTCAAATAGACTATGCACTAACGTGAAGGGGGTTTCATTCAGATGGATACATAACCTCCAACGCTACCATCCCCAAGAGCGTCCCTAGCGGCGACTATCTCTTGCGCGTTGAGCAGATTGCATTGCACTTGGCCATGAAGGCCAACGGGGCGCAATTCTACCTCGCGTGCTCGCAGATTACGATAACAGGCGGCGGGAGCGGGAGTCCAGGGCCGATGGTTACTTTTCCGGGGGCGTATAAGAGTTCAGATCCAGGTGAGTTGCATCGGCGGCGGAAGTGAGATGATTCGCCGGGTTTACTGACGAGATGTAGGGATTCTTGTGGATTTGGGGAAGATCGCGAATGCGCCTGATACTTATCAGCCACCTGGACCGGCTGTCTGGACTGGATAGGAGGACTTGGGGGGTGCTTGGGTGATCAAGCGGGGTACATGAGTCCTTCGGTCGACGTCTTTCATGAGGTGGAACCGTATATTCTGCACGCATTTGCTCTTCGACCAATCCTATCCTATAAGGAGTTCTGGATCTTCCGAGTGTTACAAATTGCGAACTCTGTGATGCTGAAAGTGCAGGAAATGATACGCCATCTAACCCCACATTGCGTATAGAACACAGGCTAACCACAAATGTAGTCGACATAGTATCACGCAGACAGCTCCCCTCACTCTACTCCCTATCTTATCGCATTTTCGCGACATCCCAGATGATACTAATAATAACCTTGGTAAAACTTCAGAACCGTAATACTCCTTGATCCAGATGAAGATGATTGAGAAGTTGCAATACTTTCTGTACCCGCATTTCCTGTTTCCCTCGGCAATGGAAAGATCCAAGCCAATAAACTGCAACCCAAGATCGAAATTGGTCGTCGCCCTCGCAGATCATCCGGACATATGTCTCGTCATCCGAAACGAGCAGGTGAGTAAGTCCAGCGCCTCTCACCTCCGAGCGCAAGGATCTTCCTGTTACGCTTTTGAAGTGAACCATGGCACTTAGAACGAAATTTAACGAGGCCCCTGAATCTTGGAGGCAAAGGTCACTCAGCTCTATATACGTAAATGATGTGCGCCGATTCGCCCACCTCTTTGGAACTTGGAAGATAAGAGAATATCGGAATCAACAAGTCTATTGAAAGCCTACTCATTCACAGGAAAGACGCAGAGGCTACGCGTGAAAATACCTATGTTATTAGGAGGTTTATGAGGAAGAACAAGGCGCGTAGTCAGAGGGAAAATAGTAACACGAAGGAAATAGGATTAAGGTGTAATCGTATGGTAAGAAGATTGGAGGTCTGGGGATGACATGGTAACGGTGCTAATGAACATTCATTAGTACAGAGGGAGACACACGCGTAGGTTGCCGGCCTCGTCTCGACGGAGTAGAAAGGAGCGCCCATATTGCAACCACACTAGAAACAACAATATGATCATCGCACAATCAGCACCATTGTAGCAATACTCACCAAACTTGACTGTCTTTGTCCCACACACTGTTAGTGTCATCTCGATCCTCCGTCAAGCTTCTCATGTTCTCAACAACCTTTAACCACATTCCTTAACTGGAACATTGTTGCCCTTCAATCGTCTTATTCACAGGCTACTTTACTGGGCATGTAGTGCTCGCCACACTCTTCAAGATCACTACACCGAAACACATTGAGAAAGGGACGCTGCGACTTGTACCACTATCATCTACTGTTACGATAGTTCGTCAACGAAAATAAACGATAGTGTCCTTACGCCAGGAACTCGTGCTCACAGCTTGCTTCGAGAACGCGTGTCACAATCGATCACAAAGAAATATACAACTTCTTTTCTTCGCATCGGAACATAGTTTCATTGTAAAAAGAAAATTGGCCTTTTGCGACAGGTATTGCAGAATTGTTCGCCGCAGAGTGCGAAGCTGAACTTTGCCAAAGAGTAGTTAGCTTCGTCTCAAGTCACATGGGCTAGCATTCACCTGGGCACTCCGAGAACGGAAATTTTGTTCTGCCGCTAGTCCCCAGCTAAACTAGCGTTGGTTAGGCGGTCAATAAAGCAACTACAGGACTTTTAAACCTTGCACTCACCCCCAACCACCCTTGCTATGGTACTTTTCGAACAAGTGCGCAGTCCCCTACGACACAATCCAGAAATCGTAGCGCTGGAGCACATCATCTTCAATCTTCTATCCGTCACCAACCCGCTAGTTGCCTCATATAGTAGCTAGCTGTATCCCCAACATGTCGCAAACGTCTGTTATGGACGCGCAGGTAGCGACAGAGCTGCAACTTATCCGCCAACACCTCGCCCAAGAAGATCTCTCTGGCTATCTGGACTTGCTGCCCAACGTCTCCAAGCTCGTTTTCATTCCACACGATGAGGGTCTTCGCCACAATCGCGCAACCCCGCTTCCTCATAAGCTTGAGCTTCATCTATCTCATGATGGCAGATACTCTCTAAGTACTGTGGTCTATTTGACCCTTCACAAAGGAAAATCGCCCTCAGTTACCTTCGCCGTACAGAAGATTGCAACAAGCCCACATCAGGAAGATCGCATTGTTGAGTGGGAGTTGATCACGGGTGTGGATGTGCATAAAGTCCCTATGCACCATCCTTTCAGCATCTTCCAGACTGGCTCTGCGAATGACTTGCGCATGCTGAAAGCGCTGGTCAAAATATATTTTCTGTGGGCAGGACATGTGACATTTCAACAAGTCAAAGTCACTACTAAATCCACCTTCTATAAAGAAGTCGCTGGCGCACTTATGAGGTTGAACGCACGTGAGCAGGAGCGACTAGTGGACAACGGTAAGATCCTTTATAATACATGCCAGTAGTTGATGGTGACTAATATCGACACAGGAAGTCAGATGGGTGGTGATGGCACATTGGATGACAACGCCATTGCCGCGGCTCCGCAGGACATCCGGTACGATGGCGGCGCTGCAGACTCAGTTGCCACCGCGCATGCTCACTTTCCCACGCACAACGAAGACGACCACTTTACTCTCACGCAAGGAAACTATGACACCCGAAGCCCTAGCTTGTACCACCGCATCAACGAGTTTCTTGATGAGCTTCAGCCGCCAACAGTCTCATCGCCCGGACCGCATGAGAAGAAGAAGAAGGTTGCGGAGGACGAAGAGAGCCTTGAGCAGCGGTTCGAACTGTTTAAAAAGCGGCGCGATGACTACAACAGGATCACCTCACTGCTTTCCCAAATGGAGTTATACAAGGAGAGCTTGCTTCGGCAGAGGAAGAACATTGAGGATACGATTTCCGAGGAGTTTTCTGCCGGAGAGATCTTCAGGTTCCAGAGCATGGAGAATATTTAAGACCGCTTGCTTGGCATCAAGCTTGTCTTATCCCAACTCTGGTGACTTCATGTGGGCGTTTGGCGGGAGTGGCTACTTCGAGGGGGGGTTATTGCAATTGCTTATGACCCACGGAACTTTAGCCTTGTGCTTGGCTTTGCTCAACCATAGCATTTGCGGCTTTAACTGTTTGCCGACGCTGATACTTCACAAAATGGAATTAATCTTCATGCATGTGATTCTTGAGTGATATATCACGGACCGTACACGTGTTCGTCCCCCAATCGATCAACGACTATCGACGCAACTATGATTATGTCCAATGTTGCTGCTTACAAGATATTCTACGTGGTTGTAGATATGATTTGATGATTGAGATTAAAATTATCTATTAAAGTATCTTTCTAAGGTCTAAGGCATTGAAGGATATCTATCTTCTTAGGGCCTGCCACATTAATATAGCCACGCATGCAGCCAGGAAGTTACTCAGTGAGTGGCCTGTATGCGCAGAACCTTTCGCATCTGCGCTGGGAGTAGCTGAACTTTGAGTTGCCCCTTCGGCTTTAGCGTCATTACTGGTGGACCCCGTAGCAGATGGTGAAGAACCGCTCGACGACGAGGAAGCCGGTGGCGAAGAAGAAGATGATGCCTTGGGACAAGGGTTGTCATACACAAATTGCTCAGGTGCGCCACTGCAAGTGGACGCTTTGGTAGCGTCGTACGTGCCATTTGGATATTTCCAGCAAGTTCCCGAGGCATACGGCGAGTTGCTTGGATTATGAGGGTTGAAAACGGCGTAGCTGCAGGAGTCCGCATCTGCACATTGATTCAGGCAGTCTGCAGCACCGCTACTAGCAGCGCAAGAGTAGAAGCAGTCGTCATCGGGCGTGGGATACCCGCAAACGGATGCAACAGCGGAAGGTGAAGCGGTGGCCGTGCAGGCGCCAGATGTTGGCGTTGCCTCAGCGCACTCGGGCTTGTTGTAGACGGAGAGGTGGTCACTACCGGTGGTTCCGGCACTCTCGTCGAAGTTTTCGCCCGGGTACAGCCAGCATGTGCCGGTGCCAGTGTATGGGTTGCCCTTAGCGAAGATAACGAAGTTGCATGGCTGATGGGCATTGCAGTATTCCCAGCAGTGGGCTTTTCCTGAGCTGGCAACGGCGAATTCCGGGCCTGGATCTTTGTAATCGGAGAGGGTAGTGATAAGGGAAGCTGTGCAGTTCGATACTTCAGGGGTTGGTGTGGGATACCACTGAACGGTTGTAGTGGGTTCTGGGCCTCCAGTAGCTTGCCGTAAGCCTTGCGCAAGGACTGTGGGAGCAAATATTAGGGCGATCGATGCCCAGAAAGGAGTGATCTTCATGGTTGCGAACGAGCGTGGTTGAGAAAATAGGAAATTACATCGAAAATCTAAGGAAGAATCACATATGAATTATAGGAGAACCAGAAAAAACCTCGGCAGGGCTAATTCGACTTTAGTTCCAAAGTGCAACAACGGAGCTGCCTATTTAAGGCAAGGGCGATCCTACGAAAAATATATTTGGTATTACCTTGGCCCCCAAAAGCCTTGCTATTGGCGGGTGCATTCAGCCCAGCCTCGTCTATCCACCCCAAGTCGTATGACTGTGCCACACTAGAACTATTGCAGAGCGCAACACCGTCCAGCACTCCCTCCAGTTCGGTGAACTCGCATACGACGATGTTCCCTCATCGCTACTCAATAGCTCAGCCATGTCGCATGAAGACCTGCTAGCCTCTCATCACATACACAGCACTGGTCTCACCTACCGCTATTCATAATACGCAGGCTTGCTGTCGCCGAGTACAACTCTGGTCCTGCTCTATTCGCCGCCTTGCACACCTCTGCTCCTCAAAAGGGATCTCTATTTTAGCATACCGTTCACTGCCCCGAACATACCCATCCAGTACAGATATAGCCATTAACGTACGTTGTACCAGTTTTCAGCGTTGCAACCTCAGGTATATGTCTTGCTGCAAGCGATTGTAGAGTGCTTATGCACTGTCGAAATGAAATTGTTTGATGGCGTAGGTAGGTAGGTAGGTAATAGATTTACGTCCAACTATGAAGCTTTGCTTCCTCTAGTTACATGAGCCTCCCAGGGGGCAAAAGGACGCACCGAGCTTTATGTGAAGGCGTTTCCTGCGTAAGCTGCTGCCTACCTTGCCGGGCAGCTTGTCTAGGCGCCCATCCCCGTCCAGTTGTTTGATGGCGTGAATGCATGTAACATTGAATTTCAAGAGACAGCTTTTGGTACCGCATCCAGCCTTGGAAGCGAACTAGGCTGGCTATACCCATAGATTTATTGAACACTTCGAAGGGTCTCCTCTTCGTGGAGAGAGATCTCGCCTCTGCCTGTATCCAAACACCACTGTATGCGAAGGACTGAATAGAATGATGACATTGCATTATGAAATGCCGAATCCTGCGCCAGGTACCTTGTGCGTTACTTCTACAATTGCTAAGTATATAGGTGTTGTTGAATCAGTAGGGAATTGAGCTTCAGCGGATGAGGCCATCGCACACCTGTTAGGAAACCGAACTACATATACCGTATCTCAAATACGTCTAACCACATTCCCAAATATGTGATGGACGCAGCCACATGCTAATGAGGTTTGGCGCATAGACACCTCTTGTGGGAAATTTCTCAGTAAATGTAGACTATCTGATGATGAACGAGAGCGGAAGATAGGATATGAGGACGTTCATCTTGAACTTCGATTTGTCTTCGCCCGCGATTGTGGTGGATAATGCAAGCCTCAAGGTCATCGCTCGGGATCGTAGAGAGTTTGATACAGACATTCTGCGAACAGCTAGGTGTGTGAATGACGAGATAAGTTGAGAGAAGCACCGGTGAAGAGGAAAGGTTAAGATTATCGGTTGAGAGACAGGGTTTTCACTGTTATAGCTATGACACCATGTCGCCGTAACCAAATATCGATGTTCCGATCATCAGCTTGTAACGTGAGTACACACGGGACCGAGCAAGCTGCTGTAATGTCCAGTTCAGCAAGCGTGTACTTAGATAGTCTTACAATAGAGAATAGAAGGTGAGTATCCGTTGTCCAGAACGGGTCAGGTCAAGCTCGGCCCTATGCCTGGGACAAGGTAAGCATATTGCAGTCAGTGAAACTGTTGCGCGAAACGACGACCAGCCGACGCTGTGTATACCTGTAGTATCAGTGGACACGGATTGATTTGCCGGCACGTAGCTATATGCTGACCGACGCGTGGTAAGAAAGTCGAGAAACCGTTCACTTTGTGAGTGGTAGGGTTCCCCTGGAATTGTATCGCACTGTCGAATAAGGAAGCACGAGTAGGTCCGAATAGCAAATAAGGGTGATGTCGGAGGCTGAGATCAAGCATTCAGCTCGCCGATCAATCGGGAATGGTAGGCGATTATGTAACATTTATCATTGGTGGAGGTTGGATCGAGCGTTGTTATGACTAGGGACGGCGAATTTAGACCGGTGTTGCAATCTACGACAGGTGTAGGGCTGAAACGCCGCTATGCTAGATCGGCGCTATCTACGGGGATTCTACTAAGAGGCGTCGCCGAGCTCACGGGCTTGTTCAGATATTGTGCGAGATCATAGGCTATCTCTTGTGAAGCGAGATGGCCCGGTACGCCCCTAGCAGCCGTCCGCGCATCCATCGCTCGAGGCCCAGATGCGTTCGATATGATAGGTTTCCGCCCCCAAGCAGGTCTACCCGAGGTCTTGCAATGCGTGATTCGATGGCTTTGAATCCGCTAGCGAAATATATGGCGTACGCCATTTTTATGGCTGCAGCTGAGTTACTTCCTATAATTCTGTGTCGGACGCCTTTCTAGACCGCCTATCCGCTTGTCACAAGGTTGCCATTACTACACAATGGCCTTCCAATGGGTATTTCCTCCGGGCACATCAGAGGAAGTCGTCACACAAACTGCTGGTATCGGCCCTGTATATCTCAATGACGGTTTCCAGCTCGAATGGACACCAACAGATCTGCGTGTCACCATTCTACTTGCATGCGATGAAGCCGGTGCGAGTAAGTGAATCTTGTAGAGTTTGTGGCACTAATTCCTGACGTTGCATTTCATCAGCCTACTTCATCGGCAACCGATCCTACGATGCTTCACCAGGGTTTTGGCGCTTGACCGACCGACCTGTATCCGACGATAGCCCAAATTGCCATTTCGCCTACGACGGCTCTGACGGCAATGCGAAGCTGTTTCGATACATGAACGCATCCAATCCAAACGGAAGCACAACGTGGAGCGCCTCTACCTCAACGTCATCAGCATTATCGTCGTCCGCTACGTCAACTAGTCGAACGTCTACAATTGTACCGGCACAAGCCACATCTACCAAAACGACAATACACACTACCTCGCACAGCGATATAGCTGCAGCAACTGGGACGCCCGACGCGTCAAATGTCAGTGCAACTCCTCAGTCGCATACCAATAAAACATCGATCGGTGTGGGAGTCGGTGTCGGTGTCGCCGTTGCCCTCATCATTGCACTCGTCGCTGGACTGCTTCTGTTCCGGAGAAATCGTAGGCGAAAAGCGGCAGTTTTGCCTGCTAACGAGCAGTTGGAGAAGTATTATATGACCGCGCCGCCAGTTGAGCTTGCTAGCAATAGAGCGTACGAATTGAACGGAGAAAGTCAGAAGATGGAAATGGAAAGTCAGGACAGAAGGAAGCTTGGTGCAGTGGAGCTTGGATGATCGCAAGACACTATCAAGGATTTGGGCCGTTCACAGATACTGTGATGATTCAAGGAAAGAGTGGTCGAGTGCGAATCAACGAATGGTTCGAAAGGATGAAGAATAAAGCCATTGGAATTACAGATATACCAGAAGAAACCTAAGGACCGCCGTCAACATATATTATGAGAGTAGCAGGAAATATGGGAAACGCCGGCTTTACCTTATCGAACTTGCGCAACACACTAGAGTGTTGTCCCGGATGCATTGCATTCCATGATGTCTCACACGCCACAAACGTACCGCCGAGAAACAGGTAGCATGCTCGATCGGAAATGAGCTTCGAAAAAAAATCGCCAATCAAGAAATCACGTCGCTCCTGTAGGATCAAGTATGTAGGAGCGCTTGAAAAAAGACAGATGAAGCCCAGTGCGGATGATATGAGTGGTGCCCAATACAGACTACGAAGTGAACTCAGTGGAGTCTGTAAATCGATATATGAAGAAGATAAGCACACACTCAGAACTGGAGGTGGTGTTATCATCCGCCTCAACTCCTGATTTCCAGTTTTCTGGTACCTCCAGATATGTAGAGACGGGAGTCGACGAGATGATTGATTTTCTGGTATGGCGGTAGCTGTGCAGGATCTTCTTGTAGACTAGTTTGCAGAACCAGAATATGGTGGACTCGTCCATGCGTTCCAGCTAAGCCTCAGATGCATAGTCAACGGCCATGTCTACCAAAAGAAGATGAAGTGGGTTGGAATTCGTGCGACAGATGCAGAACCTCTCTTCATCAGTACACTGGTCGATAGCACAATGCGAAAGCATGGACAAGTCCGGGCACTTTTCATACTCCTGGTTCCACTCGATCAATGCCTGTGTGGCGGTATCCCTTGCCAGTGGTTTGTCGAACATGTACCCAACTTGCCACACATTCGCGATCCGAAGAAACTCTTGATTAGTGTTGCCCACAAGAACTGGTAGAGTCAGGTACACGAGCAAGTGAATGTGGTCCTTCAACATTTGAGGGTCAAGGAGGCTCCCAAGGTAGATGGGTCCATCTGCATTGGCTTGCGATTTCTCACTGAGATATGTCGACTTGGAAATGATGTCTGTATCTACGTTATAGGTAATCAGCTTTCCACAGTCGTCGAGCCTCAAGTTTTCCAAGTCCCCGTCACTCAGTCTATGCCATTTGGTCAGTATGTTGCCGATGTGTCAGGAGCTTAATTTCAATTACAGGGATACTGAGGAGCTTGCGACTCGAATTGTGCGCATTGGAGCCATGATTCTGCAGGATGCTGTGGAGAACGAAGCTTGAATATGTGTGTAACCGAGCCGGTCCAACAACTGCTATGAAGGCTAGCAGGGAAATCAGTTGGTGACAGATTAGAGATTGAACGTAGTGACTCAGAATAGATATGAATATTTATGATCCTTACGAAGGTTGAGGCCCATCTTTGTAATGGTGTAGAGACTCTCGTTCTGAGACATGTTATCGACAATAAACTACTGAGACGGTGCGCAAACAAGCTGCATCCGCCAGTCGCCACCATGCTTGAGATTAGACAAGTGAAAATCATGTCTTAAAAGCAAGTGAGGAGTAACAGCTAGTTGGTGTTGCCCAGGTTGTCCCGGAGCTCTTTTACCCAGTTCAATCTTCCTTCCGCAAATATTTCTCCCGTAGCTGGCATCGTATTTCCGCCTTCGAGCAGTAATGTCCGTACAATGACTTTCTCAGGCATAACATCTTGATGGTGATAGATGTGACTGGTGCAAATCTTACAGAAAAAGCAATGCACAAATTTTCCTGTTCATTCATTAGCACGGTCGTTCACAAACACAGTCAGAACTGTCTTGCAAACGCACCACTTGCACCCTTATACTTGTACTCGCCAACATTTTCGTTTCCCAGTACAATCTTGAGCTCGTCTTTTGGAATAATCTGATTGCACGAGTACGGTCCGCCGCCAAGCTTCTGACATGTCGCACAATGGCAAAGCACATGTTCTGCGCTCTCCAAACGGGCTGTCCACCGCACTGTTTCACAATGACAACTTCCTCTCCAAACACCCTCTTTCTCTTTGAGCAGCGGATGCTCCGCCTTGGCGCCAAATAACACGCCATCCTTGATGTCCACAACCAAGGAGTCCTCAATCAATGGTTTCGCATCCAGCGAAAACTGCAAATGCACAGGCTCCGCTGTCAAATAACAATCCAGATCATCCTGTGAAGCAAATTCAAGAATGAAAGCATGGGTCATGCCCTTCGAGAACGGCTCCCAGGATGTGTTTTTTCCGGCGCGCAAGGATTTGATGAGTGGCAGGCCAGTTTGAGGGTGTAATGAGCGGGCCTTCAACGACATGAAGTACTTGAAGTGGTCTTCCAGGTCACTCCATGTTATCTTTGAGCTATATTTGAAAAGAACAATATGCGTAATGGTTTCGGCGGCCATGATGACTTCGTCGATGTTGACGAAGGGTATCACAGTCGGGGGAGAGGAGATCGATGGTGTTTGTGGCGTTAGAACGGAAGAATTTGAGGTTGTGCTAGACATGCGATCTCAATGCTTAGACGAATGCAGATTCTTAAGAGCAGCTGTTGAGGGTCAGCTAATGTGGATGCTGGACTGAACGAATTAGGCAAGGTGCGGAGATAGTTGCTATAACAGGATGCGGTCAAGCGGAAACGGAAGCGCTTTCCGCACTAGTGCTGGTCCCACTGCTAGGAGCGTCATCTTCTCCATGGGGCGGGGACAAACAAAATGACTTTCATTCCGTTGCGAATGGACAACGAGGCTCTGTTGTGCGTTGCTTCCGATCAGATTGACCACAAACGTCGCGCGGATGGGTCCGCTGAATTGCTGTGGTAACAAATGGCAGCCAAGTCGATGCCACCACTCTTCATAGTACCGCGGTAGTATATGTAAATCCAATACAGGTACAATTGTGTCTTTTCAGATCACATTCGGTTCTTTGCGAGTCCTCCCTAATTTTATTCGTGTTTTGCGAAAGTCGACTCAAGTAGGTGCGGACGAGACTCCCTACTTGAACAGAACGATCTTTTGCTTGGTCAACTGTCCATCCACAAATCATCCCCAGTGACGTTTGAGAGATACGAGCATTCATGGCTTGAACGCAGTCATAAGCCAACGGGAGGTCGTAAGTGCTGGAAGGCAATGGTCCAGCGACCGGCGAGAAATAGCCTGTGAACGGTCATTTTTCGGCATTGATATGCTCTGAAGAGAAATTGGACGACAACCGGCTTACAGTATCCAGTTCAGTATGCAAGATTTTCCATATTCCGATGTTATTCTGTGCTGTGGTCATAGTCATTTGTATGTGGCGTTACTCTCGGCGTCGCAGGCCAGTGAGACCGGTCGGCGACAGAGGGAATGTACATGGGGGTGTGAGGCTAAGGCTTTGGAGAGACACTCTCAAGGACCTCAAGGACATTGTATAAGGAGTTGGAGTCAGTACTGTGATGGTCATGAGATGGATGGGCGAACATGGGCTAGCTGTTACCGGTAAAGGCAAGATGCACGGACCCAGATGCTGGAACGTCTGCGGGCATTGCGGCGTCATCCAACCAAACACACAGCCACAGCTTTCCTCGTCCATCAATTATCTCGTGTCTTGCTCGCACGAACGGTCAGCCTACCCATCCGTAGTTCACGGAAGTCATGATTGTCCTCTCTTGAGGCGCAGCGTCCAAACTTGGCTAGCGTAAATGAGTCACTTTCGCTCACTCGCAGCGGCTCCACACATCTAGTAGGAGTCATCGCAGATGCCTGATTCGGATACCATTCGTCACGGTATCAAATGTACTCCAGGGCTATCCTCAGAATTTACCACGCATATAAGTACGTGTATGCAGTTGCTCTACGCGTCAACCAAAACATCCTGCATATTGAGCGTTTGATTTTATGATACCCGTGGCTCACCACACCGTTTCGTTCTACCATTTTCACCAAATAAGAAGAATTGGAGGCCATGGCGAATTTCGACCAACAACACAATCAAACAACCTTTGCAACAAATTCCTACGACACGGCGCTTTGCATCATTCCACCTCAGCAGCGGTGCGAGGAGATAGACAAGCTTAGGTCACTGTACGACAAAGCGTACGAAAGATGGCCTCCACATATTAACCTCATATACCCGTTTGTCGCCCCAGAACTTCTTTTTCAGGCAAAGGAAAGAATTGAATCTCATCTTCACGCCATGTTCGACGGAGCCGCTTCTCGTACGATAGCATTGGGCGGAGCAGGGCTTTTCAAGCATCGCAAGGATACAACCATCTTCCTTAAGATCGATGCAAGCAAGGGACATGTTCTACTATCAATGCGTTCGGGAGTGCTTCAAGCACTCGGCCTGAAAGCCAGCCCTTCAGTGTTCCATCTCACAGTCGGGCAGGCTCAAGATAACTCCGTTTCGGCTTGCCAATTCCTCTTGGATAAGGTTAATCTCATGCCGGCTTTCGAGTTTGACGCCGGTTCCCTTGTGGTCCTGGTTCGGGAAAAGCGGGGCGGGAAAGCTGATCCCATCAGTCAAATGCGTTTATGGGGTAGCATCAATCTCTCAGATTCGGACGAGGTGGTTCATCCTCTCCTGAACGAGTTCTGGACCAGCTCAGCTTCATTGAGAGATGGATCCCCCGAGGTCAATCCTGTCAACGAACCTTCATCGTCCAACGAACGCCAAGTGCAACCTGGGGCTACATTCGTATTCAATTCTCAAACTCAGATCTGGACGTCCACGGACTTTTCACCGGAAGTGAGCAGACCAGCGAAGTTGTCTATATCTAGCTACAACGTACTGATCGATTCGGAATACCCTCCCGCACGAGATCGAGACCCGCTTCTAGTCGAGACCATTCTTGCAGAGTCTGCGCTTGCCGATATAATAGTCCTGCAAGAAGTCTCTGACGAATTCCTGTCCCATTTGCTCCAAATTGAGCAAGTGCGAAAAACATTTCCATATGCCTCCCACGGACCGCCCAGTCAGCCGGATATTGGCCCTCTGCCTAGTCTCCGTAATATTGTTATGCTCAGCAGATGGTATTTCAGTTGGGAGTTTGTGCCGTTTCAAAGACGTCACAAGGGCGCGATCATAGCCTCCTTCTCCCACGGACTTGAGAGCGAACACTACCCGGAAGTGCCATTAGTAGTGGCCGGGGTGCACATGACTGCTGGATTGACCGATGGCTCGGTTGCAGCAAAGAAGATCCAGCTCCAGAACGTGATCAATATTCTCAAGCGAAAATACCCTGCCAGCCCCTGGATTGTCGCGGGTGATTTCAACCTGCCGACTTCAAGGTACACGATCGAGGAGGCTGTTAAAGAAAAGTCGATCTCTCTGGAGACTTCCCACATCCTGGGATCGATCGAAGCTACAATGAGCGACCTTGGACTCCTAGATGCTTGGGCTATCGCTAGAGTAGAAGGTGTTGACGAGAGCGCGGCGCTGGATGCAGATGGTCTTTTCGAAGGCGAAGAAGGCGCTACTTTCAACCCTCACGAGAATCCGCTTGCTGCGTATATTTCCGGTACTCCAGAAAACCGACCTCAACGGTATGATCGCATCTTTATGCGTCCAGAAAACAGATTTGCCTTGACAAATTTCGCCCAATTCGGACGACCTGAAGTTGCTAACGGTACTACTTCGGTTGCAAGTGATCATTACGGGATACGAGCCATCTTCCAGGCTAAACCATATACAGCACATCAGATTCTAGAAGATCGGGGCATACTCCAGCGGCGTGTCGTTGATCACAAACATACCCCTCCTCAGCTTTCAAGTACTGCCGTGTTGACGGAGGCTCTCTCCAGAAGCGCTGTGTTCCCTACTCGGGAAGACGAGGAGCGCTACAGACAAGCGTTTGGAATCCTCAAGCAGGTACTTCTTGGCAGTGGAGGAGACAACTCGATTACTCCCGATATACCTATGGTCATTGTTCCAGTGGGATCCTATGCGCTTAATGTCTGGACAACCGACTCTGACATCGACTGTCTTTGTATAGGATCTATCAGCTCAAAAACGTTCTTCCAGTTGGCTCGTCAGCGTATACTGAAGGCCGATGTGAAAGGTGTACGCGTACTGCGAAAGGTGGACGCAAGTACCGGGACGATGTTGGAGCTGTCGGTAAGTGGAGTGAATATGGATTTGCAGTATTGTCCAGCTGCGAACGTGGTACACAGGTATGGTAGTCTTATCATGACCCCCGAAGTGTTCATGATAAATTGCTGATTTTGCGCCTAGGTGGTCTGAATTTGCGACTCTGTCTGCTACAGACCCGATCTTCAATCTTCCTATCCTATCACTACGGAAACTTAAGCCCATCCGCGACCTCACATACGTCCAGCGCACGCTTCCGTCTCTAGCGTCCTTCCGGCTAGCCTACCATTTCATCAAGCGATGGGCCGTCGAACGGGGCATCTATTCTGCCAAATTCGGTTACTTTGGCGGCATTCACATCACTCTGATGTTGTCCTGGGTGTGTAAGCGTCTAGCCTGTGACATGGGACATGTGAGCGCTGGCGACCTCATCCTTTCATTCTTCTACTACTACGCGAATTTCGATTGGCAGAATGACATGGTATACGATGCTTTCTTCCACAAGAAAAGGCCGCGGTATCAGCGCAGCGCACGGGAGCCGATGGTCATCCTGGGATTTCATGCCCCAAACTCGAATATTGCGCACACGGCTACCGTTCCAGGACTGCAAGTCCTGGTCGACGAACTCAAACGGGCAGACGCACTCTTATCAAGTTGTGGTACGACCTGGAAACATATCCTTGACGTGGATACGCTAGGATCGAAGCCTGCTATCGAAGACTTCCTGAACTCGTTCGATAGCTACGTCAAGATCGATATCCAGTACTGGGGTCGTGCGCTTTCGCGTGGTAAAGGTCTAGTCGGCTGGATTGAATCGCGGTGCATCCATCTTGTTGTTGGTATGAGCGACTTCCCACGACTGCTATTACAATTCTAGGCTAACTGATACACAGAAATCCACAAAGCTCTGCCGAAGCTTTCTTGTCGCATCTGGCCCGCTCGTTTCGCCGAGAACGAGTCGAATGATTCCGACACGTATTACCACGGCTCTTATCTCATCGGCTTATCTCGAAGCAATGATAGCACCATGACCAGCCAGGAGGAACGTACTGAAGCGAAAGCAGCCTTGCAACAAGTTTTCGATCGCTTTCTTACGCAAGCACGCGCGGACGATAGGTACTACGACGAAAGCTTAGCCTGGATAGGCGTTTCCTTGACCAAGCCGGCTGAGGTCAAAAGTCTGAAACTTGATACACGCGAGTGGGGTGACTACATGCCCGACCTAGAGCCAGAATCAGATGACGAAGAGGAGTTCGAGGAGCTTGAAGATGACTTGGTATCATCAACTGTACGGAAGCTCCCAATGCGTTCTGCGCCCTCGTCAACCGGCACACCCGTGTCTTCAAACAAACTCCGACCCGCCTCTGACGTGCTCAACCGGTTGCGATGGGACTCACATCTCGACCCTAGTGACTATATCGTAGGGTATGAGGACCGGTTTTTGGGGGCGAAGGAGACAACACTAGAAAGATGGAAGACGGAGCAAACAGACGAGGAGTTCATTCCTCAGCACCGAATTTTGTACTTCAAGAGAAAGAGCGAAGATGGAGGAGAGGTGATATGGAAGCGCTCCACACGAATTGACAAGATCTTCGGAAGTGGGATTGGCAGCGGGAGTGATGGGTAGTCAACTGCGTTCTTGCATACACAGAGTAGGCAAATCACTGTGGTTACCCTCGAGTTGAACGCCAATTTCATATACAAAATATTGTTCGGCATCAATTCGGTCTTTCCCAACACTAGTCACTGATTAGTCCTTCTTACGATATCCGCTTGAACCATATTCCCTTCCCCATTTCTTCACTTTGGTATCCATCTCCCACCGGATGAATACCATTACTACAGCAGTAATCCACCCCAGCACTGTATTCACCAGTCCTCTCCAGAATCCACCTCTAACAGCACCTCCCAATACACTGGCCATCACTGCTCTGATGATCAAGCTTGTAGCCACCAACTCCTCGCCACCTTCCAGCCCACTGATAGCTCTGCGTGCACATTCTTCTGGCTCCAGAATCTGATCGCCCTCCTCAAGCGACTTGGTTAGATCGGACTTCACGGCATCTTCGTCAGCGCAGGATTGCGTATGCATAGTCGCCGGGAAGACTGTATGGATGCGCATCGGCGGTAATTCCGGGCGCGATGTCGCGTAGAGGTTCATCTCTTGCGAAAGCGAGTCTGACAGAGATCGGATGGCTGCTTTGCTAGGAGCGTATGGCGTGAAGCCAGCGAAAGAGTAGAAGGACACAAAGGAACCGGTGAAGATGATATGGCGCGCTGGAATTGGTGCGTTCTTTGCGTCCTTTTCCACATTGCTTGCAGGTTTGATCTTAGGTCGTAGCCATGCATTCAAAGTAGCGTGCGCCATGTAGACGCACGAGAAGTAGTTGCTGTCCATCATAGTTTGGAACTGCTCAACTGGCGTATCGGCGAAGAGCGTAGGATGTGCGCTTCCGCTACAGCACCAGACAATGTCGGGAGGCTGGCCATCATTCCATTCCGTTGCTTCCGTGATAACGCGCGAGCATGCTTCTGCAGTTGTTACGCTTGCTTGAATGGGATGGAAACGTTGAGTTTCTGGATTGCGGGCAGTTTCCTATACGCTTTATTAGAACGATGAATGATTGAATCGGGATTGCATCTCCAGGCTTACGGTGATACTCTTGAGAGCAGTAGCTAAGCTTTCTTGGCCACGTGCCACGATGATCACATTGGCTCCTTTGGCCGCTAGTTGCTGCGCTGCTGCGAGCCCGAGGCCTTTCGAACCACCGGTAATGAGCACGGTCTACATGAGAATCAGTAATCTGATCCTACCAGAATCCTCATTCGCTTACTCGGCCTTCAACAGGAAACTCGTTCTTCGTAAACAGCGCGCCCATCGTGAACGCTGAAGCACGTATCCGGTCGTATGGTAGGTCGGAGGGACGATAATTTCTACGAACACGCACGCGCTCAGCTTAATTGCCGTGTCCGTGATGCGCTGTGGACTGTTTGAGATGGCTGGTGATGACAATGTAGCGGTGTTGTGGTTTTCGCGGTTGCACGGCCCCCACGCCTTATCGATCGTTCGCACAGCCGCCGCCATCCCTGCACGATTTATATTTCCGTGCATGTCCCCACATGGGAGCTAAAAATATCTGCCACGCGACACAACGATTGTACAGCCTTGCGCTCTGTGCTCTGCGCTCCCAAGCATACTCAAGGGCCTTAACACTTGAATCTTGGTCTTAGGAGATCAGAGAGCAATGATTTGAGATCTGCGAGCTTTGAATAAGACTGAGAGAGTGCGGGGACACTTGGGAAACGGTGACCCACGTACGTAGTGGCCGCATGGAAGCTTCCGCATTGCTCCCGCGGAGACCATCACCACACCACGTTCAGTATAGCCTCATCCAAATAACCTGCTTTCCATTGGCGCCTTTTGCTTTTACTCCGACGTGCATGTACAACGGCGACGCTATACCACATCAACCTTACCACCCGCGATGCCCCACGTTACTCCGCCTCGCGCGGCCATCCTACCTATTCTACGACCTCTACATTCCCGATAATGGGCCTGATGCATGCCTGCATATTTATAAGTTGTCGCATATGCCCGCAATGGAACCCTGGTTGCGAATTATCGTCACACCCAAAGGCCCGGTATTCGGTAGCAATTCGCGGAGGAAAGCAAAAGTTCAGCCTTCATGGCTCCCATGTATGCGCAAAGCCTAATGCCTCGCGACCATCCAATCTATGCGCAAAGTCTATGGCCCCGCAACCAGCAATCAAGCGGGGATTCCAACGCCACTCTTGCCGTCAGCGGCCTCGTTATTGCGCTCGCGGTTGTTTCAGTCGGTCTGCGGTTTTACACACGCATCTTCACGAAATCGGGACTGAAGGCGGATGACTGGTCGATCTTCTCTGCAGTCTTCTTCACACTAGCAACTGCTGCGGTAACCCTTGCTGGTACATGCCATCCTCTCCATCCTCTGTCAGTCTACTAGAGCTGACATCCACAAGCCAACAGCATCTCGCCCAACGGCCTGTGGGTATCCGAAAACACCGACACCAGCTACACCTACACTGATGACGATGTGCTCTATCTCAAGCTCGCCTTCGCAACCTCGATCCTTTACTTCACCATTGCGAGCACTACCAAGCTGGCTATCCTGCTGATGTATAACCGCATCTTCAATGTATCGAACGCTTTCCGCGTGCAGCTCTACATTGCCATCTCCCTTGTCATCGGGTGGTGGGTTGGCTGCACGGTCGCATCCTTCACCAACTGTATCCCATTGAAGTGGAGCTGGATCAATAGCTTTGCCGACCCAAGGTATTGTTTCGACTATAATTTGTTCTGGATGGCGAGCGGCGCGTGCGAAATCGCACTCGATGTTATCATCTTAGCGATGCCGGTCAGTGTGGTGGTCAGGATGACAATGAGCTGGCGAAGAAAAGGTTTGGTGCTGGGTATCTTTGCTTTGGGTACATTGTAAGTGTGACAGTCGTTTGGTAGGAGAAGGCGGCATGTACTAATATGGGAACAGCACTATCATCACTGGTCTCGTGAGAGTTATACTCGGATACAAGAAGAACAGCCGAGTTCCTTCGTACTCCAACACCGAGGTGTGGACCACTGTGCACGCAGGCATGAGCATTGTGTGCGCCTCGCTACCCATCTTCCGCCCCCTTCTGCGACGAATTGGGGAGTCAGCATTTATGTCGAAACTCTCAAGCGCGCTTTCCATACGGAAGGGAACAAGCACATGCGGAAGTATGACCGTGAAGAAGCATTCTCCAAGTTCGAGCGCGGACACAAGTATCGCGAGCTTCGTGCAGATCGAGAGGGCGACTCCTGCGTTCGTGGCGACCTCGTTCGTGACGCGGCCGGAACCTGCGTTCGTGGACCCCATTTTTTGTCAGCTACCTACCATACATGTGGAAGAGCGACATAATTCATTGACAGCGCAGTGGGCAGGGTTCCTAGAGGAAACCGACAAGAAGAATAAGAATAGCTCGTCAATAGCTTGCGAAGAAGTCTAAATGAAAATAAACATTTGAAAACTCGATGCATCATAATGGTCGAGATGATGAGACTATATTTGTATTTCTCGCGTGGCCTAAAAGTACAGCCTGGTATACCTCAATGCCTTCTCAAGAGCTGATATCCCCTGTCCTCATGCTCCTATTCTTAACCTAGACACCCCGATGCAAAAAGCCACTCCCTGAACGCCATCAACTCCATAACAGGTCCTGACGAGACCCCCTTCACTTTGACAGAGGCAAGCATCGCGAGCAGCCCACAGCCTCGCAGGCTGGGCAGCGGTAGGTTCCTTGCACAAACGACAGGCAGAAGATGCAGTAGTCGGTACCAGTCTGCATCTGCCACTCCTCGAGGTTGTAGGTGCATTTGTTGTCTGCAGCCGGATGATCGGTCATGAGGACTCCGCGACCATGAGCCCTTGACCTAGCTTAGTCAGTACGGTACATAGGATATGGGAATGGTAATGACTCACGCCGTGTAGCCTTGCCAATCATTCCGGCGCCCCTTGTTCCTGTACGCATTGGCAAATTCCGGTTGCTCCTCTTCAAATTCGGAGCCAATGTCGTGGAACTTGACATTTGGGTTTGCAAGTGGTTTGGTAGAAGGGCTTGTCCTGCGCGGAGGGTTGATCGGAGATGCGAGGCGCGGACGGGGATTGAAGACATTGAAGGGACGCGCCTCGGCGTGATCAATCTTCTCGCGCATCTCCTCGTCGTACTGAGCTCGGGATGCAGTATCATAAAGCTTTTCGTAAGCCTCTTGCGCCTTGTGGAACTCGCATGCGCCGCCATCGGAATGGGAGCGGTTCTCGGCAGGGTGGTGGAGCTTGGCTAGTCGATGGTATGCGTCCTGGATTTGCGTGGCCGACGCATCCCGGGTCAAACCAAGGTCGGCATAGTAGTCGCGGGTACGGCTGTTGTCAGACATGTCAGCGGCTTGATCAGTTAATCTAGAAGAAACAAGTGGGTAGTGTGTGCGAGGGAATGGAGGAAATGAAGTGTGGGAGAAGAAGACAAGGGTGGTACCAGAAAAGTTTTTATATAGCGTTTGTAGAGTCCAGGCACCCAGGCAACAGCGCCTGCATGCTTTTGTGCTGCTATTACATACCGCTGCACAATCAGGTGATTGCGCCTGTTGACTATTTGCAAGTCACCGGTGCAGGGCGGAACTTGGTTCAGACACTATTGTTCCAAGCGAGGCATTGTATACCCAGGAAGCGACGTATCCGGAGGAGCAAAATACAAGGAGTGCTTCTAGTACACCGCCGATGGGGACAAGTCTCAAGCACGTGATAATGAATGTTCTTGCCCAGTGCGCATTTATCCCGATACTAGATTTCGTCGTATGTCACGTTATCTGGAAGACGTACGTTGGAAACGCTTTTGATCCACCTCTTGTTTGTCTAATGCACCTTACGATGGCCATCAAGGTTGTGGCTAATCAGCTCGGTGGCTGAGTGGAGATCACCTGGGCAAGTTCGCCTTTCACTCATCGAAGTTCCGAGCGGCAATGCTCTTGACGCGTACATGATGCGCAAGGTTCCTACCGAAGCTTCAGAATAGAGTCAAGGTCGACTGTAGCGTGAAGATATTTCATGAGAATATACAGTGAAGGAATTACCGCCGCTGTTAGGGAGACACCTGAGTCGAGGAGTCGAGCTGCAAATACTCTGGAAGGCCACACACTAGATCGAGATTGTATTCAACTTGGAAAAGAAGCACATATGTGCTTAATTGGGGCTTCATGACCAATTGTGGGTGAAGCATCGCGGGTGGTCGTGCCTTCCCACGGCGGGTGAAGGGATGCGAAAGCGGAATGGTAGTTCGCCTTGCCACCGGTACCCAATTGATTTGAGGGACTATGAGGCATAATAGGATAACTTTACTAGCTCTCAACGGCACCCAAGACCCTCAAGCACTTGCACGTCCATGTGCCTTTTCTATACACGTACACAAGCCGGCCGTGCTCCCTCCATCACAGAACGTCAGAGTCCCACTAGCCCTTCCACGGGTAATACTTTCTGACGAAAGCAACATCTCCCTCCGACGGGTACATTGGCGGCTGTATCGGTTCCACACCCACTTTCACCCCATTCTGCTTCTTGATTCTGACCAGAGGGCATTGATTGAGGTCACCCATGCAAGCTTGATTTGCAAGGGCAGTGGACGCATACATCACTGTACCCGTTGTAAGCTCTTTGTGGTTACCCATATCAAATTATTGATGGACTCACTTATCGAATCGACGTCGAATTCTCCGTCTCCGTCTTGCTTGTCTGCGGTCTTGATGTATTCCTCGGACAAGAATCCATTTTCGTGTGCGAAAGCTGCATCGGTGCAGAGTTTACTGCTGA
Organism: Paraconiothyrium brasiliense; assembly: GCA_025388405.1. NCBI lineage: Eukaryota > Fungi > Ascomycota > Dothideomycetes > Pleosporales > Didymosphaeriaceae > Paraconiothyrium > Paraconiothyrium brasiliense. The sequence continues at coordinate 1,063,978 of JANBXC010000008.1, forward strand.
GGTCTTGAATGCTGATGCCTCTGTTCTCGGGTTTTGACTGGGCTGCAATGAGGGCAACCGCGAAACCTTGAAGCTTGACGCAGCGAAATTCAACGTATTCGTCCCCTAAAGTCTCTATCAGCAGGTGCACTTGAAAGATTAGACACGTACTTACGATCTTGGCGCTTCATCTCATGCTCCAGACCGAGCACTACGTATATCAGTGCAACTATTCAAGTTTTCTACGTTCGAAAATACTGACCATGTCCAATCTGCAGATCATTAGTGTCGCTTTTGAAACCGAAATTCGTCCACACTTACCTCGTGCGCAATGACTGCAGGATCAGCATTATCTGCCAAGGTCAACGAGTGCCTCAGCCCTATGAAGTTCGGATCGGTGTGCTCTTTAGGCGTATAACCCACAGTCCCAGCGCTGACACCCCCAGAGAGTGCCGTATCCTTCCAATAGATGGCCAGCACGTCATCGGAGACAAGTCTGTTGCGCTTTCCATTCCAATGGCCATAATAGAACTCTTTGAAGCAAAGCTGAGTCTTGCCCGCGAACGTCACTTCAGAAAAGGCGAGGTTATGACCTGTTCCTTTGCTGGCGCCGCCGCCGAGCGCTTTGTCCCATAGTGCGATAGCCTCCCTCAGGCGACATCCAATCTTCTCTTTCATCTCGGCCGTGGCGTAACAGTAGCGAACACGGTTGCGCTTCTTCAGGATACCGCGGATTGGCCAGGGTCCGGAGGTGCCACCGTTGACGAAGGCTGGAAATCAACCCAGTTAGTGATGCTTCCAAGACGCGCGATAGACTAAATTGGTTGAACATACGACTGATCCATCTAGTTTGTAAGGCGCTGGAGGTATTGCTCGAGGTAGCTGGAAAGCCATCACCGGGGTCAGGCAATATCTCAGGCGAGTGCGGTTCAGGCAAAGGAAAAGATTGATCGGGGCTTACGGGAACCCAGGAAAAGCTAGTCGTGACGGGGACTAGAAGGAGCAGCAAGACTGCGATTCGAGTCATGGCCGCCATTTTCGCCGCATTCTAGGGTGTTGGAGATTTCGCGTGGGTGGGTGGGGGCAAAGTTTATCAAGGTGACGCCGTGTGTGATCTGGGAAGAGGGGCGGTCGAGCTTTGAGCGCCAACACTTTTCACTGAGATCCAAGGCATTCACTCACTTGTCAAGAAAGGTTTCTCCTGTTCGCGGCTGTATATACTGTTGCAACCTCGACGTAGCTGATCTTTGGAATATGATTCGTACAGCCTGTAGCCTGTTAGCATCAAAAGCGCATCAGTCTTCGAGAGGCACTCTAGGCTTTCTAGGATTCCCACACCTCAAGGTCTGCGCAATCAGAGCACTACTTCCACAAAAATTGCGTGCCCGCGCAAGCATCACAATAGGAACCAATGGTACGGCACATGGCAGTCGAGATAAAAGAAATCCATAGGGTATCACACGACAATTACGTCTCACGTTTACATCAACCCATAATCATTATCATCCAGCGGCTCCGGCTCCACCGCACTCAACTCTCCAAACTCGCTGCTAATCTCGTCCTCACTATACTCTTCCTCATCCAGCTCCGCAACAGCAACCACGGTCGCCTTAGGCGTTTCTGCGAATAGCTTCCTCGGCGCTTCAGTAGTAACCGGAGCAGGTGAGGTATCCATCGGGTACTTCAGCATCTCCTCCAAGGGCGGCGAGAATTTCTGCGTATCGAGATCATGCAAGGAGATCTGGTGGGGTTCAGGGTCATATTGGGATGAGGAGGACCAAGTGGGCCGCGTAAAATTGGTTCGCTGGGGGGCAGCGGCAGATGTGGGGGCTGTGTTTGTGGGGAGTTGTTTTCGGCCCGTGGATGAGGAGTGGAAGGTCGATTGACGCGATGGAAGAGAAGGGCCTGCTTCATCCATCTGTATGGAGCCAGACAATGGATCCATGGGCTCTGCCGGTGCAGGCTTTGCTGCTGGCACTACCGAGGGTGTGGGCGCTGCCGATGCCTCTGGGGCTGTCGATGCCATTGGCGCTGTTGACGCGGCAGCCATACTCTTTTGTCGCTGTACCAACGGTTGTTGGCCTGACCTTGACTGCATCGATATCATTTGCCTGCGGCGTAGTGGCTCTGCAGGCTGCGAGGTCGGGCTCTCTGTTGGTGTACCGGAGACGTTGATCAAGCTGTTGGATGAATGCTGTGCTACTACCATCTCCGTAGCCCTAGAAGCAGATGGGTCTGGTTGCCGGCTATCCTTCTTATGTTGTTGTACGTGTTTTCTGACCTGCTCCTTTTTCCTCTCGGCCATCTCCAGGGCGCGCTCCTGCTCTGCTACTCGATTGAAGTCGATATCGCCGAAACCAATCTTCGTAAGAATACTGCCAACTAGGTACCGGTATCGGTCATGACCATTGACGAGTTTACTCATGTCGACGTTCTCGACGCCAAAGACGCCTTTGACCTCTTGCAAACCTGCAACGCCAAGTTCAAGTTTAGTAGACCGATACAAGAAGCCTAAGATATAGTCTTCCGTGCTATACACATTGACCACGCGAGCAGCCACGACCGAGCGGATCTTTCTCCATGATTTGCTGTCTGAAGGCGCTGGTGTTCCCATCAGCACTGCAGCTTCGACTAGACCGAAAGCGTTTTGTTCCGCCAACTCCACCAAGCAAGAATAAATCACACGGGCCCCAATTGAGTACCCCATCAGGGTAACAGGTCGCTTGCCTTGTACACCATCAATGAGAGCATGCGCTAAGACCTTTCCAGCCTTGTCTGCTCTAGCGAGCGCAACACTGAAAGGATTGTCGAGGACACTTGCAACTTTGACGAGCCCCAGCGGCCAAAGCCCAGCATACAGGGCTCCAAGAAGCGTACGGCTAACAATAGTGTAGGTAACGCCATCCCAGGCGTAGCTAAAAAGGACGTCGTTGAGCGAATTGCCCATACGAAGCATAGCATCAAGCTCGAAGCGGAGTGCAAATGGTTCGGTACCTGCGCCATCGATGATCTCCCACGGCTTGTTAACATCGGAAGGTGAGGTGAGCCAACCGCTAACGCCGATGGCTACACGAAGACGATGTTGCTCGCGCTTTGTTGGGTCACGTGCGTCAAGTTCGGCTGCCCATTCGTGGTCGCGTTGAGCGGATGGGCGTTCAGGGTCTGCGCCGTATGAGTACTGGTCACATATCAAAATCTCACAGTAACGTACCTTGGACAGGAATGAATTCAAAATCTTGAACTTCTCTGGCATATTGCTCCATGATCCTTCCGGTCATCTTAGCACCATAAGCACCAAAGAGAGAGCCGACGAGGACCGAACTTCCTGCAAGTGCACCAAGGTATGTTGATACCACGCCCAAACCAAGGCCACCCATGACAGTACCAAGACCAGCGGCGAGCAGGGGCGCTGCAAGGCCACCAGTGACACCGATTAGAACAGCACCGCCAACCGCAGCGAGGCCGACTTTCCATTTCCGTGATGTCGCATCGTTTGCAGCTTGTTTCTTCGCCGATTCTTCCGCGTCCATCTGAGAAGCTGCGGTGGCTAGGAGGCCTTGAGCGACCGATTTCTCGTGTTCAGCCAGGAGGTCCGACTCCAGCTCTAGGCTGCTCGCCAAATGAAGAAGTAGGAGCCGGGAGTGACCTGAGTATTGCTCTAAGCTCAAGATGAGTAAGAGGAGACAATGCAGTATGAGCACCTTCTTCTCTGCTTCGAAAGCTAGTATCTGGGTTTCAATGACCTCGTAGTGCCCATGCTTCCGCTTGTTGCCAGTGAAACCCGTGCTGAACGGATCTCCCTCGAAGTCGAGCAGCAGAGAATTGCCTTGCCTTTGCCTTTCGCCTTCCTCGATCATTTGTTTTCTCTTGGTCTTCGCCTGGCGAACAACGTCACCGCGCACGGCAAGCACATCACAGATGCGATGCATGACTCCGGCCCTCCACTTATCGAAGTACGTCAAGGCAGCTCTCCGCAAGCCAAGCATGTGCGTCGATTCGACCTCCCGTTGACGTGCCCTCCTCCGCCCTTCTGCCTCCAGAACCGCCTCATCCTGTGGTCCATCGAAGCTTATGAGATCCTGCGTTGCCGTCTGCGGTTCTGGGGACTTCGGTGGGGACGCCGCCGTGGAAGATTCGGTCTCGTGGGTCTTATCGGCATCGAACGTCGCGACTAAATCGCTTCTCATCGCATCGGTGCAGAGAAGCACCAGCAGGGCGAGCTCTACGCGCAGAGCGGGTGTTTCGAGGACCGACGTGAGAGAGGCTCCCTCATCTTGCTTCGCAGCGCTTGGTCCCGCACCGGTAATAACATTGGCGACTTTGAAGAGCATCTTCGCTTGCGCAGACGCCTAGAAGATTCACTGAAACAGCGGCATGGTTGCCTATAAAGGTGAACGTGGAGTTGCTGTTTGGGCTTTGACCGGGCCTGACCCGCAGGATTCAGCCCCCGCATACGCGCCTTATTCATCCATTCAGACCTTGGCACTCGAAGCACTGGAAAGCGTCCGAGCCTGACACCGCAAATGCCCAGGCGGGCTCCCTCGAGGCGTGAAGAGCAGTTGTGTCAGGACAACGTAATGAGCAACTGAACCCTGGGCGCCAAGGGTTGCGCCAACGCGCGATCACGTTACCGTCCACGTTCCAAGGTTTCTGCATCTTCCATTTCAGATCTACCATCCATGCACTCCATACACAACCCGCGTTCCAGCTGCGAATCCTCTCTACACGTCCTAGTTTGGTCACCGTGCATGTTATTGCACACAATCACCACGCCGGTGGACCATTACCGTGGACAAAGACATTATTGACAGAGCTGTGTAATAATACGATTGGGTGATCTACAAGCAAAGAGATAGAGCAAGCCTTCATGTACCCAACAGCTCCAAGTACGCCCACAATGTATACCTCTAGTGACAGAAATATCAGCTCCAGTCGTATGTGGCGCGGCATTGCTCAAAAGATGATGAAAGTGGAGTTAAAGTTCGAAGCCGGTGTTACTTAGCGACTTCGTGAACATCAGTCCAACTTCACGAACCGCGTCAGTGAGGAAATGATGACAAAGACCTCGGAGCCATAAACACCATATGCCCATGCACCTCAGTTGGAAACGATTGCGTCAACATACTGTTCGGTGGAGAATGCGCCGAACTCCGCACTAAAGATCGCGGGGCTCCGCCAACGTTTACCCCATTGCAGATACACCCCCAGGACACAACCTGGATCCTTCCCTACCGCTAATACGATCAGAGCTGGTTCCTTTCCACCGTTCCGTGTGGTAGATCTAAAATAGCCGGCGATGCGGAAGGGGCGATGCAATAATCCATCTATGGATGTGTTCTAATTTCTCCGCGTCAGGTGGCTAGTTGCGAAGCTTGTTGTCCGTCTTTGGGAGATGTCCCGAACTCGGGATTTGAGCTACAACGTGGCAGCTATAACTGGAGATCTATGGTATGTTTGGTCTTGTAGCTTGTTTTTCAAGTCACCACTTTGCGCATCTCCGCAATATGTCTCTTCGTGTTATCGCGCGCAGTCTTCTACTAGCACCTCTCGCTATCGCATCACCCGTTCCCGGATACAATCATGAGAAGCCTGCAGCATTCTTCCTCGCTGGCGATTCCACCACAGCTGTGCAATCTACTGGCGGTGGCGGATGGGGAGATGGCTTCTTACGTATACTCAAGAGTCCCGCTTTTGGCGTGAACAAAGGCCACAATGGCGCAACAACTGTGTCTTTCGTAAAAGGTGGCGACTGGGCCCAGGTCCTCGATCTTGTCAAAAACGCGACAGTTGACTACAACGTTTATGTCACGATCCAATTTGGACATAATGACCAAGTCAGTAGACCAACTGTCCCTCAACTGTGTATACAAGCTAAGCACGACTACCCAGAAACCCGCCAACAACGTCAGCATCCCACATTTCAAAACCAACCTAGCCTCTCTGGCCTCAGAAGTCCAATCCCTCGGCGCCACCCCTCTCCTGTTCACCTCCCTCTCCCGCCGCAACTTCAACGGCACCGAGCTGATCCAGGATCTCGGCAACGTGGTGAACGCCACGCGGGAAGTCGCAGCCGCCTCCCACATAAAGCTTATCGACCTTAATGCCGCATCGCGCAAGTACGTACAAGCCATCGGATCCGCTGACGCGGATAAATATAACCTAGTCGAAGGCGATCGGACGCACCTTAACACGCACGGTAGCGATGTGTTTGGTCGGATAGTAGCGGATTTGATTCTCAGGAGCGATAGGAGTCTGGGCAGGTGGATTGGGAGGAACGTTACGCTTAGCCATTTGATTGAAGCGGGGGTGTACGCCTGAACGACCACATGAGTACACGCTCTTGACGTTCTTGTTGGCCGCACCGTGTATTTAGAGGCCGTGTATCACAATTGCTAAGATCAAATTCGACTTCGTGCGGGAAGTGTCAGCCCTGCGACGTGTTAGCGTACATTTTGGCCCCTGTGAACACTTTGAGTACGCGATGTAGCCAATCAGCGAGGCTTCCGAGTTGCGCACTGCCATCGTATAACGAAAACAGAGTGTTCGGTCCCAGCAGAGTACCAAGATGTGGCCACGTCAGGTAGAGGCTTAGGAATGGTATCCACTGTTGTTGAGGCTCGGTGCTCTGAAGCAATCTCGTAGCAGATAAAGAGTTTATATAAGAATAGCTTCAACAGCGAACGATGCTGAATGAGAACAGTCGCAAGCAATCTCATACACCATGGCGCGAATCGTTTTTCTAAGCTGTCTGCTCCTCGCAGCGTCATCTGCCAATCCAGTCAGCCGCGATGCAGCTAACAAAACTATGGTCTATTCATTTGACGACGTCGGTTTCCCATCCAATGTCCTTCCTCCCCACTAACAACATCAGGTAATACCCTGCACCGACCTCAACTGGACACCCTGTTACACCAATTTCACCTGCGCTCGCCTCATCGTCCCCCTCGACTATGCCGACCCTACCATGGGCAATACAACAATCGCCTACATCAAACTCTCCTCCTCAAATCAGCCCGCCGAAGACATTCTCTTCAACCCTGGAGGTCCAGGTGGCTCCGGGGTAGACTCCGTCCTCAATGGCAACGCCGAGCTGCTCAACCTGCTGGGCACATCGTACAACCTCATCGGCTTCGATCCTCGCGGTGTGAACAACAGCGGACCGAGTCTGAGCTGCTTCCCTAATGATCCGGCATCTGAGGAGCTGTTTGCCAGCCAGTTCAAGAGGCCTATCAATAGCAGGTCTCCCGAGTCCGTCGTGCGCGAGTTCGAGCTTGTGGGCGCGTGGGGCGATTGGTGCTCGGATGTGCATCGCAATGACTCGGCGAAGTACGCGGGTACGGTGGCTACAGCGACAGACTTGCTAAACTATGTGGAGAAGAAAGCCGCTTCGGAGGGGAAGAAGGCGGACGAAGCAAAGCTTTGGTATTATGGGGTCAGCTACGGGACGGCTCTAGGTTCGACGTATGCAACGTTGTTCCCAGATCGTATTGGAAGACTTATCTTGGACGGTGTGGTGGACGTTGAAAGCTATTACAAGGGAACTTGGGGCGATCTGGGCCAGTCAGATGAAGCAGTCTTGAGCTTCGCGACGGCGTGCCATGCCGCGGGAAAGGACAAGTGCGCGTTCTATTCCTCCACCCCAGAAGACATCGCAAAGCGCATGCGAGACGTGCTGGAAGACCTTCGGAAGGATCCCGTTCCTGTAGCCGACCCAGCGATCAGCCCTGTACCCAGATTAGTCACATACGAAGACCTCGCTTTCACGCTCTTCGCTGGCTCATACCTTCCTCTTAGATTCTTCCCAATCTTGGGACGGATCCTCACAGACTTGGAAAAGCGCAATGGATCGTCACTTGCGTTGGCTGTGCAGGCTCAGCCTCCTACTGCTCTGGATTATGGTGGGCTAATCGCATGTATGGATAACATCAAGATGCCTGGAGTTTACAACATCTCGACGATGGAGCTATGGCAGCAGCATATCGACTATCTCAACAATCAGTCAATGTTTGCCGGTGATGCCTGGGCAAGCGTATCGCTGCTGTGCAGGAAGATAAATATTGTGCCTCCGGAGACCCAGCGATTCCTCCGTGTCCCGAGTGCGAACAAAACAAGCTTTCCAATTCTTTTCATTGGAAATACCGTTGATCCGGTTACTCCAATTGTTGGGTAAGCTGATACCAATCTTCGCTTGATATCTGCTAACGTTGCAACAGCGCACGAAAAATGTCCGGTCTCTTTCCTGGCTCGGTCCTGTTGACGCAGGAATCAGTCGGCCACACATCCCTCGCCGCGCTTTCAAATTGTACGTCGCATAACGTGCAGCAGTATCTGAAGGGAACAATACCCGCACCCAATACTACTTGCGAGGTTGAGAGCGTGCCCTTTATCACGGAGGTTTGAGTTGGTAGAGGTGCTCTTGCCGGTTTCCGCACGTTTGTCTAATAGTTCATACATCTTTCGGAAAGCTTTCATCGACAGATCAATGTTCCTGTTCTCCTGTTCTCCTGGCCCTGCGTTTTTCGTTTTCCTGTTCATGATACTAATAAGCAACTGGCGAACATGGACACTATGCTATAGTGACGAACAGTGGACGGCCTGGTAACGATGGGTTACTTGATTTACGCAGAGAGAATAGGTTTGTAAACAGATGTTAAGCATTCTGTTCCATGCTTGGCTAAAATAGTCGAATGGACATGTCGATAATGACAGTATCACCACCACGAAGCGTCCCCAAAATGCCTCTGTCATTGCGCAATTCCTCCCTGAATTGTATCAAGCCGCGCAGCACTTCTGGTAAACTGTCTTCTGAAACGGCCAAATCCCTGTCTTCTTGTGGGAGCAGCCGCTATCCCAGAGGTGCGAATATTTCGGAGGAACGCAATCATCGTAAGTGCAGGTACCATGATAGGTCCTCTGACAGTTCACATCGGCCATGGCTTTGCATGATTTAGCTTTGCTTCAGCTCATCGGACCATCCCACGTACAGCTTGCAGTCAGACTAAAGATGTGTGTTAGCCAGACCAGCAAAACGAAGCGATGGTATGCACGTACCCAAGGACGGTCACAAGGATCGTAGAAATGTACTTCATCCTAGCTATCTGGATTTTGGACTCGAGATTCCAGTTGAGGTCACGACTCGGGGTGAAGGCTTGAGATTGCAAAAAGAACGACAAGATTGTGAGAGATTTTATATATGTTGTTCGCGCTGCGCAGATTTGCTTGATACTCTACGATGCCAAGTTGATGAATGACCATGCTTACGTTTTTGTGTTCGGTGTCTTATCTTGGCGTTAATACTGTCTCGTGAGGGGCGTGCTGATTGGCACCGTGAACGTGTTACAACTCAGCCGCAAAGGACGCGAACAACCTGTAGGTAAACCATGACTCGATGAGGCAGGCGGGGGATCGTATTCACGTTCTCGTGTAATCGGTTCCCATGTACTCAAAGCCAATCGAACAACTCATAAAGGCAAGGAAGGTCAACGGATGTACCTGTAGGCTCTCACAAGGTGTCCAAGCCCGTATCCAAGACCTGGTGGACAAAATGATAGTGACACCAACGGCCCAGCAAAGGAACTAAGGAACTAGGGTCGCATTCTTCGCATTCGCGCTTCGTACTACTGAATACCGCATTAGCCAATGATCTGTTTCCAATACCGTGGGAGAAGGCATTAACATCCCCGTGCGGCTACCTCCAAGGGCCGCTTGTAGTGGCGACGGGACCTAGACGTTACACTAGTGTCGTTGAGAGCTCGTGCCCGACGATCTCTAGGGAGAATGCATTCACACTCTACCTAAAGGTTAGCCTTTGATGATGTGTGGTATCGCCCAGGTCGTTCACGTTGTATCCTTTCCATTCATGCAAGCACTTTCACACAAGATAGAACACCTCCCTCCCCACTCAAATCAAAATAATGTTGAATAACCGCGACGCCGAATTCCTTTGATCCACGGGACCCTCCACATCGTACTTCGCGCCCCAGCTCCTATGCTGACACTGTCGTATGTTCCATCTTGGTTCGTATAGCCCTCTTAAAGGCGATACCCAGCGCGTCGTGCTTATATAACAACTCGAAATAAGCTTGTACACTGGAGGTGAACCGATCTGTTGCCTGTCCAACTCAGTCAGATCCACACTTCGGTCGATAGCTTGCTTTAAAGCGTCTTCAGAGTTCGCAACGACTGGTCTTACGACCAGCGTCCTCGCCCATAGTGTGGACCCCTTAAGGCTGGGCAGCGACATGATTCTACAGCTCTTGGTGACTGCTTTGCCGCCTATGCCCATGATATCTGGCGCAACGGTATCTAGAGGTGACTCGACTGTGTCGCACGTAGAAAGGCAGCGGCCCCCCATTGTGAAGGCGACTAGACTCGTTAAGGGATGCAGGGACATATCCGCTGCATCCCCACGAAGTCGTTTCCGTAGAATGCTGCTTACTTTCCACCAGTCGATTTTTGGCTTCACTCTCTGCTCATATTCTGTGAGAATGTCGATATCTCCCTGCTCAGCACAAGCGGGCCGATGCTCCTTCGGGTAAGACCACTCTTCCTTTGACTTCTCACACAATTTAGCTAGATCTTGCTGGTGTGTGTCACTGAGATTATCGAAGAACCTCCCACCGGCCGTGATAACCCAGACGAAAAGATCAATCCAAGCGTCCCAAGTAATTTGCTGGAGGCTTGTACTAGTTGGTCTAGCTGTCGTGTTGCCGAAGCCCTGCGCAAGGAGATATCGGTCACGTATGGTAGAGATTGTGGAATTGATCCAAGCGAGGGTACCTGAGTGATCCGGCGAATTCGGGAAATTTGTGCTTTTCCAGTTGACAACGATGGGTGCAAAGCTGTTATTGTCTACCTGCGATATTATCGTGGAACTTGCTGCATTGCCGAACGAATATTTAGAGGCATCGAATTGATTTTCACTGCAGTTCCGCAAGAGAGTTGATGCTTTGCTAGGCCTGTCCCAGTCATCGGGGGCAGGGTATAGGTGAGGTACCCAGTGTTCCACGTAGGAGAAATTAGCTCTGAGAAGATACCAGCCTGACTCAGCGAGATCTCGGATTTGAGGCTCTTCGTGTAACCGGACAAGAGTGGGGTCATGACCTGCGTCTGCTCTGTACATTGGCTTTCTGAGGTTGAAGGAGGTAGAAACATGTTCACAAAGTAGTGCGTTAACCTGGCGCGGGGTGCGCCAGTCCGGGACCCATGAAGGCAAATTGGCGTTGTTGACTTGATGATTGCGCATCATGGCTTGGTCTAGGATCCATGCGAATTGATCATGGTTCAGCATTGTTCTGGCTGCCATCGTGTAAATGTCTTCGAAAGGTCTCTGATAGTCGACTATAATAGGAAGGTATTTAGAAGCGCGAAGTGAATATTCCGCTTCGGTATGGAGTTTCACGTCTCCAGCCAAGGCGGCCAAAGTGAAGAGTCGGTCTCTACTATCAGCGCACTCGAAATGGTCGAAATGGTCGATCAGTCTTTGCAGACGTGTCTCACTTTGGTGACTATGTTCTCCCAACGCCCATCTTCTCCAGAGGCGGGACATAGCGACGATAGCACGCACTTCTTTGGTGTTTTCGAAGGCTGTTTGGGGTTGTGAATTCAGTACATCCACTACTAGACCTAACCGCACAAAGAGGATTTGTTCCGCGCCGCAATGAAGTACAACGTTTGGATTCATTACAACCTCCTGAATGATCCAACGTCGGCCAAACCAGGGAAGGTTGATCAATTTCAAGAGCCAGAACCGCAATGGGCCTAAATGCAACTTGAATTTGGATTTGGATGGTAAGTTTGCAAGGCGCGCAAGCCTGTCGATGCGCGCGACAGCTCGCTCTGCCGTTGTATTGTGTCCAAGCCAAACAAGTACTGTAGAAGCAATCCGATAAATATCAGTCATGAGGGTAATGTGCTTACTCTTCTCAGCGTCGTCTTTTTGGTTGATGCATACAGCATCGGCCCAGAGCAATCGGGATGCGTCCTGGCGCCTAAACAAACAGAGCGCATCAAATAGGTTCGCAGTGATGCGCATCTGGCCAGGTTCGCCAGGTTCATTTTCATTATCAACCAAAAGAGACCGTGAAAATGTTTCACCTCCCCACGTGTATGAGATCGCATTGTACAACGGTGTTTGTATGTCGTACAGATCAACAACATGGATGTGGCATCGTAGCTCGGTGGTGACTTCGCTGACAGGCTGAAGCTCTAACAGGCGAGTATGCGTAGGCGAAGGCAGGTCTGAGTACTGATAGACCTGTTCGGCTGTTATAGAAAGTGCTTGACGGTCCATCGTAGGCATAGCTGGATCTTGTAGGTGGAAGCGAGTGTGTCGTAAAGACTATCTTGGCCGGGCTGGTAACTTGAAAGAGCGGCTATGCAAGACGCCGTGCTCCACGATTGGTCGGACGATCGGCAGATGTGCCCTGTGAGCTGCAACAAGGCGCATATGTCCAGGCAGACCTCGACCGCTACAACGAAGCATCCTTAGACATCTTCTATGTGGTCCTACGGGTCTTCATGATATATGCGTAAGGGCCCGAGTTCAAAAGAACGGGAACAAGACCCAAGCAGCGCCACGAACCAAGAATATGCTCGGTATAAAATCACCCAGTGGATGGAGCTTCTTGCATAGTCATTTCCACCTGTTCGCGCATCCCAAGAACGAAGAAGAAGTGCACCCACATGACTGATATGGCGATGAGCACGGTCTGCATCCCCACTACAGTCGCCTTCCCGCTCTTCGACCACACGTTCGGATATGCTAGCACCTTGACTACATCATCTACCAGCGCCATATAAGCCACGCGATACATAGCTCTGTCGATAGCACCCATCACTATCCACGCCATCCCCCACGAAAACGGTATAAGCCTGAATACCAGTGTGCTTGCGCCCGTCGCGAGTCCTTGAACAAGGAACTCGCTTCTTCGCGCGGGTGCGCCATCCGGTTGATCGAGAATAGCACCAACACCGTAGCTAGCTAGCATGTCCAGGATATAATTCAAGAGATTGAATGGCGTGCGGAGGAGACGTCCGTACGTGAAGAGGACGGCGGCGCGGTGAAGGTCCGATCGGTGCGTGAAGCGTTCTCTTGGACGGGGCCGGGGTCGGTGGACGAGCGAGGCCAGCAAGTAGGTAGGAATGGCGCTAGCGAGGAGTAGTGCGCGGTGTGAGAAGGGGTTTGGAACGAATAGGATAAGGAAGATGCTTGTGAGAGCTGGAAAGTAGAGGTAGGCGAAGGCGCGCCATGCTGGGGCAGGAGGCGGTGATAAGGGTACTGAACCCTTTGGTGCTGAATCATCGTTCGAAGTGGACATTGTCAACTCAAGAGCTGTCTACAAGTGATTGCTGGTCAATCAAGAGACACGGTGTTGAGACAGTTTCAAGGCACGAAATTATTGCCAAGCCTCCAATCACGGATGCACGTGCTCGCGTGTTGCAAAGGCTTAGCGTGTCATCTTTTGATCGTGGAGCTTTGTTTCTACCACGAATGTGGTGCAACTACGCTGTAATCGACGCGATATTAATTTGGCCATATTATCAAGTTTGAGCTTTCCCGCTACATGGGGAATTCACACGAATCGCAGCCAGGACGTTTATCTCCCAATCATGAAGGTGAATGGCATGCGGTGAGAATGAACGGGAATCAGTGTATTACTAGGACAAGAACTTTACCGTCTTCCCATACGGTTACAGGAACGAACGGCCGGAGCTTACCCAGCGAGCGCCCTCTTTCGAAACCCCCTTTCTTGATTTTTACCGCAAAGCGTCTGGAAATGCCGGTCCTCTCCACTGCATGATAGCCACACCTTCACCCTTCTCTCCTTCAGCCGGTCTCTTGCACTCCAACACGCTCATGTCCATCAATCTCTCGTAGAACGGCACAGACTTCTCCCAGCTGCTCGTAAAGAGCAAGCTCCGCCTGAGGTGTGGCATATCCTTGATCACTTCTTGCACGCATTTGATCAGCCACGCACCAAGCCCTTTGCCTTGGGAATCGGGATCAATGTAGACGTCGGTGAGATACAGGAAGGTCGTGAAGTCAGTGACGCAGCGGGCAAAGCCGAGGAGCTTGGAAGGAACCTTTTCAGTGCTCGGTACCGCTTGTAGATGCTCGTACAGCCCGAAGCAGAGTGAGTTTTCGAGCGTCTCGCGCATCACGTCTTCTGGTAAGGCATCTGCCCAGTAAAACGTGTCAGACGCGAAGGCAGCATTGAGCTCGGCGATTGGAATAAGAGTTGTGTCTGTCGAGATGAAGTAGGTATCTTTTGTCCAGCTGCGATGGGAAAGCTTTTGCTTTGCTGAGGTCATGACGCAATGTTGTGTTCGACGGACAGATCAGATCGCTTCCGAGTCAATTTGCAGGCAAACTCACTCAGTGGTCAGTTTCTGCGATGACCAGATAGTAATAAGTCACTCACCCAAGATTTGCAAGATTGATGTAGATGTTAACGTAGACAAAAGAGATTGTTAGAGTCAGTCTCGCATCGCGACTTCGGAGGCTATAAATTACGCATCAGGTTGAAGTACGAGGGGCATTTAGAGTCATCGACCGTATCTCTCGTACACTAGCTATGTGCCCTCGTACATTAGCTGTGTGCAAATCGGACCGAAGCGCTACCGATTGAGAGTCACGATGGTCCCGAAGTGCCCAAGTGGTGGAGTCGCCGGCAACAACCGGCGCTAAGCGGGGAATAGGGCTAAGCTGGATGTAGCTAGTTGTGCCCGGGCCTGGCGATATCTCATGCCGAGTCACGCCTTTTCGTCGAAACCATGACTCCACATGTCTTCACCTCAACACGAGGATGTCAACGTTAAACATGATGCCGTCCATAAGGTGAAAAACCTTGTATATCTTACTTTCAAGATGACAGTCGCCTAAATCCGATGAACTCCGCCCTCCTGTACAACCATCTTTTCCACGTTCATATCAGCGCCCAGACGTTTGGACCCCATCAAATACCAGCATAAGACTCTCAAAATGTCTTCCCGTTTGAATGAGGATGAACCTCTACTAGGTCATCGGCATGCTGAAGCTACGAAATCCGATCGTGGGACATTATCCCACGTCAAGAGCCTCTTCTGGGGCCCCGCATCAATAGAACGATCTGTGGTCATGAAGCTAGATCTCACCATTCTACCCTACTTCTCGCTGATATGGTTTCTGTTCGGCGTAAACCGCGCCAGCTATAGTCATGCCTACATCAGCGGTATGAAAGAGGATCTCGACTTCCAGGGCAATCAGTTCAATATGATGATCACGATCTACATGGTCTTCTATGCAATCTTCCAGATACCGTCCACTTCGCTCCTCACTTTGGCCCGTCCAAAGTACGTGTTCGTGGCTGCGAACGTGGCGTGGAGCGTTCTGACTCTACTCACCTTTCGGATGCAACATGTCCACCAGCTATTCATACTCAGCGGTTTCGAAGGTGCGTTTTCGGCTGTTGCATATGTCGGAGCGCATTTCATCTATGGGTCATGGTACAAGAAGTCCGAATTGAGTACACGAGCGGCGATCTTCTGTTGCTTTGGACATACGGGGAGCATTGCAGGTGGATGGATCCAGGCTGGTCTGCTCTCTGCTTTCGATGGAAGAGGGGGACTTCCAGCTTGGCGGTGGGTGTTTGTTGTTGTGTCGATCGTTACGATTCCTGTTGCTGCACTGGGTAAATCTTTTTATATCATACTGATCTAGGTCCCCACTAACACTCAGTGTAGGCTGGATTGTAATCCCTAACTTACCCGTACACAAGAGCGCGTGGTACCTCTCAGACGAGGAGAAGGATGTCGCCGTCACTCGTCTCGGCAAGACCAAGCAAACCAGCTGGGACCTTTCTGTCTTTCGACGAGTACTTTTGAGCTGGCAGTTCTGGCTCCTTCCTATGATATTCATGCGTATGCCCCCTCCTACTTTGACCTAGATACCCACACCTGACTTCACAATAGTCTATTCCCTGTGCATCCAGGCCTGCGGCAACAACGTCATGCCCCTCTGGATGGCATCGCGCGGCTATACTACCATTCAGCAAAACACCTATCCCACAGCCATCTACCTCTTTGCCATTCTCGGCACCATAACCTATTCCCTCATTTCCGACCATCTGCAATCGCGCTGGCAGCCCTCGCTAGCCATCGGGATGACATTCATCATCGGATCAGCTATTCTTGTTGCCGACCCCGCCGCAGATGCATGGCACTTCTTCGCCTTTTACCTGCTCGGGACTACGTATGCGCCGCAGGCTGTGTGGTACAGCTGGATGGCGGATGTGACAGCGCACGATGTCCAGCTCCGCGCGATCACGACAGGCTGGATGAACAGCTTTGACTTTGCATTTGTGACGTGGTGGCCGTTGGTGTTCTATCCCGTTACCGATGCACCGCACTACGAGAAAGGTTACATCGCGAGCTTGGTAACGGGAGCGCTGGTTGTGCCTTTCGTGGGATTAATTGCGTATCTTGAGACCAGGGATCGCAGGAACGGGAAGATTGGATTAAACTTTGATGCTCAAGGCGAGGAAAATGACGATATGGTAAACGAAGACGTTGACTCGGGCTTAGTGAGTGTGCCGCAGATATCGTAGGAATGGGTAGTCTGTGTTGGGCAAGGGAAGGATAAACACTTGTAAGCCGCCGATGAGAAGGGCAAAGCATGTGCTATGAGGATCAAGAGTACTGAAGACAGAGCATCACGCCCGTTGAACAGCTGATGCGCGGATATGATGCATAGCGCAAGAAGCTGAACCAAGAGATGAAGAGGAATGAATGTGTTGAGAAAGTCATTTCCGCACGCGCCAACCCGCGTCAGATGTTGGGCATAAGCGTACATGCTAAGTGTCGGGTGTACGCCATCTCACACTTCGTTTAGAAGACAGCTTACCACAACCGATGCTGGTTGAAGACGTCAGCGACCTCTTCCGTATAGGGCTCATGGGTTCAACTACTCGCATAGCACGAACTCGGGTTTGAGGCATGGTTATTTGCAGCACTCCGCTACCACTGCATTTTTTGTTATCTTACAGCTTGCGATGCAAGATCGCCTACCACGGCTACCTTCCATTAGATAGAGGCTTACGATATTGTCTGGTAGCGTATGACCGCGCCGCATTAGGCGACCGGACGACGCCTGAACCTCAGCCCCCATTCTTCTCAAACACAATTGATGCACCAACGCATGATCAGTTTTCGCTGTCACAGCCACCTGTATTACGCACCACTGCTTATAGCAGCCCCCACCAGTTCTTCATATTCGCGTGGGAGTCGCTTGCGGTCATTCTCGGTCGCTTTCCTGACACGTCAGGGTGAATACATGGATTGCAGAAAAGGCACCCTATCGCGTTTCGCACGACATGAAAGACATCGCCGCACATGACCATTTGGCGTAGAAGGCTGCTTCATTCCAGCGTATCGTGTTTGCGTGCTTCCCCTGTCAAGCTGCGCCCGTAGGTCAGCGGCACGGCAGAGACTGAAGAGCGTGTTGTGAAATTAGATGTGAATGGCATTTTCCTGAGTCATTACTACCCATCGTCAACGCTGCCTTACGCCTTATTCCCGCAGCATACCTTGTACGTCCATACGTGTACCTATAAAGTACACATAGATGTCAAATACTCCAACAACTCTTCTCCACTGATCAATCCCACATCGAGTTAGTCATCCTTTTTTGAGCATCCTCGTCCATTCAAATCTTCAAATACTGAAATGCACGTTCCCGTCCTGTTCCCTCTCCTCTCCCTTGTCCGTCTCACTACCGCCTTTCCTTCCTCATCCAACAACACAACATCATGCATCCCCACTACTCCCGACTACACCAACTGTTCCCCCTTGAAAGGCTCCAACTCTTCCTTAGCTAAGCAGTGCCCGCATCACTACACATTCCCCGAGTTCGCACCCGGCACAGGATCCAACCGTCAGCCGTACTTCCGCTTCCTGATTCTTTTCAAGATGAATCCGGATATATGCGAAGAGCAGGCGCACGAGCATTGGAAGACTGTACATGCGGATTTGACACTCGCGGTGCGTAGGCCCGGTATCAAGTAGCCATGTCTTAGACATGGATACAAGGTACCCATCACCACCTTTCTAACTTAGACTGACATTGTTCCGTACATCTAGTCGAGAAATACAGGCATTTTGATCGAGAGATACGTGCAGTTCCACGCTGATCGAGAGCATAGAGATGCGATTCAGAGTCTCGTGGATACAGGGAGTGTGGAGGTTGCGCCGTATGATGGAATTGCGGAGTTCCATGCTAAAGACGCTGCGTCAGTCTTGAAGTTTATCAACAATGCTTTCGGGGATGATCAAATCGTGAGGGATCAGGGGTATTTTGTGAATGAGGGTATAAAGTTGCAGGTTATGGCGGGTAAGTTAAGATTCAGGATCTGTGACAAAAGTGCATTGGCTGACTGTAGTATAGGATACGATACGCTGATCTACGGGTCGAAGATCGAGACATCTTGTGGTACTGATGGTATATTGCCTGGTGACCCCCGTTTCAACAATGCATTCTGAGCAATATATTTTTTTGGTCCTGCTACTGGAGGGAGTGGAATTAAATCTGGTGATGCGCGGGTGCTTTATATAGAGGTCTTCCCCTCGCCTTGTTGGCTTTTTGTTTTGCGTTTCTGTCTGATTAGAAGCTGACTTGATTGCACTGTCGCGAGGTGCTTCTCCCTTATAATCCTTGGACGATCTTCAGGGCGCAGATGTTATCTCGGCACCAAGGGGCTTATTTAGCATCTTTTAGGCCTAGCGTAGTGAATCCGAGAGCCGAGTACAGTGTATGCGAAACTCGTGCCATATATGCGCTCTGCAACGTCGTGGTGGCGGAACATAGCGCCTGTAACTGCCCATCAAACGAAGAACGAGCTCCATCTTTGCTTACTTTTACGCCAAAGAGCGACGTCAGTTGTCGAGATCTTAATATAGCGACAGTCGGGTCCTGCGGCTGAAGTGGCGCTAGTCCCACTATTGTAAGCCCTCAGAGCTAACCCCACAAAAAGGATCTGTGTGCTCCCGCTAGGATGTCACCTCCTGAGACTCATTTCGGAACTAAATTGCCAATTCGCACCCCTTCAACGGCCCTTCTGATACTCCAGCATGCCCTTGATAACGCCGTTACGTTCGGTATGATATCTCGACATGGCGATTACGCGGAGAACCGCCTTGGACGGAGCGATTCACCCCATGGCAAGCCCACCGAAGCTATTCTCGCCTGAGCTGAAGCGCGCTGAAGCTAGCGATGATCTGCATAATGGGGGTACATCGTGCTGTTGACGGTGGAACCTGGTAAGCGTTGTCCCTCGTACTCGGTGCACAGCTCTTCGTCAGGCCTCTACCTGGTACTTTGCCTCGCTGTACTCCGCCTACTTCCGCGTTATAAAGCATGTAGCTGCCGCCCATATCCATTCTTCGTCATCGGGCGCACATCTACACTCGTTCATAATGAAGGGTCTTTCGTTCCTGGCCGTCGGCCTCTTCTCCGGGGCATTGGCCGCCACTGTTTCCAAGGACGCCACTTGCGGGGGAACCAACAAGTACACCTGTCTTGGTAGCACATTTGGCGACTGCTGTAGCAGCGCCGGATGGTGTGGTTCAACCTCCGCATACTGTGGAACCGGATGCCAGTCGGGTTTTGGAAATTGTGGAAGTAATAACGGAGGTCCGAGTTCAGTGCCAAGCAGCACCAAGGTCTCTTCCGCCACCTCAAAGACTTCGTCCACCACTTCGTCACCGTCTGCGACTACCCCCGGCTCTGCCACGCAGTGTTTGAGCGGAAAGAAGGTGCCTTACAAGATCTCATCGGACGCAGCCTATACCCAGCTTGCTGAGCCCTATAACCTACGCCTGCCGTACAAGCCTGCTGTTATCGTTCTACCGACAACGAACCAGCATGTACAGGATGCCGTTGTCTGTGGCGCAAAGGCTGGCTTGAAAATTCAGGCGAAATCTGGCGGCCACTCTTACGCGAGCTTTAGCAGTGGAGGAAAAGATGGGTCGATGGGTGAGTCTATCTGGCGGAAAGGTTGCGACATCGTTACTGACGTTGTTCTAGTTATCGATTTGGAGCCTTTCCAGACCGTCGCTTTGGATACCTCATCTGGCGTCGTGCAGGTTGGTGGTGGTGTGCGCTTGGGTAACCTTGCGGACGGTATCTACCAGCAGGGCAAGCGAGCCCTTTCTCACGGAACCTGTAAGTTCGATCAACGTGATGAATGCCTGCGTCACACTAATATATATCCTAGGCCCTGGTGTCGGCATCGGTGGACATTCCACGCACGGCGGATATGGCACGACTTCGCGAAGCTGGGGTCTCGCCATGGACGCGATCGTTGCTGCCGACGTCGTCCTTGCTAATGGCACTCTCGTCAAAGCTAGCTCAACTCAGAACTCTGAAATTTACTGGGGCATCCGTGGAGCTGCGGAGTCTCTCGGTATAATCGTCAACTTCTACATGCAGACGCGTGCTGCACCTGAGAGTGTCACTTACTTCGCTATTCCATGGACTGGAATGTTCGACAAGAAGGCCACCTTCACTAACGGATGGCTGCGTCTGCAAGAGATTGCACGCAACTCTTCCGTCATTGACAACCGCATCTCGTTCGGCGTCTACCTTGACAACGCTGGAACCTTCAGTCTGTCCGGATTCTTCTCAGGTACTGTGGACGAATTCAACTCTAAGATCAAGCCTGAGTTCTTGCGAAACATGCCCACAGCTGGCACCGCGACAGTCAAATCCTACGGTTGGTACGACTACCTCGTTCTCCTCGGCGGCAAGACCACGATCAAAGAGCCTACCACAGGCTACGATGAGCACGATACCTTCTTCGCGAAATCGCTCACCGTCCCTGAGAAGGACGGCCTCTCAGCCGCGGCTCTCAACGCCTATTACGATTACATCAAAGCCGGCAGCACCACTTTCTACTCAATCATCAACCTCTACGGCGGGCCTGGCTCTGCGATTAACAAGAAAGACACCAATTTTGCAGCTTACGCTGATCGCGATAGTTTGTGGGTATTCCAGAACTACGGACAAGGTGCAGGCACGATGGATTACATGAACGGAATGAACAACGCGATCATTAAGGCGCAGCCTAACACGAGCTTCGGCGCGTATCTCAACTACGTGGATCCAAGCTACGATGCTGCAACTGCGCATAAACTTTACTACGGCGACGCCTTGTATGCGCGCTTGTTGGCGTTGAAGAAGAAGGTGGATCCGCAGAATGTGTTCTGGAATCCTCAGTCTATCGGGGCTTGAGTGATAGTGGGTAGATAGATAATGTCTGTATATTGTTAATAGATTAATCGGCATCAAAGCGTTCCTCATATAGCGTTTCTAGTTAGAAATACTTGTCTTCATCGTTTCAAGTGAAAGATGTCTCCACGTTTGTTAGGTTGCAGCAAAAGCGCTAGATGACGATTCAATGGCCTTGTTACAAAGTTGGTTCTCAGTGCGCTTCGTTCAGTTTGTCCATTCTTCCGTACTAGACTTTTTCTTGGAGACATCTGCGGAGGAATGAGTGATTGTAGGTACCGAAAGAGCGTCTTTCTATTTGCTTTGGCCATGTGCAGGATCACTTTAAGAAACTCATTGCCATTCACACAGGTCAGTCTGAGTGAAGTATGGAGAGTCACAGCAGAAAAGAGCAAGTCTCGGTTCAGCATGGTCTCTGAACAGGACTATGGTTTTGCAAACTACCGAAGGAATGTTCATTTTACAGTGCCAAAGTTTCGATAATAAGTTAAAAAGAAAGTGGAGGGCTCGAGAATAGTAGTGTATCGTAGATGGAGCTGGACAGGACTAGGCTACGAAGTCTTTTCGCTATTTTACCACTGGGTCATCGTGTGCTTGAAGTACTTGGTTCTATATTGTGCATAATATTGTTATGGGTCTTGATGTTCGTTTTTGAGAACAATCTTGGTGTTCTTGTCCAGGTTGTAGAGTGAGTTGCCTCGCCCAATGATGCGCGCATCGCTTTGCAGTCACAAGGCGCCGTGGAGCATCTGGATAGTCGAATAATTCGTCTCTCATTATTTGTTGTTATTGGGAAACAAGAACGTAAGATCAGTGACGATGATCGCGCACTAGTCAGAGCTGGGCAATGCAAGACTTGCTGCGTATTTATTTTACAATCGAGCTAATCACCGGACTTGATACAAAGAACAAGGTTCCGGGAAGACAATCAAGTGGATCCTTGATCGTCACGAAGGCGTAGAGCTCACTGCGTCTAACAAAGAGCCATTGATTAGAGACTGCACCACAAAGCAATCCTGATCACTGAGATACAATAGAACAGGATCATTCGAACGAATTCTTACGCATTACAGAGAGCCTGAACAATTGACAAGCACTTGGCCATCATGTGAACATATTACCCATTGTCAGTGTAACGCCTATTAATTTGCTGTTCAGACCTCAGGCTATATATCCGGAGCATGCCTCCCTTGGTCATGTCAATCTTACTTTAGAGGACTTGAGGAAATTGTATTTGCCACCAACAATGAAATCCTTCACCATCATCCTCACCCTCAGCTCGGCCCTCCTCGCCGTCAGCGCCGCCCTTCCCATCGAGAAGGTTGCCCTCGGAGCCTGGACCAAACCCTCAAGCGCACCTCTCTCTAATCCCAGCGTCGAAGATATCAAAGCGGGAATGGTCGTAAAGCCCAAGGCCTACCCCGTGAACAAACGCGCCGCATTCGTTTCAGATGATAAAGGCCTTGATATGGGTCCCTGGGTCCGTCCCTCTGGCGGACCGCTCGACAACCCTACTACCGGAGATGTTAGAGCGGGAATGGTCATAAAGCCAAAGATCAAGCCGGCGACCAAGCGCGCTGCAGACCCCATCCTATTCGACGACGATCCTTTCACCGACCTGATGGGGGGCTTTAGTGGAGAAGAGGAGCATGAGTACGGCCCTAGGAAGCCCGTCGGGAAGCGCTCAGGGGATGGCTTGAGTCTGACGTACCTCCTCAATAACCTCGGCGACAAAGTTGACCACATTGAGAAGCATGGCGTTGGGAAAGTCTGAATTATCAGAGGGTGGAGTCCTAGGTTCTAGTCGGGGTGAAGGTGCGGGAGTATATGTGAAGACCACTGTAGCTAGCTTTTGTTCACCTTTGATTTCATAGTATAGTCGGAGAGCGAAGGATGCGAGGAATATAGCGGTAGAAATCTCGAAATTCTCATGAAAGCTAGATTTGCTTGGTTGGGTATATGTTGGTTGTTCTATCGAATTGAATCTCGAAGGTAGTTTATGGAGCTTAGACAAGTATTTGAATGGATGAGCCTGAAGAGCCTAGATAGCAGAATTATTCTGATGAACGTCAACTTGCAGAGCATGGTGTTGTCCAATGACCAAAATAGGCTTGAACAGCTGACGTGACGAACGTGTGGTGAAAGCCTGCCATTAAGGTACCTTTGGAGCTATTTGGTCCATTTCCACCTCCTTAGAGTTGAATCGACTGATACGTTCACCACGGTGGACGCGTTCAGCTCTGACCAGTTTACCCTTTCACAACCTCATATTGCACCACACTTTCCATTCTCTATACAATATAAACACCCACACCATTATGATAGACCACTCTCCCCACCACACTGACAACTCTAGCTTAGTCCCCAATATCAACAAAGCGGATCACACCAGCACCTAAGATACGAGTACGTGGAACCTCAACACATTCTATATCTCCACCATGTGCACCAAGATCTACAACCGCTACCGCCCCTGTTCCTGCCCTACCCCCTGCTTCCATCCCATCGGCACGCTCGTCGCTTGTCGAGCTTTCCTCACCACAGGCTTGTGTCCCCAGAGCCGTGCCATTTGGTGCGGCGAGTACGTCCACGTCCCGTGCAAGGCACACAAGATGGAGAGCAAGGCGAAGGTGGCGATGCGTGGCCCGCGTGTTACCGGAGCGACGCAAGATAGTGGTGGTGCCGGTCCTGCGCAGCATGGCACTTCTGGTGCTGAGGTTGGCGACAGCTTTGGTGGTTACTCGCCTCATGCAAGCGATGAGAGCATCACTGGGGCTGGAGAGGACGACCTTATGGCTGGTACCAGAGGGGACGAGAACATCGCTGGAACGGGCCAGGATGAGAGTGCGGAGACAGGTGGTGGCAGTAATGAGCAGAGTGAGGGTGGTGCATCGGCTGGAGAGAGCAAGAAGCCTCGGAAGACATTTGTCGACTATTATTGGGAACATATAAATGATTGAGGAGGCGCTAGCAGCGGTGGACGCTGCTGGCAGTGGATGAGGAGGTGGATTTGATGAACATGTTGTTTTGGTCGCATGATGTCCCACATGGCAAGTCCACTGATGCAAGCGCAAGGCTTGTATAACTTGGAATTGACATGCGGTTACGGATGAGCGCGTTGAGCTCGTTGAGTATCGGAAGAGAGGGCCGGGAGATGTGATCCCTCTGGTGGAGCGATGTTATCTCCTGCATGGGCATTTGTGCATTTGAGTATGAATCCTTTTGCGAGCTTCCCATATGATTGTGACTACTGTGACCCTGGTCGAGTTTGCTATTCCGACTGCTGCTCCTTCTTCTCTCCTTCGTGCTCCTGCTTCTCCCCCTGTTCTGGTTCGGGTTCTGGCTCTGGGGGAGGTGACTTCCACCCGTTGTACAGCGCATACTCATGTTCGCCACATAGATCATTCCACTTCAAGAGCTCTCCCTGGTCGGCCCAAGCGTCTTCTCTTGCACTCTGCTTACCATATGGTAGGTACGGTACCCATTCGATCCCTTCGATGGTAATGATGACCCCACGATCAGGTTTAGCCTTCAGCAGCTTCTCCGCGTGGGGAAAGAACCACATACGGTCCCACCACTCATCGCGGTAGTTCTTCAGGCCGGTAAAATGAATGATAGGAAACATGTTTCTTGTCACCGTATTGATGCCGAGGGAAACGTCTTTCCACGTTTTGCGTTTGAGCCAGGCATTGCCCCAGCCCCATTTACCGAGGGCGCGATAGGGAGCTTTCGATTGCTCGACATCTTTCGGAAGCCTGAGAGCGAATTGATGGATTTCATCCTTAGTGATGAAGGTGCGGGGCTTGTCGAAAGTGGCCCACTGGAGGATATCGTAGAACAGGGCGACCGTTTGGAACATGCGCGACTCGTAGTCGATGCCCACATGCTGCTCTGCCTTTTTCCTATCTTCTGGCTTGGGAGTGAAAATCTTCGGTTTGACATCATCCGGAACAGCATCCGGGAGAGGGAACGTTGCGTTTTTGCCTGTCGAAGTCATGCGCACGAATTCCTGATCGGCCCATACATCGGCCAGGTACATCTGGTCTGAATTACGTCCATAAAATTCAGGGTCCCACGTCTTGTTCACCTTGTCCATGGTGGCCAGGAAAAGACGGCGCAAGTCTTTAACAGGTCCAAGGACCGTGCCGGAATTGAGCCAGCGGGGGCGAGTATGTTCATCGTTCTTGTCTGTCTCTGAACCGAAAGCATCACGTGGGAGTGTTGACTCCGGTACTATCCAGCAGGCTGGCCGGCGGAAGTCGATGGGGTAGCATAACACGTCGGGCCCGAAAAGAATGGTAGTGTACATGTTGTTCTTTTTGACGTGATCCGCTCCGAACTGTTCCTCTAGCCGTGCGTTGGACGACTTGACGACTTCATGGTAGCGTTGGAGCAGTACATCGGGCCCAAGTTGGAAGATGACATCGTACCCGTCGATGATCAGAACAAGGTCGTTATCACTTGATGCCGGAAGCGTATCGAAGTAGCGCAAGGGAGCTCTGACTTTGGCGAGATGGGTTTCTGCGGCATCAAAGTCGCCTTCGCCGTGCCATGCAAGGAGGACTGGTGGGGGATAGGAAAGAACGGCAGCTGAAAGCACCAAGCGACAGACATTTAAGTCGTTTCCGGTTGCTGTTGTCAGCAAATGGAAGCCACGCGTGTTGGATGCTTTCTGATTGATATCTGATGCGACCTCTATATCGACATCGAAAGTATTCTGTGAATTAATCGAAGATGAATTAGGAGAGAAAAATAGAAAGGTAATAACAGTAACAAAGACAAAGCCTACAGCCACGAAGAGGGCTCTGGGCCGCGGCATGCTCAACATGGCGAGTGACAGAGGTTAGGAAGGGACCGACTGGACGAAAGTCCACATGGCGATGCGAGTACGAAGGAAAGGTGTACAAGGCTTACGCCCAGGCTGTGGCGGCGCCGACTGCCGGGACCCTGGTCTGCCTAGATTCCGAGGTGCGGGTGCTGGGGTGGTGTGGGGATAGGGGCGCATCCGCTGCCAAGGGGCAACATCTGGCTTGTCCCGAATAGGCAGTGAACGATGATGGGGTTCTGGCCAACCACTCACCCCACGTGCATATCGATGCTGAGGCGGACCCACTGTGCACGCGCGTCTTGGAATGCGTCCAGGAGATGGAGTCGTCAGCGGTATGGGCAAAGGAAATCATGCTGTCGATCGGCAGCAGCTTGCCAGCCGCTCGCACTTTGGTGTCACTGTGCAACGGTGGTGTACGAGGTTGATGCGACGAAATCCACAAAAATTGTAGTATCAAACGACGCAGTACCCATTTGTATTGAGACTGGCCTGATGTGGCTAGCTGTGGCACGCTGTGGCTGACCTCCCGGCGCCGCTCCTTCCGTCGCCAAGCGTCCGCCGCCCTACCGCTGCGCCTTTCCTCTGACCTCAATCGAGCTGTACCATGCCGCTCCACCCAGCGCCAACAGGATGCCTGCCCCATTCATCGCGTTCATCCGGATGTTCCAGAATGCCGCCCCCAGCACTATTGTCAGGCACTGTTTTAGGTTCGCGCAGATAGTCATGGACAGCGCCCCTGCTAACTTGTTCGTCTGGAACGAGGCTACGTTCAAGACAAAGGCCAGTATGCCGTTGCCTGCAACTGCCATGGCTCGGCCACCATCAAGCTGTCCTTGGCCCACATAGGCCAGAAATTCCGAAAACTCGCCCGTCAACACTGAGTAGAATAGCGACTGCATCGCAGCTAGGGGGCCCATCCGTAGCAGCACCTCGTACGCCGGAAGCTTCAGTCGTCCCGTCATTAGGCGATTGGTCACAACTGTTTTGACAGCTGCTAACACAACGCCGCTCAATGTTAGGGTGAAGCCCAGCGCTGTGAAGTGATAATCACCAAATGTCGCAAGACCGACCCCGACAATGACCGGGACGACAGACGCGTAGATGGCAGACGCGTACGTCCGCGCGTACAAAACGCGATAGATGAGAATGCAGAACACCGGAGTCGTCGCCCTCATGACCTGGTGGAACGGTATTGACACCATTTCTCTGCCGGTCAGGTCAGCCTCAACTTCTTTGCTGCGGTACTGTTTCACTTACAGCGAGACGTTTGACATGGCGATGTTCAGTGTGAATAGCAGCGAAAATGTAACGAGAACAAAGTGCTCACGCAGAGTCAGTCTGCTCAGCTGGAAGTGACCGAGCAGCAGCAGGATCGAGCAGCCCAAGGCTGAAGTTCCAGTATGTATCGCTGTGAGTATCCATGGAAATGCAAACTGTTCTCGTCAGCTTCCGTACAAGCTCCGAAGATTTCAACAGCCACCTACCGCGCCTAGAACCAGCTTATTGTAGAAAGTCAGGCTCAAGTTGATCATGAAGTACATCCCCAGATACGCTATTGTTCGTGTCCGATTTGCGTCCTGCTCTTGCTTTCTGTATGGGACTTGGCCCTCGGTATCCGCCATCTTTTCTTCGTCTCTTAAAAGCGGCCTGTTGGGTTCAACATCGTCCTTCTCTCCATCCAGTACAGTCGAAGACTGTTTGCTGTCGTTGCGTTCCATTTCTCTCCGAACGCGAATGATGATATCAGGACGGATGTGTAAACGGTGGGCAGTTCGCAAACTAGAGACTCACACGTGCAGACCTTCCTTATCGCCAATCTCACTCCACTGCCCGCGCGGATATGTCACGGCTAGCTCGGCCGGGTCATAACCTTGGCAATCCTCAATTTCGCCTGACGCTTTCAAAGCGACCCCCTGTCTACAAAAATACGGTGGGTCTCGGTAAAACCGACAAGCACGCACTTGTGGCTGAAGAGCCTATCACCAATGGCTGGTGCGTCGCGTGCCTTCTCTGTCCACCCGTGCGGGCGCGGACTCCCAGGGGCACACCAAGATGAGCACTGGCGTCAGTGGCTTTCTGAGCCGTCGACTGTATGCTGGGGCGACCTGCGGACCATTTATTGCCCGTTTGGCCTGCTGGGACATAAGGTCCCGTATTTCCGTGGCTGGAATAGTGCTATCGTATTCGCCGTCCTCGCAGCCTTATTTTAACTATTGCCTTGTCGGCGACCTCACACGACAATGAGCCCTTCGATCTCATTAATAATGCACACGCAAAGGAGGAGTGACACTCCCATGGCAGACTACCAGATCAGTGAACGAAGCACCAAACCTATCAGAATAAAGAAGATATGCTGCATCGGCGCCGGCTACGTGGGAGGACCGACGTCAGCCGTTATTGCAAGCAAGAACCCCGACATTCAGGTCACCGTCGTCGATTACAACCGTGAACGTATTGAGGCCTGGCAGACGGACGACCTCCCCATCTACGAACCTGGTCTTCTGGATGTTGTCAGAGCAGCACGCGATGCAAAATCTAAGCGGACACCAAACCTCTTTTTCTCAACTGACGTCGATCGATGCATCGCAGAAGCAGACCTGATCCTACTGAGCGTCAATACACCCACGAAGTCCTTAGGGCGCGGTGCCGGTCATGCGTCAGAACTATCCTACCTGGAATCAGCGGTCCGTAAGATAGGCGAAGTGGCCGAGAGCAACAAGATAATCGTAGAAAAGAGCACAGTGCCGTGCCGGGCCGCCGACACCCTTCGAGACGTCCTTGCTGCAACAGCAAAACCCGGCATCCACTTCGAAATCCTTTCGAATCCTGAATTCCTGGCTGAAGGCACCGCCATCCCAAACCTTCTGAACCCCGACCGCATACTGATCGGCTCTCTCAAAACGCCACGAGGCCTCCAGGCTGCCCAAGCACTGGCGGACGTCTACGGTTCCTGGGTCGACCACGACCGCATCATCACCATCAACCTCTACAGCTCGGAGCTCGCGAAGCTCGCCGCAAATGCCCTCCTCGCGCAACGCATCTCCAGCGTCAACGCTCTCAGCGCAATGTGCGAGTCCGTTGGCGCCGATATCGACGAGGTCTCGTACGCCATCGGCCTCGACAAGCGCATCGGGTCGCGCATGCTGAAAGCCTCCGTCGGCTTCGGCGGGTCCTGCTTCCGCAAAGACATCCTCTCCCTCGCGTACATTGCTGAGTCGCTGCACCTCTTCGAGGTCGCCGACTACTGGCGGTCTATCGTCGAGATCAACGAGTACCAGAAAGATCGGTTCACGAGGAGGATTGTGAGATGCTTGTATAACAGTCTGAGTGGGAAGACGCTTGCTGTGTGGGGATTTGCGTATAAGAAGGATACGGGGGATACGAGGGAGACGGCTGCTATTAGTGTCGTTGATAACGTTCTTACTGAGGGCGCGAATGTGCGCATATACGATCCGCTTGTTAAGGAGACGCAGATTAGGCAGGAGCTGAAGAGCACAATGTCAAGGCTTGGCTGTGCGGAGAAGCAGCTTGTGGTGTGCGAATCGGCGTATGAAGCGTGCACAGGGGCAGATGCGGTCATCATACTGACGGAGTGGGATGAGTTCAGCAACCGCAGTGAGGTTGTGAGAAGGGACTCGGGGCACGGAAAGAAGACAGAGGCCAGATCAGAGAGGAAAGTGGACTGGGCTCGGGCCGCGGAAGTGATGAGGCGCCCGATGTTTGTTTTCGATGGGCGGAACATTGTGGATGCGGGGGCATTGGAGCAGCTGGGCTTTAGGGTAGAATGCATCGGAAAGGCCTAGATAAGCATTAGTCTTAATACCCTATCCTTTTTGGATCCTAGAGATAGACAATCGAGATTCATTCGTCATTGCTATCTGCTTGAATTGGGAAAGTGAGATGACATCCCATCAAGATACTGTAGGTTCGACATCGTACTCGACATCCGTCCTAATGACATACTTTGCGCCCTCGACTACGCCCGTCCCTTCGTGCAGCAAAGCATCCTGCGCCTCGCCGTGCGGGAAGACAGCCACGCTGCCCATGATGGGCTTGATGGGGTAGGCGTTCAAGACGCCTTCTTTTACGCTCGGGATGAAGAAGGTGGTTTCGCCGCCTTTGAAGTCGTCGTTGAGGTAGATGAGGAAGGTGTACAGTGAGGATTGCTTTGCGTTGGGTGGTGAGGCATCATACTGGTAGGCGTCTGTGACAGGGTCGATGCCAGACGGGGGCCATGCGCCGTCTACGATCTTCTCGTCAGCATCGTTCTCATCCTAAAGCGAAATATGCTAACAAACGTCTGGGTTATAAGACATGCACTCACCGATATGACATCTATACTCGGCCCCTGGCACATACCGATACACTCTAAACCTTCTATTAATGCCTCTCACTGCCTTCCCCTCTTTCTCCCTCGGAACAAAATCTTTCACTCTTTCCCATAGCGCATCGTGAAACGCCTGATCGACAATCCAGTAGAAGTTGTGCGCAAGCACACTGGTGTCCTCGCCTTGCGGCCGCAGCGGCGCGTCCGGGATGAACTCCATGGTCTCGCCTGCGGCGATAAT
The DNA here is from genome assembly GCA_025388405.1 of Paraconiothyrium brasiliense. Lineage (NCBI taxonomy): Eukaryota > Fungi > Ascomycota > Dothideomycetes > Pleosporales > Didymosphaeriaceae > Paraconiothyrium > Paraconiothyrium brasiliense. The sequence continues at coordinate 1,094,615 of JANBXC010000008.1, forward strand.
GGAAGCGCATTCAGCGGGCGTGAGGACGTCGCGGATGAGGCGGAGATTCGGAACCAGCGGGTGCTTGTGGACTGAGGTTTTGGGAGTGAGACCAAGGGGGACCGTGTTGTCTTGAGAGGCAAAGAGTATGGCGGGGTGAAGGTTAGGTGGCTTCCGCTGGGGGCCGGGTGTTGTTTCTATAGCACGGAAACGGGATTTGAGATTTGGTGCGCAGGACGCGAAGATGGACTTGTCTTCGATAGTACGGCGGATGTAACGCGTGGGCTCCGTGCCACCGCGCAGGTCCCAGGTTTCCTGGAGAGAGATACAGCCTTGATATGCGTCGAGGCCGTGGGACGTTATGTCTGTGGGACCTGTGACGCGCAGGATGGCATCAAGAACTTGGATTAATTCGGCATTGTGCGAGTTCGTGCCTACGATGTCGTGATCGGGTACTCGTACATGGATAGATAGGCCAGAGATTACGTCTAGGGTTCGTACCCAGCGGCAGAGAGCGCCTAATGAGGGTGTCTCTTTTCGGATACGCATTTCTGCGAGTAGGATTCGAGAGTCGAGATATCGTCCATCTGTGAGCGCGGCGGATATTCGCGCTGTGAGGTTGCCGCCCTCTAATGCAATGTATTAGCAGCACCGAGTCAATTATTATGTTTAGGCGACTACGTACCCGCAGCTATCATCCCGGTAGTGCTTGCCTGCTTGAAGGCATACACCGCCGTTCTAAGGTCTTTGCATGCTTTTGATTTGATCAGAGATGGGTGCTCGGCCAGGGCTTGCAACGTCTCCACGGCGATTTCGACCTCCTCGGGCGAGGTGATTGCGTTAATGGTGGAGGGTCCATTAGTTGCTGACGAGTCTTGTGGTGGAGTTAATGGGCCTTTGGATTTTATGGATATCGACGCATGGGCATTGTTCCGCTTACGTTTGGCCATGCTGGTGGTTAGTGGCGATGTGGTTTGGCTTCAGGAACAGGCAATAGGCTTGTGTTATAGGTATGCGTCTGCTGTGATCTGAAAAAAAGAACCGAGATATCCTCTTCTTCAATGTTGAGAAGGCGCTGTGTGTTAGTGGCTCATGTTACTGGAATGGTGGACATCTGAAGGGTGATCGCGAAATTTGATAGCGTTATCGATAAGCCGGAGCTAAGCCAAATCTGGCAACGCTAAAGGGACAGAATCGCGGGGGTGGGGCATCGCATCTGACATGAGGCGGGCACGCGGGTTCCCTAGCCTGAAATTCGCGCCAGTCTACTTCACGGGTTTTGTACGACTCCAGGACTCTTCAAGCCCTACATTTGGGCCTCCGTTGGAATCTGATTCACGTAAGCCTCCTGGACAGCCATTCTGTGAGTCCACCATTCTGACCACTCTGCATTTATACCACTCTCCGCCTCTGAAAAGCCGACAGCCACGTCCACGTAGTTTCGTCGGTTGTTACAATCGTAGTAACTACGGTACTTCAAAAGGCACAAGAAATGTAGATTTACTTCTACAGAAGCCTCGTACGCCTTGAGCGTGCCGTACAGCGGCTTGTGGGGCGGGCCGCCTGTTAGTGTGATGTGCGAGAGTCTTACAAACTCCTATCTGGACAACGCAACCCGAAATAGTTGGCGAGAGTTAGCAGGCGCCAATAATTCCAAACTACTTTGTCCTCCCCTTCGGCATAATGTTGTATGGCCATCCTTCATGTACGTCGTCTGCACGAGCTCATCCCGCCATTATTCGTGTTCTCCAGAAAGATATACGGACAAAAATTCCGCGTACCATCATCAGCATCCACTACGTTTAACTCGACATATCTCTCTTCACCATCCCAGTCGTGCGCATGTGGGCGCCGCATGTAGAACATAACACCTTCCGCACTTTTGGCGAGGATTGATTTATTGTGAACGACTCAGACCCACTTTGGGTGGTGGAGCCTGATTGTAGATGGCACAAAATGTTTCGTAAGTTTTCGGATGTTTCGGTAGCAGAAGTACGTGGGTAATGATAGGGACCATCGGGAGTTGATAGAGAACGCGAAGGATCAGCACGAAGATTGAAGCTTTGCGCTGGCACAAGGTCTGGAGCGGTCTCGTATCGACCATGCAGTTGTTTCAAATGTTGTGTTACCACTCATGATTACCATAGGTAGGGAGGGAATTACCACCGTAAGAGGATGACCAGCTGTAAAACTGCGCACATACGCGAACACAGAAAAAGCGCAAAGCAGCAACGACCTATGACGAACGTTGTCCATGATTTCATTACGGATGACCTAAACAACAACTGAGACATTACTGAACTATACGCAAGATCGAAAACAGCTTGTTCGTCACATCAAGTGGGCGATCTGTCGTCCATAGTACACCCCGCTCACGCAGATACGCTCTTGATTTTGAAAAGCAAGCCGTCCGCAAAGCTCAACCTGCTGATTCAATTCGCAAGCACAAGAACCATGTCGCAAACCGGCAGCCTGAGTTTGTCTTTTTCCTATGACATAACAACTAGCGCCAACAAGCCGTGACGGGTTTCCATACCTAGGCTGCCGAAGGACTCGTAATTTGTTTGCAAATCGCCATGACAATACCTCTAAGAAGCAATAGCAAACAGCCTTTATGCCAGCTTGCTACACCAGGACCAGACGGCATGTATGCCCTAGTGACGGTAGTTTCCAGCTGTGGGCACACCAAATCCTGTAGCTCCACGATGACGTCGGAGGAGCAACTACCGTGCCTTGCTAGATGAAGTACAAATAACTTCATCTAGTGTTACAATGACTGAATAATCTTGGTAATCTATGTCAGAGATAATAGTTCTGTCGACGAGCTGACTGGTCCCCTTCTCTTTTGGTTTCATTGTACGCACACGCAAACCGATCCTCTCTCCGGGAGATGAGGTGCTCTAATCATGGCCCAATAGCTCGACCAATGATCAAGCTAATTGTACCTTGATTGTCTAGTGTTTTATTAGACATAGATTCCACACCTTTGTTGTCGCCTTCGCAAGCAGAAGTCGCGCTTGCGGACAGACACCCGATACATAAATTGACGCTCCGAGCTCGACAGCTGAAGCAGTGCCATTCTGCGTAAGTCATTCCATTCAACATCTAATTCGTAATTTTCACAAAGGGCTCATTAGAAAGCTTCGATGAGCTATAAACCAGGCCATAGTGGCAAAGGGGGGAAAGGGGGCAGAGAACCTTTTTGCTCCAATTGTCGTCTAGCTCATAATCGACAGGACTGTCCGTACGTGGATGGCGTATGCAAACATTGGGCCAAAAAGACCTGCAGATATGGCGACCACTGTAGAGATAAACACGGATATCGAGAAGGACATGCTCCAGTGCGCCTTGAGCCGGAACTTTTCGATTACAGACCCAAATTCAATAGCCAAGATTACGTCGAAATGATTGCGAAAGAAGAGGCCAAGGCCAAAGAGCGTGGTGACACCATTCATGAGCTTCGGGATAGCTTTGTTCCAGAAGCGAAAGGATCATACGTTCTGACCAATCACTTTTCACTCCACTTAGGTGAGAAGAAAGCTTTGAATCAATTTGAAATCATCGGAATGGATGTCAATGTCGCTTCAACGAACCATAACAGCGAGGCCGCATCATCAACAAATCAGCAACCACGGGCAACCGAATCAACTCCAGTCCAAAGCCAATCTCACACCAAAGCTCTCCCGCGTGGGCAAAAGGAACTACTCTTCAATAAGCTCGTTGCACGGTGTCCCACCCTTCAGCAGAACAGGCTCGACTATGCCACGGATGGAATGCGCTACATTGTGACCTGGGAGAACCTGCTAGACAAGTTCAAGGAGGATCGCAAGTACTCGGAGGCAATAGATGTCAACGAAAGAGACGTGGTTTTCCAGGCCACTATTGACCTCCGAAAAGCTTCAGAAACTGATCCATCACGCTACCCAGAACAGAAGCGGACATTGAAGATCGTGGACAGAGGTCGGGTTCTTGTTTCTACGTTGAAGGATGCCTCCGAAGGAAAAGAGCCCCACTTCAAGGTGACGCCCGCGGAGCCCGTAACAGGGATGTCGACTGAGCATGCGTTGAATTTGATCATCGCAAAGGCGGCGCGGGCTTCACCCAAGAGTATGTTTAGAATCGGAAGTAACAAGGTCTTCCTCGATGACGACGTGATGGATCTCAGTCCCGAGCCTGGTATAGTCGCTTATAAAGGCTTCTTCTCAACAGTGAAGGTCGGGATGGGTAGACCCCTTCTTAATGTCAGCTTAGCTACGAGCGCATTCCACAAACCCATGGCCTTGGCAGACTACATTCAAGAGATGGGCAATGATAATAAAAAGGCCATTGGTCGGAAGGTCACGATATGCTATACCCCCGACCGGATCAAGACAGTTCAAGACTTCGGCAGGTGTCCTCGTGAACAGACCTTCACCATCGAACAATCTGGACAAGAGCGCGAGATCTCTGTTTTGGATTATTTGAAACGGAATCCTGCCATCGATCTTGGTCTTCTTGAGCGCATCGCACTTTCGAACTTGTCCTGCGTGAATGCACGAAGTGCAGACAACCCCGAGTGGTTTCCAATGGAGGTCCTTTCGATTGCTAAGCATCAGCCCTATGGCGGCAGGCTTCCACCCAGAGCTACCGAGCGCATGATCGCCGTGGCACGCATGTCGCCTAGCGATAGCCTCGAACGCGTCATCAAACATGGCTTACACTTGTTGGGTACTCAATTTCAAGAGCTTCAACAATCCACTTTAAGCAAGGCTTCGATAAACATCAGCCGCAAAGTTCTAAAGATTCCAGCCCGAAAGCTAGACGAGCCGCAGATCGAATATGGAAATGCAGAAAAGCGGGTCACAATTGGCGGCGTTGAGGGACGTTGGCAGTGGGATTTGCAAAATAAGACGTTCTACACTACGGCCAAGTCTCTATCGCTTCCTTTCCTTGTTCTTCGTTGTGACGGGGTGAACAACTACAAGGCGAATGACTTCGCGAGCAGGCTTTACCAACAGATGCAGACCCTGGGTATCAAGACACGGGGACAACCTGGCGAACTCTACCACTGCGAACCGTTGCTTTATGCGAATGGACAAAATGCGTTCGAAAACAAGATTGAGAAATTGGTAAAAAGTTATCGACCGCAGCTTCTTGTGTTCATCAATGATGACAAAGATGCCGCCGTCTTTGACAACCTTAAGAGGGTTTGTGAGCAGACACATGGTCTACAGAACATATGCATCACTAGAAAGAAGATCGATGGGATCATAAGCGACGCGAACAAGAATGCCAATCAGTACTTCGCCAATGTGGCCATGAAAGTGAACCTGAAACTCGGCAACACTAACCATACTGTTCGCCTACCACGGAATTCTGATCTTCTTGATGGAGTCAAGCTTTCCAACACCATTATTCTCGGAGCAGATGTGACGCATCCTGGGAAGGGAGCTACCGAAGACTCTCGCTCTCTTGCAGCACTTGTAGGTAGTGTTGACGGAGATTTGGGTCAATTCTATGGCTCTGTAACGCATCAAAAAAGGAACAAAGAGGTCAGTACATGATATAACAAGCGTTGCCTTATTGATTAGCTGACACGATATCTAGGGAATCGATCCAGTGGAACTTGAGAAGATGGCATATCAACGCTTCGAGGCTTTCTACAACAATTCTAGTCCTTGTGTATTGCCCGAGAACATCCTTTATTATCGGGATGGCGTTGATGCCGGTCAGTACGAAAGTGTTCGTAAACTAGAAGTTGAAGCGGTGCGCAATGCTTTCAAACGCTTTGCAAAGGCCAAGCATCTCTCTGAGCGGTCCGTCCCAAAGGTCACTGTTGTGATAGTTACCAAACGCCACCACACACGCTTCTATCCTACGGAAGACGGTAAGAAGGATACCAAAGGCAATTGCTTGCCTGGCACCTGCGTTGACTCTGGCGTCACGCATCCGAACTACTTCGATTTCTACTTGCAGTCACACAAAGCGGTCGCAGGCACGGCGCGCCCTACTTACTATATTGTCCTTGAGAATGGCATGCAGCTAAGCCCCAAGGCTCTTCAAGACTTTACGTACTGGCTCTGCTACTCTTATGTCCGGGCTACCGTACCTGTCGGCTATGCGCCTCCAGCATACTACGCAGATCGACTATGTGAACGAGCGCGATGCTATTTCTCCGACTTTCTCAAACCAGCAACCAAGCGTAGAACGCAGCCGAAGGACAAGGACGCTGATAATGATGAGAAGGATGAGCCATCTCCCGAGTGGATGGCGAGGTGGAACACCCCGAACAATCCGCATGGCCCTTGGCACACGGAACTAAACGATACCATGTTCTGGATGTAAACGGTCCAGAAGGCTTCGATCTCCAATGCCAAAGAGGCATGGTAGTCTTCTACTACTCATTCCATCCAGTTCTCCCCACCTCTCTTTCTATTTGTTTCTCTTATCTCCTTCTCATATCTGTATACCAGTTGCTTTCTTTGAATTGCTCGCTCTTTGCATTTGCTTGTGAGGGCCACCGCTTTCACAATCCCTTTTGCTCTCAAGGTTCAAAGGCTCCCAAAAACCACGTGCGACGTACAAGGCTTCTTCAATTATTCTCTTCCTTCACTTGTTTTACCCTGTTATAGACCGCCTTTTCTCTTCTCACCCATAGACGCTGACTTTCTGCCCCTGTTATCATTTTCCAGCAAATAGTTCATAGATCAATTGAAACCTTTCACAATAGGTCCTTTTTTCTCCGATTGGGGAGTGGTTTGTGCCATACAACCATTTATAAATGTGTGCTGGAACGCTGAAACTTGTGTGGATATTTAAAAGCCTGCCATTGATTCAACTTCCTCGTAGCCACTAATTCAATCAAGCATTACAAAGCACTATGACTCGAGTTGTACAGACGTAAAGCTCGTCGAGATACTCACCAAAAGCAGCCGATCGATGACCTCGAAATAACTGGCCCACGAAACAGGAGTAGAACACAACATGATGAGTATGTTCCTTTTTCAGACCTTCTTGCGGTTGTATTTGACCTCATGAGTGCGGGACGACTCCTGCGGTATTACCAGTCCATGCGCATGGTCGCACAGGTAGGCGACGATCAATATACCGCGAACAATGTATCGAGAGCGCTCACACCTCCGGCTGGCATCGTTATCACGTACATGTAAGTCAAATTAAATCAATCATCCCATCTTGCCTGACGAGCCGATAGCATGGAAGTCCTTAATCCGGTATACGAAAGTATCTCGGAATATCTTCGAACCCATAACTACCGCGAGATAACTAACCCACAGATTACCCTTACCAGCTAAGCCACAATACCAGTGATCCTCAGTTTGTCTGGTTCCAAAATCATTCGAAGAAGTTCAAGCTTTTCCTGAAGTGGATGGCGCACAATTGTGGTGGCTTGCATACATGGCTTGAGACTGATCCGTTCGACAAAGAGGTTGGCAACACAACCGATGAAACAGTATTGTTCGTTGATCTTGGGAGCACTCGTGGTCATCAGAGCATTGAGCTTCGCGAACGCTTTCCGACGATGCCGGGGCGCATCGTTATCCAGGATCAAGAACATGTCATATCGACAGTGAAGCCGCCTCATGGCATTGAAACAATGGTTTGCGGCTTTGATACGCCCCAACCAGTCGAAGGTAAATTCAGTCTAACCCGAAAATGCCCGAAGTATGATTATTGATCCGAGAACCAGGAGCGAAAGCATACTATATGCGCATGATACTCCACGACTACCTCGACGAGCAGTGTCGCAAGATCCTCAGAAACACTATTGCGGCTATGACAGAAGATTCCGTACTTCTGATCGACGAGATTGTGCTCCCCGAATTTGGCGCAGGATGGAGGGCGACTCTGTGATGTGAATCGCGCGTATGCTAGGCCCTGAGAAGCTCCTATCACGTGCCAGGAGCACAGGCCAATCGATATTTTCTCTATAGACTGAACTTAGGAGCTTATCTCCCCAGTTAAGTGATAAAACATTAGATCACTCTGAGTTGCCTGCTGCGCTTCCTCCAACAGACTCAGATGGATATGACTATGCTCAATGCCCTCACGGGTAAAGAGAGATCTGAGAGGGAATGGTACGCGTTGTTGGAATCAGTGGGAATCCAGATCGTCAAGGTGTGGATTTACACCGAGGAATGCGAGGACTGAATCATCGTTGCGAAGCCGCAGAAGTTTGCATATGATTAGCTGCAATGACACGTCCATGTGTATATAGTTCTATCAAGTCTTTGATCAGACTAAGAATGGGCCAAAAATCAACCAACATTGTCGAAGTGATAGCCCGATCACCACATACAGTCTTGAGGAATTTTAGAGAATCATGGTCGGCTAAGCATCACTTAAAGCTTGCCGTAGCCATTGCCAAAGAGTATGCCACGTCTGGAACAATTGACCAGGGATGTTACTAAGTGCGGCTTTGATGACATCGAGGCTATGGCAAGTTTAACGTTTGTCTTGAGAATATGAAAAACTGACTTTCATGCCCTGGCTCAGTGAAACGTTTGAAGGAGAGGGACTCGTCGTAAAGGAAGCTTTGGTGACGTCGGGCGAAGGAATTTATGATTTGCAAGCGCTTGGCATATGAGCACAAAGGAGACATCGACTTGCACGTAGTTCGAAGAGGAGATAAAGGCGGCCCTGCGTGTGCCACGTGTCACAAGCCTGGGAAACCGACATAGTAGGAAGGTGTGCAGTCTCAAGGGTAAAAGGCGTTCTCCTTACAAGGAGTAAAAACAGGTGGAAGAAGCTCATAGTAAGTCGACGAAATCACACTATATTACTAATAGATGATTATTCCATGCATAGAGCTTCTACTCTCTATACAGATAAGCTCATGTTCCTCCTCCGGTCCTGCTAACAGATGCGCCTTCAAGTAGGCCCGGAATCATTAATTTGTGTTGCTATCTAGAATCGATGGTACATGCTCAGTGTAAGAACACCAATCAAAAACAAGCAGAAACAAGATCTCAGCTTCCTGTGACTCATTCCTCCAAATAGGGGTCCGCTGCCTCCACGATTCTCGGAATCTTATCCGTGCCCCCTGAAGTTTTCAGAGATTGTACTAACAGCTGCTTCAGGAAAGCGGAGGTGGCCACAGCAGGCTGCTGCAGAACTGAAGTAATCAAATCCATTACGAAGGCCTTAGGGAAATGCTCGAAGTCCTTCTCAACCTGGTCATGGTTCACGTGCGTCCAGATGTCGACCAATAGCACTCGCATCTCGTGTCCCTCCGAAGTATGATTATAGAGGTCCCGCACGACTTGTCCGGGTGGCGGCTTCGAGTATCCCTTGTCGCACTTCTGCTGTGAGACCCATACCATCGCCTTGACCACATCGTTCCTTGTCTCTTTGTCGTTGAGCTTCTTCGAATGCGACAGGATGTAGATACGGGCTAGGTCGTGATAGAATCGGTCGGTAGCTTCGGCTGAATTGTCGGACAGCTTGTAGCTCAGGTTAGAAATGCGACACTGCACGAAGCAAATGTAAAGCTCAGTGTCTTCGACGCCGGCCTCCTTAGGTATCTCAAGGTGGACGATACCGGCACCCTTGAGCATCGTTTGCCACTGAGCCCGAAACCGATTGGAACGAAATGCCAGTTCTCGAGAGACCTTCCATTTCTTGTGGTTGTCGCCCCAGCCGATGTATATCTGGACGTTGTGCGAGTCTTCGGTGCTGATTGATGTTAGCCTCATCTTGTTCTTCGCTTGAGCGACGAGAATAACTTACTTCTCTCCGGGCAGATTGAATTGGTCTTTCTTGTGTTGGGTGACCATATTTATGATCTACGATAACACAAGCGGTAGAGCCTACGTACGTCGATCCTCGAGGTGAAGCTTTCGGTCGGGTATATACGTATATTCGACGATGTGGTCGAGGAAATTCTACCAACAGTGCAGTGTCGAGAAGCGTTCTGGTAGGTAAGAGTGACGTAAGATGAAGGGCTCGATATGCTTGAGTCGAAGCAAGAGTTCTGGGTGGAGTGGGCAGTCCTTATATAACCCCGTAGGGGGGGGCAGAGGCTCGTGGGTAAATGCACGGACCACTACAGTGAATGGAAGCAAGGACCATGATAACACGACTCAACCTTCCGAGTCGGTGCATCAGCATGTATCAGGATATATTGGTTGAAAAAGCATGATGCCAAGCATACGGGTAGACAGTGCGAGGTTGTGGGACATGATCTCTAGAACAGATGTGGCGGCTTTTATGGGAGTCAACAAACTGTTGGACAACATTGAAGGTTTGCGACAAATGTAGGGATTGCTCTTTGCAAAAAAAAACTCACCTCTGGTTTTCGGTCCTTACTACTTGTTAGCCAAAACATTGGAGGATTTGGGTTCATAGTGCAATGGGAGCAGTCCAGTCGAGCTTGCGATTACAAGTTTCTAGCAAATACTGTACCAAAGGCCAGCGCGCAGAACGTAAGCGCACAAGTATAGTCGATCTAACGACTATAGAAGTGGTAAGCATGGTATGACTAGATTACATATTCAACCTTACGTCGTGCCACGAATCCCCCAACATACCAACCCCACTGTTTTTTTGGCTCGGATGAAAAGGCTCATCATAAGCTTGTGGTCGATCTACTGCAGCAGTGTTCCTTTCCGCACCTCGTCGTTGAATGTTGCATCAGAGCTCATAGTCCGCTGATGTAAGACCCCACCCCAGCTTCCGTCGCTTCCCAAGTCCATTGGATGGTCACCGTAACGTACACAATCATCGCGGGCAGTATAAAAGAGCTTTTAACAAGAACAAAGGGTATATTTACTTCATCAGCAAGAGCGTTGAGATAGATATATGAATGAACGTATAGCCGTAGCATTGGTTCGGCATCCAAGGTGCCACTATGCGCCTGGCTCACAGCTTCTGCCAGGAGTGGCTTGAAAGAATCAGCCTACATATAAGACTTCCAGATCTCTAGAATTGCCAGATATGCATCTAGATCTGGAAACTAAACATGGTTGCGTTTGAACAAGCGAAGGCTCAGGGGCAGACTCGCTGCGTCGAAGATACGGGTTGCCATGACGAGATTCGCTCACAAGGATATACACCAGCGTCTCTGAACTGTTTCCTAAACTAAATGCTCTGAGTTTATTGGCACGAACAGACAAATATGTTCTATGTTTGCAGGAGCGAAGCTCTGAATGCCCCTGTCTTCCGGAGTATTATTCACTAACCATGTACAAGTACAGGATAGGCCACAAATTACTTCTCTTCGCGTTGAACTCCTAGATGGAATGGTTGTTTCATGAGCGAGCGACCGTAATAACCTTTTTTCCCTCAGCAGCGCCCAAATACATTACGTCGCCTACCTCCCCCCACCTACGAGTGAGTTTAGACCTACGTTCTTTGCGGCTACATATTGTCGGTCAAGACCAATCTCACCATTCTGAAGTGCGGATCTTTTGTGCATGAAACCTGACTCAACTCGCGTAGCGATAATGGCGTCCTTGAGCAATTTCGCAGGGAGCTTGTTGTAGGCAGCTGAAATCCTAGGAGAGGTGACGCCTCCTAACCAAGCATCTACCAAAAACCGCCGCATAGGGTCTTTCGCACAGGTTCCATGATAGACCGTTATGATTGCCTCTTCATCTGGGGTACAAAAGATGTTCGGACCGAGCTTTACTTGCAGTAGATCAAAGACGCGCCTGCACCAAGATTTAGTAATGAACGACTTGCCTACAGGGTAACGATCTAACCGGACAGCGCATGTCTTAGTCGCAGTGTCTTGAAGCTTTTCCGCTAGCACGTAGACATCGGCAAGATCTTTCTACTCTTGCTTCATTTGGTCTCTGGGCGATGCTTTCGGTTGATGTGGCATTTCTTTGACGTATATGAATTGCAAATATAAGCCAACCGTGTGCGGATCATCTCCAGGCATCTTAATCGTGCGCGTGTCGAACTCGAGCTAGTGCCCGTTCATTGCGTTGCGAAAGAAATCAGAGCGAGCGAGTACGGTTTCGTGGGCGACGAACGTCTCTTGAAACGGCAACACGCCGGCACGGATTTGGATGATCGACTCCCGGAAACTGCGAAATATTTGTAGACCACGCAAACGGGATATAGGTGGCGACTTACTTGAGTGCTCCCGCATTCGCGGCAGCATCTGCTTTTGGTGTTTCCATCTTGGATATACTGTTACCGGGTGAGTGTCGCTGGTCGCAGGTTTGGAGGCTGAAAGCGCGCCCGCCGACTCGGTAATAGCGAGCGGCCACAGCCGCGCTAGTCCGGAATTGGAGGCCAGAGTGAAAGACGGCGCGAACGAAGTATCAACACTTTTGTTTTCCAATATACCGGCAGATTGATGTCTCTTAAGTATCTGGTCTGTTAATGAAAGCTTGTAAAGTGAGACAAGTTGAACTTACCTCGACAGAAGATACTGGAGATATCTCGTCTCTGGGGTGGGTCAAAAGGAACGGGACAACAAAGTATCCTCACGTGATTACGCTTTCAAACGACATGACCATAAAGTATGAGTAGACGTCAAAAATTCACAGCACCAGACCCAAAGTGAAGGATATACTTTGAAAGATGCTTCAGCACTATATTCAAGTGCTCCTGTAGCAGGAAATAGGAATGATTCTCAGAAATTCAAAAGATTACAGTACCTGGGTACGTAGAGTCGATCATGATAACATCATAAATCTGGTAGAGTCAATAGCCCTCCCCATTTTGAAATTTTTCAGAGTATGCGGAAAATATATAAGATTGTTTGCCCCTTTCGTTATCTGGTCACGTTGCTCTTACATCTCCAGTGCTCCAGGGCTGCGTACCGAAAAAAAGATTCTATAGCGCCTTGCCGTACGTCCTTCGAAACAAGAAGCGCGGATTTGTTACATGAAAGCGATGACCTTAGCTAAAGATTACCGCGTGTTGACGCCTGATCTCTGGAAATACAAATGTCGATCTGCACCTTGACGCCGCTCGACGGAAACCACTTTCTTCACAAGCGGATCGGGAAAATCCAGCCATTATTGTCGTGATACTTTGCTTCGGATAAATGGCCTGTTGCTGCAGTCGTCAACCGTCAATCCCTATGCACATGTTGCACTGTTCAGTTTAGCAATCGTTTAGGAACAGCGATTCGGTTAGGTGATAACGTCATAACATTCTGATGAAGCTATATTCAGGTAATACTCAACGTGCTTCCGCACGTACCTAAGACTGCGATAAGAGTGCGTCTCTTCGTTCAAACCCAGGACGCCAAATAATGTCCATTTACCAATCATCCTTCCCTTGGGGGGCTCTCTGGCCTATGTACAACATGTGATGTCCTTCCCTCACTGACATCATCTACTCCTGCCAAAGCACGCTGTTCTGATCGCGCGCATTCACCAAAACGTACTCGGTGCATCTTGGATCCGTCTTATGATCCGGGATTGTCATGGCCATGAGGTTAACCTCCATCCACGTAGGCCGCATGCCCATAGACTCCAAGCGCTCCCACCAGTTCCGGAACCTCTTAAAGTCGATGCCCTTCTGGTCATCACCGACGTGGATCTCGATCATAATCTGGCCAATGGGCAGGATGGCGTCACCGTTACCCCTCCATGCGGACGTAAAGTAATCCATTACCGAGTCGAATGAAATGTATTCCGAACCCTCAACGTCGATCTTTAGGATATCCATGTAGGTGTGGTTGTTTTGCGCCATGAGGGTCTGGAGCGTGTAGAAAGGCGGAGACTTGGCAGGCTCGTCCGTCTTTCCAATGCCGACCTTTTTGAAGAAGGCTCGGTCGTTGTACTTTGATGCGATCTGCTTGCCCCACGCTTCGACGGTGAAGTCGTAGCCCCAGATGCGCGCACTGGGAATACGCTCGAACATCTCCGCCTCGAATGATGACTCTCCATTGATGCCGAAGCTATAGATGACGACACCTTCTTGGCCGCCGGTCGGTACGCCGCTCATCCAGGTCTTGGGTACGGGAACCGACTCGTAGACGCTCATTCCACACACCCACTTTCCTCCATCGCCCAATCTTCCGACGCGCTGCACGTCGTGGGGGCATGTCCATGTTGGCGGGAAGAAGTCCCATAGTGTGTATGGGTATTTTCCGAATTCGTTAAGAGATTGCGCAGGGAAGAGAGGGATCTGAGGATTTGTTGGGTGTGCATCTGCCATCCTTCCTCGAAGCTGTACGCTCTTCCGCCATGCCGATTCTGATAGAGCCATTCGCTCTTTCAATCCAGCGAATTTGCGGCCTGCTGTCCGCTGTGGAAGGGGAAATGACGGCAAATATGATTGCTCCTCTGCATTGTTGTGTAATACTGCGATGAAGAAAACAAGAACGATGATGGTAGCGACAGCACGCCCTAATGCCATATTAGAAATTGTAGAGATAGAGTCGAAACAACGGTCAACGTTAAGGAATCTGGCGGACAAGACGTACCTTGGGGAGAGCGAAGGAAGGTCATTTTATGAGTAAATATAATGCGAAGCGTAGGAGGATTCGACTTGCGACTTAAAGATTGACAAGAAACTGCCCCACTTTGCTAATATGAAGCAAAACGAACGGATAATGGAACGTGAAGTTGGATGAACGACTGAACTGCGGCCTTGGTTAGAAAACCTGAGGAGGCAGAGTAAACAGTAGACGTATCGATGCCAGATGCAAAGGATGCGGATCCCTCCTAGGGTCTGATAACGAGCAGGTACAGCCGTGTATCCCCTGATAAGTGCATGAGAGTGAAGCTCGACAGCAAGGATAGATGGTGCCAATATGGCCACAATCTGCCAATCTCTGCCAAGGCAGGGCAATGACGGTCTCAGCCCAGAAGTTCACGGTCCCGCTGTTGGCAGCGGCAGCGCGGGCAATCGAAGCAGCTGAAACCAGCTCCACCCACTCGAAGCAGTCAGGTCTTAAGTCCGAGGAACGCTGCGGCAGAAGAGCTGCCGCTGTGGGTAACGAGGCCCCACAGAGCCCATTGTCGGTCCCACTGTTGTCAAACGGGGCAAGCCACCTGTGCCTTTGGCGCCCAGGGATGGCATTCCGATGGACGTGTCGATCAGTTTCATGATTGGTGTGGTAAGTATGTAAGCAAAGAGCCGCGTTTAGAACTCCGCCTCAGGCAGAATTATTACCCGATGCGGGGCTTTTGGCGACTAGCACCCTCGCTTAGTCTACGAGGGTCGCAATTAGAGAAGACATTTACATGATTAGGTCCTATCGTAGCTAAAGTATGTACAAGGGTGACGAGCCGTCCCAAGTTAAATTGCTCACGCAAGAACACGATAGACCACCAAGGCTGCCGCTAGCAGCAGGCCGCTGCAGAGCGTAAAGACCATGTTGCGGTGATGCTCCCCTAGGCAATTGTTAGCGGCCCGCATGCACGTTCCCCACGAGTAGCAGGACGTGGAGGGGATGTGGAGAAATACCTTCTTGCGTCATACTGAGAGCCAGAACAACGAAGGCGTTGAGGGGTACTCTGAGAATGGTATAGACGCTTGCGCGCATGCCGTCCTCGATTAGTTTGCTTTTGAGCGAACCCATGGATGGGTAATAGATTCCGCAGCACACCTCGAAGATGCAGAAACACCAGAGGACGACATTCTCCTTACGGATATGCGCAGGTAGGAAAAAGCAGAGTGAGGCAGCGACAAGGGTGTAGATGAGGATCTGCTTCGTCGGTAGTGACGAAGCCGAAGCAGAGATGTTGTTGTATAGCATAGAGCCGAACATCATGCAGCACATGAGGATGGCGAAGATCAGCCCGAAAGGCAAGTCTAGTAACAAGGATCAATATCAATATAAGTAATCATCACACCATGGGGATCTTACCGGTTTTGGAGCCGGAGAGTTCGTGACAGAGTTTCAAAGCCGGAAACTTGAAAAAGATGAACAAGAATAGTGTGCCCTCGAAGAAGCACGACGTCAGTGCCAGAGTCAAAATGTTTCTGTTTCCGAGTATGAGCTTTACAGCGGAACTTGCAGGCGCTTGCACATGCTCTTCCTTGGCCTCTTCTGCAAGCAGGCTTGTCGCCTCGGGAGAGCTTTCCTGTCGCGAGCCATAATTTTCAGACTACCCATATTAGCAATGTAGGTCGGTTGCATTGGAGGGTAAACTCACCCAAGTCTTGGAGATCGCGATGAAAGCGATCGACATACATCCCAGCGAAGCCATGAAGGGTGCTTTAGCCGTGCCGATGTGGTCGACCAACCACCCAGCCAGAATACCTGCGACAATCGCAACAAAGCTGTTCAGGGTAGTCATCATGCTGAAGATACTGCTCAAGGCCGATCCTTCGTCGTCGACCACCAGTTTGTTGTACTCCGCGACCAGCCAGCTCTCGAACACGCTGTACAACAGAGTGCCAGAGACCCCACCAAGAATGCGACCCAGGAAGAGTACCTCAATTCGATCGGTAAGAAGCGTGAGGCAAGAACAAGAGTATATGACGCAGTAGGCGAGACATCCTGCTTTGCGGCCAAAGCGATCCGCAATAGTTCCAGCGAAGGAGGCGGAGATGCCGCCTGATAGGAAGCCCACCATGAAGAGGAGAGCTACCATGCTTTCCGCGAGGCCCTTTTCATCTGATACATACGTCAGTCACTGGTGGCTTAAGTTGTACCGGACAACTCACCTTTGTAGATGGGATAGATGTACGGTCCTTGGAGCCAGTCCGCGCCATTGACCAGCAAGAATACGGGCAAGAATTTCCATTTCAGTTGTCGTACTCGTTCCGCATCGTCGTCTTCTCGTCCTCGATGCTCGACCTTTTCTGAGGTGTTTGGCGCTTCAGAGAGTGAGCCTGTCTTGGAACGATAGGAACGAATGAAAACCACGCTGTTCAACAGCAGCAGTCCAGCGAATGTGCTACGGTAGAGATCCATGGTGTAGTTGTTGAAACACCAACGTCAAAAGGTTGAATGAATATTGTTGAAATGCAGTCGCCAGGACGCGGTTCAGTTGGAAGGTTGCCATGTTCGGTTTGATGTTTGTTATTCACCTGCTAATGCACGGGCCAGTGACGGTCGCGGAGCCCGCGTCCATGGCGTCAGGCCCATAATTCAGGAGGAGGCGCAATCGGTAGACTGGGTCGGCGCCTGTGTGATGGTGCGTTGTGAAAGAGTGGGGAGCCATCCCCCGGAAACGGGAGCGGTAGGAAGGCGTAGCCGAGCGCCACTTTAGCGGGCCAAGTGGGCCAAGGCATCTGACACGTCTCACCTTTATCGGCCTCGCTAGGAATTCTTGTGAGTTCTTAGCACACTACAGTGATGGGCATCCCCGAGACTTTGGCGCATGTTTGTGGCATGCCGACACATCTTTGATGAACTGGGCAGTGGCTGAGCGAGTCCGGCACATTTGCGGTAAGACACGCGTTCATGTACCCACAACAATCATTGATCATACAGTATGGAGCAGTGATTTGCGCACTACTATATTGGGATCTTTGGCGCTGGCCCACCAGCTTGAAGTGATGCGCGACATCTGAAACTGGCCCGCGGGCCTTGACAGGTCACGTGAGTATTGCATCACCTGTGCACCTGGGCAGTGATTAATGCCCCCACGCCCACCCTACCGTTCGACCAGTGGATAAAGCTCTCGGTGGCACGGAGCCCAATTCCGATAAAGACACCAGCGTATGCGCAAATGGCCATTCATCCTCTTCACCGCTGATCATCAATGTACGGCGGCGTCGCCAAGTGAGCCAAAGGTCTCTTCATATGAGATTGGTGCATGTTTACTATGGGTGGAATCGAAAGGTTCGACTGCTTCTCGTATTGCACACACCCAGGTCATCCGGCTGCGACAAGCTGAACACCGATCTTCCCCCGCATCTAACCTCGAAGCTCCGCAAAAGAACCATTGTGCGGTCGAGGTGTTGAAACGTGTGCTGGCGTAGCAGCCCTCGTGATATGCAAGAGGTGGTGGGTTTGTAACTTGACACGCTGTTCACGATCATCAAGGAAGCTTAATTCCAGTCCGAGCCTATGTCGGCTATATACTCAAACCAGACGAATGTATCTTCTCCGCCTCTTCATCTCCAGCCAAGCCAGCATGTGCACTTGCCCGAACGCAACGCGCTCAAAATACGTTCCATCTCGCTTCACCAAAAGCACATTAAACATCCACGCCGCAGTTCGACAACCACCGTGTTCATAATACTCCGGGTAATCGAAATCCTCCATTCGCACAGTCGTTGTCGCCATCGACCCCTTCTTGATGAAACCTTCAGTGCCAAACATCCAATGAGGCAGTACCTCACGAGACTCTGACATCAAAATAAGTGAGTACTCCGCATTATCGACATGACCGGCGACGTCTATATCCTGGGTCTTGATGGAGGGAGCTAAAACACCGCATCGTTCTCCCGAACCTTTGATCTCGATTGATGGAACAGCCCGGTCCAAGTCTATGCTCAGCTGACCCATGGCACATTCCTCAGCCCAAAAGTGTAGACAGCCGGGTGGCAGATTTTGAGTCAGCCTGCGGTCTGGTTCGGGGTCTTTGGTTAGGCTGCACGCCGTGAAGTATGGCGTAGAGTAATCGATATTTCTTGAAGTCTTGCGGGCAAACTTTACTCTTGCAATCTCAATAGAGTCCCGTTCTTCCTTGACGTAGATATGTTTTAAGTAGGAATTGATGAAACACGGTTGCGAACGATCACCCGCTAGATCAGTCAGATTGTATGTCGTTCGACCCGTACAGGCCGCCCAACTCCAGGACGGCGCTGGCTTGAACGAAGGCTTTGTGCCCGGGCCGAGGTTGATCCAAAGCAGTGCAAGGTCAAAACAATTCGATGGAACGCCAAAGTAGAAGCGAGCACCGTTCAAACGGGTGATCGCTCCGCCTAGACCTTGAAAGGCAGGGATAGTATCGGATTCGAAAGACAGTGATCGAATGGTATATTCCGTCAAGATCTGGCCGTATATGCCGAAGTATCGTAGTCAACGGGTGATATTTGCATCCCGCCAATTGCCTGCATCGCTGTTAGGAACGGAAGAGAAAGGATTCATCTGCCACATATCGTGGGATAAGCGTTTCATCTGGCATGAGAGTACTTCCGAAGATTCTTCCCAGCCAGAACATTGGCAATTCCAGTCCTGTGCCCATTCTTCGCCACACACGAAGGTGATTTGGTTATTGAAGAAATGCAAACAGCGAGTTGACAGTAGGACCTCTTGCATAGTCCAGCCTCGTGTGCTATGGATGGAACTGCTCAAGATATTTGGCGCCACGTAATTTGTTTGCGCGATAAGGTCCTGGTCGACAACATGTGTCTTCATTGCGATGTGAGATCGCGAGCCATTTCTTACACCAGGTAGCCCGGCGTTAGCATCGCAGCCCGCGTGTTGTACGATGGTTGTATAGGCTGCGGTGTAAATTTCATGCATCAGGGAAATTTGGTCATGCTTCTCCATGCCGTCATTTTGAACGATGCATAGCGAGTCAACCCAGAGATATCGCTGCTTCAGTTCCGACACAACGGTCATCGCATCCCGGATACAGATTGGGACAAGTGCAGAGTATTTGCGGAGGGCGTGCTTTTGCTCCAATATGGCTAGATTTTCCTTCGTGGTTTTGAGACTTTCTATGCCGCCCCAGACATAGCTTAATGCAATGAATTCGCTTTCAAGTGTTCCAGATATTACACAATGATCTATTACGTCAACGAGGCGAATTTGGATATTTTTCCGCCCTTGAGATCGATGTTCTCGACAATGTTGATGGGCTTTGTCACATCGTTAACCAGTCTTCCACGGTTTTATATTCGATATTCCTTGTGCGTGCAAAGCTTATGCTGGTGAGAGTCTCGTATTCCATGTTTGTCCTTGTCTTGATGGCTCCTATCTCTTGCCAGATATCTTTGGCAGGCTGTTTCATCCTCACTAAGATTTTCTCCGAGTGATCGAACTGCATCGCATATTGTAGCCCTTGGAGGACAGCCAAAGACTGGTTGGCAGCCCATGAAGAAAGTGATGTGATGGGTAGAGGTGTCATAAGATGTAATACCAGGATGCAAACGCGACATCGTGGTCGCCTAAGCAGGTCAAAAAGAGAACCGGTAGGTAGCTCCGTAGCCAGCCACACAGGCTCTGCAGGCTCCCCAGGTCGTCTTTCTAGCCCATTACGAATGCTCGTGCGTGATGCTGCAGATCCGGTAGACAGGAAAACGTCGATGTTTTCTCCTCGCGCTACTATATATCGGAGACGGTCGTTGCCGGGAGGAATGATCCAGTCGTACCTCTCACACGTGGAGCATAAGGCCTGTTCTTTCGCCAGCGGCCGGGTTGCCCCGACTACATTCCTAATGGATTCCTCGAAGTCCACAAAGATCTTTTTTAAGTCAACTTGGAATGGCTGAGCTTTGCTGTAAAGGACACGAGGGCGACGCAATTTAGTAAGCCGGACGGCATGCCAGCTGGCTTTCTTCCTCTCGGGCCTCGGAAATCGAACTCGGGGCATGGGGCATTATCGCGCTGCATCCAAGAGGCGCACGCGTTAGTCGAGCTTGAGATGCACACAAACATATGCAAAGAGATGGGCGATGAGTACAGCTAAGGGGACATGCGGGACCTCCAACGGTAATAAGGCTGTGCTGGAAAGTTCTCTGAAGCGCAGCGATCGGTCGCACAAGCGGGGGCTATGTTTCGAGGCAAGGATGTGGGAAGCTTGGAAAAGCAACCAGGTTCTTGCATCGTATATGCACCGGCACGCTTTACTGCGCCTCGGTCTTGTCAGCCCTGTTCAAGTTTGCAATGGCGTCATGAGTATCTGCATGCAAGCTCCCGGTCCTTTCCTTGCTGGGAATATCTTCAATGTTGAGCGTCTCACGTTGTAGTGATTGAAGGATGATTTACGAGCTTCACCGTTTTCTTCTCAATGCGCTATCAGCATCCGCATGTGAGGTGTCAATATTCCCAACGCAGCTTGTGGAGAAAGTTGTCCAGTAAATCCACGGGCGGAAAGCTGCGCTGAGCCGACAAGGTTTATTGTGCCTGGAAAAGGCTCTGCCTCCATCCTTCCGTGGCAATGAGTATTATTTCTTATATTTTCGACCAATCTGCGTACTATAGGATATCAATTATTAGTCTTATTACTTTAGTAAGCTAACTTGAAATAGCGGGATGTTCTGTTTTGACGTCTATTAGGCCTACAAATATAGATGTAATAGATTCTAAACTATTGACAGTATTCTACAGTATATAGATTAGCTGAATCTCTAAGGATTAATACTTAGTACCGCGGAAAAGTGGA
The DNA here is from genome assembly GCA_025388405.1 of Paraconiothyrium brasiliense. Taxonomy (NCBI): domain Eukaryota; kingdom Fungi; phylum Ascomycota; class Dothideomycetes; order Pleosporales; family Didymosphaeriaceae; genus Paraconiothyrium; species Paraconiothyrium brasiliense. Next base: position 1,115,794 of record JANBXC010000008.1, read on the forward strand.
GGCAGAACTTCTACACGGCACCCATAGCTCGATTATCACAGAAAGTAGCAGCGGACTGAACACTTTGCGCACTCATGAAGATCACATACCAAGGTCTGGAACCGAGCTAGTCAGAGAGCTGAGTTCATTTGAGCAAGTGGCATTCTTAAAGTTGCACTGCCCAGGTGATCTTACGAAATCCGGACGACGATCGCGACAAGAAACACGCCACACTACCTCAGGATATCGGGTCAAGAAAGGAACATCTTTCCGTGTTCAAATGTAGCCATGCTACAGATAATTGTAAATTGCAAACTTCAAGTACACGTGCTTTCATGTTATGAAAATCTTCCAATTAGAGGGGACTCTTGATGGTACTTCATTACCTGCTAATGACATCAATCCTTCCATGCGCTAACAAGTTCAACGCTAAGCCTTGAAGCACGAGCTTGCCCAAAGTTCACTATCTCGTGAGCTTCCCCTGCTGTCTTTCTCTTCTCATGGAGGAGATATTAGAGCCTCAGCCTAGGCTTATCAGGCCCTACGCCGTGCATTACCCCGGCAATCAGAGTGCTCCGCGTTGTCTGTTTAAGATGATTTTGAAGCCCGGCACTCTTGAAAGAGGAGAACTTTTGCTAGTGTTAGTAGTGCTGGTAACTGTGGATGTAAACATGCAACCTACTCAGCCTTGCTTTTCGATATACTTCTTGATGCTCACGTAGGGACCTTTCTTCATGACGTTCGAGCGAACGGTTAGGAAGGCCAGGGCAAGTTCGACCAGAAATTCTTTGGGGGCAAGCTTGTAAGTTGCTTCGAAACTCGTCCGCTCCCCGGCGTGATAGGCGTGAAAATCCACTACTAACCTTCGCATAGGCGAATTTGGCATCGTCTCGTTGTAGATAGTTTCGAGACATGCACCACCGGGTAGGTACCACAATTTCTGTGCTGGGTCTTTCTCTGAGCGGTTTTCCATCACTACCGCGGCCATGACCTTAATGGCCTCATTCTTGCAGCGGATATCCTGAACCTTGTCTGCAAACACGTGGATACGACAGACCATCAGTTGTTCGGCCACTGCTGTATCCACATCATTGGGTGTATCCGAGTCGGTCGACTTAACGGACATCTTGCCAGTATAGAGGTAGTCCAGGTATCTAAAGAATATCGAAGGGTCATCTTCCGGTAGATGAACAACACGATCCTGAGCTTCCTTCCAATCGCCCGCGAGTGCATTCCTGAAGAAGATCGATCGTTGAGTGAGGAGATGGGGATAGACGAAGAAGGTTCGTATGTCGTTTTCCTTTCCAACCTTGACCTTGACGATCTCCCCATACCTTTGGTCACTCGTCAGCGCAATTGTGTTGTGGGTTAAGCATTCACTCACTTCTCAAGAGGCTCATCACATCCATGCGTGTTCATGATTGTCACAGCCGGTATTACCGACTTGGAGTTTACTGGAGAAGATGTAGGGTTGAAGGAGCGTCGCGCCGAAGAGTCGACGCCGAAGAGCCCGCTGGAAGGGCGAAGTGAGAGTGAAGGCGGCGAGTAGGAGTGGGGCAAACGGAAACCTTGCTATGTTCACTTATATCACAAACCGAACATTACTTTAGATAACGTACTATTACTGATATGTCATCTAATCAAAATTAAGCCACACATGTCCAGCATGCCTAAAATAGAAAAACTCAGTCGATACACATATATCCGAGGCAAACTTTAATATCGTGAGAGAGGAAATGCTGACGACTCGTATCTGGTGCCTATTGCGAGGTCGCTGGTTCATGTTAAATCCAGTCACTTTCTTGCCAATGCACGTAAATGCGAAGCATTTTTCTAGAATCAAGGTAGACTAAATGCCCATCTCTCCTTCTAAAGAATCATCCGACGTATCTATTGATAGAGAAGACTTGTGTTACACAATATTCATGATGGCAAGACCAACCTTTGTGAATGGCCATAAGCTAAATGACTGGCCCTGAATAGAGAGCGTGATAGACAGCATTAGATGTACTGCACAAATGCATGTCTTCCAGTATCAAAGGATTACGGCCTTCCAATCTGAGAGTACAAGAGTACGAAGTGTTGCTTCGCTGGATCAAATTACCTGGATTTTCCAACGGGATACATGTCCCTGAACACTATAGCGATTGCTGATACCGTTGGGTGTCCCTGAGTCACACTGAGTCAACATCTTTACGAGTTCATGCTATCTTCCGTAGTCCTTCTACCGAAAACAGACTCTTTTACCCACTATTAATGCTCTGCATGATTAAGTGGTCCGCAAGGTGAAAGAAAGTATCAGACCCTTCAAATGTCCATTCATCGCGAGCCAGGCGATGCTCTTGGACATATTTCCGAGTGTGTATGCAACACCTTTGCCCATTCAATCATCAGGTCCAGATTTCATCCATGTTTCCACTTTGACACATCGATCTGTGTTTGTAGCAGAAACTCATTCTACCATAAAACGTGCCTATGTCTTCTCCTGCGTGTGTTCTGGACTCTGAACGTGAGCACGAGGGGGAGCGGAAGAGTTAGGACTATTGGGTTAATAGCCTCCAGCATCGGGAGAGACTGTCTTCGTTGTTGGCTTGCAGACGTTGCTCCCACACACGGGCCATTTCCCTAGTCGATTCGTATAGCTTAGATTCACTATACACCAAGTAAAAGCAAGGAGTGATGGTATCTTCCATTATCCCTACATAGCCCATCAAAGCCAAATTCTTCGCGGACAAGTCGCCATAAAACGCTCGCTCCGAACGCCGGGCGGATTGAGTATAATGGGTTATCCGATAGAACGCTCAATTTACCCCAGAAACTCCACCGATGCAATGCATGTGATATCAGAAGGGGACTTGTCCTGGAAGCCGGCAAGGGGTATGGACTTGGGTGATTGGCAGTGGACCAGAGCTGTGCGCTGTGAGAAGACTTTGTTGGTCATCATGTTGATGGTACCGTCCGGCTTAGTGGTGCTTTGCCCATTGTGAATGCTCTCCATTCATGTTGTAGACCGGAGAGCGCGCGAAACATCTGCATCCATGCTCTTGTGACAATAACCCTGAGAACTGCTACAACAAAACGCACTCATGCTCAGCCAAGCACGGCGACTTATCCCTCACCTGCTCCTACGCAGTATCTTTCTCCTTCCCCTTACTTGGCGTTTGCACTCCTGGCTTCTCTGTATGACTCGCCACCTCAAGCACACTCGTACTACTCGCTTCTCCCCCTTCAACGCTCATCCCCAACATCCTCCTCGCAACCTCTTTCTGGCCGTCCCCCACCGCACTCTCCACTGGACTTTGCATCGCACTATCGCTCGCGTTGGTCTCACTCGTATCGGTGCGCGTAATGACGGGCGGCTTCAGCCATGGGACGGCAGTACATCGGTCTACGAGGCGCTTTGTGGTCTCGTCGACGGGGGCGAAATGGTTGCCGCTGGCGATCAGAAGGTTGAGGATTTGATGTATGTCGTTGCGTTTATAGTGGGGCGGTTTGCTGATTTGGCTGTGTGTTAGGATGGGGTGGAGGACGCGGAGATATGTGTGCCGAAGAGCGTTGGCGGCAGGTGAGTCTGAGGGAAGGTCCATCAAGTTGCGGAGGATGACGTCCACGAGGACGTGAAGGTCGTTGGTGTAAAAGTACTCCGCGGTCTGGGGGTTTCCGAAGATGAGGTAGAGCGCCTTGAGGATTAGCAGCTGGAGCGAGGTTTCGGATTCGCGGTTCAGAAGAAGGATCAAGTTGCAGCCGAAGGTTTTGTATGTCATGCCGTGGGTGGAAAGTGCTTTGATCACCCGATTTGTTATGCGACCGTCTTGCCGTTGTGTGGAAGCGACGAGATATTGTTCGTTCAGGACCAGCTGCATATGTCAGTGAGGCAGTGATACGATATGATGAGGTCGTACCAGAACGCGTATTACAGGGTAATGATATGGATCCTCGTGGTCGTCTGACACGCCTTCTATTACGCCAAGGAGATAGAGTATGAAAGAGTCGTCAACGGCCACTACGCGGTGTCAGTCCTGTTCGTAACCTTGACGATTTTCTCTATGAAGAGCATACTAAAGTCTTCCCACTTCAAACGCTGGATGCGCGAGGACTCGTACAACAGCTCGAGCAGCATCTGGTGCAGCCTGGGCTCCTCTTGCACGCTCTCCAGCTGTATCAATTCGATAAGGCGCGCGAAGACGCCTTCCTCGTGCATCATCTCAAATGTAGCATCGTTCTGGTTATTCCGACCGTCGAAGAGGAGGAAGGCGGCGACTATATGGAGCGTGGGGTTATCGTCCTCCTGCATGATATTAGCCATTGTGCGCGAACAGTCGAAACTTCAGCGTACCTGCAGCAGGCAGTATATGATCTGCCGCCGTACATAAGCTTTGTGAGTCGTGAATAATTCCCCTTGTATAAGGCGGTAAACACATTTCGCGACGCTGTACTCGGTTTGCAGGTACTCGGCTGCTCGCAGTCAGTGGCGCGCACACTCTGCCAAAAGCCCGGCGGGTGCTCACACTGATAGTTTGTGGTGACGTTGAGGTATGAGCGCAGGGCGTTATCGATTATCTCGTAGTCGCGCTGCTGGCAGCGCGTCGACACGATGTCGTCGAGCTCTGTGGTGTGGCGCGTTAGCAAAGCGGTTGAAAGCACGCATGGCGATGCATGGCGGGGTCGTTGCATGAGGGCTTGCTCACCATCCCAGAACTGCTGCTCATTCTCGAGGTTATACGATACCTCAAACGCCATATTTAGCTCTAAAATCGACCGCCAGACGCATCCTCGACTACCGTGCAAGCTGTGGCGGTGCGGAGTAGCGCGACGTTGTGTGTGGTGGTAGTGGTGTCGTTGCTGGTCTCGGAGCTTGATCGTCCGAGATATCGCCGCAAAAGCGTCATCGTACAATCAGGCTAGCCACACCTCCGACAACCGTCGTATGCCCTTACCCCAATTTGACACATTCACTAACGCTTAGGTTAATGGATATATCCAAGTAGGACTTTGGGCTTTCGATTGGTGAACGCATGAATTGCATGAGGAACTTCTCGTTACGCACTGGCTGCTATCTAACACCCATCTACACCTCAATTGCGAACCCGAGCTTGATACCAGATACAATGCAATATAAACGCCAGCGCAAGGCTGGTCCGCGACAAGCACGACCGTGTGATCGGCCTAACAAGAAAGAGATCTAAGACCGCCCATAGGGAAGGGGTATGCAATGCTAAGTCCATGTCCAACTCCAAAAGCCGCTCCACCATGCTTAGCGCTATCACCCACCATTACGCACCTTGCTCTGACTTTCTTCGACCCTTCTTAGGACACACCCTCAGGAATCAAACATCCCCGCCACGCCTTCCAATCCCGGACTCGTCCCCCTCACAATCGTGTTAGCACTCGGCTCCACACTCATATACTGCTCTTGAAATGCCGTCTTCTTTTTCGGCTTCGCGCGCTCAATCCTGCCCTGCTCGTGAATGCTCACGCCTCGGACGCTGGAAAGGAGGTCGAGCACGATGGAGCGCTGTTGCCTCTCGTCGCTCCTATTCACACTTTTCAACTTCTCCAGCTTTCGGTTGGCGCGCGAATCATCGCCCATACCAGGGAGGGAAAGGATGATAGCGCGGGGTTCCTCGTCATCAAGATGGATTATACCCGCAATAAGCGAAGCCAGATCTTTCTGGCAATCAACGAAGTAGGGTTCGTGAAGGGAGATGATCGCGTTCTTAAGGATCTCATTACAGAAGTAGTCGCGGATAGGCGACTTTTCCTTGAAGCGCGGGAGCAACGTGCGTAGGACGCGGACGGTGGTGTTGACGGAGCGGGTGTCACGGACGTGAATGCAGGTGTTGCAGAAGAGGAGAATGGGTTCAAGAGCTTCTGGGGCATTGAGGATGAAGTCGCAGATAGGGGGCCCTTCTTTGCGTTGATCTTCGTCTAGGCGGGCGAATTCTACTTGTCGTTAGCTTTTCCAGTATATAAGATGTCCTGCCAATGCGGAAACAGGGAACAGGCAATATGAACCATGGAAATGGCCGATAATGTACGAACTCACCCTGCCTTGAATCGAGCAGCACTGCGACGAGCGTAACAGAAGAGTACGTGAGCTGCCGAAGGATACTCTCAGTCTTCATCTCGTCCGTCAAGTTATCGTTCTCCCCGGCATTAACAACCTGCTGACTAACTTCGTCCCATTCCTTCGTGATTTTGCCGTTGAGTTCGCGAAACAATCCTTGGATCATAGCCGGCAGGAACTGTGCCCTCAGATGCGGTGGACAGCCTTCAATGAGATGTGTGGATACGGTAAGGAGCACAGACAGATGATGAGCGGTCAATGCATGTGCGTGCCCGAATAGGGCTTGACTCAGGGGTGCAGACAGATTTTCTATACCATAGAAGTAATCGCGGAATCGTGTCAAAGAGTATAGAATGTAGTACGAGCTCTCCCGAATCTGTCGGACGGTACCTCGGACGGTAGACGCAAAGCCCTCGTATGTCGACTTCGACCCACTCACACGAGCGAAGAAATCGTCACGACTCTCAGTGGAGATACCAGCTTGCCAAAATCGATCGGTCAGGACTCGTTGGATGACTTGCTGCAGGTCCGATGGGAGGAACGACCAGTTGGTCTCGATATCGTTGAAGGCCTGCGCATGGCTGACGAGCTGCAGGAGGTTTGGCAGTATTATTGGTATCACTTCGGCCCATAACCGGGCGGCCGACTCGTACGCAGCAGAACCATCGCGTAGCTTCTCAGTAGAGGCCGCCAGGAGTGTCTTAGTAAGCCGGAGCGGCAATCGCTGGTAGAATGTCAGTAAAAGTATTAAGATGGAGCAGGGTGACATACCTGCGAGTGCTCGAGAATAGCGGCCTGCATAGTTTGACCATCACTACCGAGTGGTTGTTCAGACCAGTCTTGTACGCCGCGGAAGTTGTTGGTAGACAGGAATTCTGGTAGTTGGACCATCCCTAGGCTTTCGCAAAAGGCTTGAAAGGAGGAAACCGAATTTACAAAGTCGTTGTTCTGCCAGGCGTCCTTGATCTGCGCCAGAATCTGCCGCATACGATTCTCCTGGCTATCACGATCCAACGTGCCACACCGGTGAATGATGATGAACAAAAAGGCGGAGTAGGCCATACGCTGACGGTCATCCGTCGTAGGGTCGGCCATCATCTCGTTAACTTTGTTCTCCAACTGTTCATAAACATTCATGAAGTCGTCAGCGAACTTCATGGCAAGCTTTTGCATCTCAAGGCTGCATATGCGTTCAAGGTCCTTCACCGCGTCGGCATAGTGTGGGTAGGCAGGGTTGTCGTCGAGCTTGACGGTGATCATGTATTCAAGAAAAGAAAGAGCAAAATTGGGACGGTCAGGGAGCGCTTTAGTCGAGAATGTCGACATCAGTTGAATGATTTTCTTCGCAATCTCAGGATCGTCAAAACGCGCTTGCAATACCTGCCTGCCCCACTGCTCGAACGAATCTTCCATTGCGTTACGTTTCCGTTCGTCCTCTTGCGGTTCGTTGCCATGGGTGGACAGCCACTTTAGATAGCCCTTCAATGCTGCGTCGATGATGGTGACCTGTGCATCTACTTTGAGCACGGGCGCCGAGTGCTTGTTGAAGTTTTGCGGCTGGAATGGCGGATTGTCGTTATATAGGCCTTGAAGTGTGTTTGTGGCTTGACCAAGGATATGCTCCATGGCCTCGATAGGTGTTCGTCGGACGAGGACATCGATAACATCAGCACAGAATCTTCGATAATTGCCAAGAAAAGCATGTCGCTCTGGAACGGTGTCGATATCCTCGTTCAAGAAAAGAATAGTAACATCTTCCGAATCTTCTGGGAATACCTCGTAACGCACCAAACGAGCACAGCAGATTTCTAATAGGCCGCCGACCATCTGAGTTACGACGGGAGATTCGCGAACAATGCGGGAACGTAGTAGTTTCGTCCAGCAATGAAGCACGGGGATCGACACAACCAGACTAGGATTGCGTGCGACGTCATAGAGGAATTGAAAGATTCCAGGAAGATCGCTGCCTTCGGGCACCTGCTGGGGCTTCTGCTCGATGAAAAGCCCGAGGTTGTTAGCCAACTGCGCATGTTAGTCCGAAGCATTGTGCCAGGCGTCTAGATGTTTACCTCAGAGAGTTTCTTGCAAAGATTGTACTTCTTTTCGTCCAGGTCATGGATGTTCATGTCCGCTAGAGTCCAGTTGTACACCTCACGCAGAAGCGAAACGCTACCGGGCGTAAACATGGGACACACAAGTTCTACAAACTCGTCATCATTGAGGTGGTGGCGGGTGTATATTGCTTGAAGGACATCGACAGAAGCCTGGAAATACCTATTAGCATGCAGATTGGAAGATGATGGTGATAATACATACCACCTGCAGCTCGGCCACGGGTACAGCGAGAGCTTTGCACACGTGCTCAATTACCTGAACAGCGGCAATTGCTTTCGGAATGACCCATGGCATGCAAGCCCGGAGAGCGTTCATGGTTTTTACTGCGCACAACTTCACCGCATCGAGATTCTGGTAGTCCTGGGACAGACACCACGACAGATTATCGCACAGCCTCTTGAGCCAGCCCTCGTCCCCATAGCGCACATTGAGGCTTTTGTCGCGCGTAGGGAGATGCTCAGTGAGCACTGCCGCCGGGGTAAAAATGTCCACGCATGCCCGACCTAGATCGCTACCTCGCAGACCCGCTGTAGGATCTTCGCGATTAAAAATCTCCTCGGACAGCGTCTCCAGCACGTATAGCACAACGGCCTGATGGTGCAGCGACGATTGCCAAAGCTCGACCAGCTGTTTGTCCATGTCCATCCATTCGGCACCCCATGAGCGCTTCGCAACCTCTGTCCACAATTGTGCCATCTTATTACGCAGGTAGACCGGGTCTTCTGCTGTGATGCCCTGGGCTAGCTCGACCACGTAGTTTCGCAGAACAGTGCCCTGCTCCTCGTTGAAGTCCTCCCAATTATATCGAATGGAGAACTCCAGCATGGTCAGGCCATAGTGGCGAAGCTGGGCGGGCTGCAACTTGTCGAGGGCGAGCGTGTGGCCATGCGAGGGCGCTTCGGGGTGCCGCTTGGCCTGCTCCAGATATTCGGTGGCCTGGCGGCGGGTCTCATTGTTGGATTTAGGGTCGTAGATTGCCTGCAGCGCGTGCAATACCTGCGAAAGGTCGGTCGTGTGGCCATTGGCGTGTTGGGCTCCGCTCGAGTGGCCGTTCGCGAGATGTTGCGGGGTTGTAGATGCCACATCCATCGTCGCAAAGCTCTTGCGGGTGCTGGAGACCCTGAGCGGAGCGTCTAGGAAAGGCAACCGTCGCTGAAGATCTAGCGGGCGAAGGAGGTCTAATCGTTGGGGGCGGTCTGGCGGGGGCGGGATATTCTTGGGGCGGTAGAGGTTTAGGGCAGGCGTGCGTTGGCAAAGAAAGCGGTGGTGCGCTGTGGGCAGCTCAAGAAGTCGGTGTAGAGTGCGCGTGCCCTACTCATCGCCGACCAACGGGTGGAAAAACGAGCAATCGACTCAGACACAAACAAAGCTGAAAAGAGTGACTGGCGACGTGAGCCGTCACGTCTCGCGCAGTGTCACAGAACGCGTACAAGGCAGCCGCTGTCGCCTATTGGGTCGCGTTAACGCGTTGTCAGGTGGTTGCTTTCTAGGTCCGGAGACGTCGATGTGAGCCCTAAGTACCTGCCCAGTATGTACAATCCCTTCCCCAAACATATCTCTGTCACCTTGCGGCTTCTCGCATTGCGTTCATCCAAAAGCGCTGACATGCACCCGCTTACAACATGTGAGAACCGAACGAGTATTACATCACCATGCATGACGACCCAGTCAGCAAAATTGAACCACGCCCGACTCGCCATACGCCAAACTCCCTGCAGTCAACCATCAACCGTTACATGATAACACACGCCTGCTTCTGGCACTGTTGGAGGTAGCCCTCGTCCTCTTCGGTTGACAGCGCGCCTCCCTGTTTGCGCACTACCCCTTTGACCGTCATCGACTGGTCACCCTCCGCATGCCACCATTTCAGTAGTTGCTGCACTGCACCGTTATGTTCTTCAGAAGCGATGCTCCACTTGCCTCCGCTAACTTCAACTGTTGAAGTCGGGAAGTGGAATTCCGGGAGATACACAGTCGTTGGTGCGTCGTCTGGCGTGGAGCTTGATGCTGAGAGCGTCAACCTGAAGGTGGCATTCTTCAGATCGAAGCCGGAGGATGTAAGATCCCCGTGCGTGGCGATTGGCGTCGGGCGTATGAACGCTTCCGCAGCGCGAAGACCCCTTACATCGCCATTGTCGGACTTGGAGCTCATACGGTCTACTGATAGTGACTTCCTGAGGTTACTCGGGTCCACACTGAGTGTCTCCGCCGACTGCGCTCTTGAATACGAGGGTGAATTGACATCAAGAGATGCGCGAGATTGCCCCTCTGGGAAGGAGCCTGCGTTTGGCACAGGTTTGTCGTCCTTCGAATATATGGAAAGATCTTCGCCATTCCACTGATCGCCCCAGTAGTGATTGTTCTGTCAAAGATTAGCAATGATATAGGCTTTGCGATTATTTGACACGTACATTGACAGTGTAGCACCACAAGGCAAATCCGTTAGCGTGGCTTTGTTCCAGTGCGAAGTGGTTGGCATCCAGAGCTGCGATTTGACTGCTATAGTTTCCTGTCTTATATGCAAACTTGTCGTCCATATCGTAGGGAATGCCGATTTCTGAGAATAAACAAGGATGAATGCCCATCTTATCTGTTCCCTCTTCTCTTATGGCGGTTAGCTGATTTGCAAAGCAGTTTCGGATTGCATTCTCTCCAATCTTTATTGCGAATGCCGGAGTGAGATATTTCCCTCGTAGTACTCCGAATACATCAACATTCCAAACACGATTCCTGGTAGATGTTAGCAGGGGCGCATTGAAGATTGTATGTAGGACCATACCATTTCTTGGTCAGTAGCGTGATGCCATCATAGAAATGAGGACAGAATACTATGTTGGCATCATCATCCTCAGTACCTTTGATCGCTGGCGGTATTTCGAGGACTGGAGCTTGTAGGAACATCAAGGAATCCGGGAATATTGCCTTGACCATCTTGCTGTACCGCCGCCAATGGTCCAGGAACCAATGATCGTTGAAATACTCATAGTCAATCGTAGCCCCATTTCGAGGGTCTTTCGCGAAATAATCCTTCTTCAGAAGGGTGTTGGTGGCCGGGTCCCAGATGCCATGCTGCGCCCATAAGCACTCGCCCAACCGCCACCCGGGATCGCGCTTCCATCCGTATTTCGTATCGTCGTAACTTGACGAAAGCCACGCGGACTTCCCTTCTGGGTCGACTAATTGACTGCCGGACTTGTAGGGCCCCAAGCCACCGAAGTCCCAGGTGTCTATCTCGCAAGCATTGCCCGATCCGGTAAGTATGGCTTGCCACGCAGTGGGCGAGGTTCCCTTTTGCAACTTCTGTTCACTTGGAATAACAGAGATATCCTGGTGGCCGATAACGCCGCGATTCGGCTCGTTCATGCTCTCGAAGCCAACGATTGGGTCGTGCCAAAGATCGCCGGCCTCTTTGATGCGCTTCGCAAGGTGCTCTACCGCGCCGATGAAGTGATCCTGGAGGTAATCCTGAATGTTTTTGCCGTCTATGATAGCCTTGGGGGCAAATTGCTTCCCAGCGAAGAACAATGTGAAGGTGACCTGGCAGACCAGCCTCGTATAGTTCGTTGCCCATATCATCTTGGGGTAGTTTTCAGGTTCGGGGTATACATTTTGAACGAGGGCAGCTTCCGTGACGTCGAAGAAGGTCGGATCCAGCCCGCAGGCATAGAGAGTCCACATGGGTGCGCCTGAGCCTCCTGAGAATCTCGACCACTGAGGGCTGAGTTAGCAGACGCATGAAGGTGATTCGGTCCAACGTACAACATCCTGATGAGGATCCATAAAAATATAGAAGCCATAGTCTTTAGCTTTGCGCAGAATAGTGATTGTATGCTGTATCCACTCTTCGTCGTACCGTCCTGGCCCTGCGTGTTCTATTGCCTCCCATGTAAAGACATATCTTATAGTGTTGTAGCCCCAGCTACGTAATCGTGCGAAGTGTGTAGCAGCGTCTTCGGCAGAGAATGGTCTGTTAACAAAAGAGACGTTGTCTCCGTCGAAGAAGTTGTCGGCAACGTGCGAAGGTTGGTCGGGCGTGGCGGGGAACTTTGCGTCGGTAGCGCAGTTGATGCCATGAAGCGTGACCTCGCGGTTGTCGTTGTCTCGGAACGTGCGCCCGTCGATGCGCAGACGGAGGGGGGACATGATCTCGTAGGTTTATTGCTCTGCTCTAGGTATAGAATGGACGACAGTACGAGGAAGAGCAGAGCAAGGCAAGTAACAGCGAAAGAGTAGGGAAGCGGACTGCGCTATATGCAAGCCATCACAAGGCGGTCGAATGCTTGGGACCTGACACTGACGACGCGGGCGGCGTGGTTCTGCCGCAATGACAGGGTTGCAGGGGTGGCACTGACGCCACTTGCAGGCCAATACGAGCCGCGGGCCAGGCGCGACCGGGGCGTTCAAAGAGGACAACTTTCAACAAACGACCGCATCGTTTACACGTCGCTCCTTTGCGATCGATATAAAGCTGCCACTCACGTCTTCCTTGCCCCAGGACGGTTTTACCCTTCGAGCCCCTCGCAACCCAACCCAACCGTCGTCACTCATTCACATAAACCGCCGAGTCCACCAAGGACAGGCGAGACACAACCATGATTTTACGGCTATCCACACTCGCCCTCGGCCTGGTCGCGACTGCTCCTCTTTCGCATGCGCTCTCCGCCTCTGACATTCCGGCGGATACGCCTGTATCCCAATTGATCAAAGATGCCGGTGTAAAATTAGCCAGCGGAAATGCGCAAGAAGCCCTCACCTACTTCGACATGGCCATCCAGCGCGACCCCAAAAACTATCTCACATTTTTTCGACGCGGCGCGGCATATCTCTCACTTGGAAAGACCGCTCAAGCGCAGAACGACTTCGACAAAGTTCTCGAACTAAAGCCTGGATTCGAAGGCGCATTGGTGCAGCGGGCGAAGATAAGGGCGCGCAAGGCTGATTGGGCTGCGGCGCGTAAGGATTATGAAGCTGCAGGGAAAACAGAGGCGATTGCGGAGCTGGAAGAGGCCCAGGGCGCCGCTATACTAGCACAAGAGGCAGCTGAGAAGGGCGATTGGGAGACGTGCGTCAGCCAGTCGGGTACAGCAATCTTGGTCGCCGGCGCTGCATACGACATCCGAAAAACGAGGGCGCATTGTCGTTTCGAGAAGGGGGAAGTGGTCGAGGGCATCAGTGACTTGCAGCATCTTCTTCAAATCAACACTGGCGACATAGAACCGCATCTCCAAAGCTCTGCCATGGCATTCTACTCGCTTGGTGAGACAGAGAAGGGCCTTAAGCACATTGCGCAATGTCTGCAATCCGATCCGGATTCGAAAGCGTGCATGAAGCTGAGGAGAAGGGAGAAGAATCTTGATAAAGAGTTGAAGAAGGTTCGGTCAGCATTCCAGAAGCAACAATGGGCTACAGGAGTGAAATATCTTGTTGACCGCGGCGAAGACAATCCCGGACTTCTGAAGGAAGTCAAGGAAGACTTTGAAGGCTATGTCAAGGATGGCTATATCTTCAAGAACTCTCCTCAGGGTCTCTACAACGAACTTGTTGAGATGACGTGTGAGGCATACACGGAGGTAAGAGTTACCAACGCTTGGCTCAAGCAACGGAACCTAATGATTTGTGATAGATGAACAACTTCAAAAAAGGCGCACAATATTGCGAGGAGGCACTTAAGCTAAACCCCAACTCTCTCCATGGTCTCCTCCATCGAGCCCAAAAACAAATCGATGCCGATGACTTCGAAGAGGCTATCCGCACCCTCGAAACCGCAAAGGAAAATCACCAAGCCCAAAAAATCCAAGACCTCCTCCGCAAGGCACACACCCTCCTCAAGCGCTCCAAGCAAAAGGACTACTACAAGGTCCTTGGCGTCCCCCGCGACGCTGACGAGCGGGATATCAAAAAGGCCTACCGGAAGCTTTCTAAAGTGAACCACCCTGACAAGGCGTCAGCGCAGGGGATCACGCCTGAGGAGGCGCAGAAGAAGATGGCTGCTATTAACGAGGCATATGAGGTTCTTTCTGATCCGGAGCTCAAGCAGCGTTTCGACAATGGTGATGATCCAAACAATCCGGAGCAGCAGCAGGGTGGACACCCCTTCCACGGCTCACCGTTCGGCGGCGGTCAGCAATTCTTTTTCCAGCAAGGCGGTGGGTTCCCTGGTGGCGGCGGCGGGTTCAAGTTCCAGGGCGGTCCGTTCGGCTTTTGAGAGCGTGTATGCTTCATGTCATGATATGTTTCGGAGTTTGCTCATGTCCGAGCACGTGTGGGATGGCATTTCTAGGCGTTTCTTTCTTTTCCAGACTTTTGAGTACCCCGGGCTTCGGCTATATTACACTGTAGGTAGGGCGAAGTTAGTGACACAATTATATCACATCAACCATGTAGCAAGCTTTTTGCAACATACGCTATACGATATACCTTAATGGAGAGAAATGAGTGGTCCAGATAGAAAAATGGTTTGGTGTGATTTTGCTTGCGTGCATGTATTCAGCCGCGGCTGGGGCGTTCTACGATGGCGCTTCCCCCGCGCCCACAGGCTGTGGGTCACAATTGCACTCCGGTGGGTCTTCCGCCTCAGCGCCAAGCGCAGCTGTAGACACTGCCTCCTGACGTCGCTCAATGCACATGTGTCTACGGGGGTTGTATCCACAGCGGAGTTTGTCCGCCGTGGCACCAAGACGCTACTTGTGCAGTATGGCGGAGAAGGTGAGACGGATGAATGTGGGCGGAGTTAAAAATGAAACGTCAGCCTCGAAGTATGCACTGGGTAGGGGTGTACATCATCTGCCATTCACATGGTTGTGCAGTTTCGAATCTTGTGGAAGAGGCTGCTGTTGAGTACGTTGCTTCCCAAAAAGTATATACCTGAATGGAAAGCATTCTTAGTGTGCTGCGATTGTGTCTATATGAGAGAAGGTATGCAATAAGGGGCCTGTTTGATGATAGCTTTGCTAAAAGCTTAGTAGATGGGGAAGCGCTTCCAAGTAATAAGAATCTTACAATTTGTACGTAGGAAGACATGTCCCGATAGGTGATGCCATAAGCCCCATAATAAGCCTTCAGAAAGATGTACCCTCTGGGACTAGAGCAAATGTGAGCGTGTCGAGGTCGAAGTTAACGTTACTACATAACCAATGAAGTGCCCTCTACAATCTGGACTGCTGTTATGTGACATTTCTCATCAAGGCACGCTGGTTCTGTCGACAAGCGTCCTAGCCACTAGTTGCTACGTCCACGTAGACTTCCTAGCTGTCTGGTAAACCGCAGTGTCTGGGCTCGGAAGTAGTCCGAGCATTCCGTGGTGGATGTTGACAGCGGCGCAAAGGAGTATCCTACTGACGTCGCATCTATGCCATGAGCCCAGGGCGAAGGCGGTACCAAGACGCTACCTTTATGGAGAGTCAGAGTTACACAGACCTTACCTAGTCCACTTGTCCGCCATTCTGATTGTGGAACCCGTACCAAGGCGCTACTCCTGGACGGAGTCAGAGGTCACAGCGATACATCTGCCTCAAGTGGGTATTCGGGCCGTTGGTCTGACAGAGGACTGCAGCCCAAGCCTTTATTTTCCGACAACCAGGGTCCGAAGATATAGTTCTATCAGAGGTGTTTGTGCTTCCATAAGGGGATTCGTGACGTGCCTTCCGTCCGCATGAGGAGGCCGGGTCTCGGCGCAACTTGCTAACAAGGGATCTGCAAGATTGTGATGGAAGAGCGGATGTTCAGATTGCCGAAGATGGGCACATGGGAGATGGGATGGGTGCGGGCTGTGCATCTGCAAAGTTCGCAGTGTTAAACGGATGTATAGGGGAAGTCGGGCTCCGGTCGGTGCTATCAACATTGTTGTCCACGACTCCACGGTGATTACTGAGCTTCTCCAGACATCGGCTGCATTCATCCTACAAGCGGCCTGGGGAAGACTCGATGGCAGTGTTCGTGGGGTAAGTCATGCCTAATCCATCGGCCATCGTTTCGAGGTCAACGATGGCGACGGAATATGAGGCTCGATCGATCGTCCCCCTGGCGCAGATCGCACCTAGGCGCCTTGGCAAGCCTCAACACCAAAGACCTCACCGGCGATCGTCCTTCACCAAGCCTGCAACGCGTGCCCCTCCACGGCCGCGCATTCCCCCGGAAGACTCCAATCCTCCTTATCGGTCCGCGTCATTGTCATACACACCAAGAGCCCTGCGGGAAGATCCGAATTGCTGCGCACCTCTGTGTTACCGCTCAAGCATGGGAAACCTGCAATGAGACTGCATCTACGC
The DNA here is from genome assembly GCA_025388405.1 of Paraconiothyrium brasiliense. Classification (NCBI taxonomy): domain Eukaryota; kingdom Fungi; phylum Ascomycota; class Dothideomycetes; order Pleosporales; family Didymosphaeriaceae; genus Paraconiothyrium; species Paraconiothyrium brasiliense. Next base: position 1,132,222 of record JANBXC010000008.1, read on the forward strand.
TGCCAGGCGCCATGGCGATGATGTTATCTGGCGCGTTGCTTCGCTGCCTTGACACAGCCTCACCCGCTGATGCAGCGGCTCCACTGCGAAGATAGGGAAGTCTTAGCCCAAGAGGTGGGCGCTGCTTGGCACAATCTGCTTGTATCCCACGCCCAGACTGCGTGTTCTGTTTCGTTCGACGGGAGGCCCAAACAAACAAGAGCAGATGGCGGAACGATGGCGTTGTATGACAGTGACTTGGGCTCGAGAAACGTGCCGCCGTGGCGACAGGCGTTTGGCGGAGCCCACCCTTATGCCCAGGGCCGACTTCTCTGGCACTCTTTTGCGAATCACAGTCCCATGACAACCGAAGGTCGCGATTGCCAAGTCAGCCTGTATCGTTTCAACCTCAGCCTCCGTGGATGATCTTCGCGCTCTAACCTTTTTCCAAACCTTGAGGTTCCGCCCGTGTTGGGTGCATGAACACAATGCCGATATGTGTAATTCTCGATGCCTGGGAACTTTGCCATCTATTCAATTGGGTCCTGTCTCTCTCTTTCATCTGTTCCCGCGGGTATGTGGTAGGCGTTTGATGTGACCATGGCTCTCAACGGTTGTACGGGCCGCAGTTGGCGCATTCCGGCCTTGCCCTGAACAGGTGTCACAGGCCCCGCCAGCGCCCGCCAAGAGCCTATGCGTGTGCGTCCCGCTCCGCCACCCTCCCTGGGCGCTACGCCTCCAGATTTGTCAGTGTCGATATCTTTCTTCGCCGAATATGACTCTGAGCATTGCTCCTTCCACAAGTCGGTCACAGACACGGATTTCGAGGGCCATCTGCTCTCGAATCGGATCGTCTTGCTTCTGATGCTGACAACGCCCTACCGTGGTTGTTCATGTGGATATCAGTGACTAGCGCTGCATGCAAACTCAGTGAGCAAGATAAGACACTTTGCTTCTCCGGCAAACGAAAACACACGGCAGCACTGCCTCAGTGTGCAGTACCCTAATGGGCATTATATGATGCCAAGCAGGCACATCAGTGGGCCGGCAGCCCAATTCACCAGCGCTTCCGCTTCGGGCGATTACAGCATGCCGCCTACCCATGGAGACCAACATCTTGGCACACCCTAACGGTTGCCCGAACGCATCGAAAAGACCCCTGAGACTGGCGAAGTCTAGAGTTCTGCGTCAGCTGTGGAGCTTGCAGCTCTTGGCCCCTTCTTGGAAGCCTTTCCTTGCGTTGCTTGTGCTGCCGACCTATCTAATACACTATTCACACTGGGCGTGGGTGCAAATGATGCCAGCCACGCTCATGATGTTTCACAGGGGCGACTATACGCGTGCTTGTGTGGGGCCCGCACCGGACAGCCATCGATCCACAGCTTCCCGGCTCAGTCCTATCGTGGGGAAGATCGACTGGAGTATTTAGACTTCGAGAGGGCCCTACACCCCCCGCGAGCACACTTCGTCATTCTCACGCGCCTGTTGTGTGCGTACTTGTACAAGTTATTCATCCTCCACACACTGATTGGTGTACTTCTTCTCCGAGACATTCACAACACCGTCCGAATCTCGCGTGCATAATACGTTTGTGGTGTGCTACCGCTATTATACCGAATCGACACGACTGGACCTTTAGCGTGTTGAGCGCCCTGCTCCTATAGGTGTCTACTGCCAGTCGTCACCCCCCGTTTGCGTTTGATGCTCAGCGCGGAAAGCGTCACCAGATACAGCCATGGCACACCAAGCAGGAGATGAAGAGAGTCAAAAAGACAGACCCTCAACGCTGCCTTTGTCGACTTCCCCCTCACAGGAGACCGCGTCAGTCGAAAACGTCTCCGTGACATCTTCGATGGAGGATGCTTTCGAACCAAAGTGGCCTCGCTCGTGGCGGGCCTATGCTTGCTGGCTCGGTTGCTTCTTTCTTATGTTCAACTCATGGGGCTTGGTCAACGCCTACGGCACTTTCTCCTCCTACTATGTCGGCAATTCATTACGAGACGTGGATCAACTCGAGCTAAATCTGATCGGCTCCACTCAGTCGTTTCTCGTTCTCCTCTTCTCAGCGCCGGTGGGTAAACTCCTGGATGCCGGCCACTTCCGCTATGTCGTGGCCACGGGCACGTTCCTCGTGCCTTTTGGGCTGGTAATGCTATCGGTGGCCCATCCCACAGGAGACGCTCCGGCCAGCTTCGGCTCAATATGGGCCACTCAAGGTCTGGTAGTTGGCTTGGGCATGGCTTGCTTCTTTGTATCCAGCTCTCAAAGTACGTACAAACGCCATTCACATGCGCCGTTCATCACTGATATTACCAGTCGCCGCTACCTGGTTTCGAAGAAGCAAGTCTCTTGCGGTAGGCGTAGTCGCCTGCGGTGCCAGTATAGCCGGCGTGGTTTACCCTGCGATGATCAGATTCCTCATCGAAAAGCTTGGTTACAACAATGCTGTGCGATGTGTTGCCGGTCTTGCTGCTTTCACCTGCGTCTATGCGGCCATATTTGCGACTCCCAATCCTGCCCACCTGCATCCCAAATCCCAAAGCTACCGCAAACTCAGCACTTGGATTGACAAGGAGGCTTTACACAATAAGGCTTTTTGTTGGTTCACTGCCGCTGTAGCTTTCCTATTTCTCGGTTTCTACCCGGTTTTCTTCAATCTTGAAGAGGTACGTACGGTCTCCATTATTACGGTGTGAACAAGGCTAACTACGAACAGTGGGCTGCAGTGTCCGGCCTAGGGACCCGTGGCGGTCGTCACACACCCCTCCAACCATCAACTCCAACCACCGCGCCCATGCAAACTTACTTCATGCTTATGATCATGAATGGTGCTTCCACCGTCGGTCGTCTTGCTTTCGCCTTCTTCGGCGACTATACCGGCGCCCTCAACATGCACATTGCCACCCAGATCATATCCTCGCTTCTCATATACCTCCTTTGGACGCTAGCAGGCTCCACGGCCGCCGCGATAGCGTTCTGCGTCTTCTTCGGCATGTTCTCTGGCTCTGTCATCGGACTTCCGCCTGCCTCCATGGCCAACATTCTCAACTGCACATACACCGATCCTTCGACTGCGCACTTCGCGCACTCCAAGCTGGGTCAGTGGACTGGCATGATGTACAGTGTAGCCGCCATTCCGGCGCTCATCGGCCCGCTCATTGCAGGTCACTTGATCACTGCGTATTCGACTTACATCACAGTCCAGCTGTGGTCTGCTATCAGCCTCACTCTCTCAGCGCTGTGCATGATCGTTACGAGATGGCACTTGCCTACTGTGGAGGGCACACATATCAGCACGCATCTGTATCGGTTCTTTGGCAAGCATAACAAAGCAGATGAGGCGGAGAAGAGGAGACCTAGCCGTGCGACGGTGGATTCCACAAGGCCTCTCTCGCGATCGACCACCCGGGTGAACAGTAAAGCTCCATCGCGCCAGATGTCTCAGGAGAAGATACAGAGTCTGCCTGAAGCGGCAGTTTTGCCTCCCCCGAGGCACGTTTGAACAAACAGGTGGACTTTCTTTTCAGCCCTAACTTGTTCCTGAATGGGTTCGGGGAGACGTGATGATCGCCCAAATAGGCAGGCACACTGCCTCATAACGAGACAAAGTTTGAAGGCTTCCATAGATACCCGGGCGCATTGCCTTCCATACATGCATGTTTTCTCGGTCACAGGACGGGTTCGCTCACGAACAAAGATGGAGGCGTTCAGGTTCTGTCACGATTTTCTTTCTGGGGTTGATAGATTGATAGACGCATAGCGCTTCTCGTATGCAGAATTGAGCGTCCATCTACGGAAATTTGTTGTCATACTTTGAATTGACATCGCCTCGTACTTCCCTACACTCGCTGCACCGTGAAATCACATTAGCAGCGGTATTGACCGTGGAGAGAAGCATAGAGAGGAGTTGAAGCCGGGTAATACCACCGCACATATAGCATGTCGTCGAAAGAAAACCTGCTCGCCGAGATCTCGGTACTTTGGATCGTGCAGGGTTGCGAAAACGCTCCGGAAAGTGTATCCTAGCACGAGGCTCAAATGTAATATATGGTGCGGCTCGAGAAAATCTGCCGGGTCACGAAGGACCCGCAACCAAGACGCTGGGCGAGAAGTGTATAGTGGTCTGATAATACCGCAGTGGGGGGCTGACCGCATACATTACGTGCCTGTCTGATCTTGCAGAAAACATACCACCTTCCAGCTCTGGTAAAGAGCGCCGCACTCTCTGGTAAAGTGGTCTGACAATACCGACAAGTCCAGACACGCGTCGTTTGACCTGGTGCTCGGCGCCACGCCATGTGCCCGCTCTTAGCATCAATTACACACGTCAATAGTTCCACGTTCTGCGGGTAAATCAGAGAAACACCGTGGTGACGATCGGTGGGCGTCTGCGTATCGAGGAAATGTATGCGTATGCACTCAGCCTCGGCCGAGCCAAGGAGTGCCCAGAGCTGCTGATACCGGTGAATTCTGAATGCACAGCTGTCACAATATAGAGTTTACAGAGCAATTTATCAGGTCGAATGCCAGCGTTATGTGCATGATGGACAGACACGCTGTAGCGGAATTAGTGTTTGGTCGTCTGGTAATAACGCAGGAGTACAACCTCGTGTTGCACGTACAAGCTCACGATACTTTTATGTGAGAAGCACGACGGATTGAGTAGGTTGTGGATCCAGCTTATGAGGTGCATGATAATATGTATATGAGGTTATTGAACATTTAGATGATTAGGTACATGCGAAACGGTTCTAGCCTCTCAGCGCTATCAAGGCATGCTTTCTTGGGTTGGTTTGAAAGGAATGGACGCGACGATTGAAGACGCGTGAGTTGCCGGAGGAAAGAGTAACACAAGGTTGCCCTTTGTGAATGAGTACCAGAGGCGATCTCGCACCGAACCAAATTCATAATGTGAGCATTGAGGAGGAGAGATCATGAGATGAATAACTAGGTTGCTGGCATGGAAGCGGACGGTTGTGTTTCCTGATGACGGCACATATTGTGATGCTGAGCATGTCCATTGCGGCCGTAAACTGAAGGTGCGGGGAAGTAGCGCGCTAGGACAAAGTCAAGTCCGACGCGCACGAAGAAAATACCGCCTTGTACTCTGCGAAATCCGGGGCGTACCGCAATGCCAGCATGGTATGTGATCCGCGCTACTCGTACCCCGGAGTATTTTCCTTGGCGACCTGGGTGCGTGTTGATGTGAATGCAGGACGAGGGTAACAATTACCACCCCATAGCATGCGAAGCCTGCCGAACCAAGAAGTCTAAGGTGCGAAACCACAGCCGTACGCATTGCCATCAACTGACATCCATCTTGACAGTGTGACCGTGATCTGCATGTTCTGCACAATGTCCTGAGTAGATCTTATCTGACGCAAAACAGGCCGATCTGCTCACAGTGTGCTTCATCTGGTGCAACATGTCGATATCCCCCAACAAACAAAAGGTTCGTATAGTATGTTTGCCTTTTATTGAAGCTGTCTGACCACCAGATAAGAGGCATCCCGTCGGGCTATATCGCGTTAATCGAACAGCGCCTTCTAGAATCCGAGACCGTTATCTTTGAACTTCTGTCCGCTTTGTACAATTGCAATGCTTCAATTGAGCAGCATAGGTTGTCATTTAATGAATACCGTTGTTTTTCGGAATGGTCGAAGGCACAGTCAAAATCCAAGAAGGTGGAAGAATGGGCGAACTTCCCATTAGCTACGGACGATCAGCGAAGGAACTGGTGGCTCAAAAGGCAGGAAGTAATTGGTAGAGCTGGTTTAAGTGACTCCGCGCAGGGTAATAGCCCGGACACGTTGGGTATCTTGCCAGATGCATCGCCGTTGTCCCCTACTTTCGACGAGATACCATCGGGCATCAGTACCAGTCCATTCATGCTATCAAACCAGGCAGCAACGGGAACAGAACCTGGCATACAACATACATGGAACCCAGGCCCAACCAGGCAAATTAATTACGATGCTGAACATCTATTTCCGGGTTCCAGGTCACCCGTCCCGTTGATAATGGATGAGGAATCACAGCGTTCTGCAATAGCTGGTTCACTTAGTCATACCTCGCCAGAGGCACGATCTTCGACGTCGGACCGATGGCGGAAGTACTTCTAGATATGAGAATCGATCGGAGAACATATTCGTGTTTCTTCTACATCTTCATGTTTACGCGATGTCTGTGATGCTTGCAAAGTAACGCTAACTCCATTAGGGAGCACTAGAAAGCCCTCCGTGGAGGCTCGCGCGTTCGTGCCCTCCCGCGCCTCTCTTTACATCCTCTCCCTCGTCAGGTTCCATCTCACGTCATACTCTGTATCTGCATGTCAGAGTCAACAGCCAACAGCAAACGTCGTGCGCGGCATAGTGAGTCTGAACATGGCCCGGACGGAAACGCTGCCGAGGTTAGGAAGCGCCGTGCTTTCCTACAAACCATGGGCCAGCAACTCCGTGAGTTCGGCGCTCAAGGCACAAGTCCTCAAGACCATGCTAGGTTCGCCTTCGGAACAAGTCCTTCAGAACAGCCCACAACGCGCGCAGGCGCAACAACAACCGCACCTGTTCAGCGTACTGATACGCCTGAAGTCGATGCTGCTCCAGGCGAGGACGATCAGTTACCAGCAGGAGCTGCAAAAAGCGCAGCCAAATGGCTTTGGGATGCAAATGAGGTTTATCCCGTGGGGAGAACCCATCCGCAAATTACCTTTGAAGATCTTTTAGATTGGAGTCAGAGTTACTTTGACCATTGGCATCCTGCCTTTCCATTTGTACATGCGCCGTCCCTGTTAGACCACTTTCGTCAGACAGCAGCCCGGGCTCCAATGATATCTACACTTTCGCCTTCCGAGTCATTCCAGAATGTCATACTGCGATCAGTCATGTCTATATCTATCGCAGACCGACGGCAAATGAAACTACCTGCTAGGACACTACCAGCGACGCTTGTCTTCCATTCCTTCAACGACGCCATCAATAGCACTATGTTGGTTCTAACTGAAGAGAGCTCTATCTTGTCGCTGCAGGCCCTTGTTAGCGTCCAACTATTCCTGCTTACGATGCATAGGTACAATGCAGCGTCTCGCCTGGAAGGGCTAGCAGTACGTATAGCATTCCAACTAGATTTACACAGATGTCCAGTGCGTACTCAGCCTAAAGCGGACAAAGAGACTGAACTTTGCAAACGTCTGTTTTGGTCTATCTTCTGCATTGACCGATATATCTGCATTCGCTTAGGAAATCCACTGGCTATGCGTTCCGACGATGTCGATGTCTGTTATCCGCATATCGAGCGGCATGGCGATGCCAATAGCGAAGACGAGGATACAGGTATTTTCTGGCGAATCATGTGTATGATAATGAATGCTAACTCACAGTAGGTCGCGATGACAGGCTAAATCTGCTTGAGTTCCTCGCACAGCACGCCTCTATTAGGGGATCTATCATGGAGAATCGGAGCAGATCAACGATCAAGGCCGACCGCAATGATCAAGACCAAGCTATGCAGATCGAAGCTGAGCATGCAAAGTGGTGGAATGCAGTCGACGAGTATCTCTCCAATGACGAGCAAACACAGACCATCACCAAATTGCATCAAGTAACGCTCATAGTGCTTCGCTTTGAGTCTGTCCTAGCACTTCATCGATCTTTATTGGCAGCTTCCAAAAAGGATGCAGCATACAATGCAGCGCTACAGAGATGCATCACAGCCTCCCGATCGATCATAAACACCTTGCACAAGGCCCTGCAAGGCTTCGGGGCTTTTGATGGCTCGCCCGGTGTGAATGGATATGAAAGCACACCTCTCCTTTGGCCTTCTTTCACATGGGCCGTGTGGATGAGTACGTTCATAATCATATCCGCCGCAACGGAAGAACAAGTTCCTCGAGGTGTAGCATTGAGACTAGCCGAACGAAGTATTGCAGTGCTTCGACACCTTGCTTCGCGAGGGACGAGTTGGCCTGAAGCCTGCATCGTTGCCATCGAAAATCTTTCGGCACGCCTGAACGGCGTTTCCACGCGGAGCTCGAGTGTTGTACTTCGGAACTCGACGACGACAAGTTTTTCCAATCTGCGGGAAGATCCAAGCGTGAGAGGTCATGCCCACCATCAAACAATTAGCCAAGCTGCGACACAACATCGAGCCGCCGGGTCGCACATCCAGCCGTCCGCATCTGCGCCATTCCAGGGACCTAATACGTCGACGATGCAGTCTACCGATACTCTTCCCGTAGACAGAAACTTCGACAATTCTGCTCATGTTTTGGACTTTCAAGATCGCACAAGCTTTGTGAGTGCCCATTTGGGCGGTGCAGGCAATTTTCTAGGCTTGGCGCAGCAGTCGTCCGACCTTCCAAGGCCCGGCGATGACATTATGCAACTCTTCAGTGGCGAAGATTTGGCTTCATGGTCAGGGAGCAATCTCGGCTTTGGTACGTTTGGGTGACCTTGGAAGATTCAATTGTTACGTGATCGATATACAAAACTCATTACAGGAACCTCTTCAAACAAAGATGAACAAAGATGAACAACCAGAACTTCGGCGCAGTCTTTTAATTAGACTTGGGAACAACGGCCTTGCTCAAAGACGCAGACTCGATAGCGCTGTGGATCTCTTGCTCAGCACCATCCGGCAATGGCAACAATCCACTCCTCACTGTCGCATGATCCAAGACACCTCTTGCCACCAAAGCGTGTTTTAGCGCCACAGTGCCCTCCATGTGCGAGCCTCGGTGATAGACGCTCTTTGTGACCGGAAGCAGCCTGTCGTGGACTGCCCTAGCGCGCGGGTAGTCTCGTGCCTTTCCAGCCTCGATCATCTCCAGAAGCGGCTCAGGGGCAATATTTCCGTACCCGACTAACATACCATCAACATCAAATGCTGTGTGTAGAAGGTACTCATCGTGGCAGGTCAGGATTGTCAGATCAGGGTTCTTGGCCTTGATCACGGGAATCTCGGTGTCCCATCGTCGCATGTTGCGCACACCGTTCTTCATCGCGATGACGCCTGGCTGTGCGGCAATATCCAAAAGAGTCTGCAGCGAATATGTGGCTTTGGTGTTGTCCGGGTATTGGAACAGAATGAGCGGTAGCCCCGACTTCTCATACACGGTCTTGTACCTGTCCTGCGGCGCGCCGGGCTGGTATCCAAAGCGAAGCCATCCATGGCTCGGGTACAAAAGGCCTGCCTGAGCTCCAGCAGCCTTTGCACGTTGAGCCTCAAGAGCAGCAACCTCAGTGCCTTCGGTGGTGATACCGGCAATGATAGGGATCTTGTTGTCGACGGATTTGACGAACGCCTTAATTACATCGACTTGCTCTTCTTGGGTAAGGAACGTGCCTTCGCCAGCGTGCCCGAGGACTACCAATCCCTTGACGCCTGGGATACTGCCAAGCCATGAGCCCAGGCGTTGAATCGCGGCATAGTCGATGGAACCGTCTCGATTGAAAGGTGTGACGGGAGCTGGGACAAGGCCTGCGAGGTCGATATAGGGTGTTTTCTGAACTTCAGGTACTGAACCCATGGTGAAGGAGATGTTTGTTTGAGCTTTAGACGAAAAATATGTGTCTGTCAGAGGAAGTGAAGATGTTGAAGCTGATACTGATCGAAATACAAGATATGCTACCAATTATATGTTTCTTGGATTCTCTTCTATGAGGAACTGAGTACTAGAGGCATAGTAACCCCACACGCTAGGCTCCGCTTCCACGTCGGCCGAATGCGTACGTCTGAGGGGATAGTACTCGCGGACAAAGTCAAGTCCGATCCAGACGCGAACCGAGCCTCCATCCCGTAGCACCGATGGCTCCTACTATTGGTCGGACAAAGCTTCCTCCTTAGGATAATAACACCTCCAGCGCCACGTTCACCGCACTCAGGTTTGTCCACCCTAGCGTCGAAGGAAACTCGCGCACTCGTCCGGCTCGTCCCAGATCCCAAGCTTCTGGATACTAATCCACCCGATATATCGAGTCATTCCTGGACTTCTTACCAATTGAAACGATTCAGTCATGGATCATCTCACCTGTTCTACTCCGCACCAAACCGGCCGCACTTTTCGTGGCTTGATGCTCTAAAATCTGGAGAAAGTCCGGGGTACCCTCAGGCCATAGGTTTCTGCGAAACACTCATCCATTTCAATATATAGTGCCTACCTTGCACTGCGCACTGTTTCTATCATCTTCAGTCGCGTCTCATTGCTCGCCTCAGATACATCATGGCTGTGACCGCGCTTCCATCTGACCTCGAGAAAAACTCATCTGTGCAAATGGATGATGTCGCTGCCTCCGAGAAAGACATGAAGACCTCTGCGCCAATCGCCGCCGGCGACTACAGTGGGGCGGTAGCGAAAAGTGATCCTGAAGAGATTGCTTTGGTCCGCAAGTTAGATTATCGAATCATGCCCGCTCTGTTCTGTTTGTATTTTCTGTAAGTATAGACCGCCCCTGCTTATGTCTATTGTTGTGTTCAGGGGTTGGAACTATTGCTGACACCACCCAGTAACAAATTGGATCAGAACGCAATCGCAAATGCAAGGCTCAATGGACTGGAAAAAGATTTAGGCTTGGAGAAAACACAGTACAATACTTGCATGTAAGCGATGGAAACCACTGATAGCTGTAGTACTACTGCTCACGTGTCATCCCACCAGATCCATCCTCTACGTGGGATATTTGTTCGCTCAAATCCCGTCAAACATGTTGATGTCGTCAAAGAAAGTTCGCCCCTCACTATACATGGCCATTTGCGCAATTGTTTGGGGCTGTGTCGCATCTCTGACAGCACTCGTGAAGAATTACGTAGGGCTAGTTCTCGTTCGGTTCTTCCTAGGATTTGTGGAAGCGCCCTTCTACCCAGGGGCATTGTACATCTTGTCGCTGTTCTATACTCGCAAAGAGATCGCTACGCGTGTGTCGATTCTCTACGCTGGGAACATCTTCGCGGTGTCTTTCGCTGGGCTCATTGCTGCCGCTGTCTTTTCCACATTGGACAACAAGCATGGGATGCATGGATGGCAATGGTATGGGAGAACTTGATGAAGGGATCAAGATCAACTCACTGACTCTGCTTCTAGGCTCTTTATCATTGAAGGCGTTCTCACTATAAGCGTAGCAATCATCTGCATCTTTCTCCTCCCAGACGAGCCCCTCACCACGCGTTGGCTATCACCTGCTGAACGCCAGCTCGCACATGCCCGCATGCAGAGGGATACAGTGTGCTTGGAACCAAGTAAGGGAGCGCTCGCGGGCTTCATACAAGCGATTCGAGATCCGAGACTCTATCTGTTTGTTTTCATGCAGAACATGCACTTGAGTGCGACATCATTCAATCAGGTAGACTATGCCTGAATGTCTTCAGATTTCAGCGCTAACGCCTTTTGCAGTTCTTTCCCACAGTCGTATCGTCGCTTGGATTCAGCACCACAATAACGCTCGTGCTCACCGCTCCTCCTTCTCTAGTTGCAGGTGTTGTAGGCATCGCAATCGGCATCTCATCAGGCAAATTCAACGACCGCACCTGGCACATCTCAGCGATGATGGGGCTTGCGACGGTGGGCTTCGTCATCAGTGCAGTGACGCTCAACGTAGCCGCACGTTACGTCTCGTGCTTCCTCTTCGCCTCTGGTTCGTTGAGCCCTCCATTTTCATGACTCCACTCTAACATCTCCCCAGGCGTGTACTCCGTGAACTCTGTGATCTTGGGCTGGGTGTCCGGCACCCTTGGTCAGACGCCCGAGAAAAAGGCCGTGTCGCTCTCAGTGGTCAATATGGTTTCTATGGCTAGTTTCATCTACACGCCATACTTGTACCCAAAGAGTGATGGGCCTAAGTATGTGATCGCGATGAGCAGCAATGCTTCTTTCGCCTTCGCTACTGTGGCTGCGGCTTGGGGGATGCGGGTGTGGTTGGAAGTGCAAAACAGAAGGCTGAAGCGGGATGGCGGAAGTGTGTTCTATGCTTACTGAATTCGTGTCGTGTTGTGTACTAGTCACGTGCACATTCAATCGCAGTCCTAGCAAGATCAACCACATCCAAAATCTCTAACCCGTGCTTTTGATTTTGAGAGTGGGAGGAGATCATTAACTGTAATTTTCTTACACAGGCTGAAAATCGCACGTCGCTTGAAGAGTTTGTAAATTGATATACTTGGTCGCTGACGTCAGCTTAGCAATAGGATGAATTGCCCCACCTATCGGGCACACTACGGTTTCCTCATTGGTGTAACTGAACGTTATCATCAAGCACCCGCCGCCTTCCACATGCACTTTTAGATGGACAAGACTTCCTTTTACTTCCAACGGGAAACTCCTACAGGTTCTACATTACATATCTCATTTCAGCAGCGCTGATCTTGCGTTCCATCCGATCGCAAGCATGGCACGAACTAACGACACGCCCAATATACCAATCGTGAACTTTAGCGCCTTTGTAAATGGTGTTAAGGAAGAGCAAGAGCGTGTCGCACGTCAAATCGACGACGCTTTCCGGGAGGTGGGGTTTGTGTACCTCAAACATCACGGAATTCCCAAGGAGAAAGTAGAGGAATGCTTCTCGTGGTCAAAGAAGTTCTTCGCACTGCCAATGGAAACGAAAATGCTAGCACCACATCCACCGTCCGGTGCTCATCACCGCGGCTATTCGGCACCGGGTTTAGAGAAAGTCACGCAGCACCAGTACGAGAAAGACGAAATCGCAAGGTCGAGAGAGGTCCCTGACTACAAAGAGTCCTACGAATCTGGCAATGTCAATGACGAGGCGCAGCCCAACATTTGGCTCCCCGAAGACAAACTTCCTGGCTTCAGGACATTCATGGAGTCTTACTTTGAGGACTGCGCTACCCTGATACACAGGATCCTCGATGCACTTAGCATAGCGCTCTCGGTCCCGCCTCCAGGCCTCTCACCTACGCACTCTAGATCGCTTTTCCAGCTGCGTCTGCTGCACTACCCATCTATTGATGCAGAACAGCTAAAGAACGAAAAGCGTAGTCGAATTAATGCACATTCAGATTTTGGCACAATGACCCTTCTATTCCAGGATGACGTTGGAGGCCTCGAAGTCGAAGACCCAGAACACCCGGGAAACTTCAGTCACGCCGGCCCGATCGAGGATGCTGTACTGGTTAACATAGGAGACCTGATGATGCGCTGGTCGAACGATAGGTGGCGCTCAACGGTTCATCGCGTTGGACTCCCGCCCCCCAAGACAGTGACTATTCCGGGCCCTGGCGTGAATACCGAAGGACACCGAAATGGCGAGAAGGTAGTGCCTTTGGAAGATGAAAACGGAGCAGTCGTCCCGGATAGGTACAGTATTCCGTTCTTTGCGACAGCGGATATGGATACCGTGATTGAAGCCTTGCCGGGTACCTGGGGAAAGGACAAACCGAAGAAGTATGAGCCTGTCACGGCGTGGGGATACGTGCAAATGAGAATGGCCATGACGTATGAAGAGTAGGTGCCACAAATCAGCAATTACCTATGATATGGTAAAGCCGAAACCAATAAATTGATGACATGGCCTCGTACACAAGATCAGAAGCGCTATTGTGTTCTGTGTTACATAGCCCATTAGCTACTCTCGAAAAGTGACTACCTTTACTCCTGGGATAGGTTGCACAACTACAACGAATGTCGAACTCATGCCATATGAATGAGTAAGTTGTCCAGAATAGCAACGCATTCAATTTTCAATTATGCAACTACGCCTGCAATATACCATCGAGTCCAGCACACCAGCACAGATCACCAAGTGCAACCACGCACAGCGCTTCCTCGTGAGCACGACCTAGTACAACCCTATAGTGATATCACCACGGACTCTAGCAGTCAGATGCACCTCTGCCTCGAGGTCGAGCTTGATTCCGACCATCAAGCTTGCGTCTTTCAAGTTGCCGTTGGCGTCGGTCGCGCCCTTGAGCAAGCTTCCAGGAGCTTGGTGGAGAGCGGAGTGAGGGGGAGGCTTGATGGTCGCGAGGCCGCGACGGCCGCCAGCAGCTTGACCGTCATCGTTGGCATTGAGGTTGGCACTGTTCCGTCAGCGAAAGCTTGATGCAATGAACAAGTGAAGGTCCTACGTGGTCACGGAGCTGCAACGTGTCAGTATGTGAATTTTCATACAAGTGCATGGTATACTTACTCGCGAGAAGCAGACATCTTGAACGAAGGTATTGATTGATCGAGAGAAGAACCCGTACTCGTGAATTCTGCTCAATGGGAGGAGTCGTTGAACGAAGTGTTGAATGAAGTGAGTGGATGGTCCAACAAGTCTTCTTGCAGCTGCCCTTATATACTTGACTTAGCACATATACATTGCTTACCTGCAACTCTTAGCGGAGCCTTCGGGTACTCGTAGCCGCCCGACAGCCTCATGGTAGCGAATGTTGAGCTCAGACAAGGATGGTGTCGTAGGAGGTCGCCGGCGGGCATCAATTGCTGCATACCGAAGATACTGCCGACATCTAGAGCCGGGAAGAAGGATCGCACACGGAAGTTCGTGCAAGGCCCACAGTGTTCTCTTGATCAGACCTCCAGTATTGCCGTGGTCGGACGGTGTTCCTGTTCTGCGATCGAATAAGCAACCTAGGCGCTGCACCTGCGGACCGAGCCGGGGGATCGTAGCAACACCCTTGTCAGGGATCGTATACAACACATTAGCCCCATTTTAATCAGCTCATTCTGTGGCACAGTCGTCGTCTCGGGCGTCTGGAGTTGTGGACCCCGCATCATATGTTACACTTGACCAACAGCAACATCAATTGGCGAAAACGAAAAGACCCGCTGTATGGCAGGAGATTCGACAGCTGTCTGCGGGCGTAGCCGCTCCCGCAATCGCCCCTGCATGCTTCCGGCTGACCGCTCTACTAAGTCGTGAATAGTAAAAGATGGGGACCAAAGTTTTGTTGGGAGATGTCTGGAAATCTGGCAGAGGAGCATCTTCTCTGATTGACAAAACGTGTGTTCCATATTGAAAACACCATGGATGTTATTCAACTGCAACTGGGCCCCTCCTCTAATCAAAATGTCCACTCATGACTATATCATGAGTGGAGTGCATTCGAGGAGCTTACGAAGCCGTCGCTATCAAAGCTCATGCTCGCGCCTACAATAAGGCGCCCAAATGTGGGCTGATACTGACACCATATTTTTCCAGTATGCACGCGAGCCACTCCCGCGTCTGTCACACATGGGTTCTGTACAACTATCGAATCTTGACATGGCGTATTTCTGTAACGTACCGTTCCGACTTACAGTAATCCCGATTTTGCTGGTAGACCCGGCTCAAAGGACTCAGCAATTCTCATAGATTCTCAGCGACGAATACATAGACATACATATCATCATCACAACTCGTGCTGCCACACTATCGCGCCAGCACTCCGGTCAGCCCGACGGGAGCCTTTGCAACCGTAGTAGGGCCTGTTGATTCTGGGATCAGCCTCCCATGGGCATGCCCAGACGCAAACACTCATCTATTGCGCCACATTCTCAACAGTGTGAGTTGGCGATCACCTCATTCCTACACCAAGTCTAACATCGTATGGCAGTACGCGTGCTGCCAACTCAAAAACTGGTAACGATTGCAATCGGACAAGTGCGGTGAGCTTGGAAACCTCCACTTCTCCACGGACCGTTTTCGTGTTGCCGTTACGTTCCAAGATTGACAACACTTAGCGTGTCTAGGTATTCCATCTGGAAAGGCGCACAAGTATAGGGCGCATGGTCAAAACAACAGCGCTGACCCGATTGCAGCCGGATTCTTTCTCCGAGACTAGTCGTTGGCCAACCACCATCTTCTTGATACCATGCAGGTGGTGCTGGTTTAACACTCCCCATTGTTGCGAGCCTCCGCCTCATGTCCCTTCTGTTTGCCATGATGACCGTACCAGGCCTTCTAGGAACCCAAGAAGCAATCCGACAAGCACAGTCCAAAGACAAGAGAGAAGAGCACCGAGCTCGAAGATGCAATTTCATTGCACATTGCATCAAGCCGTCACTACGGGCACGGGAAATCAACGATAGACCCCTTGTTCTGCGAGATGGGAGGGTAAGTCAAGTAGAGTTTCCCTTGAGCAATGGATTACTGACTACTATTTTAGATATACATCCACTCCGGTGCCCGAGACGACGATGAGGTTGTATTGGCTTGTGGCTACTACCTCCCTTACCCCGACAGCGAACATGAAGGTCTCGTTGTGAAGACCTCTATGTACCTACCAGTCATGAACTGGGTGTACGTGGACGCAACAACATATCAGCTACGTTATGGCATACGCAAGGATGCTGACGGAAATATCACTGGGCCATTTGACTGCACAAGCCATGCTCGCAGGATAACCCTATTCAAATGGGAAGGATGGTGCGCCGTAGAAGAACAGCCTAATGAGTGGGCCGTTTACTTCGACGTCAATGATGATGGACTGGCGGGTAAAGTCCAAGAGGGAACACGGGTGCTAGAGATCGAGCTGGAGAGGAGAGAGGAGCGCTACAAGAAGGACGAACACGAAAGTGCCGCTACAAAGAGGACTGAAACTGAAACATCACTACACAAACCAGAGGTCACCACGACCAAAATTACCGAGAAGCCGGCGCGGACGCAGACTGGCGTTCCTGAAGCAGCAGCGGCAGGACGAGGAAAACAAATTTCTCCGTTGGAAAAGACATCAAATCCACAAGCGGGCTCTCTTGCATCCGTAAAACCCTCCTTCTCGCCTACCAAGTTTCCACTCCGACAAAAGACGAATCTACTACCTGAAGCACCGGAGCGCAACCCAAGCAACAACTCCAAGAGCAAGCGCTCCCATGACCCTCCTCCTTCTTCGCACACAGGTCGGCCACCCTTCCGACCACTTGGACCCCTTCCATTTGAGGCCAAGCCCTATCAACATCCACGCCCACGAACTCCCAACATGGAAGGGCGAGAAAGCCCACGTCCACGTGCACCGCCCTCTGCCTCACGACGTTTCCAGTCCCTCGACCTCTCTCATGATGATGCTTCACGCCCGAGGAGATTATCGACGGACTCGTCTGCGAGAAGAGCATTCCAGAGGTTTAGAAACACCAGTTCAGGTTCGATTGAGTCGTCAGAATCAATTCCACAAGTTCCGAAGAAGAAGTTATCCATTAGAGAGCGAGCATCGAAAGCATTAAAGAAGAAAAGAGAGTCGGCGTAAGTAGTCAACAGTTAATAGTAAAAGTCTGCCATCCAGTATACTTGCTACGTGAATTAACAAGCCCGCTCCTCGTATGGTTTAAGTGTTTCAAAATTCCCAAGTATTGCAACATTCGCAACCACCGTACCCCACGTGCAGCTCTTCCTTTGTGTTGCCCCAATCCACATCGTCGAAAGGTGGATCTGCCACACGACCACAAGATTGCAAGGTGTTGCACCAAATGCGATACGAATTTTCGCCATATAGTCTTGCTACCTCACTAGGTATTAAGCGTCGGTCCTTTAGGGATGGCGGTACTGCGCAACTCATGG
Organism: Paraconiothyrium brasiliense; assembly: GCA_025388405.1. Classification (NCBI taxonomy): domain Eukaryota; kingdom Fungi; phylum Ascomycota; class Dothideomycetes; order Pleosporales; family Didymosphaeriaceae; genus Paraconiothyrium; species Paraconiothyrium brasiliense. The sequence goes on from JANBXC010000008.1 coordinate 1,149,687, forward strand.
CATTGCTCGAAGCGTCCAGGTCCACCCCGTGCTGGATGAGAAAAGCAACCGCCTCGAAATTACCTGCTCCTGCAGCAACATGAAGTAAGTTCCATTTACGCAAGTCTACCAGCTGATGAGGATTGTCATAGACATTCCAGAGCTCTTCCATCGTCTCAAAGTTGTTGTGACATACGGCACAAAACAAAGCATTCCAAGCTAGTGTGTGTGTTTCGACAGAGGTTGCTACTTTCGCTGCGAGGAGTGCTTTGACATCTTCGCGTGTGCCAAATGCGGCTGCTCGGTGCAAGACCGTCCATCCACGCGGATCTTGACGGTTCATCTCTGTGAAAGAATTGCAGGTGATGATGTCGAGGAATTCGGTTTGGACATCCGGTCTGCGGCCAGGAGAATACAGAAACATTGGGGCAGTCATGCCGTCGCGTCCAATGAAATCTGCATCAACACCATTACTGAAACAGAGCCTGGCAAGATCTGGCCGTTGCCAGTGAGCTGCAAAGAGGAGTAGATTCCTACATTTCCTTTCAACTGAAGCCGACCTAGTGCATTGTCGAAAACTTACGGTAGTACGGCCGCGCCATTTTCTATCAAGTACTTGACCAATTCAATCGAACCACTTTTGGCCGCGTACTAAAAGGTTAGCAAGTGAACCATGAGTGGGCCGTTCCATTGACATACCCACAATAGGGAGTTTCCTTCACGTGATACATCAGTCGGCGCCGCGTTACCGACTAAGATCATAGCTCGGACAGTCATCAGATCGCCATTTAGACAAGCAGAGACCACTTGGTCATTGGCATAGCTAACGAACCGAAGACGACCGCCAAGAATGTCGAACTCTTGCCATTTCAAGCGCGATTAGCGCAAGGATACCATGACGAATAAGGCCATGTGACCAGAAAAGGTCGGTAAACTGATCTTTGCCTGACATTAGTAGGTTTTTTGAGAGCGCTCGGTGTAGTGGGTCACGACAAAGTCGCAGTTCAGGAGTGACGCCCAAAAGGCGTTTAGCTCGAATGCACCAAAGATAGCTTTGCGAGTCTTCATGTCTCCGTGCTTCAAGGAGAGGGATCTCTGCTGTGATTTTGGACGGCTAGTATGGTCGGGTTGACTGCGTGTATACATAGTGTTCGAAGCTGTTGGCTTCAGACTGTCCCGCAAGGAGATAGATGTTCTCAAATTTATCTTTCTGATCCAGGTCAGCGACGATTGGTCGGCTTCAGAGAGGGCACTTACAAATTGGTCGACTGCAAGATTATCGCGAGACTGTTCTCGACACGCTGAAGCTGCTGAAGGCACTCTTCAGCCTTGCCCTTTTGCATCAAGCTCCATCTAAGTCTGCGCCTACTTGCGGAACCATCGACGCAGATCTTGTTGTAATATCTGTTAACAGTCATGATCTCATGCTTTGCAATTGTCAATGCTTGATTGAAGGTCCATATCTCTTCTTCAGAGAGGAGATCATGGAGGCCAGCGTTGACGCAGATAACATCCAAAGACTGCAAGGCCAGAAAAACAAGGCAAGTGTGGTTCTGCAGTTGAGCAAGCTGTCTTGGTGCATCACACAAACTGTTAGTGAGCTTGATCGTAAGCTCCGACACCTCTTTCGCAACTGCAACGAGTGTTGCTACGGACGCAACCACGCCCACGACTTCCATTACACTCGGATATAGCGCGAAACCGGGAGAAGTCAACCTGTTATGGAGCTCGAGAATGACTGTGAAGGCGGATTTTATTGTTGCAAATGCGCCTGGTCAGGCTGGCGATATGTGCAGACGAGGCACACTTGTGTCAATTGTTCGACTTGATTGCATGGCGAGGAAGGCTGAGGCTGCGCGGGGCTCTCTGGGCTTGGTATGACAACCCTCAGGGTTCTTGAAGGGCGCAGACACATACACTCCAGTCGATACAAACTGACCAGCAGTATCCCTTCGCCAGTGCTCATCATGTTTGGTTTATCGACATCGCTACTGTAGGACAAATAATGATACAAAGAAGATGAGAATGGACTAACGAGGCGCAAGCAACTCGAAACCAGTAACGGTGAAACCTAACGGCGGCTGCCAGATCTCAGGGCCGAGCGACAGCGCTACGACACCCGGCAATTATAGTGGCTATCATCAATAAGATCTCGGTCCTTCCGTTGCGAATGCGTGCAGGTAAATCAAGTAAGTTGCAGCATACCCAAACATGACATGCATCGTGCTTGACAGATGCCGCAGATGTCAAGCTGGAAAAAGGAAATGGTTCATTGTGCGAGCCGCGTTCTCATTGGTGCTCTTCTTAGATGAGGGCATGCAGTCAGGGCCAATGTTAACGGCAATTTATGTTCATTAGATATCGTATGATCTCATGTTAGCTTGTGGCCGATACCCAGCACCTAGAGAGCACATTTGATCGTGCTAAGCATGCTTGAAACCGAGCTTCTCTTGAATTTACAATCGCGTGGCCGAAGAACCACAGGAGCGGATGCAGTACGTGGCATGTTGAATACGAGGCATACCTGCGCCAGAAGGTGGGTTTGATTGGGCAACGAGAAAGGCTGAGGCTGAGCGGGGCTCTCTTGATGTTGAGACCATCTATATGATAAAAGACGCCTCCCCACGTCTTGAAATAAGCCACACAAACCTTCCTTCACTAACAAGTTCAAAATGCATAGCTTTTCTGAACCTCAACCGCACTACAATACCTTGTGGGAATCTGTTACCTTACAGAGAAGAAGCTCTGGCTAACTGTTTATAAGAAGCGAAAAGCTGATGGTGGCACAATACAGACTCCGAGGAGGGGACGGCGGAGACTGTGGACCAGGCTGTAGCGGAGGAGGTCCCAGGGATGGCGCGTGATAATACACACTTTGCTGAGCACCATTATCAACTGCGATGCCTGAGACCGGTGTCGACTACAAGGAAGCTTTTGTTGAAGACTAATTATCATTCCCGATACGTTAGGCTCAATGCTGGAGCAGGAGTGTATAGCTTGGAAATACTTTGTCAATTGTAATGATTTAGCTGAGTGTTGTAATCGGAGCAAAGATACCATCTTCGTGGTGCGTAAGAAGACTTTTTATATTCATTTTCGACGGAATCCACACCATAGGCAGGCAGTACATTCCTGCGTCCGAAGGTGCAGATGTCAGGCAACAAAGGAGGTTCATATCAAGCGGGGTTGTTTGCCGAGGCCTGACCGCCCGGATATGTAGGTATACAAGGGCGCTTGTGCCTAAGCCAACGACACGTCTTCTATTTGCATTAAGTCTACTAGAACTTCACGTATTTTCTGTCTACGTCTTCCCACTCTAGGGAGAGGGAAACCAACTCGCATATAAGCGATAGACCCTATCGAAGAGAAGTCCTCTTCCACGACCAGACCTACATGCAAAATGCAAAGCTTCGATGCCAGTTTAGCTGTGGCAGCAATTTCATATCGTGGCACAAGCTTTGCAGTTCTAGATAAATGCTTTCGGACGAGAACACGTCAGCGGGCCGATAACAATGTCAGGCTTTGGATGCCTGGAGAAGAAGATGGGTTTGTTTCCACGGTCCTCGCAAAAAAGTCATGTGGTGTGACCATCGAATAGGTACATAGGTCAGGCTTGGCATCGTCGTCTAAAACAGAGGTACTTGAATCATCCAGTTGTGCGCGAGAGTATTGTAGCAGCCCATGTAGTCTGATTGGCAGAGAAGCGTTGGTGAATGCTGAAATGTCTGATGATTCGTGTCATCTATTCATAAAGTTTTGGCACGCCAAACATGCCTCCTATGCAGGTAGATTCCTGTTCCTCTCAAACGCCTTGATTCCCGCCCTATTCCGGTCGTGCCGCTCTCGTATCTCGTTCATATGGTATCACTTAAGCTGGTTGCTCGAATGCCCTCCTGACAACTCTTGAGAACTCTGCACATCACGTTAGCGCGGTATGTCCTCATACGTGCTATCGAAACTTACGATCGAACTTGACATTCTCCCGAACAACGGTGCCCTTGGCCTCATTGTCCTTGTTGATCGGCACCTTTATCTTATCGCCGTCGACGTTCCATCCGCACACGGTTCCGACGAAGTGCTCGAACTCCTTGCCATTGAGATCCAGCCAGCTCTCCAAGATGCTACGCTCGACTTCCCGTATTGACTGGCTCACTGTCGCAGCAATGCGCACGCGCATCAACTCCTCGAAACCAGAGACATCAGCTACGAGATCGGCATACAGGTCGTCAGAGTCTAGAGTTGACCAGAATGCAGCGTAGTCGGCCCCTTCGAGCAGGTTCTTAAGGATGTTTAGCTTTTGCACAGCCTCAGACAAGGGTGCATCGCCAGCTGCCGGTGTGTGTGATGATGTTGAAAGAGGTGCGAGGGTGTGGCTGGGGAGGAGGGCGAGGCCGAGCGAGAAATCGGGGGAGGGAAAGACGGTAAGAGCTTTGACAAGAATGTTGGTGATAGTCTCGTCACGGGCGAGGTGCGGGTTGAACTGGTAACTATATATTGCTGTCAGCAAGAAGCCGCAACTGGTATGCTGGACACTCGGATTGCGGGGTTGTTGCTTTCAGATAGAGCTAATAAAGGAACTTCAGCGGGCGGAGGGATTCAGTCTCCGGTCCCTCGGGTAATAGGAAACGTTGTGGTTGTTTATTCATCCTGCAAGCATATGTAGATGAGGAAAAATGACGTACAGCTTCAACAGCGCGAGGTTGGCGTAGCAGTCGTATGTCTGGTTTTCGCACTGCTGCATGACATAGTCCTGGAAAACGGCCGTAGTCTCCGGGTTGTATCGGTCAAGCCCGTTGAGGATTTGGTCGATGTGCTCCGGCCTTTCCGGCGCAAAGTCGAATGGGGCGCCCATGGTGAAGTTGCCTGGCTTGGATGTGCGACGCTCGTTGGTGAAGAAGCACTCGCAAAGTTTGAGTGCGCAAAGCTCAAATTATGTAAGCGACGCGTAAGCCACAATCCTCCGGGGCAAGCCACATATCACGTGCCATCAGCAACTCCACGGGTCGGGTACCTTCCAAGATTCGACCGAGCCACCTATACGTACACTCCCCTTTTAATATCAACATTTGGGTTGGTTCAGATCGCTGCAAAGTCTATGTAATACTAATCCAATATACCATCGTGACCATTGGTGCCACTATAGCCTACGATATAGCCTAGACTCAACTTCTCGACTGCATTCATTGCTCTTGTTCACCAGCTTCATCATGGGGTAGCAGCGTTAACGCGTCTTTACCTTCTCTCGAGTCTATCTCAATTCAGCCTAGCGCTTCAGTCTCTGGCCTAGTAATGTGGATGAATCACAGGCAACTCCTACCTCCCTTCCCAGTCTTGTCTCAGTACTAGCCCTCCCCGCTTGTTGCAACCCTCTCGCATACCAAGTTATCCTAGTCCAATACACTGTGGTGATCGGACTCGACCTTGACTCGGCCGCACACTTGTATCTTTCCCAACGCTCGAGGATCTGGTTCGTCTTTTTAGTTGCAAAAGACGCAGTATTCCCTTTTAACAGGAAGACCTGTAGCTCTAAGAACGACGCTTAATCCAAACTTTTCCTGATTGTCACTAACGCTTTAGTGCTGCCGCACCCACAATATGATATTACTTCTTAATATAACTTTCCAACTTTCGAGTCGCGCCCTTGCCCACTCTGAGCAACTGCATGTAAGCTACACATCTTGTAAAACACTATCTCATAGCATCCCAATATTAATCCACGCTTCTCCTCACGGACTGTGCATGTTGCCAGTGGAATGTTGAATTTCGTATTCATAGTGTGCGCCGCACTTATAAGCTCGATCTTCTCGGCTCGTTTCAGTGCATTTTGCTTAACGGCGCCTTGATGGCCAGTGTCTTGACTCTCGATTCAGTCCTTGTTCAAAAACAGGCCCCGCTCGAAAATCGTAATCTAGATACGCAAATTAAGTAGTATGATGCAACACCAAACGAGCAGGGCGTGCGTCCATGTATCTGACAGAGTAGTCGTGCCACAAAAGTATACGCTGCCTACCATAAGTACATTTTGAGGTCTATACATCTTTAGTGCACCCAAAAACGTGATCTCCGAACGAAACACGCTCCTTAAGCCACTTTCTCGCTCGCTAATCCAGGCCAAGGGGTCCGGTGAAGCGCAACAACCACTCAGAACGCGATCCTATCTCAGATCTCGGACGTCATCGGCACCACCATCAGCCAAATGAACTTGGCTACTAGAGCTTTATTCATCTCCCTTGGATGAGGCTGTGTTCTATCGCAACCAGAAGCCATGGTGTATGGCCGTAGCGGTTCACGCATCGACTTGTACTTTGTCTACATTGCGCCGATAGTGCGGATGCCCTATACTCGAAGTGCTGGAGAATAGCATCCCCAGAAATCGCCTCTTGAGAGTGTCGTGGTAACTGTGGTATCACGTCCAAAAGAATTATTGCGGACTATTCCTTCACCCAGGATCATCGCCATATACGCGTTCGAGCTGTTTGGGTCAAGTTCGGCTCCTCTCTCTGCTGGGTTCCTTAACGGCGACATCAGATGACCATCCCGTGATTTACTTTGGCTTTACTGTGCTTATAGCTTGCGTGGTTATATAACGGCTTCTTATGCAAGGGGCGTGTGGATTCTACACTAACCCGGAAGATGATGCGCAGCTTACGTCATCCTAAGGGTCGAATCTAACATACTTGCAGTACATTCCATCTCCCAAATCAGCCGCGGTACCTCCAGGGTCTATGACGCAGGAAGTGAGCGCGTAAAGTATGGCATCATATCGTAATGCCTTGGAACATGCCTTCAGTGTTCTCCAGTATGGTCCGAACGCGATATCGAGCTTGAAAAATCGGTGTGCAACTTCTTGATATTTTTTAAGTGATGGATCTGGTCACGATGAAGGAAGGTGTTGGGAGTCCGGATGCATGCCAGCCCACATACTCCTAACATTCAAGTAAATGATCCATGTTCTGCGTGTACAGAGTGTAGGTAGGTGTAAGTATGGTTCATAAAAATCAGGAAGCAATCTATCGACTTCTTATCAGAAGTACGTTGGTGACGTGACGGCGCTAATGCTAGACGGGAACGCTAAACCTCGCTCCACTGCCTTTTTTTTACCGCAACATATTCGACCTCGTTTGGGAAGTGGTTTGGATATCCAAGACATTGCTGTCTCAAACCTCGTCGCGATTGTCAACCGGGGGGCATTTAGCATGGATCTCAAAGGTAGACGTGATGTGCCTTTCAGGGTCCCTATCTCCGGCAAGGAGTTCGCCGATGTCAAAATCCACGTACCTGCTATCAGAGCACAAGGTCTCAACCTGTTACCATGGGCATCAACTTACGTACTCGCTGGCATATTACACAACCTCGGCATTGAACCACCGCGGACGGATGGGATTAACATTCCAATCCTGGAACTTGGAGCCGGCATAGGGCTCGTTGGCATGGTCGGCTCGATGATATGGCGTCAGCACGTCATTCTAACGGACCTCAAACAAATTGTCCCCGGACTGGCGATCAATATCGATCTGAACTCGAAACTCTTGCAGCACTACGAGGGATCGGCCAGTGCTGGATCGTTAGACTGGAATGATCCAGACACCCTTAAACTGCACGATAATACAACGATATCCGCAAATGTGACCAAAGCGAACATTATCATAGCCGCGGATACAATCTATGATGACGAGCATCCTGCGATGCTTGCTCGAACGATCTCGAGATGGCTCGCTCCTGGACGTGGATCAAGGGTTATTATAATATATCCCCTACGCGTTGCATACCTAGACCAGATTCGCGAGCTATGGGAGCGACTTGAAAGTATAGGATTGAAATCTATTCATGAAGGTAAGGAGGAGGCTGCTGAGATCGATGGCGCCACGTGGGACGACGAGCGACTTTGCGAATGGAGCGTTTGGGAGTGGAGGTCGAATTGAGTTAGCACTCTGCAATTGTGTTGAGGTACGCTTGATGTATTATTCGAGTTAAGAATATAGGGTAAAGGGGCGGGGGACACAATGTGCTAATAGACGGTTAAACTTTGCTAATTCGCCACGGCAACGTCGTTGCGCAGCTCTTGCCCGCAATGCATTTGTGAGCACCATAGAACGTAAATGTTATCATAAACAGCATTGGTCACCGCGAAAACCATCTCCCAGATCTCCATCCGCACCATGCAGCTCTCCAAACCGTTTGCGTCCCTCCCCAAGGTTACGTCCGCCTACGGATTTCCTCCCGCGCTCGTACCTCTTCCTCACAGAACCCTCCACCGTTTCACAAGGTTCACCGTTCTCATGCTCCTATATACCGACGGGGTCATCTTCAAGGGAACATGCTACATCGCTCTTGAGGGCATTTATACTTTCCTGCCCTACAGCCGCCCGCTTTGCCTCTGCCATTTATTTCAATCCCTGCATGGGCATCTCTGTCGCTCTATTTCCATCAATCTTCGCGCTGCTTATGTATTTGTAACCTTTTCCGCAGTCGGTTTCAGCGGCAAAATGTTGGAAAGAAGAGAGGAGGGAGATGCAGGCAAGGAAAGGTCCGCCGTCAAGGCTTTGTAAAAGAATTCGGCAAAACACTCATACAAATAGAAGGATAAGGATCACGCTGTGGCAGCGGCGCTGAGGGAGAAAGCGACCCGCTGGGTTGCCGGGGTCTCCTCCTTGGTCTCGGTCTCGGTCTCGCACGACTATCTCGATCTTTTCCGATACTTTTAATCTAGAGATTAAGCTAAGCGATAATCAGGTGTCTTTCTCTCGTGTCGCCCTCTCTGCAATATCTCGTACTAGTCCGTCTCCTTTGCCCTCGTCCTTCAAATGTTATCGATAATCGCACCAGCGACTTCCCTCCTCGCCAGGTAGCTGCCTCCTCATTATGATGATTCTATTTGCCCGCTTAATATCACTTCTATATTCAAGGACCTTCTCGCCTAGTCGTCTTTCCCCTTCCTCTTTATTTTCCTTATGGTCACCTGTCATATGTCGCCTAAGTTCTGTCCAAAGCGCTCGGTAGGAGCGCCGGAATTCCTTTCACCACCCTCATTATAGGAAAGTGGCTGATCAGATGATGCATGAAGAAAATCTGGCGTGGCAAGGGTGGAGAGTTCGCGTTCAACTGTTATTAGGAACAGGAGGCTTTGAACGGTATGAGGAACCCGCGGCGTCGGCACATGCATATTCAACAAAAGTGTTCACGGAAAGATATTCAGGTAGCACGGTTCGGCCGCGATGATGGCGAACGAATGACTGAGTTCCAGCGGGGGTCTTCCGAGGGTCTTCCGAGTCATTAAAATCTTCCGCTTTGCTGGCGTCCAGATGTGTGATATGGAAGCTGCATGGGCTTCGGAAGGCGTGAGAGGGAAATCGCCTAGGCGAAAGGCTAGAGGTACTAACTGGTCATACAGTGGGCAGCTCGCGAAGCCTTGATGGCGGCTGCGGATGACCAGGTCATGCGGAGAGCCAGTCAGCGAGAGTAAAGCCATCCCATTTCCTGCGCACACGCTGCCCTCGCCTTCTCAAGCTCGCATCTCATCTTGCGTCGCACTACCCTGATTCCTCAATGATTTCGGCATAGCTTGATAGAGTATCCAGATCCCAGCCTTGACTAAGATTTCACTCCGTGTTTTGAGTCTCTTCATACGACGATCCTGCCCAAACGCGAGCTCGGGATCGAGTTTGTCGAGCTCAAGCAGGACAAGTGGGTATGTCTGAGACTATCGGTGCAGTGACAAGGAGTGAGTATGTGGGGCGAAGTAGCTGTGCCAAGAGTTCCCAGTATGTACGGATAACTTGCATTGGGAATGAAGAAGGTACGAAGTAAGACTACGCGAAAAATTAGTGAGCATGGATGCCACGAGGTAAGCGAGACGGAGCATTGTCTCGGCTTACTATACGTGCTTCCTGAGTGGAGAAGGCCTGGATAATTGAGAAAAGTAAGGGCTGGCGAAGCCAGCGGAAGGGACGCTGAGTTCGTGTATAGAAAGTTAAAGAAAGGAAAGACTGGGAGGCGCGATGCATCAAGACAAAGAAATTGCGAGACAATGTTGGAAGACGACAAGACTAGGTTTCCAACTACGTGTGCTTACCTGCCGTGCTTCACGGCCGTCTATACTGAATTTCGATTCTGAAGCGTACAAAAAGACGCATTGGAGACAACACCTCGCCACACCTCGTATCGCCCTTCAAGTCACGATCCTTTTCAACGCCAACACGATGCTCCGCATATACCCTGATGCGTCTCCTTATGCCGAAGTCGCAGTGTTAGGGTTCACAGCTGAGGCCGGAGCCGCAGCGGGCTCCACACCCTCAGGACCAGCGCCCGTCAACGGTTGTTGACCAGCGCCCTCGGTGGGTGGCGTTGCCTTCGTATTATCAATAGCATCCTTGCTCTCCTCCTTCTTTGCCCACTTAGGCGGTTTCACCCACTGCGCATCTTGCCATGGGCCTGCATCGCTCAAAGCACAGCCTCCTGGGCAGTCACAGCTTCCTCCAAATTGCTTAGGCAGGTTCTCAGCGGGAACCTGAGCGACCAGTTCCTTCTGGTACCCACTGCCAAGGATGTGGATCTTGTTCACGGTGACGGGGTCGAGGAAGCGCTTGACAACGCCCCAGACGCCCGAAAAGCCCCACGGCGCGTTGATGACGTACATCTTGCCGAGACGCTCGGGGTAGTAATTCTGCGAGATGGCGGACACGGCTTGGAGATAGCCGTAGACAGAGGTTGCCTTTGCGATGCCGACGCCCTTGAGGTCCATGATGGAGCACGACGTCTCGAGGAGGTAGCCTGACTTGCGCGAGCAGGCGGGCAAACGCGGGTCGGCCATCTTTTCGTATTCGCAAACGAGATTCTGGATCATGCGTTCTTGCGAGGTGATCTTAGCCATGGCGGTGAGGTCGACGTTACCCAGCTGCTCGATGTAGACGGGGCGGCCATCCTGGGCGATGTGAGCGCTGATTCATACAATTCCCCTTCCTGCGAGGCATGTGTGAAGGTGTAAATGCTAATGTACCTTGTCTGTCTTGTGGTAGTACTGTGGGTAGTATTTGAAGATCTCGGGCCTCTCCTGGTAGTCAAAGGTGCGAACTAGCTCCTCGACGCCCACGCCCGCGTACGATGCCCGCCACTTCTCGCTATCAATGAACCTGCGCACGCGTCAGTCAGCTTGGGTAGCTCTCTCGGGGCACTCTACTCATACATCTGCTTGGAGAGCTCGACATTGAACTTCCGCGCACGCAAAAACCGCAGCTGTAAACAAATTAGCCATGGCCCCTCTGCCGTGGGTTTCTCCCACGCACCAGTGTCAAAGTGTCCAAGTTCTTGGTGTAGCCAGCCTGCTCCAGCATGGCCCTGAGCTGGTGGACCTGCGCATCCTGCTCTGGCGTGGTGTGGCCGGGGTGGCCGCTCTGGGGGGTGGGTGCAGTGGTGGGGTAGTCGTAGTCGTCGTACTTGGGGTCGAGCGGGAGCTCTTTTGCGGCTGGTGCAGCCATGACGGGCGTTCTATCGAGTGTTCGAGTCGTGGCAGTGAAGTACAAGGGACAAGGCAGGTTATCGGCGCCTCGAGGTTGAAGAGATGTTGAGAGAGAAATGACGACGAAGTTGGGCTAGGCGCACGTTGACCGCCGCTCAAGCGAGCACGAGGGGCCGGGGCCGCGCTACCAATGGACCCTGGTCGTGTCTTACCCCAGGATATGGCTTACGGACAAGCCATCGCACAGTGCATTGCCTACTGCATCCAATCAGGAGGACTTCGAGATTCACTATGTTGACCCTTGGGGTGCATGGCGTGTATTTAGACATGCCACTCTTTGCAGACGCCCTCTGCGAGCTCGGGGTGCACTGGTGCAGCCGCATCTCTCTAGCCGCACAAGCTTACGAGTCACTGACCGCAGTCCAATAAGACCAGATATGAACAGTGAAGCGCTAGTCAATCCAACCCAACAGGGAGGAGACACGGCCCGTTTTGTAGCTAACTAACTCATACATCCGCAGAAGTAAAGACAAACATAATCCAGACCATCCATCCATCTCCAGCCAGATACACTCCTGCTCCACACACACACCCTACTCTAGCATCACCAACTCCTCCACAACAGCTAAACGAGCGTTGTCTAGGCCCACTACCCAAGAGCCAGAAGCAACGCACAAAACACAACAGTCGCACTGTGAAATTGCTTGAACACTGACCCGTCAGACAGGAGTCCACCGTCACCGCACCGCCAAACACATTCCGGATTCCGTCATGTATACCATGAGAGACCAACTGACCAGATGAGAGTTGAAAAAGGACACAAACCGAACACCGCCTGATGACGCCCAAACATGACAGACGAGGAAAACCACGAGCGCGCCTATGGACAGTCCAAGCAAAGGCCGAGAAGAAGTCAACAAAAGTCGAGGCTGAGGCCTTCCCCTAGTGGTTAGGGATCATAGACAACAACCCCTTGAAAGGAGGTGGTCGTCCTACCGTTGCCGATCCCGGTCGCGATCGCGTCCTTGACCAAAGTCTGGCTCCACGATCGCCCGCTTCTCTTTCTTACCCTTCACCACGTATCGAGCGAAAAGGGCGACGTGATCCGACGGGAAGTGGTAGTTCGGGAACCCCGGCACGCGCTTGAGGTAATCAGAGTCAATATCTCCGAGCAATTCAACGACCTGCAAAGTGTTTGTCGAGTACCAAATGTAGTCTAGTACACCAGTGAAGTTCGGAGTGTAGTTGGTGAACTTCAATTCGCCAATTGGTGAGTAGCTAGATTTGAGACTGAAGGGATGCGATACGCCGTTCCTCGTCAAGTTACCGTAGTTGCGACTCCCCAGATCTTCGTGCTGGTTTGACATGCTACCCGATGTGATGAAATCGTAGATGCTCGACATAGGCGTTGAGTTGAAATCACCGCAAAGTAGGAGCGGGATTTGGGCAGCGTCCGAGTATTCCAGTGAAGGCCCTGGTGTCTGCGTGGCATCCGCTGTGGGGTTTCCTTCTTCGTCGTCGCCATTCGCAAAGCGATAAAGTACCTTGTCCGTGCAAGGAGGATGCTTCGCCCACTTGTTCGCAAACTTGGTGATTGACTCCAACAAGATCGCCACTTGCACTATCTTCACATCCGTGAAAGCGGGGTTCCAGAATACGTGTACGTTACCAACAATAAGCCTTGAGCCTGTTGCGCGGTTCTCGAGGAAGGCAATAACAGCAATATCGTCTCGGGGCATGACTCGGTTGAAAATGTCATGTTCCCCTTTCATGTCTGGACGATTGATGGCGATGTTGGTGAAGTCAATGAGTTGCTTGTCCAACAAAACGTACCTAATGCTGTCAGATTTATTCGCTATAACATCTCATGATTGAACTTACTTGCTGTTTTTGTAGAAAATAGCACACCCATCAACGAGTTTAGCGTCCTTCTCTGCCATCGTTCTCGCTCGAGTCTTGGTCCAAAACATGCCTTTATAGTCGTTGTGCGCCAGGGCTGGCCGGAAGAAGTCGTTGTAAGATTCCTGATCAATCTCTTGCAGGCACAGTATATCAGCATTCCTGTCCCGAAGTTCGGCAAGAATAGTCTCTCTCCGGTGCTCCCAATCCAAAGCTCCGCTTGCAGTGTACCCGTATTGAGACGGAGTACAGTACTTGTCGCAAAGGATGTTGTAGCTGAGCGCAGATACTGTTTCTTGCTCGGCAGCTACTTCGTCAAGCTGGATGATGTCTCGTTCCATAGGAGCTTCGGGGCCTATGAAGGTCAGTTTCGTATTGGCTAGTATTGCTGCTTTTCTTACCTGGTGCTGTTTCACGGAAGTGTTCTATGAGCTTGGAGGTTCCGTTCTCTTCCATGATAATCTCTTTGTGTTCACCAGGAATTGGGTTGCCATCTACACCGAGCACTTCAAGCTGGAACAAAGACCCAAGTTCGGGCGGCAAGTAGTTGATGTTGTTGTCAAAAAGAAGCAGTTGCTTCAGGTTGACAAGCATACCGATTTCGGGAGGTAGTGTCCGTAGCTCGTTCAACGACACATCTAAGTGAGTGAGGTTCCTAAGCCTTCCGACGCCCGCAGGGAGTATGGAAAGTTTGTTGGAGTTGAGGTACAGCTTCGTCAGGAACGTGTATTGGAACAGGGTCGGGGTCAAAGTTTTCAAGTTCTGGCCGCCAAAGTCGAGGATAGTCCAAACATGGTTTTCTTTGCCATCTTGAATCATCTGCCCCGCGGGCCTGTTACGCTCCTCCTTGTCAGACTCTTTTTGAGTGCCGCTATTGGTCCCAGCAATCACGTTCTTATTCACACTCGGGTGGTTCCTCGCATGGGAGTGGGACTGCGTCATCTCGCGAGCCATTTGCGCTAGCTTCAATTGTTCTGCCCAGTGTTCGCTGACGGGTTTATTGAGTCCACTATGCACACTTCCCGGCGTTCCATTTTGCAGATGGTTTTGACCAAAGTGAGGCTGTACGTTCGAGATGCCTCCGCTAGAAACGTTGTGCTGGTGGTTGAACTGATTTCCATGCGTGGCTGTTCCATGGTCCTGGTGTTGATGATGCGTTTGACCATGATGCTGATGGCTGGGATTATGTTGGAACGGTTTGCCTAGGTTCATCTGCATCGTGTATCGCTGATGGCTATTCCCTCCGTTCATCATCACGTTGTGGCCCTGGTTGCCATGACCATGGCCTTGGTTGAACATGCCGAACTGCTGCGGCGATTGTGCACCCGAGGAACGCGACGGGGAGGGGGTGTCTGGGTTGTTGAAGGGTATGCGGCCGCTAGTAGTCGGCGATCGCACTCGGCTCGGGAGGTTTCGTGATTGAAGATGGTTTTGTGCGTGCTGCGGGTAGAAAGCGTGGCCTGGTCCCCTTTGGTAGGCCGAGAAATCGGCCATCTACAGGTATCGAAAGGTCAAGCGTTGAGGAGCCCGGGGGCTTCAGCGGTGAGGGTGAGTTGGCGCCCGGGGGAGGTTCGTGGCGGGCGTGTGTCAAGTCGGTGGAGGGGTTCGGAGACGCGCTTTTCTTCGTTCTAACATGGGCGACTCTACAACACACCTTCATATGCTGCGCTGGAGACGCGGGCCGCTGTGGGGCATGTATTGAGGTGCCGTGTCGCCGAGCAAGCTGTGGTCGCGTATGTGCGGGGAGCGAGCGTGTGCGCGGAGCAGGAAGGGTGTTCGTGGGAGCAGGGATTAAGGACAGATTTGCTGTTTGGTGTGTGAATGTTTCGATGGTGTTGGCGCCTGTCTTCACCGTCGTTAGTCGCTGGGGTGGGGAAGAGGTTGGTTGACGCCGAAATAGACGACGACGGAACCGGGGAGAAGGACGGGCACACGCACCGGTCGGGGCAGCGAGAAGCAGTGCAGCTATTCAAGCAGTCTCAATTGCGCGGATTCGGCCGTGACGGGCGCCGGGTGCAGCGTAGGCAAAGAATAGAGAGTGTAGCAATGCTATCGCATGTCGCGAAGCTCTCGCTGGGTTCGCCTAGACCGGCGTTAATCCGCAGCGTCACGTGGCATGACCAAACCGTGGACCGTACCAACGCTGCGACCAAGCTGGTAGCCTCGCACCGGATCTCACGCCCATCTCACGAGGTCGCAGCAGGCCGATTGTTCTCGGTTGCGCGCGGCTGTCCACGCAATCGCACGACAGCCAGAGCGTGGAGAGCTTGCATCATCTTGCGTGCCTGTTCTTTGAGGCTTTCGCACCATCCATCCCACGCACCCATGGATGATCTCCAGGCCTCAAACGGGGTTCGCATGGCTCGCTCCCCCGCGTTTGCCCACGCCACAGTCGCCGTGTCTCGTGCTGGACATGCGGCTGGAGGCGGGAACACATGCCGTTCCTATGGCTGGAGGTCTGGGGAAGATGTGCAGAGTCCCTCTCTGATTGGAGACGGCCGCCTCTGGTCCTCGGTTGTTGCACGTCTGTCTGAAGCTGTCCGCCGCCCAGCTGAGGGGCACCGACGGCCCTTCATCCAGCGAGACTACCAGCTGTACATGTTGCCCGTGCAGATGCAATCTCTCGTCCTCCCGCTCCAAAGCCACACCCACCCTCGTCTCGTCTCGTCCCGCCTGCCGCCCCGTCTTCATATTGTCGCTCCCCCGATGTCCCGAGCTTACACGTGCTTATCGGACGGCTTAGGAAAGGTCCAATATCCCGAGCTTGCCCGCTAAAAACAGTGGGGCAAGGGTTTGAAAATGGCCGAATGGATGATGGTGTGCTCTCCTGCGGCATTCCGTCTCATGTCGATGCCTCTGACCTGACTGCTAGTATCGCTACACTGGCGGCAACGCCAACGGTACACCTGTCCGCCCAAAGACTGCAGAGGCGAAGCAATGGAATTTGACCTCTACTGACGCCCTCGGACGAACCATATCAGCGAGCGCAGCCCCTCTGGCGCCTGCGCCCGGAGCTCTGATGGATGCAGCGCGGGGCTCGGTTTCGAGCGCATCAACTACCCAGAGCGCCAAACCAGAAGACTCTGCAATCCTCGCCAACCCTTTCGCATTGCGCCATGGCCGCCGCTACCTTCGAGATCTGCCGTATCCCCTCCCCTGCGACCTGCCCGAGCTCCAGCGCCAGAACCTACATACCCTCCTTGCAACCTCCGTCTTCGGTCGCGCACTTGGCTCCACCCCAGACCCTGAACGCCCACCTCGAAAGGTCCTAGAGATCGCATGCGGTAGTGGCTACTGGTCGTCGCTATGCCACGATTACCTGGACGGCTTGGGCTACGAGGATGTTCAGTATACCGGGCTTGACATCGTGCCCATCGCGGCAGACTTGCGTAAGCAGCACATAGACTGGAAGTTTGTCCAACATGATCTACGTAAGGTGCCTCTACCTTTCGATGACGGCGAGTTTGATATTGTGGTCATGAAGGATATGAGTTTGGTGGTGCCCCTCGGTTCCGCATCGCAGAGGATTCTGGACGAAGCTATACGAATACTGAAGTCGGGAGGAACGCTGGAAATATGGGAAACCGACCACGTCATCCGATCTATTCTCCCGCATCCTCCGCCGCCACCGGGGAAAAATCCCCAAGAGTATGCTTGTGCGGTCGCGACTGGAACCTTTATGATTTCGCCCATCACACCCTTCACTGAAGTGCACAACAAGTTCCTTGCGTGTTCGAACAACTGGATAACGGAGGCCTTGGATAAGCGGAAACTCTCGCCTACGCCGTGCGCGCGTATCTCACAGATGTTGTTACAGGAGACTGAGACTCTCCAGGGTGTGGAAAATCGGCGAGTCGCCATTCCTCTGGGCGAACTGCGCTGGGAGCGAGAAGCTGCAGCAGAGAGACAGGCAGCGAATCGTCGCGGAAGCGAGGCTGCCCGGACCAAGAAGAGTGGCATCGACAGTCTAGCGCTTACGGAGGAACAAGCAGCTCTGAGACACACAGCGTTGCTAGTAGTCATCCAGATGATTGAAAGTCTTGAGCCACTCTTAAAAGAAGTCAGCGGCAAGTCCCAAGAAGAATGGCAGACCTGGTGGGGTTCGATGATGACGAACTTGTTGCAGGAGAAGGGTGGCTCGAGCGGAGAGTGCTTGGAGATTGGAGTCTGGTGGTGCCAGAAGGTCTGATCTAAGGGCGCGTGCGCATACTTTTTCGTTTGAGATATCCCATCTTTGGCCTTGTTTTTGGCACTGCATTTCGCTGGCGAAACCCCTTATACCTTATCATAGCGTTGACGTAAAGCGCGGTACCGTTTGAGGTAATACAATGCTTCTATCTCTGAATGACTCAGGTCGGTTCATACGATAAACGCGTGGAATAGGTCAACCTACCCTTCTTTACAAATTGGGCCCGTGCAATGCCTTCCTTGATCTTATTCTCGTCGGACAAGTGCTGTTGACTTGCGAAGGCTTTATGCAGCCGTGTCCTGTAGTACTCGTATCCCAAGGGATATTCACGACCAAGAAATAGTAGCTCTGCCGATGTCAGACATAGATGCATGTAAGAAGTCCTCCAGACTCGCCTTTGTAGATGTTTATCACCTGGTGACGGAGCGTTAAATTGGCAGATGCCATGACTGCCTAGGAATCGAAGTAAAAGGGACGTGATTGAGGTGCAAGCTAACTCAAAATGTGCGAAGGTCCAATACCAGGATGCCAGCGCTCGAAAGATATGCTGGATTTAGGTTCTCGCGGGGTGGGCCCAAGCTCCGGGTGACGAAATGTACATGGAAGCTACTCGTACACCTCGGCCCGTCGATGCAGCCGTGGGAACGCGCGATTGACGATTCAGAACCCGCGATGATACCATAGTCGAATTTATTCCCACTCCCCGGCCCTCGAGGACCCTGTAGTCGAATTACAGAAGATGCGTCCCCTCGCGCGCAAAGTGCTGTTCGCCCACCCGTCGTCACTCGTTCAGCGCGTCTCGCACGCAGCACGCTTTCAATCGTCGAGCTCGTCCAGCAAAGATGCGGCGACCACCACACTGAGTCCACGGTGGCTCTCCGATTTGAAGGCGCGCATAGGCAAATGCATCATGTTCGGTATAAACAAAGAGCAAGTAAGAGAAGCAGGCCACATCTTGCACGATGTCAATCACAACTGGAAAAACCTCGTCGCAGGCAGTGAAGGCTACCTGACCGGGAAGGGCCGATGGGGTCTCCATCGACACCAGGTCGCGTGGGGAGAAATGGTATGGAACTCTCCATTGGTTGCAACAATGTGGGATCGGTGGGCTAATGCGCTTCTGGGGGTACACAGGACAGCATGGTAAGACGAGCAGCGAATGCGTCTCTCTACCTGCAGACTACAAAGGGATACGTGCTAACGTTTGCAAGGGTACGACGTTCTAGGACTCCCGGTTGGAGGAGATGTTGACTGTGTGACAGGTCACGTCAATAACGTAACGTACAATCGATGGGCTGAAAGTGCTCGAGTCAATTGGGGCATGAACTTTGCCGCTATGGATGCCGAGCACAGAGATGAGTGGAAGGCTCTGGTGACACCGACGGGCATAGGCATGATTCTGCGCAGCATCCGTACCGATTACAAGTTTGTGAGTGCCCTGCCTCAATGGCCCCAGCCTACGACAAAGGCAGCTCTGCACACATAACAACAGGAGTGAAGCCAGGCTATCTTCCTGTTCCCAGAAGCCTGCAGCTACAAAGCTCATACAGAACCGTCGCTAACTGTAGGACCACTCTAAAGCCGATCAAGTATCCGGACCGTGTCACGGTCCTGCATAAGCTTCGTTCGAAGCCGAAGGCGGACACCGACCACTTCATCCTGGACGTGCTCATACTCTCCGAGCTGCATCGGAGGGTTGCAGCGCGCTGTGTTGAGGACATTGTCATCTACGACTACAGAGCGGCGAAGAAGTCGGCGATGAAGCCATTCATGGTCGAGAAGCTGCAGCAGACGTTCGAGCTCCAAGAGCGGGCCAAGAAGGCGTACGGGAATAAGGCATTAGAGCTCGTTCGACGGGTGCAGGCCCTTGAGAAGAGCTCCTGGGATAGACCAGATGCCAAGGAAGACTTGGGCAGCGCGAATCCATAAAGCTTTTCTCAACGTGCGTCTTGCATCGACTGCGGCGGCTATCCAGCCACAGCACACCATCTGATGATCTGCATGCCCGTTACGCGTGACTTTCCCGGATTTCCTAATTGGTACGTCACGATGCAGGGCATTGGCTGCTCGCATCAAGCTTTCGACGGCGCCACCACGCCAAATGATGGAGGGGCGGCACGAGTTTCCTGGCCAAACGACCGTGACGGCGAGAAAAGCTCCGACGACACAAACAGCCGGGCGATCGCCTGGTGAAAGCATCTGGCTGTGTTGCGGCGTGCACGCAGCTGTTGCTTACCCGAACCAGCTGGATAATGTCGACTAGGTCCCCGAAGTAGGCGGCGGGGCTGCAGCATGCTCGCTGCAGCAAATCAGATCGTGAACGGCGGTGTGCGGTGCTGCCCTCCCAGAGGTACTGTTTGCTTGCCGATCGTGCCCGCGCAGCCAGAACAAGGCAGCCCGCCAGGGGTTCCCGGCTCTCGCAAATGAATAAGATGGGCTGAGACGGTTACCCGCTGCACAGTCATTGGCGTCCGGTGTGCGTTTGCTGCGAAGAGAGGACGCCAGCACAAATCGTGAGTCCACGCCCAGGATGCGAGCGAGCATCAACGGCCACGAGCGAAGAGTGAATGCGCTCTACTGCTTCAGCGCAAGCGTTGCGAAGATGCGGCTAGGGCGGTGGGAGGACAGTCCCCATACGGGCGCGGGCACGCTGATCCCTGAGCCGGGCCCATTTCCGGCGCTGTGATCGACGGTACATGTGAGATGTACATGTAGGCGACAGGATGCTGAGAAGAGCGAGATGCAGCGGGCGAGTCGCGGTGCCTGGGCGGTTTGTCGTGTGCGCAGCGGTGCTCCGCTGCCATCCACATGAACGGGCCTCGGAGGCAGGCAGCACCAGCAATCGTACGACGGCGGCCCCGGGCGCATCTGCAGTCCCAAGCGGGCCCGCACGGCGCCAGAGCCGGAATTTTACAGTCTCTGCGCAGCGATTCCGTGGGTTCCTGGGTAGTCTAGTCGGCGCCTGACACTGGCTTTTGGGGCGATTTAGCATCTCTTGGCGCGTGCAAGCGTCTGGTGCAAGCGCAGTGTTGCTTGTCAATTTGCAGCCTGCCCTCCTCACAAGAACAACCTCGACTCCCACGACAACCCGTAACCCGCAGCTCGCGCCGCCGTCACCCAGTCTGGCTCGTCCTGTGTCCCAGCCGAGCCGACCTGCGGTGTCTGCGCTCTCCGCCCGCTGCCTGCCGCGTACATGGTAGCGAAGGGGAGACGGAGCCAGGCGACCACGCACGACAAGAGACATGAGAATGGCCTCGCAGCGCCCGGGAAGCGCATCGGCAAGCAGCGCAGCAACCCGCACCTCAACGGCAACGCCAATGGGAAGCCCAACCCGCCGACGCCGCCGCCCACGAGCACCGTAGACAACCCGATGACGCAGCCGGCCGCCGCCGCAGCATCTTCTGATGAAGCCGCTGCCTTCGCAAACACCACGGCCGTCCCGACTGCGTCCATCAGCACCGCCGGGGATCGCATGCGCGCGGGGTCTAACGTGTCGCTTGATGGCCTCGAGGCCTGCCGCCAGTACGACACAGACCCCTTCGATTCAGCCCCCAGCGCCCTCACGCGTGCTGCTGCCAATTCTGCCAATGGGACAAAGACCCCGCCCGTCTACACGCCCAATATGCTCACCGTTGCCACCACCATTCTCTCGTCCTGTCCTCTGCGGGACGTTCTCGCCATACTCATCATCCTCCTTCAGCTGCCTCCCACCGTCTTGACCGTGGTGCAGTTCCTCTTTGCGACCCTCACCTTCGTCCCTCCCCAAGCCGGAACCCCCCTCTCTGCCCTCTCCGCATTCCCCTCCTTCACCGATATCTTTCAGGGCTCCGGTGGGACACCTTCTCTTTTCACAATCGTCTTCGCTGATGCCCTCATACTGGTGCTCTGGCTGGTCCTGTGGGTCCCTGTACAGAATTTCTTCTTGGACCTGGCGCAGGCCGTCATTGCAATAGCACTTGGGGGTGCCGCAGCAGGAAAGAATGGTACGACGAACGGCATTTTCATCTGTTTCGTCATCATTCTGTCCAATCATCTCTTCAGATTCAGGCCTCTTCGGCAACACCTTCTCCACTTTGTCTATACGGGGCTCGCCCGGGGAGGCCTGGAATTCTTGTCGAGCCCTCCGAGTATGCCTTCCTTCCAGGAAAGCTTCTCAACCCCCCACGGATGGCCCCGCAGCCTCCTGGGAATTCATATTCTAGCCCAAGGTGTCGTTCGCATCATTCGGCGATCTCTATCTCGACGTGAAGCAGCACAATCACTGCCCACCGGCAAGAAGACTGACCCCGAAGCCGCCGTCCACCTCCAGCGCGCTTCTACCGCCACTATCGATTCCAACGCCGAAGTTCCCAATTCTTCGAGTACCGATGGTCGTCCGCCTGGGCCCTCGCCCGCAACCCATACACACAAGGACAAGGCGAGTAGTAGCCGGAGGAAGAGGAAGCAGGCTACACATGTTCGCAGTCAGCAGCCGTTTTGGGCTGCACTTGCTAGTACAAAAGTCACTGTTCTTAAAGAGATGGAAAGTAGCCGAGCGGCGAACGACGCCGGGGAGGCTAACGCAAAAGACGCTAATCACATTGGAAACGCTGTTTGGAGATCGGAAGACGACCGTGTTTGGATTTCAGAAGTCGGACATTCCGACATTTCTTTTCGTGTCAGTTTGAGTGGGAGTGGAGACTACGACGACGTGCAGGAGCAGGGTGAGAGCGGAGGATCGGGCATCGACAAATCGAAGCCGTTCTACATACGTGTCAACGGTGCCGACTGGAGTTCGACCCGGATCCGGGCGACCCTGCCGGAGGGGTATCCGGGCGAGGAGAGGAATGGCGTATGGGTGGGAGAAATTTTCGGTCTTACGGGCCTCTCAAACTATCATTGCGAGTTTGTGCGGACCAAGGACCACGAAGTCTTCCATTCCACTAGCCTTATCACTTCTCCAAGCCCGGTCACAGAACAAGGTGAGCCTTTCATGGTATCGTACGAAATTTCAAAGCTCACATCGAACAGCAATCGCCTCCGTTGCATCCCCGCCGCCTCATCAGACTTTGAGACCTTCATCGCCTACAACGACCTTGAAAAACTCAATCGCTGCTGCTGACCAACAGCTGCAGGAGCAACGCAATCGACTGAAGCGGAACAAGAAAGACCACAAAGCTGCACTCACTGCCACCAAGAAAGAGGTCGATACCCTGGGTACTCGACTGGCAAACGCAGGAGGTAGTGACGAGCGTCAGCGCCAGCGAGTCATGCAGTTTACACAGAATATCCGCCAAGCCGAAGATGCCGCTGCTGATATTGCTGTCAAGATCAGTTCCATGGGTGAGATTCCAGCTGAGGAAACGGATGAAGCTGCCGTGAAGAAGCGCGAGTGGAAGAAAGAGCGAGACCATAAAGAAGCTGTGTCGAACGAATTCGACAATACAAAGGCAGAAATTGAACGCCAGGTCCGGAGCATTGAGTCTGACATCAACTCGGCCATCCAAAAGAGAGAACGCCTTCAACAGCGTCAAGCGAAGCTCAACGATCAGCACGACCGGCTCATAACAGCCAATAAGGAGGGCTACACCGCCAAGCAACGAAAGGAGCAGGAACGCCTTGCACTTCATCAAGAGAGGCTGCAAGTCGAGGCCCAGTATCGGAGCAACATCAACAGCTTTGAGCGCCGTGCAAACGACTACTACATGGCTACTGCTCAGATCGAGCAGACAATTCAGCACTTCGAGACTATCCTTTCGCAGTGTCAGAACACGTCTGTTCCTGCTACGCCTGAAGGTCCTCTTCCAGGTACTAATAGCATGTCTCCTCACGCCTATCCTTTCCAAAGCTTCACGTTCCCTCTCTACAACGATGGTCGAGTCAACAGCACTCCGGGTTCTATTCGAGGCGGTCGCGGACGCTCTTCATCTATGCTCTCCAACATTTCCGGTTTCACCGACGGCTTCGACGATAATATGCATTCACCCTCTGGTAATGTTCTCGGTAATCCGTGGAATGCTCCTGGATTGCTCAACGGACGAAACGGAAGTCATGGCAGCGGTAGTCTTAGCTCAGGAACGTCTAGCCAAAGTTCCAGTCAGCGCGATCCGATGAGCCCCGTGCCCAACATCAAGCCTGTGATGGCACGGAGCGCAACGGGAGGCAGCGGGGTATACACGAGTCCAATTGGCACAGGTCGTTAGGTCCAGATCTCTAGGTAGTCGTCTTCCAATGTGATTTTTGTTTTATTGCTGTGGATTAAAAACGATCCCCCTGCTAGACTATCTGCGTGTCTCTCGTGAACCGTAACCCCACATGCCGACTGAAAGCAACGTCAATGATGGCAAGTAAGTAAGACCCCCGATAACCATGCTTCGTTCGTGGTATGCTGCTCCCTACATTTCTTCCTCGACGATAGCAAGATCAGGCACCCTTCTATGCGCTACCTCCCACTTGCTTTGCGCTCCTTCGTTTGGTAACATCGCCACTTCTCATCAGCCCAGACATGTCATCATGTGCCATGCAACTTACCAATCACGCTTCCCATACCGGCTCTCATATCCTCAAGCAATTTCCCCATGGCTTCACCCATATCTCCACTGCTCTCCGCTTTTGCTAACCACTGCCACTTTGTAAACTCCCCCAGCGACGTATAGGTTATCAAAGCCACACCACAGATCGTCTCCGGAAGTTCATGCCGCCCATTCAACATGATAGAGAGGCTCGGTGGTACAGGCGCGGTGTAGGTCAGGATGTCGAATGCTGAGCTCGGGGAGGGTGAATTAGTGCCATAGAGAGCGAGAGCGATGCTAAGGATCTGAGATCTCAAATGATCAAAAAGGCTGGGAGAGAGGTCTGCGAACGACATGTTTGGCGTGTGGAGGCTGGAGTAGGGATTAATATGAAAGATGGTATCGTCTCGTCTCTATAGGCCAATCTAGAGATTTCGTCTTACGCGAGGACTGCAGGTTTCGGTCGGCAAGAGGAAAGAGATTCTGGTCGTTTAAATGGGCGGAAGGCTTGGATGGGGAGAGTGTTTGGGTATGGACCGGAGCAGTCAGGCGTGAAGATGGTCATCACGGCCACTCTACTGCTGGCTCCGATGCCGACTTGCACCGTCTTCACGGTTATCCTGCTGCCGTGATAACGATTGATCAGCCTCATCTTCACTTCCGCCTTGATTACCACTTCACATTCGCCCCAGTCGCACATCCCTTCTTCAGATATTCACGTCCAGGCTCAATATCTTAGGGGTATAAACATGCACGTAGCGCCCACTCATAAAAAATTTCCGGTACAACGCAACAAAAAGGGCGAGGGAACTACCAAAGACAGCAGTGAAGAACAGTACAGCTTTCTTGCTATTAGCACAATGTGTTGGTCTGGCGATGTCATTCACAAATGCGGGCACGGTGTCGCGACCATTATTGCTTGTCATACAGTGCAGGTTGGAGGTGCTTGTACAATGGGTACAAGGTACATAGACGAGCGGAGGTTGCCGAGTGTCTGTCCTCAGTGTGAAGAGTTGGTGAAGGCCGGCACGGGAGCGTGAGGAGACTTGATGGTTGCAGAGGCGGAGTTTTGGATGGATTCGAACTTGCAAGTGCAATGCTTTTGTGTTTGTAGGTTGGTGGCTATAACTAGCTCGATTACTACATAGCCTCTGTTGTGATTGTTGGAGCTCGGTAATATTTGTATACCTTTCGGGTTTATAGGTATTTTAGTCATGCGGCCCAAAATTGATGACAACACGTGAGATTGGTAAATACGTCGTTTTCGAATGCTCCCTCTTTATTCCTTAGTTAAATCAAATCTTGGCTCGTACTACGTTTCTTCTAGCTCTCCTCCTGCACGTTCCAGTTCATACAGCTTGATATGTTAACTAGACGGATGAGGGAGGGTAAATGGCTGCCGCGGTGGAAGTGTATTACTCAGGGAAGTGGATGACGCGGAGGGGATCGAGTATGAGCCCTTCCTTACTCCTATTAACGTAATCGCTGCAGAAAATCTCGGACAGCTAGATGATGCTGAGATTTGGGAAATATATAAGGCGGATTTGCCCATCAGCAACAACCGCGATGCAAGACTTTTTCGCCTTCCAAAGACAAGTCGAGCCCGTACTGTCAAGCTTCGATATGCCGGATTTTTTTAATGTCACTGGTATGCTTAGATTCTCTAGCAGACGACTTGAGCTTACCAGTACTAATGTGATGCCTAGGTCGTGGTATGGCAGAACAACGGGATTCAGATGTAGGTCCAGCTGAAGTATGACCCCGAATGACAAGGAAGTTACTACCGTGTTGTGTACGAATAATTGGCACCTGGGTAGTAAAGTTGTATTATTGAGACCTATCTGTGGCTGATTCTTCCTAGGTGCTGATCTAGGAATGCAAAACTAATGCTAGGGCTCGATTCACTCAGTCAAACCTAGCCACTTCGCAATGGAAATCAAGACATCAGACGAGCCGAATCTGCTGTTCCGTATAGTTCCAAATTTCTAGATATTGCCGACTCGAGCTTACCATACCATAGATATGAGAAGCTCCGCGTGTGTTCTATACTTACCTAGAATTTCATACAACCTTACTTCTACGCCGCCCGACCTTGTAGAAACGGCTCGTTGAGATAGGCTTTCAGCCATGTTCAGCGAGATATTGTTTCGAACGAGTAGGTAACAACCGCAGACGATAGAATTAGTAATAAGCAGGTGGTGACGCCACTAGCGCTCCAGCCCCAGCTCATTTCCGCGTCGCACTCCGGGGGGTCTCTTCATCACCGTTGGGTTACGAACCCATCATATTGCGCAAATATAGCAACAAGGCTGCCTCGATCAATATATCAGCGCAAGGTGCTCCTACGACATGGCTAGCTCGAAATGCTCACCTGGATACGATGAGATCTATCCAGCATCCGATCTGGATCCAACAGCGACTTCTTCATAGCTCCATAACACGTAGGTATTGAATCTGGTTCCTCTGCCTAATCAATACAGCGCGTTCCCTCTTACTTACGATCGCGGATCTCCTCTTGCATTAACAAAAACACTGTTGCATATCCGTCACGTGTTCGCCATATCGCCCGCCCGGGGCCCCAATTGCACGTTGTCCCCTTGTGACAGTAAGGCTTGCCCCTCCATCCTAGCTTCTTACACAGATCTGCTTCTTTGTTCTATTTCTCTTTGTCGTTTCGCGCATTTGTGCCTTTGTGGTACATTATATCCCGTTCCTCAGGCGAGGACAAGCGTGAAGGTGCGACGCATGGCAGTTTCAAAGTGGAGCCTTCATCTTATTCTACCCCCGCATGTTCTCTGTGTTGTTTCGTTGTTTAAAGTCATGGTCCCCGTCGCTAATCGCGTGCGTACGCTCGTCTTTCACTTTCACGTACTCGCACGCCTGGGCGTTGCGCCCGCGGTTGCTCTGTGAGCCGGACTTCACAAACGCCATTTCCAAGAAAGGCTAGCGCCAGGTACCGTTGCTCCTTCCGTGGCACAACATCACCGCTGCCCTTGCTTGTCAAAACTTCTGTCAAAACCTCTGTCGCTACTTTCTTCCTCTCAAACTTCCCAGACACTCCTTCCCTTCCATCGGCTGTGTCCGATAGTCATTCCTTTATTCGGTTGCGCAAGTTTGGCAAGGCCATCAGGTATAGCATTCCTCCCACTCCCTCGTTGGCAGCACAATCTCCATTCGCCGCATACCTCCCCTCCACCTGGAAACCGCCCTGATTTCTTCGCCCCCCATCCCAATAACATTCGCTTCACCGGCGCCCTCACGTTGAACGTGGAGGAATTGCATTCGAGAGCCAGTTCTCGTAAGTCCTCCTAGGAATGTCCCTCTTAACTACACAAACTTCCGTTCAACGCACGCTGTCTATCTGCGACTGTTTGACTGACGCCGCTGGTCGGTATCTCTAGTCTTTCATTCAGCCGTACATATTTTCAAGTTCGTTTCCAGGGTCAAGCGGGCACCCTCGTCATGAAGCTGGGCACCGCTCTCGCTTTGAGTGGACTACTCGCCATTGGCACGGTCGCGCATCCGCTCAGTACGTATTTCAACCCCCTAGAGAGCTCCAATCGCCGGCGCGAAGGATCTAAACTATATGTTGCCTCTACACTGGCAGAATATGGCCACTCGTAGTCAAATTTTGGGTGGCTGGGGCCTGCGATTACTTTACATACTAACGTATAGTAGATGTCAAACGCGATGTGACTACCGAGGTGGTTTTCGTCACCGAGACGGTTGCTGATGCAGTTGTCTACGTGGACGAGAACGGCGCGCCGTACCTCACCTCGACAGTGGAGCGAGCCACCAGCATCCCATTGACTTCTGTCGAGCCTACCTCCGTCGTATCTTCGGCTGTTGTTCCTACCTCAGCTCCGGCCGAGTCTCCGCAGCCTGCGCCAGCTCCACCGCTTAGCCCGTCATCCTCTGACGTACCGTCTTCTTTTGTTGTTGCAAACGTCGAACCCACGTCTAGTGTTGTGCCACCACCAGCTGCGCCAGAGCCGACTTCTGCAGCTCCAGCCTCGGCGCCCACTTCAGAGACTCCGGCGCCAGCACCTGAGCCTTCAGTACAAGCCCAGGAAGCTCCTGCACCGCAACCAAGCACTAGCTCCAGCGACTCCTTCCCTCTTGGAATCACCTACGATCCGTACAAAGGTACGACCGACAAAGTTGATTGCAAGACTGCAGACGAGATAGCTGCAGACTTCGACACTATGAAGGACTTTGGAATCGTTAGGATTTATGGAAATGACTGTGGTCAGATTCCAGTCGCCGTCCGAGCAGCCAAGAAGAACGGGCAGAAGTTGATGGGCGGAATCTATGCGCCGCTTCAAGACGTCGATAGCGTCGTTAGCGCTTTGTCGGACGCAGTCAAACAACAGAACGGCGGCAGCTGGGATATCATCAGTCTCGTTAGTGTCGAAAATGAAAGAGTCAATGCAAAGGCAATGACGGCTAGCGACGCCCAATCTACCATCGACCAAGCACGCTCAGCTCTGCGGAATGCTGGATTCAACGGACCGGTTGGGGCAGTGGAAACTGTCCCTGCTGTTATTGACAACCCAGGAGTTTGTTCCACATCCGATCTGGTGCTGGTCAACATTCATGCTTGGTTCGACCAGAACACCAAGGCCGCGGACGCAGGAAAATTCGTCCAGAGTGAGGTCGCACGTGTCAAGAAAGCGTGTGGCAACAAGCGCGTTGTAGTAACTGAGTCCGGCTGGCCGCATCAGGGCGACAGCCATGATCAAGCCGTGGCGTCACCTGAGGCCCAGAAAGCCGCAATTGCTTCGATCCGCGCCGAGTTTAACTCCGACCTCTTTCTCTTCAGCTCCTTCGATTCTCTCTGGAAGTCTGACGACGCTTCCACTTTCAATGCGGAAAAATACTGGGGTATCATGTAAGGAGTAGAAAAGGCCAAGTCAAACCTGAGCTACTTTTTACACAATGGTACCTAGTCGAGCCCGACTGTACTGAAGTTTTATCTTCGAGTGGGCAGCAAGGCCTGCACATCTTTTGAATCGTTTCATTTCATGGAAAGCATCTCGCACAGGGGTGGAATAGGCATTTTTGCACTATTACGAATCACGGGACATGGAGCATGTAGTTAGCATAGATACCACTTTCAATGATACGATCTTCTCGAATTCCTCATACTTTGCTATACTCGAAAGCTTCGAACACTTCCCTTTCCTGTCCTGCTGTAGATTGCCTTGAACAGGTATTTTATCTGAGTTGTTCAGTATAATCATGAGTAGGCGCCTTGGCTCACAGAGACCGGAGCAAACGCCCTCGCTTTTTGATAATGCTTCTCCCCCTTCCAGCTAACTAACGAGGAAATGCGAGCAAGCAACATGAAACCTTAACCCACACTGCATCAAGAGGTCAAAGCTACGGAAAGTTACGAGCTGAAAGTACATGGCCGCTGTTTGCGTGAGGGGGCTACCGACCACGAGACTGAATTACACCTCCAGCTACCGGGATGGCGGAGTTTGGAGAAAGCAGTTTCAGTCATTCCGAGCCTATGGTATCTTCGCCCGGCGATGTACAATACGATCATGATATTTTTTCATCATAGCCAATCGCACTCCTTATCCTTCCATTGCTCTGCCCCTCTCCAAAATCCCCACCTTCAGCCTCTCCACTACTTCCCTGCCTAACCAGCGCAGCTTGCCGTCTCCCGTACTGGCCATCCCGTCGGCCCATTCAAAGACACCCCTCAGCTCCCAAAGATCCCGCACCCTGCTACTTTGTCCCAACCTCTTCAGCGCCAATCTATGGTCCACGACCGTCGCCGCGCCATCCAGGAACCTGCTACTGTGTGAGTCCGCAGGTAGAATGAGTCCTACATCCGCTTTGGTAAATTCCGCCAAGGAGGGCAAAGAGAAGAGCCAGTTCCACATCGAGTGCGTAAAGCGAGCGGATTGTGCTTCATTGAGCGCGACCAGGGTGCCGCTGAAGGTAGTGGCGTACATGTCGTGCGGGGCGCGGCGGCGCACGTTGACGGTCTGGGTGGTGCGGAAGTGAGATAGGTGCTGTGGGTTGTGGGTGAAGTCGAGGGCGGTGGGCCAGTATGCGGGATCTGCTGTTTCTATCCTCAAAATGCTTTGAAGTTCGGGGAGAAGACATGGGGCGGTCATTTGCCGCACTTCTTCGGTAGCTTTGAGGTGCACAAGGATGGGGGACGAGAACGCCTTCCCTGTGTCGACGTCACGCACGACAAGGCAACGCGGTTCAGCGGCAAGGACCCAGAAGTGGCGGAAGGCTTGGAGGTGTGCGCGGCTGTCCTGAACATCGGTTGGAAAAATTGGGTAGAAGGCGCAGATGAGGGAAGCGAGAGCTTTGTTGGAGGTACTGAACGTATAGGTGCCGCCGCCGAGAAACAGGACGCCGATGGCCATGTGAGCCGCAAGGTGCGAGCCATAGGCTATGTCTGGGCTGACCTGGGCATGGAGAGCGCGAAGGCGCCTAAAGAGCTCGAGGTCGCCTGTGCCGGCCATGACGGTAGCGACAGAGAGGGCGAGGAGGTCCTGGCAGTTGCGGACTGTATTACGGGCGAGTCGGGAGTCGTAGCGTAGAGCGGGAAGTCTGCTGATGCGCATGAACTGATCAAGATACCTGATGAGGAAATCGCGGACTTCGATGTTGCCCGTACCAGCATGTTTCAGTGAGATGCTCCAAAGGAGCCCAGCCAATATATTGAAGAATGGCATCTGCTCGCTGCGTAATTTGTTGATGTTTTTGAGGTTGAAATGCTCATGGTAAGCCCGAGGGAGGTTCTTGATGATCCAAGCATTGTCGACGTGGATATGGTTCCACATGATGAGATGCTTAGCAAGGGTTCGAAGCAAGAAGGTGTCAGGACGGACATAGTCAAATTGCGGAAGAGTATCTGGTACATCGATCTTGCGGGCTACCGTTTCATCGTGCGTCTTCATGAATATGAGTGCAATGGCTACCACCGCACCAGCCGTAGCTTGGTCGAGGATGTGAACGATATCGACTGGTTTGGGGGCAACAGCGACGGATAGAAGGCGATCAACTATCCGCATATCGTGTAGACCGAGCAGATCTCTGCCTTTGCCGATGTTGATGAAACCCAGCGCAAAGCCTGCCGCTAATCGGTACGCTTCATCCCGGAGACCGTCGGGAGGCTCAGAAGGATCTGGCTCGTCCACATGCTCGATTTCTGACAACATCACCTCGCTCATTCGACGGTGCTGGGTATCGTAGTAAAGCAACCCTATACCCATCAAACCAGTGGTTTGGGTGTATGGAGAAAGATTAAGCTCTGCTGCTCCGGGTGGAAGCATACGGGTTACATGGACAGACAGTAATCGTGTAACCAGTGTATCCATTGTTCCCATGTAAGATGCAGACAGACCGAGCAGCAAGCCTACCGATGTCATCGTATGTTTGGGTGTAAGGTATTTGAAGGAGAGCCATTTCGCAATGGTTTTCAAGTGACCGTTTAGCCCTAGACCGAGCAATAAACCGGCATGTCTATTCGATACCTCGGCAGGCTTGTTGTACATGATCCAAGAAGTGTCAATGCCTTGCGCATCTCTCGAGATGCTTAAACCGGCTGAAACTCCCTGGTTGAAGAAAGCCCAAAAGAACTTCTCTTCCGAGTATGTCGTGCGATCGGCTGTAACGACGTTGCCCATTGGCTTCATAATACAAGACGTCGAGAATCCAGCTAACAAGAACTTTTCTGTCAGGAGAGGCTTTTTACTGTTGAACTTCAACATCGAGCTTCCAACGGGGAGTGCCAGCGTGCGAACCATGACCCATTGCACCAGTGCCTTTTGTCCTTCCAATATTGCTGCATCATCGACTCTTTGGTCGTATCCATAAAAGGCGATCGATGGTTTCATTGGTTCCACGAGCGTATGTGCTTCCATGTAACGGCGGTCTTCCCTGAAAATCAATCTCGTGATGGCATGACGGTCTGACTCTGCCATGGATATTATACCTTCAGACCGTTCTGCATTTTCGCAAATGGTATGAATGTCTCGTGCAGCATGCGCTGGTTGCGAAGTCGACTCCGCGGAACCGCTGTACAAGTGTGACTCTTGTGTGGAATCATGAAGCGGCGTTAACGAGAGATCAAGGTCCTCTCTCCCTATGAGACGGAGCAGTGGACCGGCCCAAGTCGTGGGTGGACTCGGTTGACATCTCGTGATTGCTTCCATGAGGGGTGCTTGCGCAGCTGCTGGCAAAGTGGAAAGCACATGCGTGCCAAGGCCGCAGTGTTCGATGAGCTCCACGGCTTTCCTGGGACCAGCACTTGCATCAAGATCTCGAAAGAACTTTTGCAACGCAACTGTTCGAGGAGTCACGTCAGATATCACCTCGTCTATGTTGACCGATGAGTGTGGAGAGGCTTTGGATTTGCGGACGAGCGTTGCAAGAGTAGGGAAGGGAACGTAGACTCGAGCTCCTGCAACAGTAGTGATCCATTCTAAAATCGAAGGTGGTGTTTCCCATGGCTGAGCATGCAATCGTACGCTGGGCAGAAAGCTCGATTCTTCGTAGGTCCAATCCTCAGTTGATGCTCCGTCTAGATCGTAGTAGCCTCCGTGTCTACGTCCCCACGAGTCCCAACGTAGCCAGTGGCCGAGTTGAGCAAGCACAGGCGCCAGGTTGCCAACCTTAGCGGTCGAAGTATCCGAGGAAAGAACACTCAACTTGAGTTCCTCGCGGAATAGGTGCAGGATAACGACGGCTTCCGAGAGGGTTGAGATGCGAAGATCCTGTTTTTCAGATGGAGATAAAACTCGCCAATGGTCACTTGCTGCTTTGCCCATCGCTGACTGATTGAATTGGCGTGCAAGTTCAGCACTATCGACGAGCAAATCTTCCTTGCATGCAATCTGCTTCGAGATCGGTGGTAATTGATCGAGGGAGCTGCGTTTGGACGGCGGACTCATGCTTGTGCTGACGGATGCAGGCTTTGATTGTTGAACCCATCTCCATGGGGCAGATTCCCAGCTCTTCGCGTGAGGTACTGTAGATTGTCGATTACACATTAACCTCCAAGCCGGTGATTCGGTGTCATCGCCATGATCTTTCGAACGACCCGTATTGCGTCTTAACCCGGATCTCCCACGCTGGGTGTGCTTCCTTGTCCTTTCATCTACAAAGGGTGTTGCCAGTGTGAAAAGAGTGGCAACAAAGGACAACCAGTCTGCATTGGCCGTAGATTGTTGTTGCTTAGCCACGCCTCTGCGTATACTCCACCAGATATCAAGCAAAAGATCACCGGCATGGTTCGGCAAGATAATTCGCAGGACCCTGAAAAGGTTTACAACTAGTGCGTCTGCTGGTTCAAGACGGATCTGAGTCTGGTGCCTTTGGCCCTCCCCATCCACGATGTCAAATGAGCCATTCGGGCCCGCTGACAAGAGCCGCTGCAGTGGTTTAGAAGGAGTAATGGTCCTTTTGAGCCCTGCAGTCATCCTCGACTTCTCATCTTGAAGGATCGCGTAAGGACTGAAAAGTCTTGCCGTCCCAACATCGAATTGAGATGGTAGGTGAGTTCCCCAGCCGGCCAAGACTGTCAGACAAGGTTCATTCGAGTCGTCTGAACCAAGACATAGGATACGTTTTACGTGGCCGTCTTCGAGTTGAAGAAGATCTTGATAACGATCCATCTCCTTCAGTTGGACAAATCTCGGGACACATGCATAACGTGGCGGGGCACTGTTCGAACCACCAGACTGAGAAGCAGCAGCAGCAGCAGAAGGCGACAGCCTCTTGCGGGTAATTGCGAGTTCGCACTCCAATGGGTGCTTTAGGGACGAATGTATGAGGTACAGATAGGTCTTCCGCTCATGTAATGTTGCAGAATTGAAAGGTGCTACTGATAAGATCGCTTTTGATATTGTCTGGAAGTAATTGTTAGGATATGTTGACCAAAAGAACATCTTAGGCGGATAATTACCTGTGATGGCGACGTCGGGTCTCTCAAGGCGAAACGACCAACTTGAAGATATTGCTGTACTGGGATTCTGGCCACCTCCGTCATGACCAATTCCTTTCGGAGTCCATCAATGGATCCGTGGTCAGTATCTGCTTCAGGCGGCGCGAATAGATCGTCAAGCTCGTCGTAGTCTTCTATGGTATCGAACGTATCATCCATAGTCTCCTCGAATGTGTCGTCCATCGAAACATTACTCAAGCTTATCCGCGAAGTTATGCTTCCTGGCGTGGAAGCTCGATGGCGGTGATGTGGAAATCCACCGAAGCTTGAGCGGTCGTTGCCCAAAGAAAGCCGGCTTCGCTGACTGGCCCCAAAGGACGCCGTGAAACTTCCACCCAAGCTGTGCCGCTGCGTTGCTAAATCCTGAAAGGCCGTTTTATCGAAGCTTGTGGAGAGTTCGGCGCGAGAGAGCAAGGAGCTGACCCGCCTGGACTCCTTCTGTTGGCGCGTGGGATCGAAATCTGGGTTGAGCTGTGACGCGAGAGCGTCTTCCACGGCTTGGTCGGAGAGACGTTCTCTTGTCTGCGTGTTTTTGTGGAACGACAAAGGCTGTGTTTTACTCCGTGCGCCGCCGAGGCTCTCTCTCACTCTGTCAAGCCCGCGAACAGCTGGAGTCGTTGCACCGGTGCCAGGAGCAGTAGGGCCGTATGAGCTACGACGTCTCGATTTCGAATTGGCTTGGGAAGCATAATGTTTTCGTGAATGCGAGATGGATTTGGGCTCAAGATATGCAGCAGACCAGATGGTAAACACATTCGTTTCATAGTTGGCCGTGACAATCAAAAGCAACGGTTTGTCGTTGCCGCTCTGATCGAAGAGCACCTCATTCTTCGGCGAGACATAGACGATTTCCTCAGCTTTGTCAACGGCTTCCAATTTTCGATGGCCGGAGCCGTTGATGGTCAGAAGACTAGCCCTCTCATTGCCCGACACAACATGGACTACTAGGCCTAGCTCAGCGAGCGGGTCAGTGAATGAGTAGAGCCTCGGTAGGGCATCTGTATTGGACGCCGATGATCCCTTCGCTAGCTCTTCTAGATACCATGGCGTCTGGACCTGTTTAGCACCCAAGCTCAGTCGCGACGGCCCTAAAGAGGAGCCCTGACGACGAAACGGCTGACTGAAGCTTTGTGAAACATTTTGGGACAGAAATGACTGAGGATTGGACAAGAAAGAATTGGGCGGAACGGAGGGTATCTGTGGACTTGCTGGAATAGGTTGCGGGGGGACAATCTTCCTCTGCAGCAAAAGGCCGCGGGCTGCAGGGAATGCCCTTTCGACCTCGAAGGGAAGGTTAACTACATGTGTGGCCCCCGAAAGAAAGAAGACGTGAGCTTGCGATTTGAGTATTACGACCAGCGCCCGCGATCTGCCCTCCAACGTGCGCGGGGTTTGGTCGGCAGGCGAGTTAGGGTCGGTCGCCGGTTGCGTCCCCTGAGTTAGATGATTCCAGGTAGAACTAGCATCTGAGGTGGGCGCTGTGGCCTGCGAAGCCGTAGGGGTGGCTTCTTCAGTCGCAAACCATGTGAGCAGCGCCTGGACGACCCGCTCTTTCTCGATGGTGAAGTTGAACACTTTGCGCACGACGCCTCCGCGGGCCCATACGGCGTGATATGCGGTGGTCACCACCTCGTCCTCAGGGGCATCGGGGCTCTCTTGATATGTCTCCCAGACATAGTCGCGTTCGGTAGCATCGGCGGGAAGGATCGACTCAGCGATGAGGTATGGCAGCGCCGCGGGCTTGCGGACGCCGATTGAGTGTAGGGCAGCCATGCGGAAGCTTCGTTCGCGGCATGAGGGATGCGTGGGAGTGATGTCTTGAGCGGGGCGTCAGTGGACCTGCTCTTCGCCGGTTGTCTGGCGGGCCTGCGCGCCCAAACGATCCAGGTGGTGAAGGGCGACGCGGTTGTTTGGAACGCGACTTCCCGTGCGCCCAAAACTCCACAAAGCTCCGCACCACCTCCGCTCTCGACCTCACCACGCCCACACCGCCCGTGCCCAAGCGCACCCAGCTCGCACCTGCAACTGGGCCCTATTGAGTTTCTCGAGCTGCCAGATACACAGCTGTCGCAGTCTTGCCTTGCAGCGCTACGCAGCGCGCCAGGCGCAACATGCAGCCCATCATTGCGACCAAGGGCAAAGTAACCCATTTACGGTGAGTGGCCTTCGCTCAATATATACGAGTATATGACTGACTGAACCAGGTACGAGCTGTCTCAGCGCGCGCACGCCAGCACCGTTTACCCCGTTAAGGCGCCAAATGGCTCGACCATCGTACTATGTGGTAGCGAGAACGGACTCGCCATACTTTGGAGAGGCGGACGCCCGCTGAAGCAGTCTGCACCTGCCCCTAGCGCTCCCGCGAAAGCTCCGCCGAAAGTCAATGGTACTAAGGATGTCGTTATGATCATAGACTCAGGAGACGACGAACCCGCCAAAGCCACCTTACAACCGCTTCCCAATGCGGAGTTCGAGGAAGAGGAGGAAGAAGTCGATCCTGGTCGTCCGTATCCTTCGATTATACAACACTTACGACTGCCCCTCAATACGGAAGTACTACACATCGCCGTCCCACAAGTACCTGCGCCCTCCGAGCTACAACCGGGGCAGGTCATACCTTCCATTTTCAAGGAGAAACTCGTCATTGCGGTAGCATGTACCGACTTCACTGTGCGCATCATAACCTTGCCATTGAGCCCACCACCGCATGGAGTCAAGGAGCGGCCATCTACTGGCAAATCCTTGTTCGGTGAAGAGGTAGTCAAAATTCCTACGTATGCCGGCCACCAAACTATTCCGAGTGGTGTGAGCGTAACGTGGACGTCGAGCGCTGAACAGGGTCATGGAGCGCCATTGGAGGACGAGATGGAAGTCGAAGACAATAACGCTACTGCCTCAAGTCGACGAAGTCCACGGAAGAGGCAAGCCCCGCCGCAACTTGTAACAGAGAAGGATCCGAAAGGGTTCGATTTACTCGTCGCGTCCCATTCGGCAGAACTAGGTGGTCTTTTGAAGATCTGGCGGTTCGGCCTTACTGGGTCCTCAGTGAAAACTATTAACCCCATCTCCGCATATCAGACGGTTATTCTCCCCAAACCGGCTGTAAAGATTGCGTTCAATACGGCACCATATCCAAAAAGACGCCACTGTCAGCTTCTCGTAGCGGACTCGGCCGGTGTTGCGCGTATCTACGACCCGTTTGCACCTCGCAAACGTAACAACGCTTCTGGTGCGTTTGTTGCACTTTTCAAAACCCGCTTCGAAAATGTCAAACCTAGCGTCCCATCTGCGCCCACCCTTGCATCAAGGAAACCAATTCTCGACGCTACTTGGGTGTCCGAAGGTCACAGCATTCTGGCATTGCTTGCTGACGGGGAATGGGGCATATGGGACGTGAAGCATGCCAGTTCGAAATCTTCTGGAGATCCATCTGCGTTTTCTTTACGAAGTTTCGTTGGCACCTCTGAATCCGACAAATCTAGCAGCGGGGCCTCCAGTCCCAAGTCACGCAGCGGCCGCAGTTCGCTTGTGCCAATGACACCCAACACACGCCGTCGGACGCAGGAAGTGCTTTTCCAAGGAAATCCATCCAGCGCGATACCGACACGAGGAGGTATATCGCTTGCTTCTCTCGCGTCCAGTAACGGCGACCCGGCACTAGAATCAGTCGTTATATGGTATGGTAAAGATCTATATCGGCTAACCGACCTTGCCAAATACAGGGCACGAGCTGCTTCGAGTATACCGGGTAGTTCACTGCCGGGGCCTGGCTTAGCACAGGTGCACGATGTACCCTTGCTAGGGGAGTCCATCACGTCTGTCAGCCAGTTTAACATCACTAAGCGAGAGGCTCGTATGGCTGTGTCGAGGGATTTACTAATTTCAGCTGAGTATCGGCTAATCATCTCGACGTCAACGAACCAACCATCTGATCAAGACGCGATGACAGCTTCTGCGAAAGAAGACATGGAAGAGGAGGATAATAGGCGAGCCGATCAAGCGCTATTAGCTCGAGGTGAGCTTAGTCTTGAGGGGATGTCAAGACTATTGGACAACATGAGCGGGAGCGGGCCGCACAATGTCTTGACATTGGGCAACCCACGCAAGGTCTTGTTCCAAGATGTTGTTTGAAGGCTCCTTCCTAAAGATTCTGCAACATGAGACTATTGATGGAGATATACTAGGGAAGCGGTCTAGTGAGGTTGTAAGATCTGAAAGCGAACCTAAAATCACGCGCCCTAATTCTTGGCGCCGTCTGCCTATTCTACTACCATTTTCCTTGGACCTTCCTCATCCCTTCTATCTCACAATACCACGTTCGCGGCCTAAGGTGGAGCTCAGAGAACAGACTCATTCCTGCTGCTCAGTATAGCCATGCGATAGATCAAACAGACAACAGCCAGTCGCCGGCGACTTCAGCTTAGTACACCGAAAGGTCGGAACGGCGTTGCGTCGTCTGGATAGCTGTAGGTTGTCGTGCGCCTCATTTCTCTTACCCTGCCAAACTTGAGCGGGCTGCGGCTTCGCAAGGACGGTGCGGCGTAGGGCACATGGCGGCGGAGCCTCTCGGTTGATGGGCAAAGCGTTGTGTGTGGGAGAGGCGCGACATGCAGTAGGATGCCGGATTGCCCGTGTGCAGATGCATTGAGCTCCTGCGTATATTTTACCAATCTTCGTTCTTCTGCATCTATCTATGGATGACATCGCTTGCAGTGTGCGACAAAGGTGGGCTTTTGAGCTGGCGACGCGTGAGCACGTGATCGGACCTGGGCGCCCATGACTCCGCATGTGCTCAACTGGTTGTATAATGCAGGTTTCACCCATAGCTACGAACAACTTCCCTCACCCTATAATTGCTATCTTCTTACCCTTCTCTGTCGCAACAAATATCGAACGGCAAAGCGTTTACTTGTGCGTGGTAGCTCGCATCTGCCCAAGTTTGGCGCGCTAGTAACGCGTTCCGGCTCAACCACGTCACCCCGCGACTTCCATAACGTAGACAGCATCACCGCAAAACAACATCACCGCCCCCAGCTCGACCAGCTCGCTGTACAGCTTGGCCCTGCATATATGGCGCAGGTGCTGCCAGCCAAGCGCCCCCACGGGCTGTCGCACCGCCACCAGGTGTCGGTAGACAGCATTGCGCCCAGAGTAAACCGTTGCCAGTTGTCGCTTACATTGATTCGAGCTGACACTCAACACAGAGGAAACGAACCCGCCTTTCTAATGAGCCCTCGTTAGAACCAAGCGAGGCTTCTTACGCTCGAGATGCCGTCTCAGACGCCCCTACCGACGAACCGTCCTCTGCAGACTCTGACCCCGAAGAGGACGAGGCTCGCTTCTTCCGCGCCACACAGATTGTGGAGAGAAGCCTCCGGAAAGCTACGCATGGCGACAATACACCTGCAGAACATGGGATTATTGAAGAGATCGGCTGCATAAACTTCATGTGTCATGAGCAGCTCACGGTCAAACTGGGTCCGTTAATCAACTTCATTATTGGCCACAACGGAAGCGGTAAGAGTGCGGTCTTGACTGCTCTTACGTTGTGTCTTGGCGGTAAAGCGGCCGCCACTAATCGTGGTCAAAGTTTGAAGAGCTTCATAAAAGCGGGCAAAGACTGGTCTACTCTTTCCGTCAAAATCAAGAACCAAGGCTTAGGCGCATACAAACCCGATCAATTCGGCGATTCCATCATTGTCGAGCGGCACTTCACTCAAAACAGTACTTCTGGCTTCAAACTAAAAGATCGGAACGGCAGGGTCGTGTCTACCAAGAAATCCGAGTTGGAAGATATCATCGATCATTTCGGTCTGCAGATCGACAATCCCATGAATGTTCTGACTCAGGATATGGCGCGCCAATTCTTGAATGACTCCAATCCCAAGGAGAAGTACAAGTTCTTCTTGAAAGGCACGCAGCTCGAAGCCTTGGACCGTGATTACTCGCAAATTCAGCAAGAGCTCGAGGAGCAGATGGCCAAACATCAGACCTTGTATAAGGACGTCAAGGAACTAGAGAAAATATATAGTCGTCTCGAAAAGAAGGCACAAGCTGCGCGTGGTCTGGAGAAATTGCGTGCTGAGGAAACCAAGCTCGAACGGCAAGCAGCTTGGTCATTTGTTGCCAATACCGAATTGGAACTCGCTGATTGTGAAACAAAAATATCAGAATTATCCAACACGGTTCAGCAGCGACAAGCGGACGCCGATACTGCGTCAGAGAGATTTGCGCGCCACGACAAGGCCGTGAACGATGCAACAATGGCTGTAGAGGCATGCCAGGCCGAACTGCAACCGGCACGGGACGAGGAAAAGGAGGCCAATGCCAACTTTGCGGACGCACGCAAAAAGCTCATCGACTTCAAGAATAATGAACGCAGCGTAGTTGGGGCAATCAATAAGACGAAAAGGTCCATGCAGGATACCCAGTCGCAAATTAATGAACAAAAGGCACGGCGAGCGCTAGCAGATGGAGGGCTACACCAGCAGAAAGCCCGCGAGCTAGAGGACGCTAAGGCTGCATACGAGGAGCGAAAGGCGGCTTGGGAGAACCATGACCAAGCCTTGCCCGCATTGAACAAGGATTCGCAGGATGCGAAAGAGCACTTGAAGCGAACGACGGCTCTTCTCGAAGACAAAAAGCGCGAGGAGTCGCAATTCCGGGAGAAAATTCGCAGGCTCGAGCAAGGTCAGGGTAATTGGTTTGACTCATATAGGAATGGGCACAACCTGGAAAAGCTGATTCGTGCCATTCGAGATGCACGTGGATTTCACGCTCAACCGGTCGGGCCTATAGGTCGCTACGTGGAACTGAGGCACCCAAGATGGTCGTCTATACTTGAGCAACAGCTGGGAGGTGTTCTGAATGCCTTCGTTGTGACTAACAAGGCCGACCATGGCAGGTTGTCGGAGCTGATGCGGAAGTTTAATTAGTGAGTTGACTTCCAAAACCCGTTGAGCTATCCCTGACTATTACAGTTTTGCAACCATTTACATCTGCTCGAAGACCGAACGAATAGACACGACGGGTAAGACGCCAGGAGCCGGGTTGCTGACAATAGACGAAGCGTTAAACGTAAGCTTGCATGACGGACCTGTATAAGGGTAGAGCTAACCATGTTCAAGATCAGCCATGATACAGTACGCAATTCATTAATTGCCAACCAATACATCGAGCAGATTGTGCTCATACAGGACCGCAAAGAAGCTTCGATGTTGGCGCATCGTCCTCCCAATAATCGCCCAAACGTGAAAGCGATATACTGCTGGTCTGACTCTGACCAAGGCCATAGACTCGGTCATCAATTCACCATGAATAACAGCACGGGCACCACTAGCATGGGTGCGATTCAGGAATACCGAGGAGCTATTCGGATGCAAGCAGACAAAGGGCATCAGATCCAGGAGGGCAAGGAAAGCCTTTCTATAATTCAACGAGAAAAGAACGACCTAGAGGGGGCAATGCAAGCTGCGCAGAAGCAGTGGAACGCTTGTCAAGCCAAGCTTCAGGAGCATAAGACTAGCAAAAAGAGGCTCACCGAACAGATGGACCGTGCTCATGAGGATGTGGACACACTGGAAGGAGAAGTGGCAGCGGCTATGCCAGATACAGCGCAGCTCGAGCAACTTGAGAAAGAGCTTGAAGATTTTCAGGCGCAATTAAAACTGGACGAAGAGCAATACGAAGACCTGCTCGGGGAACAGGGCAGTGCAAGTATGGACTCCAAGGAGCACAAAAAAAAAGCAGACGAAGCAATGAAGGCTGTCAAGGACCTCGAAGCTAGGCTTGAGCGATGCAAAGCCCAAGTACACGCAATGTCGCAGAAGCGCGAGCAGGCCTTGCGTCGCAAGAACCAGGCAATAGAGCAAGTACAGGAAGCTGAAGAGATCCGGTCCAGTTGGCAACAGAAGCTCGATGAATTGCAAGTCGATTTAGAGACCCATCTCGAAGATGCAGGGAAGGTCTGCGAGCGGGTGGAAGTTCCCCGCGGTGCCACATTCGAGAGCTTACAGCGGAAACTCGAAGAAGCAAAGAAGAGACGCGCCGGTCTAGAGAAAGAACTCGGAGGCTCCCAGGCAGAGCTTCAAGCCAAGGCACTTGCGGCCAAGAAGGCATGGGAGAAAGCAGCGATATTCGTAAGGAATGGCGAGACTCTGAGGAATAGCCTCTCAAACGCTCTCAAGCATCGAAAGGTTCGCTGGTCCCACTTCCGCAACGACATATCACTGCGCGCATCGGTAATTTTCATCCATCTTCTCTCCGAGCGAAGGTTCCGTGGAGAGCTCTTGGTAAACCATAAAAAGAAGGCGCTGGATATGATTATCCAGCCGGACAGCAACGTCCAGGGTACGGATGCCAGGCAGACAAAAACCCTGTCCGGTGGCGAGAAGTCTTTCTCGACGATTTGTCTCTTGCTCGCGTTGTGGGATGCGATGGGTTCGCCGCTCCGCTGTCTCGACGAGTTCGACGTCTTCATGGACAGTGTTAATCGCGACGTCAGCATGGAAATGATCATTGGTGCTGCGAGGAACTCGAGAGGTCGACAGTACATCTTGATCACGCCGCAAGCGATGAACAACAAGAGCGTAAAGAGCATGCAGGACGTCACGGTGATCAAGATGTCGGATCCCGAG
This sequence comes from Paraconiothyrium brasiliense, assembly GCA_025388405.1. NCBI lineage: Eukaryota > Fungi > Ascomycota > Dothideomycetes > Pleosporales > Didymosphaeriaceae > Paraconiothyrium > Paraconiothyrium brasiliense. The sequence continues at coordinate 1,192,312 of JANBXC010000008.1, forward strand.
CGGGGCCAGACAGCGCTCAACTTTTCACGGTAGGACGGCGCAGTGGGCCGCGGCGTTCAGGCAGGCACGTGGTGGGGTGTGTACCTAGGTACGTGGGTATTGGCTTTTGATGGCTTTACCGTGATATTTAAGAGCAACATACCCATATGGCGTTTAGGGCATATGGAGGGAATACCTTGTAGGCCAGGCAGGATGAGTGTCCTATTGGTATTCGACACAAGGCACGATTTTATACAATGTATCAATGCATGCCCACTTCCCGTGCGAGTAACGTGACGACGGCAGCGCCCGCGTTACACCCATCTCAAACGCTCCCAAGAAGCCGGCTCGTGGTTGACGCGCGGTCAGACAGATCTCTTTATGAGCGGCAAAGACGTCGTCGTGGTTTGACAGATCTCACTACGAGTGGCAGAGGCAGAGGAGGGGCGACAGGCTCCAGTAGTGACGAAACGCAGAGTTGCACTCATCTCAAACACTCCCAGCACGCCGGCTTGTGGTCGAGGCGTGGTCTGACAGATCTCAATGCAGGTGGTGGGGGCCTTCTCGCGGTCTTGCATTTCCATCGAGTGGCCGAGGCCTCCTTGCGTGTCCGTCTCAGAGAAGCAGAATGGGTGTCACATCGGCTAGGTGGTGGTGTTCGTCGATCGGCGCCGGGGGGGACCCTGGACAGACGGGCTAGCGCCGCTGGTTGGCTGAACAGCGCCCTCTCACGTCTCTCCATAAAACACCGCGACAAGCACCTGCTGCGCTGTCCAACGCTCGGCTCCACGTCTCTCCATGAGGGCTCGTAGCGTCGCGACCCTCGTGAGGCGCGGCTCTATCTAAACGAACACCATGGACTCCCCACCCACCTCGCGCCCCGCCAGCCCCAGGACACGCTCGCCCTCGCTCTCCGACGAGTCGCTGCGGCTCACGGCGGCCTCGCCCGACAATGAACAACATACCGCACCGCCGCGGGAGCACCACGAGAGCGCGCGCATGAGCCGCGCGGGCGCACTGGCGACTGTGAGCACCAGCAGCCCGCCTGATGCGAAGGACAAGGCCAAGAGCCCGCTGCAGCTGCTGGACCTGCCCGTGGACATCCTCAAGGAGATCATACATCAGGTGAGCAGCCGCCTGTGACTCGTCTGCCCTATTCAGCATGAGCGCCCAGCACTGACACTGACTGTAGCTCCCCCACACAAACGACCTCACTTCGCTCTCGCTCTGCCACTCGGCCCTCCACCGCCTGACTGTCCCATGCATATACTCTCGCTTTGACATTGTGTGGCCCGATGAGAGCACTCACACAGAACCGCGGTCGGGCGTCGATGCCCTCACGTACGGCCTCGCGACCCTGGTCATGGGTGACGACTGCTTTCCCCACCAGAACCGACTGCGGCACCAAGGCGGCGTCCCTGGCAGCGCCAACAAACGTGCGACACCATACCCCATCACGCGACGTCGGTTCGGCAATTACTACGCTCAGTTCACCAAGAAATTCTCCCTGGGCAACGGCCCCGCGGCCTGGGTTCAGGAGTACATGATCACAAAAGAGGGCGGGAAGATGCTAGGAACACTCGTGGCCCTCGCCATAGCTCGTATGGTCAATCTCGAAACCTTTGTCTGGGACATGCCAACCGGTGTACTCCGAGACGTATGGCTCGCACTTTCCAGCCTGGCTGATCGCACTGACGGAGAGGACTGTCGTCTTGAACGCCTGTGGATACGATGGCATGACAATAGCATCGACGCTCCGGTGCCCCCACCTGCACCACCGATGATCCTCAGCAATGTGAACGTACCTCCGCCGCCGAACCCGGGACATCCTAGCGGGCCTGCCGCTATTCAACCATCACTCGTAGTCCCCCAGCATTTCCACTCACAAGTCACACCTGCGATAGAACGGGTGGAGCACCCCACATTTTCTGTCATTCCTCCGTTGAAGAGCCTCAGTGTTTTAGATGTTGATGAACTGCCGTATCTGGACGAGATGAGCATTCTTATTGCTCGGTCTCAGGACAAGCTCCGGGAACTCAGGGTCGGCATTGCGCCGCAAGCGCAGCAGCGAGACTGGGTGACTGCCTGGGAAGGGGATGGCATTCAGCAGGTAGACTACGATGCTTCTTGGACTGGCGCGAGCGCAATAGGAGAAAAGAGATTAGGCGGTGTACTAGGCATCCTCGTTGGCAGGGTCCACAACCTGCGGCACTCGGAGGAGCAACACGTTCAACAGCTCAAGAGCGCCGCGATTAGTGGTCGGCCACTGGGGTTGCCGGTCAAGTTTGGGGTCACGGGTGCAACACCTGTTCCAGTGGCGTCGTTACCGGATCGGGAGCTCGACACTACTACGGATCACTTCGGACACCCTCTAGAATCAGTGGTTTCCGAAGGTGTCAGCCTCGTGGAAGAGATGCAATCGCTCAATATAAATCAACCTGTGGATCCATGGGATGATACTTATGCGGTGGATCCGAAAATGGAGAAGCCCCGCGCATATTCAGCACCAAGTAACCACAATGGAAGCGGTAAGGAAGAGGAACAGCTGACGGGGAAATTGAAGCTGGAGGTGTTAGAACTGGAGAGGGTACCAATATCAGTCCCGGTCCTCTTGAAGGCATTCGACTGGTCGATGCTGACGACTCTAACCTTGCTCAATTGCAGCAACCACGAGCAGTTGTGGAAATCTCTCCGGAGAACTTACACTCCTCGCTCTCCATATCCCAACGGCTCGCCATCTTCCTCGAAAGCCTACAAGGCCTCGTACACACTCCGAACTGAGTACAGCCTAAACCTCAAGAAGATACACACAAACACCGTATCCCCTTCGTTGATATCATTCCTCAAAGAGACGCTCGCTCCCAACAGCCTGGAAGTCCTATTCCTACAGGAAGGTCGCTCCTACCAATCTTCTGTCACCGTAGACGCCATCTATCGCGGTCCCTTACGACGGCACCGAGCCAGTTTGAAGAAGCTGATGATCGACAGTAGTGAGAAGGGCCAAGACGGCCACGCAACAGGCAGTTCCCGCTGGCGCCGCTGGATGCTAAACCACAACATCCTCACTTTCATTACCAGCGGCAAGATGAATAGCCTGCGTGAGCTCGCCGTTTCTATCGACTACAAAGACTGGGTAAGCCGTATCCCACCCCACCGCCCACAAATATGCAAAAGACTGACTTGACTAGCACCACTTCCTCCAACGCCTCCCGCTGATTCCCCACATCCGCTCCCTCTATATCCCCTTCATCGCTGACCACCTGCACGGAAACAACATCGACCCGCGTGAGCTCGCCTACCAGATCCTCGACATCGTGCACCTGCGGCCCGAAATTGAGCTTTGCTATATGGGCCTGTCGTCCAAGTGTTTCGAGATCTTAGAAAACCGACCGTCGAACTATGATCTCAGGCACGATGCTGGCACTGGGAACAGTACGGGGATGGGAGGAGGATATACAGTCGAGGATCCCCTGCTATCCGACGACGAGTCGGAAGCCACCGAGGAGGAGGACGAGGACGAATTCGATGCGCCGGTAGAAGAAGAGGAGAGTGAGGAAAGTGAGAGCGAGGAGCAGGAAGACTTCAGTGATGATGAGAGTTTTCTGCAAGACGAGAAAAAAGCGCCTAAGCTGCGTGTGCGGGAGATTCTGTTTTATGAGGAGAGGGTTGAGGCGTTCAGGCGGAGGCATGGGGTGCTGAGGCCGTAGGGAGGCCGTATGGAAAGGTGCGCGTGCAGAGCAGAGCCGCAATGGAGCAAGGGATCAGGTATTCATATGCCACGCGATACGATATTGCATTTCGGGGGAGCTGGTAGGTTTGGTTTGGCGCATCTCAGGGCAATATTCCCCTTTTCCTTGTTTGGTTGGTTTGGACTCTTGGGATCGACACGGGCCACGTGAGCTGGAATGCACTTCCGGAATTTAGTATATAATCTTTTCGGCCTGTTCAGGGTAGGGTAGGTTTAGACAGTTGGTATCCTCGCTGTATGACATGCATGCTCCGCACATATAGCTGGCGACATCTTGTCCATGTAACACTCAACTATATCTCAAATAACACACCAAGGCAAAGCACATGCACAGTTGTCAATGCATGGGTAGGAAAGAAATGAAAGCAATGGTTGTGTGTAGTGACAAGCTCACCAGCAATACTTCGAAAACTCGCACAGTGCCGCGCGCTGAGAAGCACTACAATAGTAAAACTCTGGTCAAATACTGTGGAAGAGGGTGCACAGGAGAGTAGGTGTGGAGTACGCTGACAATCAACTGGAGGAAAGGAAATGTAGGCATCTAGACTTGAAGATGGTCAACATCTAGGTTCTACCTTCGACGTATGTAATCCCATTCATCGCCACCAGAACTCGGATACCATAGATTGTTAATCGGCTGCTGCTCGGGATCGCATGCCCAGCATAATCCTCCTCTTCCGCTCCGCAGGTAAAGTGTATCGCAGCGGCGCTTGTTGGGGCACGTGCGGAAATAAGATCGCGAGTGAGGGCAGCCAGTGTAGTAGAGGGTGAATTTTGTGCACATTGTGCTTTATATTGAAACAACGAAGATGGGATGATGTAGGCGTCAAAGATTGAAGTGGTTTCGCCCTTCACTTTGTAATAGATACTATGTGGCAACGGTGATGTGTAAATGGAAGACGTGTTGTACAGGTCAGTGTATACGGCGTTTGCTGTTGAGCATTATGGTACACATGCAAACGAAGCTCTACAGCGAAAGCGGATCATGTATCTCATTGGAAAAATTATATTCATGACCTTGCCTTCCTGTAACCCTTGTCGCCCTACGTATGTATGCAGAGGTAGTCAGATTGAAGTTCTCAAGACTCACGTGTCGTTTGTGATCTCGAAAACAACGTGTTGTAGTGTGACACGGTGACTATAAGTTTAATGGGTATTTTAGCCCACTTCATTATTTCGTGTCCGTGGGCATGCGTGGAATCAGCGAAGGCGAACCACTACAGCAAGGTTACCTTGATTCTGTCTGTAGCCTTGTCCTTATGTTCCAGGTTCCTCTGGATTGCTCATGAAGGTAGAATAGCGTGACGCTAGGATCAGTGATGCCATGTATGAATTGCAGTTGTCGCTGTATAATATGCCATCTTCAACGCGCGCCCTAGCCAGCTGTATGTCGTGGTGTAGATCGCATGAGCGCAATGCGCGAGCTAGTGGACATAGTTTTGCTTTGTGTCGCTCGTGTCTGGTAGGAAGAGAGGTTCGTCGGATCCATATCATGAGTGCAACCTTTGAAAGCGTTGTATCGAGAAGTCATCCTAGCTCGGAGAAGCCCGGATAATCGAGACTCCCATTGACAGCAGAGATAAGGTTAAACTCGTCTAATTGAGCATTGAAAATCGCACTCCACATGTCCTCATGGCTTTGGTTAAACATATCTATTTTATCAGACCGCGTTGGATCCGTGTTCAACACCGTCTCGTCCACGAATGTATCATCGGCTGGTAGATCGCCAAAATATTGGGTAAAGTCAGGCGACTGTTGCTGCCAGAGCATCTCCCATTCTCTCATTTGGTCAGCCAATGGTCCATTTGTCGGGTGGTTTTCGATTGATGACGTTCGTTTGTGTAGTCGAACGATGGCACGCTGCAAGGCGACGAGGACACGCGCTTCTGCATTGGCTTGGCCTTGACCGAGCGACATCCGTTGGATCAACTCGAGGCCCTGTTTCAGGAGATCACTGATAGTGGGTGCCATGCCGGTGATGCATCTTGCTATCAAGACAAGCATTGCCGCTCGTAATGAGGTGAACTCTGTGGCGTACGAGGCACGAGCGAGACCGATGTTTTCATGGATGAGCTGACACAGCTGAACGATTCTCTCCGCAGCGTTCACAGCATCCTGACGCAATATCATGCTAGACGAGGGACCACTTGATGCTGTTTGGGCCGGATGGCTTGAGGTCTGCTCTGTCGGCGAGGGTTGCTCAAGGAGGAACGGGCGCCCAACGAACAAACGAGCATGCCAATAGTGGAGATGGAGATGTATGTCCAAACGCAGTCGACTTTTGTCTTCCTGGATGTCCAGATGAGGTAGCTCATCCTCGAGCTCTAACAAGTTGCGCCTATGCACCAGGAGGTTTGCAATATGTGCAGGCCTCCGTTCCTTACGCAACAATGCACTATACTGGGTTAGTATGCGAAGTACATAGTAGAAGAGTGACAGATGCGTACAGTTCATACGCAATCTTCTCAAGCGTAATGGTAATTTCTATCAACATCACTTGGTTGAGAAAGTTGGACGGACCGTTCCGAGGTTCAAGCACCGGATCTAGGCGTGGTCGACGAACTTCGACCTCACCGTAAGAGAGCGTCTTTGGATAGCCATGGACGATTCGTGCGCGCTGATAGAAAGTATATAACGTCCACCAGACCCTTACTTGTACTTCGTCGTGAGCATGCTTATGCATCTTGTTTCTGATGGCCATGTGCAGTGCTAGACCGAGGTAGGTGTACGCAGCCCCGGAATGATCAATGGGGAAAAGAAATGTAGCAATCAGAAGACAGGCCCGAACACTTTCAAAATCTGAGCGCCGTATCAATTCAGGGAGCATACTAATAGTCCGCTCATATAGCAGCGGGCCAAGCGATTCGTAAGATGTATCAGCGGAGAATTGTGTCCCAAGTGCTATGATCATCATGATCGTGGCAATCATCGGAATGTTCTTTTCTGAAAGTGTTGCGCTGGTTAAGTAAATGAGATCAATCTGTGTCTTGGCCCAGTTCTCATCAGCGTAGAAGCTGTTGCATTGCACTCGCGCAAAGCAGACTTCAGCAAGACAGATTGCAACAGCCTTCGAGGGTAGAGTCCCCATGACGGCAATGGAGATCTCGCTGTCAGAATAAACGCCACGGTAAGGCTTCGTACCCTCGTGCTCGCTGTTCGCAGTCTCGAGAACGTCGGCGCCGGCATCACTAAGCTTCTTCTCAAGCTGGCGAGAAAAGGTTGAGAGAGAGTTCTCGGTAGCAGTAGAGTGACTTATTTTTCCCGGTTCAGTCAGTTCCGGTATTGAATCGGACATGATGCGTAGCTCTTCGTTGTCGAGAGAGGAAGTCTCCAGTATGTGTTTGATCACTTTCTCTAAACGTTCACTGCGCTCTCCTTTCGTCATGCGACCGCTGGAAGAGGCATCGCCTGGCTGGCAATCCATCTGAAGGCGAACACATCTTTGACAGGGCAAGACGCCCGTGCATCTTTCCTTCTTTTGACGGCAGTTTCCACAAGCATGGCGCACTCTTTTCCGTCGCTCATCGGGCACATGCGGTCGGATTCTCTTCGCTTCCGTCCGACTAACTTTAGTACCGCTTTTTGGAACAAAGGGTTTGAAAACAAGACCTTCGCTTCGAACCGACATAGTACAATAGAGACATGTTTTTTGATAGAGGTGAGGGAAGGATGGGGAAGTTGCCGATAAGCAAGTGGCAGTACCTAGCCGAGGTCTGATTACGTCACGCGAACCTTATCTTCCACCTCACCGCGAGTGACATGATTCTGATCGACCATGATACTGGGACTCTCCTTTCTGAGTGCTTAGAGGGATCCCTTCGCTTTATTCGTCAGAGATTCATGGTTACAGAACCCCTCATATTGGTGAAATATACAAATCAGGATAGTCAACATAAAGTGGCTCTATAGCAGGTAGGTACCAGGCGCCCCAACAATGCTTCACTTTACAGCTTCGCTAAAGGCGACTGGTACACGTATTCATCCACAAGGTCGCGAGCCGCTCTTGCTATGCCAAAAGAAAATACATAACCTCCGCCAGCGACTCCATATGCATGCACTACCTTCTCCCCGTTCATTAGTTCTTTTTCGATTCTAACACCCGTTTTGCGTGACGGTCTAATGCCGACATTGTGACCCACCACATCATAATCGGATAAGTGCGCTGGAAAATCGTTCGGCAGGTCCTGATGCACTCTTCGTACGATCTACACAATAGTCAGCAACTTATCTGGTCACTTGTGTTACGAGAGATGTACGTCTTGTTGTAATTCCATGTCTACCTCGGGTTCCGTTCGGTCGTATTGCTTGATACCACCAAGGATACAAGTCCCGTCCAACCGGGAGATGGCATAGGTATAATCCTTCCCATGTCGCATGAAAATCTTAGGATAGTTACTCTTGACATGTATAGTCTGGCCTCGAACAAGCTGTACATCCTGATCCTGGATATCTTCCAGGAATCTCGGGCCGAAACCAGTGGCGTTAACGACAATATCATGTCCCTGCGACTTGACTTCAGCGAGTGAACTCAGGTTAACCCGCCTGAACCTGACGCCAGAATTTTCCAGTCTGTTCCTTAGCCAAGGCAAGAGAATCTTCGGCGTCATGACTACAGTCTTATAGCTCATGCCAAGCTTCACGCCTTTCGGAAGCTCGGTGTCCTTCATTATGCGAAACTCGGGCAGTTTGCCGTTGTACCATATTTGATCGATGGTCTTGTCATCGTGAAAATCATTCATTTCGATGCGCTTGATGCTCGATTCCGGATTTGATACGGCGAGCGACCATAGGACGGCGAAAGAATCTAGTTGCATCTTCTGTTCGTTCGGTTTTGACCCATCAAGTCCGAGGAATACTGCACCAGCCCATGGACTTGCCCATTCTCTGCTCAAGTCATCCCCGGGAAGGTTCTTGGCGACGATTGTGACTTCGTGGTTTCGCGATAGCAGGCTAGCAATGGCCATACCAGTGATGCTGTTCGCTCTTGTCAGCTCGGAAGTACAATATTGCGCTGCATCATTTACCCTGCACCGACGATAGTAATTCGAGTCATGTTTGGTCTAGCATGAGTCTCCCTTCAGACACACACACGATCAAATGCTGAAGCTAAGCGGACGTCAGGAGGAACAGAAATGGGATTGTTGCTCAAAGCCACAAGCTTGTTGATGTGTCTTCAGCTCCGGATATATCTGCTTAAAGGACGTTTTGCTGCGCGCCGGGGGCAAGCGAAGGGCGCGTTACCGGCACGTCTAAGTCTGCAGAGAAGAACTAATCCCCACTACTGCTCCACCGTGCTCGCATTGCCTCGGTTCTACATCGCGATGTTCGCCGTATGACATCCGAAAAGGGGAATTCGACGGATATCCGGTATCTTGAAGTGAGTAGCATCTTACTACCGACGCCTTCCCAGTGCTAGTTCCTAGCAGGAAGATACTGGGCCAAGAGCGGTAACTTGACATACATCCGGCCCCGGTTGCTAGGATCGTGCTCTGCGCTGCTCTTCGTACTCGCTACTAGCGTGAGATAGTCGCCAAAAGCTAGACCGGACCCTGAGAATTCCCCACCAGGAAAGAGGATGGGGAACCTGCGTTGAGCCCCGCGATTCCCAGATGATATGGCGCTAAGCTAAGATAAGAAATACCTGACATCTATCCGGTCCCGCTTTTTCGAGTCGGGCCCCACAATACGATAGCAGTGAATGGCGCGCCAGCTGCAATACTCCGGCTGCTATCACGGAAAACCTGAGCCAACAATGGCCAAATTAGCTTCCGTTTCATCTTCGATTCAGAGGCAAAAGAAGGATACAGACCGCGCCGTCTTCATGTTCCTATCAACTATAACTAGCTGAGAAATCAGCACATGTCTGCTTGCAACTTGCAACGACTTCCAGTTGCAGACGAATTTCAATCGAGTCTTCGTATCCCTTTCTGACAATGGTAGATATGGAGAAGACGATGTCGAACGCCACTCCGTCCGAGAAGATAGCAGTAGGACAGACAATGCTTACCACGACATCCGAGTACAACGAGTATCTTGGCCTCTGCGAGATCATGACGGAGGATAGGAAAAAGAAGCTAGTGCGGAAGATTGAGTAATTCTGTGGCCCTCATTTTACTGAGCTGAAACTGATGATTTGGGCCAGTCTGCGCGTGCTACCGCAGCTCATCATCCTCTACCTCATGTCATACGTGGACAGAACTAATGTTGGTGGGTTATAGATGATGAAATAGGAATTCTAATCAGCCATTGACAACCGTAGGAAATGCAAAATTGTTCGGCGCTCTCACGGATATGGGTTTATCGGGACAAGACTGGAACACAGCTCTATCCGTCTTCTTTGTTACATACGCTCTTGGAGCGGTACCGGCGAACATCCTGCTTCAAAAACTTGGACCACGCATTTGGTTGCCTACGATGATGCTTTCCGTGTCTATTTGTTTGATTTGCTGCTCTCTACAAAGCACGTTCGGCGGATGGATAGCTTTCCGGGTACTTCTGGGATTGGTTGAAGCAGGCGTTTTCCCTGGCTGTAGTGCTGTCTTGACCACCTGGTGAGTCCTCGAGGCATCCCTCAACATAAATGTTTCTAACGAGGAGGCTGCGTAGGTACTCGCCACACGAGGTTCACACCCGCATGACGATCTTCTACATGGGCGCGTCAGGGGCGGGGGCCTTCTCTGGCCTTCTCGCATACGCCATAGGACAGCTTGATGGTACCTGGGGTTATAGAGGATGGCGTTGGATTTTCTGCCTGGAAGGTGAAGAATGAGCTCCGTGTATCTTGGTACATCTTCTGACGATTGACAGGGGCTTTTACCTCGCTACTTTCGATCGCTGCCTATTGGGTAATCCATGACACTCCAATGAAAGTAGGCTGGCTTACTCCAGAAGAGAAGCGGTTTGTTGTGTTACGTCACAAATTTGCGGCCGGCGGAGAATCAGGCGTTGCTGAAAAGGAGGAGTTCTCCTGGAGCGCTGCTCGGCAAGCGTTCAAGGTAAGCATTCCATCAATTTCGTATAACGATAATCGCTGATATTACAACAGTCATTCCACGTATACGCGTGTGTCGCAATGGAATTCACATTATGCGTAGTCGTATATGGAGTATCGTTCGTCCTGCCTACAATGTGAGCCTCTTCAATCTGGAGCGCAACTTTCAGTACAACGCTCATATTACTTCAGCATCGCGAACCTTGGTTATTCGGCTGCGAACGCCCAAGCCATGACAGTTCCGCCCTACATCTTCGCCTCTCTTGTCACAGTCTTCTCCGGCTGGGCAGCGGATCGCTATAAACAACGCATGCTCTCTGTTCTGCTCCCCAACCTTCTCGCAATGATTGGATTCATCATAATCATTGTAAGTGTACGATACAAAGGACTTCCGGGCGTGACGTTATTCGGGATTTTCTTCGCTATTGGCGGACTTTATCCAATCTCGCCGGCGGTGACGGCGTGGACAGCACTCAATCTCGCCGGCTCAATGTAAGATTTCTAAGACTCACTTTAGCTTTTATCACAGACTGACTTTCTGGGTGTAGGAAACGTTCCGTGGGAATAGGCGCCATGATTGCTTTCTCACAACTGGGTGGCATAGTAGGGTCCAATATTTATATCTCTTCGCAGTCGCCGCGCTATCCCGTCGGATTTGGTATTAGCATAACTATGCTGGGTCTGTTCGGCATCATCTGGCCAGCTTGCTATTACTTCATGCTCAAACGAACCAACGCCAAACGTGCGCGCATCCCAGTAGAAGAGGTGAAGGATAAGTACACAGACCAGGAACTTGCAGACATGGGTGATGAGAGCCCATTGTTCAGATACTCTACATAAGTCTAATCAGATGAGGCAGCTAGTATACATACTACAAATTGTTCATGATTGGAACAACAATAGAATGCAGACGTTCGATACTCGACGGAACGTTTGAAAGAGTTTGAATTATTGGAGAAGCTTTACCTTGGGTTGCATACGTGTTGCGTTCGATTTCACGAGAGATCACGCACGTGGGTGCTTGTCTTGAAGCACTTGTCTTCGAACAGCATACGACTTGTGCTCACGTTACCATCTGCCAGGCTTATATGAGACACTCAGAGCTGCGCAATGTCGATGCTATCGTTCTTATATCAAAAGGAGATGAACTGCACGTCACACATATGCAGAGTAGTCAAGTACTAATCTTCAATGTTACATCTTCCGTCCAGAAGTGCTAAGCTAAAAGACATAAGCAAAGATTAGAAAGTCTATAACGATTCTACTTATACTCTCTTTACGCTCACAGTCCAAGAACGGGTGTCCAGGCGTCTTCCAGCCTAAAGGAGATAGTAATTGCTGGAGGGTAGCTGCAGCTCAGTTCGTAACCGTATCCGTATCCGACTCACCCTTGTACTCGGGCCTGTGATAGCCGTTACGTGAATTACGGAAGCAGAGGAAACGACAATGGACGTGGCGATTTCTTGTTCTACAAATTGACTGTTCTTGGCCTTAGCATGGATTTTGGAGCTCCATTGGTAGACCACTTGGACGCATCGTTTAGAGACACTATTCCATTTTCGGACTAGCCGTAACGACATCCGCCTCTGTCTTCTTCACATCTGGACCAGTGTCTCAAGCACACAACTTGACTTTATGTCTTCCTCGTTTAGCTGTTGCCTTATAAAGATCCTCCCCCAGTTGTCGACTCACCTGGTGTAAAGGACATGACTGTCTTCGACGAATTAGCAGAAACCGACGGAGACGATGAGTTTCGGATGTGCGTGTCCAAGGTGATCGATGCGAAGCAGGAAATTGTCGAGTTCGTTGCCTCTCGAAGGCTAGAAAAGCCTGCTGGAGAGTTTGACAGCTATCTCAAAGGCTCTTTCAATCTCAGCCTCGTTGTTAAATTTAAAGATGGAGGACCCAAAGCAGTAATTCGCTTCCCAAAACCAGGCCATACAGCCAAAACTCTGTGCGAGGAGAAAGTCAAGAATGAGGTCCAGGTACTGAGTTTTCTGAGTGATCAGACCACTATTCCTGTGCCTCGGGTCTCGAGCTGGGGGACGATTGAAGACTGCCCTCAACACTTGGGCCCTTTCATGATCATGGACTTCGTTGACGGTACTTCATTAGCGACCATATTGAAGCAGCGAACTGAAAGTGAACGGGATGAGGTTATCCTCGCAACCGACGTGGACAATTCCAAGCTGGAGTACGTTTATGAGCAACTTGCTAATTACATGCTGCAACTATCTCAACTCGATTTTACCTCAATCGGAGCCTTAGCAAAGGACTCATCCACCAGCGAATGGTCTATTTGTGAAAGACCGCTTACCTACAATATGAATGAGCTGGTAACTGTCGTCTCTAACTACCCCACTGAAGGATGGCCGACCTCACCGTTAGTCTCCGCCAAAGAGTTCCTTCACTCTCTCGCTGATGAACATATCGTACATCTTCAAGTCCAAAGAAATTTAGCTGAGAGCCGAGCGGACGCTGAGAAACGTTTCATAGCCCGTCATAGATTCAAGGATCTTGTCTCTCACCATTGTTTGGATGATAGCGGACCTTTCAAGTTGTACTACGACGACTTGCAGCCCTCGAATATGCTTGTCGACCCAGAAACCCTTCAGATAACCGCAGTTCTCGATTTCGAGTTTACGAATTCGATGCCAGCGCAATTTGCCTACGACCCACCTTGGTGGCTTCTCCTCTTGGGACCCGATATGTGGCTCGAAAAGCATTCCATGAAAGAATTCATGCATCGGTACGAGCCCAGACTGGAGCAATTCTTGCGCGTCATGGAACAAGTAGAGGCGAAGGCAACTCCAAAAGGAGAAACGAACAGTCAGCCTCTTTCTGCCCGAATGCGCGAGTCGTGGAAGACAAAAAGGTTTTGGTTTAACTATGGCATCAGGAAGAGCTTCGATGTGGATGCTGTATACTGGCTGCACTCCATGAAGATGGAGACGACGTGCTTGACGAGGGATTGAAAGAAGAAATGCGGAAGCTGGTGGATTTGAAGATGGAACAGCTGAAAGCTTATGATGCTGAATGCAAGCTTCGCTTCTCTTCTTAGTTTCTTTCGTAGGGCTCGAAAGTGGCAGTTTGCAAGATAGGCCTAGCGTCTCCTGCGCCAACCATGCTTCCTTTGCCTATATTTGGTCGATCAGCTCCTCATCGGCCCTCATGAAAACAGCCTGCCATAAAGTCTCGAAAACAGCACGATTGATTGATTGAATGACATACATTCCTTCGCGTAAAACACCAATGTCATGTCGAGAAACTATCTGCAATGTCGCGTTCTCTTGGCATGACGCGTAGAACTACAATTAACCCAGCGTCATCCATACTGGCACCCGCTGTGCACTACAAACGCGCGAGCATGTCTTAATGAACACGTCACTTCGTTTATCTACTTGTGCTACTCGGTCGCTTCGGACTCCGACTTCCAAAGGTGTTATTGACATATTTAGTCTGCAAGCATGTCTACTGCAAGAGTTTTACTACGCTCAATCTGCTCTTCACGCCTAATATCTACCATTCCGAGAAAATCACTATTGATCGTTTCTCCTACTCTTGTTCATAGCCAAAGATATCTTTCAGTCACATCAGTCGAGAAAATGCCCGAGCCACTCAAGCAAAGCGAGGTCAGCTCCAAAACCGATCCCTCAGTGGCAAAGCAGTACGACAACGAGACGCCAAAGGAAGAGCAGATCAAGGACTTGTTCCACATGATCGATGGAAAAAAGATCGGAATGCTGAACACATACCGCAACGGAGTCGGTACGTATCCTGTTCCTGATCAGTCTTCCAACATTTTTCGCCCATACTGACAGCAACAATAGGACCGGTCGGACGCTCTATGGCCGTCGGCAAGCGGTCTGGCCTCGACATTCTCTTCCTCGCCAACGCGCACTCCCAGAAGTTCTCCGATCTCGAGCAGAACAAAGAAGTACAAATTACCTTCCAAGACAACAAGACGCAAGATTGGATCTCCATCTCCGGCACCGCCACCACGACATCGAACACCGACCCGCGTATCAAGGATATCTGGAACAGTGGCATCAGAGCTTGGTTTGGTGATCTAGGCGACGGAAAACATGATGGAAGCGCCGACGACCCGCGCATGACTTTGATCGAGGTGAAGGCGAAGTACGCAACATATTATTTGACACAGGTGGGGTTGTTGGGGTATGTGAAGGAGGTCGGAGTGGCAGCGATGACGGGTAAGGTGGCCGATACAGGCGTCGTAAGGGAGTTGAACGAGCAGGACATTGAGCAGGCTAGGAGAATGGAGTAAGTTGACTTCTGAGATGATCCTGTTGTACGATACTAGCGATTGAAATAGTCGTTGCTCGAAACTATGAAGTCTACAAATTCGGAACATTCATTTGAGCGACAGGTGTAACCTACTGCCAGTATGGAACTGCTTTGTGCGCATCGTATATTCCGGTGATGTCATACACAGCATATACTTGAAGTACTAAACAGTATTTCTATAACAGGCACTGCATTTCCAAAATACAACTCAGTAAATGATATACTGGTAAGTTCGAAGTATCTCCTAGCTGTCAGAATAGATGGTAGCGTTATCCTAATTCGTCTAGCTCCTATCTAATTTACCCTGTCTATCAAACCCGGAGAGCGACTGTAACGTAAGCTTAGAATTTGCAGTGCACGAAGAGCCTAAGCGTGTCTTCGTATTGGGCGAACATAAATTCCACATCCTCATCAACTCTCCTGCTTAGCCACCACTGTTATTCCAATCAAGGGAATATAAAGGAACATCTCAATGTAAAGGCCAACGTCAACGAGTCCTCATATAGAGATAAGGCACGTATAAGATAATGTCCTTTTGGGACGGTGTATGCAAGAGCTCTTTCATGGTATGCAAACAGGAGATCATGGTAATCGTGTCATTCCATCTACTGGGTGTGTGATGGCAGAGTCCATCTTTATGGACGCAAGCGAGGGGAAAACCCGCTGCGCAGAATAATCCGGCAACGCTGGACACCTAAGCCACCCACATTAACCTGCATTCGGTGCATTGCAACGCTGATACCTCCCATGTTTTGGGTTCTCAAGTGCATCGACCTGTCTGTAGGTGAAATCCTACCGAGTCCGCAGAACTGAGGGCACATTCCAGCGTCACTTCGACCCTGTACGACTGGCTCAAATCCTGAACAATAAAGAGGTCGCGATGCCTGTAAGATTCCAGATAGATGTTTCTTGTTCGAGGCTCCAGAGTGGGTTGGTATATGCAGTGGGGTGCTCTGTTACCGAACGCGAGTAAACTAATCTTTAGAGGCGAGTTGGGTGGGAACTCTGATTCGACGGGTGAGAATTTGCATCGATCCGCATGGACCAGTGCGCTAACACATGGCTAGTGGCTGTTCGGCAAGAGCATCTTGGGTTATATGATATTCAAGTGAAAATTTTGCATCGATCTATACCTGAGGTATTCCATATTTGATGGCAACGTGGCGGAGTGGTTAACGCGATTGACTCGAAATGTCAGTACAACTGACATAGACATCAATTTCCTTCGGGAGCGTAGATTCGAATTCTACCGTTGTCGATTTTATTTTGCTTTTTTTAACCTCTCGATGTACATTCGTTTCTATGAAACTGAGTGTGTCATAGGATACAAAGTCTAGATATGAGCTCAAGTTCGTAAAGATGTATTTAGCTCGATTTTTTCGCTCACATTTGGGGCTGTGCGGATGTACATTTTAGCCTCAACATCGTGGACGGTTGTGGTATTTCTGGATAAGCCATGCACATGGTGCTTTTGATCCTTGGCTCTTCGTCTATATCTCATAGATGGAGCCTCCACCCTATTAGACAGGTTGGCCTAAGAGCTCATGCTAACAGACCCTCGGAGACTCAAAGTGACTTTCATGTTTGTTCTCCATGTTTTCCTCTTTATGCAGAGTAAGCGTGTCCCGGCCAGGGAGAAGGCACCCGGCAGCAAATCACACACTGCGAAGAAGGCTGTCTGACGACCACTTTGACTACGGTCGGCAGCCGTTCGCCGCGAGAAACTGCATGTTACCGGATGCCTTTTGCACGAACTTGGGGCGCGGGACGTAGCGGGGCGCGGTCGATCTCCGCTAGTGGCACTTTATCCGAACAAGCCATTGGTTTCATGCAGCTGTGTCCGACGAGACAAGCTGCAACGGCCGTGGGACGTACACGCTGCCTTTTAAACAGCATACAGCGTGCGCGCGGTCTGCCTGTTCACCGCGACGACACACGCGGCGGAAGGGCTGCCGCGCCATGTAGAGGCTCCACCTCGGCGCATCTCTGTCAGCCTCACCCTGCACGCAGCAGCACGCCGGGGTCTCAACACCAAGATCATGGACGCAATTGCGAAGCCGCCAGCCCTGGCGAGTCCGAAACTGATCAAGAATGCGAAGGGCGCAGTTGTTCCTAGTAGTCAGATGGCGCATATTGCGTATGGCTGCGGTGGGCTTCTCAGCAACTTTTCGGCGGCCTTCGCTAACATGATCCAGAGCACATGCGCACGATGATCGAGAATGCGCGCAAGCCGACCTTCGGGCATTACCGCGGAATATTGCAGAAGATATACGAGGAACCGAGCGTAATTGCGCAAACGTACAACAGCAAGGCCGACGGCCTCTCCGTGGTATCGTTGCGCCCGCTGTATCTCTGTCTACAATGTCCGAACATCATGATGGAGACGGATCGCGACGAGCACATTGATTCCAAGCGGCATATATTCTGTGCGTACATGCCGAATACGTGGAGACGCATGCTGACAGGTGAAGCGGTGGAGTCGCGGAGCGGGAACGTTTACTGCGGCGATTGCCAGGACTTTATCTACGATCCGGATCTAGAGGAGCGAAGGTTGCAGAAAGGTGAGCTATACATGCACGGCAGCAGAGTGAGTGCCTGCTAACTGGTGGACCAGGAAAGAAACGCAAGTACGAAGATACCACCACCACCGAGGAACACAAGCTGGTGCTGAACAACTCCACCTTCCTACCCTGCCGCGCGATAGGCCTCCGTGGTCTCTATAACATGGGCCAGACCTGCTTCATGAGCGTCATATTGCAGACTTTAATACACAACCCCTTCATAAGGAATTTCTACCTCTCCGAAGGACACAAGACGGTGGATTGCGAGCGAGAGTCATGCGTTAGCTGTGCTCTGGACGAGATGTTCGTAGAATTCCACTCCGTCGAAAAGACGGAAGGCTTTGGTGCCGTCAACATGCTAATGGGTAGTTGGCTTGCCGGAGAGGTGTGTATATCACCCACACAAGCTTACAAGAGCTAACTACATGAACAGGCGTTAGCAGGATATCAACAGCAAGACGCACACGAGTACATGCAGTTCATGCTCAACACTCTACACCTGCAGAATGGAGGCTCCACCGACTCGGAAGACTGCGACTGCATTGTGCACCAAACCTTTTACGGCCGGCTCTCCAGCACTGTAACATGCGACAACTGTCGGAATACAACCACCGCGCTAGATCCGTACATGGACCTCAGTCTCGACATACGGAATCTTCCCAAGAAAAAGAAATCTGAGGTTGCTAATTCCGACGAGAAGTCAATCGCATTGCAGAGCTGTCTGGACCGTTTCACAGGGCGTGAGAAGCTCGGCGCTGCAGAGTATACTTGTCAGAATTGCGACAGCGGGCAGAACGCCACGAAGCAGCTGAGCATCAAGCAGCTCCCGCCTGTGCTGCCTATTCATCTCAAGGTACTACCTCCTACTCCCCTCACTTGCCGTTCCTCCTCTCATGGCTAGACATACTAATGAGATGACCAGCGCTTCGAGCACGCCAAATCCACATCCACAAAGATCGAAACTAAAATCACCTTTCCGCTCTCCCTCGACTTGTACCCCTACACGACCGAATACCGCTCTAAAGGACCCCCGAAGAACGCCGCCCCACCCAATACAAATCACAACATCAACTCCCCCGCGAATACCCTGCTCTATGAGTTGTCTAGCGTCGTGGTTCATAAGGGGAAGATCGATTCAGGGCACTATATCAGCTATTCGAGGGAGGGGGACGATTGGTTTATGTTTGATGATAGTAAGGTTGTGCTGGCGAGTGAGAAGGAGGTGCTCGGGGCTGAGGCGTATTTGTTGTTTTACATGGTGCAGGCGCTGGAAGTGTAGGCGAAGGGGGTCGGTAAAGGAGGAAGGGCAGTTGTTGTATTATACTATCACGGGGCGATACTGGTAAAGAGCATTCACCGGCGTTGGACATCAAGACCGCGCATCATCTTTGTTTTGCGAGCGGCATGGCGTAGGGTACTTTTCGTTCGGTCTGGTATGGATACTAGTGCTTTATATGCCTCAACAACATGCATTCCTAGGATTATCGTATTCGAGCTCGTGGGCTGATAGAACTGTTCGAGCGTGCCTGGCCTCTTGATGTCGCATTCGCAAGACCTTCGCCGCACTGCGCAACGCACGTAACCACGCCACTGCTTCTCAGGACCTTCCTAGATAGGATAAGCGAGGTATGGCTCATAGTGATAGTGAAGAACGACGACACCCAAGCATTCGACTCATACAGCGCCATACTATAAGATATGCACATAGCCGCTCTTTTGGTTAGCAGTCTACGGTGGACATGCTGCAAAGATGGGGTGATGTATCCTACACTAGCTTGCAAAAGCAGATATTGCTCTGGGTTGGTACTATAACTGATGCGAATGCCAATGCATAGATATAAAGCAAGTAGCACTACTGGCATAAAACTTTCGTCGAGAGTAGTCCGCTTGGTAACAGACTTCTATGTTGCTACCGAGAGTCATGGGCCCTCCCAAGATTGAGGTCCTGTCTTCAACCAAAGCCCAGCCCGCTATCACGCACTTACCGACCACAACACCCCTATCATTGATCGACGCCTCCGTCGCTCGCTTTACCCCCTGCGGCGCGATATGGTACTTCTCCACTCCAACTTCTCCCGCACTCCTATCTCCCGAGAACCTGCAGCGCAGTCTATCCCACACACTCTCCGCATACCCACAATGGGCTGGCCAACTCAGCATGACGCCTTACAAACCTGGAATAGATAGAAGGAAAAATAGTGAGAGGTATGGAAGGATGGAAATGCGGTATGGACGAGAGAAAGATCCTGGCGTTGTGTTTGTCGTCGCAAGAATACATTGTCCTCTCGCACTCCCTACATGCAAAGAGAAGAGTGATGGTGTAAAGATATGCGATGGGCTGGTCCGCGAAGACATACTTCTCCCAAGGGTCCCGCTTGCTGGTTATAACTCTCTACCAGGCCATGCAGATTCCAGCTTGGCGGTGCAGGTTACGAAGTTCGAGGATGGCGGAACAGCTGTTGGTGTGCAGATCGCACACTGCCTAGCTGACGCAATAAGTTTGTCGCGGTTTGTGCACGATTGGAGCGCTACCCACCAGTCCCTCATCACGAATACACCAGTTCCGGAGCTGAGTCCCATATTCGAGCCGTGGCTCCTCAATCAGAGGGCCGCGAAGAGCGCCGATGACGTGGTACCAGATGAGAGTGTGTTGAAGATAGCGTATGAGCTGCCACTGCATCGTTACGATTGGTGGGCGTCTGGCGAAGAGTCAGGGTTTGGTCCCGGGGCACATAAGATCCCTGAGGTGCTAAAGGACGAGCCTAGGGCACTGGAGCTGGCACGGGATGCAGAGAAGATGCCGTGGGATACGTACGACGTCCAGGCACCTGTATCACATACGATCATCCACTATACTTCAAAGGAGCTGGAAAGGTTATGGAGTGCGGCTGCGACGAGCCCTGATATATATGGCAGTGCGAAGGCGGGTATAAGCCGGCACGATGCGCTTGTTGCACACATTTGGACGCTCGTGAACCGCGCAAGAGGGCCTGAAAATGGGGACGTGGACAGTGAAGTCCACTGTGATGTAGCAATCGGTCTTCGCACAAGAGTCAGCCCACCACTTCCTGCATCCTTCCTGGGCTCGCCGCTGCAAATCATAAACACGGCGCTTCCATGGTCCGTTGCCAGCTCATCGCCAGCTCTCTCAAGAATAGCGGTCAGCATCAACGCCACGCTCTCGCGGTTTACGCCTGCAGCGGTAGGAGCCCAAATCTATGCTATCGCTCATGAGCTTGCACCGCAAAGGTTATGGCAGGCGTTCCTAGGGAGAAAACATTTAATAGTGACGAGCTGGGCGCATACCAGACTGTATGACTGTGACTTTGGTACCGGAGAGACGCCTAGGTATGTGCATCCTATCATGCCGCTGGTAGATGGTTGCCTTCAGATTATGGAGGCTCGACCGAAGAATGGTAAGATGCCGGGAGGGAGATGGTATGATGATGGTGTCGACGTTGCAATTTATCTTGAAAAGGAGGCCATGAATCGGTTGGTGCAGGACAAGCATATCTGGCGTTGAAACTGGAAGTATCTTTTGTGTTTTATCAAGACGATGTGGAAACCCCGACTGCACGTAGGATGTCACTTGGGTCGGCTTGGTCTCTACTAGATAGATAGTCTCTCCCGATTTCTCGTTGCAATACACGGTTCGATTCGGGTAAGATGCTCCAATGTGGGCTAGGTTCTGCTTTGAGCCATTTGAAGTCGTCGATCTGGTCCCACTGATTCTTCTCGCTTGGTGTGTCCTCCGTTGCCTGTTATAGATGTGAGCCGTGCCTCCATGGCTGAGAGATTCAAGACTTACATAGATGTTTGGTAAGGTTGCGAAACGGATGTTCTCGCAATCTTCGATGATAGGTCGGCTCGAGCAATGCAAATAGACATCCACATTCTTCGACCCGTGCATGCGGAATTGGCGACAACTTGTGACAATGATACTGTTCTGTACTCCCGTGATGTGTATCGGCCCTGCTACACGCCCACATATGATCAAACTCCTCTCAATGGTTTTCAACGTCAGCGTCGCAAAGGTATCTCTGCTTGTCGTGGGCGTGGACATGTTCACGACGCTTCTCCGAATGTTAGAAAGGACGCCCGAGCTCCCTGAATGCACTTGAGACGCCGACAGCGCGATGTACTCGTCATCTTCGTCTGACACAATCACACCCACCGTTCCAGTGCCATTATTCACCTCTCCATTCTCCAGCTTAAGCGCTTCAAGCTCCCTCTTCTCCTCCCCCGGACTCAATCTCTCCAACGGCGTCGGACTAAATGCACTGTTCACCGCACTGCTCTCCTTGGAACTATCCCACGCGCCCCCTCCCGGTCCCAGCAATCTCTTATTCTGTGCCAACTCTGCCGCCTCCCCAATGCTAATCGCGCTCCTATTCTTTTTGGTTGTGAACTTGAATTTCTTTGGGCCAGCGCCCAATTCATTTCTCGTGTTTTGGAGTTTCTCTTGCAGGGCTTTGATAGCGTCCCCGTAGGTGCGCTGGTCGTACGCCGGAATATAGGACGAGGCATCTTTGACTTCGGAAGAGAGTCGCGATATGCCGGCGAGGCAGTGGTCGATTGCATCGGGGCGTTCAGTGGGTGAGGTCGAGGAGAGGCGGGACATTTGGGCTTGGAGGGCTGGAAATAAAATTAGGTAAGTAAGAAACAGGAGGGGTGGAAGAAGGAAACTCGTACCAATGACTTCATGCTGGAAGTAGCGGAAGAAACGCTCTTTGGAGGCGCCGCCTGAAGATGCAGGGCGAATTTGTGGAGGGGCTTCGACAGGCGCCATGGTGAAGTCTAAAGCGTCTCGCGGTACTGAATTGAATAAACTGAAGCTGTTACAACTACGGCTGCTGTGAGAGAAGCAATGATCGTGTGCTGTTCTAAGGGATGAAAAGCGAAACGGCCTAGGTCTCGTGGCCGATGACGAAGCTCGTCGGTCTCTGCAGCCTGGTGTGGGGTAATTCGAGGTCCAGAGGGGAAGGAGTCGCCTTCACCTGCAGCGTCAGGCAGGGCGACTCAGGATGCGCCGTTTCGCCGTCGCGTACGATCCATCCATGTTGTCTATGATGTCGATGGTGACAAATGCAGTACCCGATGCCATTGAACCCTGGATCGATCAATTGATGGCATTATTTCCGCGCTACCCCGCGGCTAGGGCTCAGTCTATGCCTTTTTCGCTTTATACCATCACAAGCCATCTGGACTGTGTAGTGTCCACTCAAAACAGCGTCTTAGTGAAATCGCAGTAAAGGTATGAAAAGAGATCGTTGAATCATCAATGTCGATCCGAACAAGAAGTCCTGTACGCCTATCACCCAGCCAGTGTCGAATCCCCACCATAGCATCAAGGGTGCCTAAGGAGCCGCCTGCTGCGCGTCCAACACCTTCTTGCCAATCCTCGCCAAATCCGCATTCTCCAACGGCTCCTTCTCGAACCCATTCGATACTTGATCCACCATCGCAGCAGCGACCTCCCTGATGCCAATTTTGCCCGCAATCAAGCCAGCGACGGCACCGACCACCGTCATGAGCAGCCCTGGCGGGTTGGGGAGAACGAGCCCAGGCTTTGCCGCCGCGGCTTCCCATCCGCTGGCCTTGTGCTTCTCGGCAAACTCAAGGCAGTCGACTTCGATGCGGCCCTATCATGATATTAACATGCCAAAAGGCAAGGCAGGAGAGAAGCAAATTAAATAGTAACGCACCTTCAATCGGATGTACTCTTTAAAGACCGGTGGCGTAGGACCGTCGGGCGTACGAGGCGTATCCGGGCCACTGATGTATAGGAAGCGGAAAGTGCCTGTCTGTCCCTTCGCCGCGCGCGCTTCCTGGATCTGCTCGAGCGCTTTGAGCGTATATGTCTGGTTGATTCTTTTCACTTCTTCGAATGGCATGCCCCGAGTGTTCTGGGGGAGGACGGCGAGAGCCCTACATATCGCATGTCAGCATCGTTCCCACATTTCCAGGCAGCAAGGCAACAATGATATGTCGGCGCAAGTGAGTACGATAGCGAAGGGAGCAATCTACCAAATAGCGCCATCGGCATCCGCAAGCTGCGCCTTCACGTCCTCGGGATACTTCTCAAAATCCTTCACCACCAAGCTCTTCAATTTACTTGTGTCCGCGCCAGGCGCTGTGCCCGCAGGCACAGCGATCGGTTTTCTGCCCAGCGCATAGATGGTAGTGATCTTGGGATTCGATAGACTTTGGCGGATGACTAAACGTGCGGATACAGAGTCAGTGTAATGTACCCAAATCAGGGAACTGGGTGAAGTAGGTGCTTTAGCTAGTAACTAATGTCTGAAGATTCCAGGCTTGAAGGTGTAAGGCCTGGAGTCTTAGACAATCGCCCAGCATGAGCTCCCACTTTATATCCCCGACATTGCATACTTTCCGTCGCGACGAAGCCCGTTGCGCCACCGATGATGAGTTTCACCATCTTGTCTTTCTTTGTTGGTCGAATGCTGTAGTGTGGTGTAGTACTGGGTGCCCAGGTGTTGTATTCGCGGAAAGGCGGAGGAGGTTATGTAGCCGAAAACAAAAGATCCATGGGATGGACGAAACCTGAGGTATTTCGGAGGACTAATCCAGCGAGGCACGCGTTATAACCTTGGGAAGGCGCCGGGGATTAACGCGGGATGTTTACACAACGAGCTCGGTGTTCGGCGACCAAGCACCACACTTGATTGCTAAAAAGCGCATGCCGCACGCCACACATCAGGACTAGAACCCGATTAACCTCCTTACGACATCAGAGCTTGTCTTAGATGTATGCATACGATAGTGAACACTATCGGTGATGCGGGACTATAGCGCCTCCGATTGGCTCGCTTGCAGAGGGTGAATAGAAGGTGATTGGATGCCTAGTGAGTGGCTGCATCGGGCGCCTGAATGAACGCGCCATCGCTTTGTTTGAATGAGTTGACTAGTATCACCTCGTGGAGGCTACTATGCGGCGTAGTCGCTGAGTCTTTCGCCAACCCAGGAATCGGGCTATCAAAGCCCGCTTGTGACCTTGCGACTCATGACAAAGCAATGAGAAAGCTCGTAAGAAGGGCCGGCACTCGCTTCCTACCGCCAGTCAAACCGCCTGCACCCGTTCCCTTCCAAGGCTTCCGAGATTGTAAATGGTACCCAAAGTTGGCAGAAATGTCCCCTCCACAAGCAGCCACTCCTCCGCCTCCTGCAAGCCCACACGCCTAAACTCCCTTCTTAGCACTCACTCCAAGCCCTGTATCTCCTCTCGGCAAGCAAAACAAAGCCTTCCCACCCGTATGATGTACGAAGCGCATCACAAAAGCGGCATACTCTTGCTCAAATTTCGCTCTTGGCGTTGAGGACAAGCAACCTGACCAAACAATTCTCACGCTCACATATCTTGAGTCTCTGCAATGCTCGCTAAAGGTGGGGTTGGGTGTTGTGAAGCAGGGGTGCTCGCTGCGGTGTAATAATCAAAATAGAGCGCCGATTGAGTAGGTTGTGCTACATGTTGTCGGTGAATAAGCCGGGAGACTCTACTTCGTAGGACAGGCAACTCTGCTTGCAGAAGTGCATGTAGCGGCTGAAATCGTCGCGTGTGCCGCTCCAGAAGTATGCGTAATACCCGTGGAATCGGAACATGGTGGGACTTATCCGTACGGTATCGAAGAGTTAGTCGTCATCTATCATCTCATCAGTAACAACGGCTATAGCCAGCATACGAAGCTATTGATGTTGGCAGTAGCGCACTGTGAGTGTTGTTTCGGTTACCTCGATGTGCTCAAGAAGCAGGCCGATGGAGCGTAGAACGCGTGACCGTGGGGAAAGCAAATCTTGGCCGAACTCATTCGCATATGTCGTAGTCGTTGCGCTAGACTCGTTGAGCAATAGTTCGTACTTCGGGTATGGTGATCGGTAAGGTTCGGCTCGTTTGTGAAATCGGTGTTTCCGTGTTGGACGAAGGTTAGTAAGTCGAGAGGCTTCGGCTCTGACATATATTTTCTACTTGTTTCGAGGAGCTCGTCGGCTGCGTCAACGATGGATCGAAGCCTTGCTTCTACATCTGTGTGCCATTGATAAATAGGTCCCGAGTCTTTTCCTTGTAACTGAGCTGAATTTTACCATCGCTTTTGTCCTAGTCTTTGGCCAACTCAGCAGAGCATATATCTATCATATCCGACGCTTTGATGTTTCAAGTCAAAAACAGAAGTGGAGCGAGGGAGAGCTTGCTGGCATTATTCCAATTATTAGTTGTTTTCGTTGTTGCCAAAGTGTAGTGTATTGATTCAGTAATGGGCTGCTCGTGAAGCTGGGTTTAATGCTACCTGCGCCCGGTTACAATCTTGAGCACAATATCGCACAAATGAAAGCAGGAGCATCCTCCGAGATGTTTTTCCAAAACTGAAGCTCTCTCGTAGATGTAGCACGGATAGGAGTAAGAACTGTTAGTATGCCGTATGAATCCTACGATGCGATGTCTTGCGCACCCCGTGATGTCTGAACACGCTTGCCATGTCATATCTCTTGGATAACGCAGATGCGTTGGAAACATTGTCAGTGACTTGAAATAACCCCAAGAACATAGTGGCACAAGGAACTTGTGCCTGTCTGTTTGTAGGTTAACCATCTTCTCGTTTAGCGATACCGAAATTATTGATGTAAAGGTGATGTTCTCGATGCGAATGCCACTAATAGGCCAGATGAGTTTCCGTAGCTGGCTAGTGACAGAGCTTCTAGGAATATCCACCGATTTTGGTTGCACGGATCAATCGAATTTTCGTACTTTGCATCTGACTTCCGTTTGCGAGAGACAGAGCTATAGGTCCATTCTTTGTCAAGACGTTCACGCGAACGTTGCGCTCCAGCATCTTCTGAAGAGTTTTAGCCAATCTCCCTATTGAAAAGGTGGTACAGCAGCACCGGCCTCATTCCGAATCAAACCATGGTCGAGCGCCTGCCATTAGTAAACTCTTTGAGAACCCAAATTCGCTCATCATATCAGACTGTTTCTGAATTGTTGCTCGCAGTAGCAGCATGCAGTGGTGTAGTTTTACCATTGGAAGAAGATCCAGACGCGCGCCGGCCGCTATAAGTAGTTAAATCACAACAGAGTGCCTAAATCGTGCCTTTACGAGAAGCTATGCATACAAAGTGAACGAGATCTATGTTAAGTGTTTACTTCTCCACCATAATTAGGAGTGTTTCAACCATAACTAGATGATCACTTACGATTATCACCACAATATTGTAATCGATAAGGTCCTTTATTTAGGTAATGCCAGGTTCCGCAATCGCTCTATATAGCGGAGTTTCACCAACACCATTCCTAGCATTAATAATGGTGCGATGTGTTAGGAGATCGGCGCCGATAGCAAGAAGATCAGCCACTATCTCAATTTGGCCTACATAAGCCGCATAATGAAGAGCACTGCCTCCACCCACGGCATCGGTGGCGTCAACAAATCTTTGGTCTCTGGGGAAAATCTTGCAGGTGCTTTCTGATGAATGCAGTCATGCCATCGCAGAACGCAGGTCATTGATTCTCTGCTAGATATGACACATTGCATTCGGAAACGGGCTACCCCATATGTATGACTGTGCGATGTAAGGTTAGGGTTTCCCGACATCGTGTTCCTCTATAGAGAATGAAATTATGCTAGACACGTTTCGTCCCTGTCAGTTTGGCAAACGATGGAGGTCCGTGTATCCAAGGGTTGTGCAGATATTGTTGCAGTCCTCATGGAACTACAGATGGTAGATATTCAAAGCGGACGAGGTTCGATGTGTTGTACACGTTTTCCAAACGCTAAAATATGCTCTTCGTAATTTTCTAGTGGGTCTTGGCGCGTCCGAAAGTGAATCAAGGTGTTGAACAAGTATATGGACCGCAGACTTCAGACATCATCCCAGCGAAAGGCGGTCTATATCATAACGACCACGGGCCGCCGCTGCACAGTATCTTCGCTGGGCAGGCGGAAGCTGAACGTCTGGCTTGCAGAGAAGCGATATATGCGGAGTAATGCATTTTGTCGCTCGATGCCTCACCTTCTAAGAATGAGAGGCTAGCAGCTTGTGAGGCGAGAGGTGATGCAGGAGAAGCAAAGGTCAATGCATCGCCTGATAAGCTCTTGCTTATTCAGCTTCGCTTAGCTGTGCAAGGGGATGAACTATGAGAGGAACCACGCGGATTGAGACGCGAGTGTAAGGAGGGAAAATTCGATGTTTGAGTCCAATGCAACTACACTAGCTGTAGTGCGTAGGGTGATGTAGTCCCTAATTGTATGAGCGACCGACCTGGCAAGGGAGGAACTTCGGGAGGGCCTATGAATGTGAAGTACTAAAGTAGGGGAGCCACAATCATGGAACCACAATCATGGAACGATTATGGGACAACAAAAAATATCCTTTAGTAGCAACTCCAGTAAAATATATGTACAATTGCCTGCAGCTTACTTTATAGGCTAGCCGTGGGGTCTGCGTTCTTCTCTCGGAATTGCTCTTGCGCAGCCTTCACGTCGATGCCATATTTGGCAAGTAACCGCTCCCGCCTCCGCTCCTCGTAACCGGGACCGTAGATCCCTATTAATGTCAGTAACGAGCATTGTGTGCTATACACGGCGCAACGTACCTCGGCCTTCACCAAGCTGCTCGAGTGTCTCCTGGAGTGGTCTCCGGCGCATCTTGCGCATCTCCTCTTTCCGGGCGACCTCATCTTCGTCATCTTCCTTGAGCGCGTAGCCGCCCAGGCCGTTTGTGTATCTAAAGGCAGCCGTGGCAACGCCGAACGCAGCGCCCGCGCCGAGGACCATCGGGATGCTCCCCCCTACGATAATCAACATTGGTTCCTAAAACCGGGCTGAAGACGTACTTTGTAAACCGACCGCAGTGCCGCCCATGAAACCCGCAAAGGCCTCACCATAAGCGTCGTCCTTCTGTCGAAGGTTCGCGGTTGCATCCTTTGTGAATTGGTACAGAACTCCCACACCCGCTGTGACCAATTAGCTTCGCCTGACTACCGACACATGTTCCAATTGGCACGCACTGAAGACTGCAATTATGCCGCCCGAGCGGGTGATGATGCCCATAGCACCGACATTCTGCTTCCGAAGGGTGTTCTGCACGCCCGCAAAAACGGCGCCGGCAAGGGAGAGCTGGAGGGCGGTTTTCGACGTGTTCGCGAGCGTGTCTCGCGGATGGTAGGTATCGTCGTGGGAGGCCATGGCGGGCGCAATTGGGCGGTGATGTCGTTGCGGAGCTCTTTCGACGTTGAAGTTGAGTCGCGGCGGCGCTAGCAACAGCGCAGCTTCCACGTCTCTTGGCGCGCATCACTGTTTGACATGAGGCCAAATGTCTCACCCGCAACGCCGCTTTGGGGATTGCTGGCTTTTGGCCGGTAACAAGTGTGAACTCCCCCTCATTACGGATTTATCCAGTGCCGGACGTGGCCCTGCGTTCTCTCAAAACCGTGGCCAGCGAAACCAATCTCGCTCAACCCGCTGCGCGACTGCCGCCTAGAGACAACAGACCACGCCCGCACCTTCCACTCGACGCTCCCCGCTCGGCGCCTGCCCTACTCTCTGCCACGTAACCCCCTCCAAGCTGTGTGGTCTTTGCGTCTACAGCTCCGCGCTCCATATTCTTCAACATAGCTCCATCTGGACCCCTCCATAGCGGCAGCCATGGGTGGCCCAGGTCAGTCGTGCGAGAACTATATGTACTATGCTTGAAAGTAGCTGACCGTGCTCTCTCACAGGTAAAACGGCACCCCTACTGCTACAAAACCTTCTCACATACGACCCACGCTACGAAGGCACAGCGGGGAGGAACCTGCTTACGTCCCCGCCGCCGCATCATGACCCCCGTGCTGCTCCGACCTCCTCCGTCCCGTATCGAAACTGTCGTCACGATGTGCAGTTAAAGGAAGAGCAGAGTGCACTCCCACAGAGAGGCATTGCCCCCGACGAGAATACTATATACAAGGTTGCCGTCTATTGCAGAAAGTGTCGCTGGCACTTTGACATCTGGGTCGACTTTCGCGACGATGGCCCGCAGAACGTACCATGCAAGAAGTCAGACCCTGAATTCCCGCTACACCACTTCATATTCTCGGGCGAAGATGATCCGATAAGATCTGAGAGTCTGGGCGACAATGACGGGTCGCGGTTGTATACCTTCTATTGTTCAGCGCCTAAATGCCCGGTCGCTCTACGCATACGCATATCGCCGCCTTGCCTCTCCGACGACGACTTGATCTTGCTGACGGACCCGGCAAACTTGCGGAAACGATGGGAACGTTCAAAAGAGATCAACGGAGACCGCGCCGATACCGACATGGCGCAATCCATTGATGCGCCCAATTTCTTGAACACCTATCTGCATGACAGTTTCAATCCAACAAAAGGCAAAACTAGGATACCGCTCCTAAATAGAAAGTTCCTTAAGACCTTCGGACGAGATTGCGACCACATTCTGGAGAAGTTGGGCTTTACTTTCGCGGTAGAAGTGGATGCAGACGGCAATAGCACGGACGGATGGTATCTGCCCAGACCTTCAGAGGCTCAGAACCCTCTAGAGAATCTCAAACCCACGCCTCGCAACCTCATCGAGAACGCGCGATTTGAGTTAAACGCTATCATTCTACGCTATCCGGAATCAGAGCGCTCTACGGCGCGTCGCAATCCTTTGACTCTTATACCTGCCCGTAGTTACATCGAGCTAGCTTTCGGCTGCGACGACTATGAACTTAGGGAGGGCGGTCGTAGGGAGACACGCAGTACATCTCGCGAGGAAGATCATCCCTATTACGCTGGCCTCGGTGCACTGGCGGATTTTGCTGACAGCCTGTTAATCTTCGCATACAATCGGCAAGTCGAAGCGGATGCAGTGAACACATCTTACTATTTCGAATGCTTGAAAGATCTGGCTAAGGGCCGCAACAGTGAGATTCTGTTGACCGAAAGCGCGATACTCGAGTCCCAAGGACTGTTCACTCGACAAGATGTCATTCAAGCCTACCGCACGCTTGGTATAGACCCTTCCCATGCCTCCGCTCTTAGTGATGAGATCATCACCAACCAGTTCAAGTCTCGCCTGGCAGACATCGGCCCCAGACAGGTCGAAGAAGCCCGGAGTGCCCTGCAAGTCATCGGTACTGCCAGAAACAGTGAAATCATTAAACGAGCGGCATCTAACTCCATTGAAACGTACGAAGAAGCGCTCGCTTGGCTCAACCTTCCAGACTCTGTAGATCTTTCTGGTGATGACTTTGTCATCACCATGTACACGTCGAAGGTAAACGACAGTCCTCAAGAGACCGAGATTGGGAGAAAAGCAGTCAAAATTATTGCAGATTATCGCAAAAGTCAGCGGTTGTGGCAATGGCTGGAGACAGGGCAGATGGACGCGGCTGAGATGGACACTGCCGAAGCTTATGCCACTTTAAGCATCACGGACAGATCATCGAGACTTGACCCGAGCGTCTTGCAGACACTGTATGAAGGCATGCTTCAGGATGCACCGGAGAATGCGCAAAGGCTAGAGACCGCTCTCGCAAAAGTCCGGCAGGATCAGCAAAATTCGCATGGAACATCCTATGTCGATACAACGCAGCAGCCGGCCCATAATTATGAGCTGGATGAGTGGCCTGTGGGATGTTGTAACATTGGTAATACTTGCTACTTGAACAGCGTATTGCAGTTCTTGTTCACCATCAAGCCTTTGCGCGACATGGTCATCGATTGCGACACGCACTTTCAGGATCTCTCACCAGAAGCTTTGGAGCCGAAGCGCGTGGGACGAACCGCTGTTTCCCGCGCGAGGGCTGAGACTGGCCAACAATGTGAGCATAGGCCCCTGATAATTCCGAGACTTTCCCGCGCTTTGTAGTCGCAACCCCTGTTTCAATAGCAAGTACTGACTAATACAGTTGTTCGAGAACTGCAAGCTTTGTTCAAGCATATGATTACTGCAAATACACACAACATCCGCCCGGAGCGATCCCTTGCTGCTTTGGCACTGACGAGGGGCGAAAACACCGATATCGCGAGCGAGGCACCAACTCGTGCGCCCTCGAGATTGGGCAAGATAGGCGACATGCCAGTCAGTGGGCCTATGCTTCCGCCAGGATTCTCCACGACGTCGATGCCACCTTCTCCTGCTGACTCCGTGATGGGCGATGCCGAAGGCGATGCCGATAGCATGAAGGCTATGGACCTGACGGCAACAGCAGATAAGCCCAGTAACACCGCTGCCTCTCAACCAGAGCCACCGTCACGGCCTCCTCCCGTCCCTCCTCGGCCACAGGCCTCGGCTGACATTGGCCTCAAGAAACTCGAGGATGTAGCCCAGCAGCAGGATGCCGCTGAGATCTTAAACAACGTGTTCGACCTACTGTCTTGCGCTTTCAAAGGGGAGGATGTGCTACAGGATGGTGAACAACTGGATCTGATCAAGAAGACCTTCTTCTCTAACGTTACAACCGTGCGTAAAACGAAGGATAAAGACATCCCGAAATCCGATCTCCAGGATAACGTTCTTGTATCGACGAAGGGTAGGGATCGATCAATCTGTGCCGCCTTGGACGATGAGTTCGGCCTCACCGAACTTGAAGGCGGCGTCACCAAGTACGAGTTCTTTGAAAACGCTGCCCCAATTCAAATCATCAACGTTCGACGCCTGCAATTCGAGAATGGCCGTGCCCGAAAAGATGAATCACATCTTGCACTAGACAAGGTCCTATACTTGGATAGATATCTAAAGTCGACCAGATCGCTTTCCGAGGAACAGTTACAAGAGCTTCGAAACCAACAGTGGCGGCTCCAGGCCGAGTTAAGAACTCTTGAAACCCGCAAGAAGCTGCTCAATGAGACCGAGTTTAAAGATGTTGATCTTGCTGGCGTTTTGGATGAGACCGCTTCCCTGGTCACAAAGCTCGAGGAGCAGTTGCCAGACTCTCACAGCAACACCGAGCCTCAGCAGTCGTTACAAGAATCAAGTAGCTCCAGTCCGGCTTCTTCTAGACCGCTCACGGACCAGCTCAACCAACGCGCTGATGAACTCCGCCCGGAACTTAGCGAGATTCACGAACGTATGGACAAACTGGAGAAGCATATCGACTCCGTGTTCAAAGATTGTCAAGATCACCCGTACAGACTACATGCCATTTTCATGCATGCAGGCTCTTCCAGCGGAGGTCATTACTGGATATACATCTACGATTTCCAGCACGACATTTGGCGAAAATACAACGATGAAACGGTCACATTGGAATCTGAAGAAACCATCCTTAGGCGGGTACAGCAGGATCGACCGCCCACGAGCACAGGCATCGTGTACGTTCGCGACGATGTGGCGATCGAGTACACAGAGGCTGTGCACCGGAAGCCGAACAAAGGAACGGATGCGCAGGACGGCGAGACTACGCAGCGCGGCGACATTGAGATGACGGATGCCATGTCGGCGAATGTTGTCAACATGGACGATTTCACGAACATGGAAGTCATACACGGGCAAGAGCTGTAAGAGTCGCAAGACATTACGCCTCGATCTACCTCGTGATATAACGCCCGATTAGCACTTTTATAGTTGTGCTAATCGTACTCTTATCCTAGGCTCAGCCCACCCAGTCCGCCCAACTCCCAAGCTAGTTCTCCTCTATCTGCTTCCCTTTCCTGCAAAGACGGCGATGTTGTCGATCACGACCACGAACCGTTCGCTTATCCCTTCGACCAGCGCTCTTCAAGATTCGAGCATGAGCGCAGAAACTCTGGGGTATCTGGTTCTTTGAACAACCTGGTAGCAGCATTTCAGCTTAATCGGGAATGCGGCAACGCCTCCATCAAATCTCCAGGCAAACGTGCTACGAGAGACTTCATGAATCTTGTATCGTCGTCCCCAGAGAAAAAAAGCAGGATTGGAGAATGCGATACAAAGAAGCCGTCTGTAGGGAGTTGACAGACTGAACAGAAACATTGGAGCATTATTGGGCGTGGAACAACAAGGCGAAGCAGGCGCGCCTCGAGCGTCTCTATTGCAATCTTGCAAGGGGGCGATGGTGGCGAGTATGCAACGCTAGAGACCTCCGATCCTTTGCGCGTTAAACTTTGTGTGCATAGTGGTGTATGTGGCTTTCTTCGAATGTGTGCATTTTTGCGGCATGGTCTGGATTGTGACTTGATTGGTATGGTATAGATCGACGTTGGTGTGCAGTGCATTAGCGCATGGCGGATTGAAATAGGCGTGGGATGAGACATTCATTGCATTGCGCGGCTCACAAGGGTTGCATTACGCCCTCTAGATACCCCTTCTGTGGATAGGAAAACATAGAATTGACGAGGTCTTTGAGCTTCGAGCGATGTCGCACTGGCGCCAACCGAGGGTGAATGTCCATTTGTGGCTGATGTGGCTGTGCAAGATCTCGCTTATCTTATCTCTTTTCCGCACTCACTGTTCGAAATAGAACCCTGGGAAATCCGAACACCTCACACGCTACACGCTCCGGATCACCCTACGTGAGTACGAACGCTTCCGGATCTGTCGCACTGCTAACGTTGCTCGTAGGCCACCAAATTCCCCCATACCGACACAATGGAGAACGAAAGAGGCGAGCTCGTAGATCTGTAAGGCACCCTTTGCCCTTCGAAGCGAAGTTCTGGATATCTAACATGTCACAGCTACATCCCGCGCAAGTGCAGCGCAACCAACCGCCTCATCCGCCCCGATGACCATGGCTCCGTCCAGATCTCTATCGCCAACGTCGATGCCAACGGCCGCGCCATCTCGGGAGATAACACCACCTTTGCGCTCTGTGGTTTCGTCCGGGCAATGGGCGAGGCGGATGACTCATTGAACAGGCTGGCACAGCAGAGCGGCCTGCTCGAGAAGGTGTGGAGCCCGGTCAAATAGACAGCTTGGGAAGAGTGCGCGCGACGTAGACCGAGGAACGATACCATACGAACTGCATGATAGACGGATCGCATTGGGCTTTTTGGCGCTTAGGAAAGCTGGGCAGGTTGGATTGAGCGGGAAGCATCCCCCGTCGTGGGAGCGCCCGGCCATCGAGACAATGTGCGTAAAGCAGAACGGGATTCATTTCATGTTCAAAATTCCGCAGAACTTTTGCTACGAACGTAACAAAGGAAATGATAAAAAGCTGGAAAACTTGGCTGTCATAGCTTCCGAAGCAAACTATGTTTCTGTGAAAGTACTTCGTGGCCACGCTCAGGAACAGCTGATGTACCACGTGGACGTTGATGAAGTAATTGGGGCTACAAGGAGACTAGCGATGGCACGACAGACTGCGTAACGATTTCCAAGCTCTGGTCCTACAAAAGCTATGGCAGCGCTAAGGTTTGTAAACTATGGTCTCTTGTGAAAGAATCCTGGCCGGGCCGCTCAACGTCTGCAAGGCTGTCGTCAGATCCCGGCAGAGCCGGCAGATCGACTCCACACTTGCGGGCTAGCACGTGCCGAATGCGTTCGATTGTGAAGGTGTGGCTGGTGAAACCCTGGGACCAGGCACTGGCGACACGAATGAGCTACCCCACGCCTTGCTTTGGGTGCCATGAGGCCAGGCATACGGCGCTTCTCGACATGTGACGAAGCACCGAGATGCACTTGCGCCGCCACGAGAGGTTGTAAAGGGGTACGATGCGCTCGGAGCAGCGTAGATATCAAATCAGAGAAAAACGCGTTGCCGGAAGGGGCTAGGGAGCGGCGCAAGGTGTTCGGTGGATGGTGCTACTGGTGACGATCCCTGGTGTTGAACCAACTGCCAAGGCCCAGCCAGCAAGCTGCATGACATCACTGCGACTTCTTATGCCTGTTCGGCGACAACAAAAGGTCCTGGTTAGGCCGCAGCTGCCCCTTTGGCTTTTGTTTCAGCATCCGAGGACCATTTCTGTCCCGCGCGCATTTCTTAGTCGGAGTGATCTACGCGCCTAACTGTGCAGTAATCTCGCTGCGCACTCGGGCATCGTCTGCGTGACTGCTCCGCCTCGGACTCTCTCCTTTCGAGCTGCAGACGCACGTCTACACGTCATTCCCGAGACACTCCGCGAGAGCTGCTGGAGCTTGCGACCTACAGCACCACAACTCGACTCCGCTGTGTTCGACATTGCAACGGACCCCTCGCGAGCCTTGCAACAACCGCTCGCAATGGCATCCCAGCGGCCCATCACGCCCTCGGGCGGCTACAATGGCATCCCTACACCTAGCGACCCTACGCACTTGAGCAGAGGATATGGCGCCAACTCGCACCTCGGCGTCGACGGCAACGACTTTGCGACCACTCCCTCAGCCCCTGTAGAATCTTCACCACTCTCGCAATCGCTCAACCGCTACGACAGCGAAAGGTTGGGCAGCAGGTTCAATGAGAACTTTGACGCGCAAACCCGAGGTTCGTCAGTGATTGGAGATGGCGATCATTTGCCGGCCCGCTCCGCCTCGCGCGCATCTACCCTGGGCCATGGAGCATCCGGGGGAGCTTCAGGAACCCCCTCGCGCAGTGGAACGCTGAAGAAACGAGCCTCGGTCAAGAGGAGTGGCAGTCTCAAGCGCAGCAGTAGCAGACGAAGCGTGCGCGCGGGGAGCATCAAGGGCGTCGAATTTGCCGACGAGGATGGCACCGGTGTTAAGCACAACAGTGTCTTTTATACCCCCGTCCCAACTTCGGGGTCCCCTACCGACATCCTTGCAAACCGCTTCCAAGGTACGCTTGCCTACGCCACATTGGCGACACTATCTAGCATTTGACTGATATTTTGACAGCTTGGCGGAAACTGCTCAAGGACCTCATTTCGTATTTCCGCGAAGTCGGCGCCTCCTTCGAACACCGCTCCAAGGCCTTGCTCAAGGTCTCCAATGTCATTAACAATACCAATGCGCCCGCGCTATTCCTCGCCGAAGGCGGCCTGAACGATGCGAACAGAATCCTTCGCGACTACCACAAGCAAGCGCTGTCCGAGTCGAACAAGGCCAAGGAGATCGAAAACGAGGTGGTCAACCAGCTATCCGGGCTTCGAGCAGACCTGAGCCAGAAGATCAAAGAGATCAAGTCTCTGAGCGGCGACTTCAAGAACTCCGTGGACAAAGAGAAAGAAAATACTCGAAAGGCTGTCGGTGCTTTGGAAGAGTCTCTAGCCCTGATCGACTCTGATCCCGCAGCTGTTGCCGGCAAAGGCGATCCATTCGTGGTTCGCTTGGGCGTGGATCGACAGGTTGAACGTCAGATTGATGAGGAAAACTATCTGCACCGCGCCTATTTGAATCTCGAACACTCTGGGCGCGAGCTAGAGTCGATCGTCGTTGGAGAGATCCAGAAGGCCTACAATGCGCTCGCAAGCATCATGAAACGTGAAGCCGATGAAAACTACTCTACAATTGAGAAGCTACGAAGCGGACCTGTGGGCATGCCTCGAGATCTAGAGTGGAACGAGTTCGTTACCAATGACCCCCACTTCGTCAATCCAAACCTACCTATGAGGAGGTTAGAAGATATCGAATACCCTGGCAAACATCACCCTGCGGCTGCTGAGGTAAGGGCGGGCATGCTAGAGCGCAAGTCAAAGTATCTCAAGAGCTATACGCCAGGCTGGTGAGTGAATCCACATGTGTTCTTTCGCTATGTCCATACTAAATATGTACAGGTACGTCTTGTCGCCTACTCACTTACACGAATTCAAGAGCGCGGATCGTATCTACACTCAGCCACCGGTTATGTCCTTGCTTTTGTCTGATCAGAAATTGGGGAGTCATGCTCAGCCCAACAGCAGCTCCTACAAGTTCGGTGAGTTGGCATGTTTCGTCATTCTTGACTTTGGCTAATATTCGCAGTCATCAAAGGCCGACAGACTGGATCCATGCACAGAGGACACACATGGATTTTCAGGTGCGTTTAGTGACGATCTTTTCGAATTTTGTACTGATGTTATACAGAGCCGAAACATATGACACCATGCTGGCCTGGTACGATGATATCAACAGCCTCATCAACAAGACTGGCGAGGAGCGAAATCAATTTGTTACCCGCCACAAACGTAGTTTGAGTACTGGTAGCGCCCGTTCAGTCAGCTCAGACGGAGGCCTAGAAGAAGACGAAGCGGACCGCGTTCCATTTTCTGCAGCCCAGTCAATTCAGCACCAAGCCGTTGCGCAGGAGTCCGAGCTTCCGTCTCGACCGAGTCCAGGTGGGCGATTCCCAAGTGATCTCCAGGTCGACCGAAGCTTACAGGCACGTGGCCCTTCCAGTGGCAGCTCATCGGAAGTCGGGCTTGATTTAGCAACCGCAGCCGGAGGCCCTCAGACAGCACATGCTAGTTACCCAAACGCATACGACGACCGCACCCCCTATGACGCCGCGTACGGTCCAGGCAACCCTTACGAATACCACCCGGACAATCCGCCGCAACAGCTCCAGCAGCAGACCTCATACTATGCGAATAACGCACCGGCAACGCCAGGCCAGAACTTTGCGAATAGTCAACCGACCGCTCAATCTGCCGTTCAAACCGTACCCTTCGAAACTCACCAACCTTTAGCAGCCGCCCAGGCACCTGCAGGTCAGCAACAACCTCAACAGCAATACCCCGCATTCAGTCAAGGCCAGCGCCACGCTAGCAACTACGGCGATTGGATGGCTCCTGCAGCAGCAGGTGCAGGTGGCCTCGCCGCAGGAGGCCTCGGCGCAGAAGCACTTCACCGTCACCGCCAGAACCAAGCCCAATACGATGAGACAAACGCCGCGCCCGCCAGTGCTGGACCAACTGCCTCCCAAGACTACGCGTCGCACCCAGCCTCGCAAATCGTCTCCCAGCACGAGAACGCTGCACTTGTAGGCGGCGCAATTCCTGTTCCAGTCCCTCCGCGTTCCGGCCACGATCGCGCCGATGAAGCTCATGAGGCCTTTGTAGGCGTAGCATCCCCCGTGATCGCTAGCACCGAAGGCCAAGCGCTCTCAGTCGCGCACGAGGCCGTCGTTGGCGTGCCAGCCCCTATGGTCGCGACCGCAGACCGCCTCCCAGAAAGGAGCGCACGCGAGCTTCCGCAGGCTACGCCAGCGTTGGCTGCGGCTGAAGAGGGAAACCACTTAGGTAATCCTCTGGGCAATGGCGAGCCTGTGGGCACCATGCCCCCAGGCGTGAGGAGGCAGAATACGGACTTCAGTGTTAGTGATTTGCACGTGCCGGGGGAGTATCCGAAGCAGAGGGGCGTGTAAATCACTTGCGACGGGATGCTCTATGTACGAATTGCTTTCACGGTGCGGTTGAGGCCGAGTCGACGTCTGGTTTGCTTCGATTTGCTTTACGTGGGCGTTGGGTGGAAATGATATCAGGTTGGGTCGGGTGGATTCTTAAATGCAATGGGACGGGAAGGGAATATGACGGCCGGGCATATGTGGGAGAATGTGCTTCCAGGAGGACTTTAGTTCAATAATGCTTTTGCTGTCTTGATATACCACATGGTTCCGTTACATGCATTCGTGTCTGCTGCTATATACGTGTGTGGGAAGGGTTAGGCAGTATTAATGTCATAAGGGTACAGCGTTCGCGGGGGTTTCAAGATGCCAGGGACAGCGATGGATGCTCTGTTTTGATGAAAATGAAGCCCCATACACGTAAAATCTTGTTCACAGAAAGCTGATCCTCTTCAGCCACATCTTTCTGCACAGATACAATCGCGAAGCAACACACCCAGGCGATAAAGACCTTCTTTTAGATACATCCTGGAGGGTAAACTTCTCCTTCATCACTGTCAACACCATTAGCAACCCCATTCGTTCCACTCCTTAGTCCCGTGGGATCTTTTCATATCGCTCAAAGACCTGCTTAGCCACTTTTGTGTTGAAGCAGGTGCCTGAGCACCAGAAGAACGTCATTTTTGAGGTTACGGCTGAGGACCAGACCGAGGAGGACGTCGAGATTCCGTATATCATGGTCAAGCTGCAGAAGTAGATAGGGCGGAATGGAGGGTAACGCGCTTGCATAAGCAATGATTTGCCACGGTGGCGGCATGGCATACATAGATGAGCATGGGATGCGGCATGAATAGATTCTCTATCTCAGACATTCGTTCCGTGATCCAAGCAGTCTTGCCTCCTTAGTCTGTCCATCTTTCCACCTTCTAATCCTTCTAGACATATTCTAGCGCCCTGCTTCCTGTTCTCTAATAGCACTCCGCCTATAAGCAAGCCACTATACTTACTATAAGAGTAGAAATAAATAATATAATATACTAAAAGTTCTTATTACGTGCGGCCCAGCAAACTACAAGAGTAAATAAGACCTAAGATAGGAGGATTAGAAGGATAAAGCCTATTAAGAAGAAGGTCCCCGCCTTATAAGCCTAGAGTTATAGGGGACTAGTAGAGAATATACTAAAGTAATCTAATATACCTAGGGTTTGTAATTAGATGTAGTATGTATTAGTGCTGAGGGAGAGGTAGAGAGGATTAAGATATAGTAGGTTGGAAAGAACCTAGCCCGCGCGAAGGAGTTTAAGAGTTATAAGGGTGTTATTAAATATAGTAGGTAGGTAGGTGAGTGTGTATACGTCTATATACGCATGCGTTTGTTAGGGACAGGCCTAGTAGAGTTAGATGATAGAAGGCTGTAAAAAGAGGACTGGACCTGGGGCCCCTAGGGTGTACCTATTTAGTAACTAAGAGTTTAGTTTGTGAGGTTGCCTTAACTTGCGCTATGATGTTGTGTTTGGTGCATGGCTGTTATGAGGATGAGGGGGGCGGGGACCATCTAAGCAAGAACAGGTTGTGCGAGGACACGTCGGATTTATGCGTAATGTGACTTAATAATTTGCTGAACCACGGTTCGCCATTACAGATTAGCACTTCTGAACACACGCTAATAGGCAACGCCCTCGTGCCTTCCTCTTCGCCTATATGATGCAATTTCAGCCGTAGTCAAGTCTCCACCGTCGATACTGAGTAGTCGCAATTAGGTCGGGAACGAGCGCCAAAAAACCGCAAAAACATAGTATACTCATGTCAATGTTGCCTTCCATTTCTATTTCAATCTGGATGGTTGGGAAGCCTGATCTCTAGTGTGCTATGGTAGTAGAGAAAGGAAATACCTATGGTATCTTATAAACGTTGTATCTTAGCGGCAGTCTCAACGCATGTGGATCGAAGCCACAGTTTAGTCCCACTTTTAAGCTCTACGCGATGGGGAAAATAATACGATGTAAATATGGACTTTGGATATACAATTAAGGTAAATCACAATTAAGCTATTGCACTTGGCCTGGAACTACAATCTCACCTTCGAGACGTATTTCGTGAATGTCTAAGCCACGCGCTCCAGAACCTTTACAAGGTGTTCAGCCGCTCAGCTGTATCATAACCGCTTCGCTTGGCTTAATTCCAATCTCCACCATCCCGAGGTTTACGGGTACCGTTGTAGTATCATTAAGGACCTCCACTTCCTTCCCTCCGTTACCTACAGTCCACTGCACGCCTCCCCAAGTGATGTTTCCAACACGCGCCGTCCCACCCATCTTACTCGTAAGCCGCTTGATACTCACCTCACTGACTCCAACCCCAACATCCAGCGTGATCTTCTTCTCCAACCTTTCTCCATCCCCTTCACTCCACAGCTCCAGGTTCACGAACGCAATTTTCGCTAGCTTTCCTGCATCATACGCCGCATACCCCGCCAAGAACGGTTTGCCCAGCTCCAGGTGCTTGACCCTGGTATTGCCCGTCTTTCCCACAAATTCCCCCACGAATATATGCCCGTAAAAGGCAGGATGCACACTTGCGGGTACGGTCTTCCCGTTGTGTTCATATTGCGGGTTCCATAGTGCGAAGGGGAACCCCAGGCCAGATTGCCAATTTATACGCTGCACGCCAATGGACATGCTGTAGAGTGAAAAGTCTACTTGCCAAAGAGCAGAACCAAAGACGGCTGCGAGTGCGTTGTTCTGCGAGGCATTTGCGCCACCAAGAACGGAACCAACTTCCGCAAGGGCAAGTGGAATCGGCAGGTCGAGGTTGTTGAGGAAGACAACAGCGTCTTTGACGAAGGAGGAGCCGTGGACGACGGCTGTGTGGTTCATGATGTCGCGTTGAAGATCTGAACCTGTGCGGACTTTGGTCTGGTAGCTTTGGGGGTTAGGATACGTGCTGCGCCTATTTCCAAGATTTAGACCTTACTAGTGCATGGAAACTGTCCCGATGCGAGACTTCACATCTTTCAGACCCAGATCGAACAACTCGGGTCTATATCTCGTCAGTAGACATCTATAAATCAGCAGAAAGCTGATCATCTTACACTCTCCAGCCACCAGGTGCCCCAGGGGATCCTGTTTTCCCAGTCTGACTCGCTAGACATACTGCCTGGAATATCTTCTTCTGCTCTCCCAAGTCTAGTGTCTGCATCATCTGGGCCGACCACTTCTTCCACCTGTCCACATATACCTGCTTGCTCAATCCATAGTTGTCAGGCTCATTCCCAATCTCTAACCCCACGATATTATCCGCGCCAATCTTGTTGTAAGCAGCCTTAGTAAAGGCCTTGCTATTTGCAAGCTTATTCTTCTTCATCGGAATGTCAACTACGTACTTTGCATTCGGGATCGTGGCGAATGCGTCAAAATACGATGGACCGAAGGTCATGTTGTTAGGGATACCGGCATTCTCCTCTCCAGGGGGAACCTTGATGGGGTCTGGTTGAGAGGGGTCGTATTGGGAGTCATCGAGAGATGAGCCGCCGACTCGAACATTGGGTGCTGCATTAGTCTTTGCTGTGATAGCGTTAAGTAGGTTCTTTGAAAAGGTGTTCGGGTTGTTTGGTGTTCCTGCAAAGCTTTCAGTGCTGGACTGTGAAGTGGCGGTTTTCTGCATACCGAAGTAGTAGTAAAATGATCGTTCCTCGAAAGCAAAGGCAGCAAAGTCGCGGCTGATCGGTTTGATATCGGCAGTGGGCATGGACGCGGGTACGGATATTGATAGTGCTTCATTTTGATGCGTTTCAAGAACTATGCCTGAGGCATAGCCACTGTACAGCAGAACGGCAATGAAAATATTCAAGTCCATTTGAAA
Organism: Paraconiothyrium brasiliense; assembly: GCA_025388405.1. Taxonomy (NCBI): domain Eukaryota; kingdom Fungi; phylum Ascomycota; class Dothideomycetes; order Pleosporales; family Didymosphaeriaceae; genus Paraconiothyrium; species Paraconiothyrium brasiliense. The sequence goes on from JANBXC010000008.1 coordinate 1,234,926, forward strand.
GATTCTGATAGTTGGTAGCTTTTGAAAAAGCATCCGAGTTCGCTAGGAAAGTGTCTTATATATACATGTCTGTGATAACCCCGTCACGAAAGCATGATTTCGGAGCCAGTGTATCGGCGATTATGCATTGAGGCATCCACTTTCGAGCTGCTAATCTTGGCTGACATGCATTGTAAGCCTGACTGTAGTTCAGGGCCTCGTAATATTGACATGTCCGTGTGAAAGCTCCTGTTTGAGTGAAGATTGTATAGATGTAGTAGGTGGCAGTGACGTCATCTCATTCGCACATCTACTCAATCGATCCATCGGTCAATCGAGAACGATATTCTTGCTGTTACCTTCGACTCAAATCGAGTTCAGAGCCATGGGCACATTTTGCGTTGCGCGAAGCATGTAGGACGATCTCGTACATGTGGTTACCGTGTGGGGTTGTCAGGCGCCCAAGGGCATGACGGGTAGCCTATCACCCTATCTATCTTTAGACTGGACCTGCAGCTGGCACCAAAACAGCAAGACTACAATCAAATCCCTAGATATGTTCTAGCGCCATAACGGACAACTTACGGACTGTGGTGTGCAAACGTAGCAGAAAGAGTGTCTCTATGGTCTCTTTCGTATCGTGCTTGCCTCGAAAGCAAGCTAGCTTATTTTGAATTTCAACACCGATTCATATGGAGCGTCATAGCGCCATTTAGTGTCAATTCTTTTAGCGCTATTAAAAAAAGTTCAATCCAAGCTTGTTACTTTGAGTCCGACTAAGCAACCATCGCATGGCACAATCATCAAGCCGCCTCCGCATACTTGTTAAGCTTTTCCACAATCGCTCCGATATCCTTCCAAATCCTTCTTCTGTTCTGCAGACCCTTCAAGTCCTTCCAGTTCCTCGTGATTCCAACATACACTTCATACCAATTCGTCCTCGAGGCCGGCAGCCTCGTAACCATCTTCTCCATCGCATCAACGCGTCCCTTAGCCAGGAAATCATTAACCCTCTGCGAAAGCAATCTTTGCACATCAGCCTCCCAAGCATCGAGAATCTCGGGTAAATCTGATTTGATGATCTCTCTTCTCTCATACAGCCATGCCCTCCATTCGCCCTCTGTTTGTTCATGATGAACGGCGTCCTCCCATGTGGTTGTTGCCCAGATAAATGGAAGGTCGTCGCTCCATACCTCCCAGAGATAGGGCATCTCTCTCAGTAGCAGGTCACGCCAGAGTAGGATAGGTAATTGGCGGAACGTACGCGACGCGAGACGTAAGTGTGCGATGTCCGAAGAAGCGAGGTAGGACAGGGTCTGCAGCCGTAGTTCCAGCGGAAGGCTGCTGAACACGTCGCCGTTCCCTTCAAGAACCGGGACATCAAATGCCCCATCTTGTGGATCGAAACCGGCATCCTCTGCGATCGCAGCCTTTAGGATGGGGCCAAGTCGTGGGATTAGCAGAGGGTTTGCAGCGAGATATTCGCAGCCGTCTCGATGTGCCCACCACTGTTCGGAGCTTTCTCGGACATTTCGGTCGCTAGAAGCTAAGTCGACATCCTCGTTGGAGTCAAACATCCAGTTCCCGAGGGCTTCGAAATTAACGTACCCAAATCGCTTCCGAGACAAGCGGGAGAAGATGTCGAAGCAGGCGGTGTGGAAAGGAACGGCGGTGTCTCTGTCGCTGAGGTCCTGTTTCTGCTTAGCAATCCCATCTCACTGACCGGGAAAAAAGGACTTGAGAAGGTTGTTAATCATACCCAGCTGTCTACAATTGCGTCGCTTATTCCATGGCGAGGAGGTACAAATTCTTCGCCGCCGCAGTCTCTTGAGCGTACATGTCCACAGAGACCGGACAAACAGAACTGGCCTCCTCTTTCGAAGTCTTGATCGTCGGGCGCTGCTTCGTGGATGCCTAAGTGAGCTTTGGTAAGAAGGCACTGAGCTGTGTTGCAGCCCTTCATTTCTTCGGCTGTGATGAGTTTGCCGTTGTAACCTGCTCCTCGGAAGCACTTGTGCTTTGGTGGCGGGCCACCCTTCTCAAGATCGGTCGTGTACAACGACAGATCCGCAGCGTTGAACAGGGTGTATGTATCGTCTTCCACAGAAGAGTCGACATCCATGTGATCGTCGTCTTCCTCAATTGCCATTTCATCGTCCCACTCGAACTCAAGTGGCTCTTTGTCCGGCTCTTTATAATGATAGTCATCGTCTTCTTCATCATCAAGCATTTTCTCGATATCTGCGTTGAGTGCATGTCTTTCTGTTGTATCCACATCTTCACGCTCATTGTCATCCTCGGGTGCTTCACCAATAAGTTGTTCCTCCTCTTCTTCGCCTGGAGGGACATCGTCCACACACTCTTCTGGCTTTCTTCCATCCCCAAGCTGGCAGCCCACTAGCTTAGCGTCGCCTGTACACTGCCAGCCCATCCATGCCGGCTCAGAGCGCAGACGTCGGCGTCCAATATTGAATGTGACGCCGCAAAGACGGCAAAGGACTTCTGAATAACCCATGGTTGGTTCTTACGTTGGAGATTTATGAAGAATCAAGATGGAGATTTCAACGGAAATATGTTGATAATTGTATGTTGTCGTGAGCTAGGACGCTAGCCAGATGGAGCCACTAGTGTAGGCTACAATCGTCGTTGATTGGCTATAACATTAGTAGTGTCAGGCTGCCACGGCTGGAAATGTCACTCAGCATCCACTTTTCACTGGCACGCAAGGTCAGCGGTGGAGCTCCCCGGAGTGGACCGCATCGCGCAACAATTCCCGTTGTGGAAGTGAGTGTTTTGTAATGATGGAGGAGAAAGCATCTCCAAACATATACCATCTCTGAGCACCAATATGTACATGAGTCTTAATATACCATATTCGACAGCCTCTACGTGATGACGTTATTTCGCGAATCAGAAAACCAATAGCAGGATCCATCTCATGCAAAGTTCACATCCATTCCCGCGACGACTTCCAGCGCATCTTGCTTCGCTAAACGTGCACTCCCATCAACAACACCAACCTGCCTCCTGCTCTCCACTAACGCTTTGATTAGCGCGACTGCGACCTCTCGTCCGACTGCCAGCTTTTCGTCGCTGCCGCTCAGATCAGGCACGTGCAGAAATGCGACCGGCCGCTCGTCTTCCTTCTTCTGGAAATAATGCGCAAGGCTATTGTAGTAGATAAATCCGCACATAAAATTTCCCGCGTCAGGACTAATTCTTACGTCTGGCACACCTCCGAGTACCAGGTCCGCCTCGGGATTCGGATAGCCAAGGCTTTCTCTCCACCGCGCGAGCACATCAGGAGTGTCGAAACTCGTATGCAGCACGGGCGGAAAGATGTCTTTTGGGAATCGCGCTTCGGCATCCTCGTCAAGGAATCTCTCGCCGTCGACATCGGGTATCCTGCCGTAGCCCCGGCCGTGGGCGCCTTGCTCGAGCGTGTAGAAAGTCCGGCCCGCGGCGAGGCCGATGTGCAGTATTATGTCGGGCGCAGGGTGCTGATGACTACCGGGTGGAAGGAGATGAGGGATCATATCGACGACTTTGTGGTAGGCTACACGAACTGGTTCGTGGTGGACGTGGATGTGAATGGGAGTCGGGTTGGTTGGTGATGCTGGAATCAAGGCGGGGAGGGTGGAGGCTATTTCCCAGCTGGAATTCTTGGGGAATTTCTCCAGGAATGGCTGAGGTGGTCAGAAATGCTTGAAATTCAATAAGGAAAAACGTGCACAGCGTAAACAGCAAGGCTGCAAAGGTGGTGGGAATCACCTTGACCTTGTCCAATGCTAGCTCTTGAGTGTTTGACAAAAAAGACATGGACCAAAGAAGACGGTCTACAAAGTTCTAAACGCATCGACACGAATTAAAACACAGCACAGCAGAATCAGGGGGTGGCGCACTCCAAAGCCAGTGACCAGCACCGTAACAGGCTCCTCGCCTGCGACTGGAGGGGGTTGCCTCGCGGTGGAGGCCCAAGCTCGTGGCATTACACGATGTTCGGAACAGTGACTGTCAGCGGACAGTATATATCTAGTGAAACGATTAGCCACATCTCGCGCATCATGAAGACAACCATTGTCGTGGAGGGAGAGTCGAGAGAGACTTGCATGATGATGACGTTGCTGCGCGTGCCGAGAAACCTCGGGATGCTGTGCCGCCCACTTAGAGTCAAGACGCCAGCAACGCTGAGACGGGAGGTGGTACTTACGCGAGATGCGACGACAGGATAGAAGATGCAACGGACTGTTCAGCGTTTCATATTGCGAGCGCAGGACAAGAAGAGGAGTTCTCGCGGGCACAGTAGGTGAAGGTGCAGGTCGGCTGTATGTAGCCAATAGCGCGGCGGCGAAAGCGGTATAATCCCTCGTGACGTCTTCGCCAGACATCAACATCGAGCCCTACTCGCAATAGCACCCGAATCATCTCCCGCCAGACTAGAAGAAGCTCATCGTGACAGCTGCGCGTCTGAAACTACTGTCTGAGGTTATTCCAGCTGTTCGCGAAGCTCGCATCACCAAGGTGCGCAGGCCAGCAGCTCCCCGCGGCAGCTACTGCATGATGACGGTGCCGTCGGAACGCGCCCCTCCACGGCACTGCATCCCGGGTGTTTACAATGGTCAACAATGAACTTCAAAGCGCGTCTTGCGAGCGCTGCAGTCTGACTGATCATGGCTACTTCTAAGCCCTTCAACATCGCCATCATTGGCGGCGGCATATCCGGTCTCACGCTCGCAATCGGCCTCCTTCAACACGACATTCCCATTACCATCTATGAAGCTGCCCCTCATTGTGCGATCAAACCACCTCGCCAATTCACCCGCAACTGACAGCTTGCAGTCGGCGAAATTGGCGCTGGCGTCGCCTTCGGTCCCAATGCCGTCCTCGCAATGAAGAAAATCTCCCCGACCATCACCGCTGCCTTCGACAAGTGCAAGACCGTCAACCAAGGCCCCAGCAAAGCGAACAGCTGGTTTACCATCCGCGTCGGCGACGCCCGGAAAGCCGACGCCCACGGTTTTGTCAAGCCCGGAATCAAAGTCGGCGACGCCTGGTACGACGTAGATTTGGATACAGACCGGGGCAACGGCGGCGTGTACCGTGCGCACTTCCTTGACGAGTTGGTCAAGGCTATCCCGGATGGAGTGGCGCAGTTCGGCAAGAAACTCAAGGACTTGAGGACTGCCGACGACGGTTCGGGAGATGTCATATGCATGTTTGAGGATGGCACAGACGCTCGACATAATGCTATCATTGGATGCGATGGGATCAAGGCAATGACAAGGCGGTGGTTGCTCGGGGAGGGTGACCCTGCGGCAAAGGCAGTGTTCTCTGGAAAATACGCATATAGAGGGCTCATTCCGAGCGAAGAGGCGACAAAATTGCTGGGTGAGGAGGTCGCACAGAATAGCTCGTTCTTCTTCGGATACCATGGGCATCTTCTTACGTTTCCTATCGAGCAGGGGAAGACGATGAATGGTACATTATCACTTGCTAGGAACATGGCCCTATACTGACACTGGCAGTTGTTGCCTTCTCCTCATGCAAAGAGTGGAAGCACGATCAATGGGTGATCCGCACCTCAAAGGAAGACATGAACGCCGACTTCGCCGAATGGGGACCGCACGTACAGAAGATTGTTCACGCGATGCAGAAACCGGACATATGGGCGCTCTTCTACCACCTGCCCTGCGATACATATTACAAGGGCCGGGTGTGTCTGCTTGGCGATGCAGCTCACGCATCAACGCCGCACCAAGGCGCTGGTGCGGGAGCCTGCATTGAGGATTCTCTCTTCATGTCAGAATTGCTGAAGGAGGTCGAGAAAAAGGAGGATATCGAAAGGGCGTTCAAAGCATTTGATGAGGTCAGAAGACCGCGAACGCAGAAGATCGTAAAGACGAGCGAAGAAGCTGGCAGGCTTTATGAGTTCGAGCTACTAGGAGATGATCTTGACAAGATCCAACAGAATCAAACGAAGAGACAGAGATGGATTTGGGATTATGACGTAGACGAGGAACTCGCTAGGGCGAAGAGTATATATCGCAGCTCAAGCGCTCAAGCATAATGGGCACAGAACCTGCCTCAAAGTTGCTGATTCTCGAGTCTGCCTAGTCAATAATATCATCTCTAAGCTCAAATATCGCCTTCAAGACATCATCTGACTTCGCTGAGACGGCATTGTGGTACATTGCATTCGTCACGTACGTCTTGCACCCTTTGATCGTCCTAGCCGTCTCCGTACTAAGCTTGAAGTCCACATACATATCATCGAAGTACGTGGCGGCGTACACAGGCACCTCATTCTTCTTCAGCTGCTCCACATCATACAGCTGCGGCCACTCTACTCCAGCAAGCATCTCCCCAACCGTCTTCAGCTTCTTGAGCTCGGGGTACGTGTCGAACATGAAAGGGTAAATCATCTCGCCGGTGAAGTATATAGGCCTGGAGGGGTCATTTACGGTGGTCTCGTGGTGGAACGCCGGGTACTTTGAGAGGAGGCGCTGGGCGGACCAGCTGGAGGCAACGCCCGAGGAGTAGCAAGCTTCGTGGAGTAGGGCGTAGATGACGTTTGTATCCCAGGGCTGGGTGCGCTCTATGTGGAGAACGGTGGGGCGTGTGAGGTGGCCGAAGAGAGTGAGGTCGTTGTCTGCGCGAAGCACGAGCTCGTGGACACGGTCGAAGCCGCCTAAATCACGTCAGTGATTCACGATGTTGTGGTAGGGAAGGAGGAATGTACTGTGCGCCCCAAAATTTATACCCAGCTGGAGGAAACGAGCCGCACTTAGATGTCCTTCACCACCCTGTACCCGTACGGTCTCATCGCCAAACCGGCTCAGAAACTTGACAATACGCCGTACTCTCTCCACATCTTCAGGATACTTGGCGTAATACTGTTCATTCCTCTTCTCAAGCCTCGGATACAGTCTGTCATACACCTGATCCGGCCCACCGGTCAGCGGAGGCAACCCTCCAAACACGAACGCTTCCTTCACCCCTTCAGGATAGAAACTCAAATATGTCGCGCAGCAGAAGCCGCCAAAGCTCTGTCCCATAATACTCCACTTCTTCTTCTCCTCGGGGTAGTCCGCAGTCAGCGCCTTTCGAATAGCTTCCGCATCTTTCACAATACTGTCGGCCTTGAAGCTCTTCATATACTCAGCCTGCACCTTCTCGTCGCCCCTCAACTGAAGTGAGGACGGTGAAATCGCAGTCGAGAGCCCGGTACCGCGCTGGTCCATAGATAGTATTTGGTAACCTTTGTCCAGGAGGAAGGAAGACCATTTGCTGTCTTGGGGTGGTGCGCATTCAAAACCGGGGCCCCCTTGGAGGTAGAGGAGCCATGGAACTTGCGATTTCGCGGGATCTTCTGGGGTGGAGTGGTCTGCGGGTTTGGACAGTTTGCGGGCTGAACGGGCGAAGAGCTGGATCGTCCCTAAGGAGGGATTGGAGTGGTCACGGGGAACTTGGAAAAAGTGCTCTGTTATGCGTAGCTTGCCTGGCACGAGATGGCTCCGTTGCTCGAGGATTTTGGCGGCTTGGATCATGGTGCCTCTTGAGTTTACCGAATCGAAATTTGGATCCTTCAGTCTTTCTATCTACTTTCCTTGAGGACGAGGATGTAAGCTCAGCCAAGTGGTCTGCTGCTCTGATCGTAACAGTGAATGTAGAGGTAGTGGCGTGTGGACAGTTGGGTAGCAGCTTTATCGATAAGGGGGAACGGCTCCCTATCACGAGGTGGGCGGCAAGCGCTCCCAAAAATTTAGCGGGGAAGCCTGCCGCATAAACTCATAAAACGTTCGACCACCACGTGTGGTCAACCCTGGCGTGAACGACGACAAAACTCGAAATCTGATCGCATACTTGTATATACCAAGTTATTTTTCTTTAACACAAGCAGGAACTGCCCTCACAGTGAGCGAAGGCCAGACAAACCCTACTCTCAAGCCGCAGGAATTGATCCACGTGTGGCGAGGTCGAGGCGTGAGCAAACTTTATTTTTTCCTTTTTGAAGAGAAGGTTCGGCAACCAGATCATGGCAAAAGACAAGAAAAAGAAATCGGGCGACAAAGTCGCCGCAAAGGCAGCAAAGGCCGCGAAGCAAGAGAAGAAAGCCGGCAAGAAAGATAAGAAGCAAGCAACCAAGAATAAGGATGTAGACTCAGATGCCGAATCGGTAGATCTCGATGAAGTCCTTGCACAATATGCAAAAGAGCAGGAACAATATCTCGCCATCACGGAAGTACCGTGCGACCCACCATCAGCGAGGACCTCAAGTCTGATAATAGGCAACCCAGCAAACGACAATGAGCTTTTCCTGTACGGCGGCGAGTACTACAACGGTGCCACTGTGAACTTCTACAGCGATCTGTTCGTGTACAATATCAAGAAAGATCTTTGGAACAAGGTCACCTCGCCGAATTCGCCTCTTCCGCGTTCTGGACATGCGTGGTGCAGGGCCGCAAATACTAAAGACATTTACCTGTTCGGTGGAGAATTCAGTTCTCCAAAACAGGGAACGTTCTACCATTACAATGATTTCTGGAAACTGGACCCGCAAAACCGCGAGTGGACGCGTATCGAGATCAAGGGCAAGGCTCAGAATCCGCCAGCTAGGAGCGGGCATCGTATGGTGGGGTTCAAACAATACATAATCCTGTTTGGTGGTTTCCAGGATACGTCTGCTACCACAAAGTATCTCAATGACATCTGGATATACGATTGTGTAAATTTTGCCTGGCACACGCCGAAATTGCAGTCAGCACGCGCTGTTCCTGATGCGCGTTCGAGCTTTACGTTGCTTCCACACGATCAGGGAGCGGTGCTTTACGGAGGTTACTCTCGCGTTAGGACAGAGGCTAAGGGCAAGCAACAGCAACAGGTCAAAGGCAAGAAGCAACAAAGTGTTGGAGGAGGTGCGCGCATGGTCTTGAAGCCCAAAGTGCATGAAGACACTTGGTTCATACGCATCATCCCTCCCCCAGCGGACCAGCCTTCGACCACGCTACCGACCGTGTCCTGGGAGCGCCGCAAGCGCCCTGCGAATCCACCGAATCCGTCTCGTGCAGGCGCGACAATGGCATACCACAAAGGCCGTGGCATCATGTTTGGCGGTGTTCACGATGTCGAGGAGAGCGAGGAAGGTATCGACTCTGAGTTTTTCAACCAACTCTTCGTATGGAATATTGACCGCAATCGGTACATGCCTCTCAATCTGCGTCGTCCCAAAGCAAATGCGAACAAAAAAGCCGCACAACAAGCCAACGTCAGCCGTCGCGATCGTGCGCGAGCCGACGAAGAGGAACTCCTCGCCAATCTCAAAGCTCTGGAAATGAAGGCGGGAGGCGTCGCAGCACCCCATTCCGACGATGAGGAAGAACAAAAGGAGAAGGAGCAGGAGGAAGAAGAAGATACGCGCCCTGAGAAGCCGCGTCTCTACGAGTTCCCGCACCCCCGCTTCAACGCTGCTCTAACCGTGCAGGGCGACACGCTCTACATATACGGCGGCACTTTCGAAAAAGGCGACCGCGAGTTTACATTTGACGAGCTCTGGTCGCTCAATCTGAACCATCTAGACGGCGTTATCGAGATCTTCAAGCGCGAGCTAGAAGACTGGCAAGGCAGCGAGGATGAAGCCGACTCGGAGGAAGACGAAGACGATGATGAAGACTCTGAGGAGGAAGAGGAAGAGGATGACGAAGAAAAGTCTGCCTCCACCTCCACAGCCCCGACCAGCATTACCGACTCGCCCCTCGCTGTTCCTACCAAAGGCATGCCCGAAGAAGACATCGGCACGACGGAGGAAATCTCCGCGCTTACGGACACGCTGCCTCACCCGAGACCTTTTGAATCTCGTCGCGCGTTCTATGAGCGCACTTCTGAGGCGTGGCAGAATGTCATTCTGGACGAGATGAGCTATGGAGCTGCGGGTCAAACCAAGTCACCCAAGGAGATCAAGAAGGCAGCATTTGATCGGGCGGAAGAGAAATGGTGGGATTGCAGGGAGGAAATTCGCGCCTTGGAGGATGCGCAAGAGGCTGCGGGTATCGGTGAGGTTGTCAGTCTGGCTGACAAAGAAGGTGGTGCAGGTGGTGGTGTCGGGAGGAGGCGGTAGACGGTGTTAAGAATATCGGTACAATGTGACCTGAGATTGTGGCCTACACAGTAGCATGTATACCGTTGGACTGTTCTATTTCCTCGCAAGTTATACACTGCGGAGTAATATCGGGGGCCCATTAGCCACAGCGGTCGACAATAAAATCCAATTAGTGTTCGCGCCAACATGAGAGACGGCTATACAGTAGCAGGTCGCAGCTTTGAACACGAAGTATGGTGTGAATTACCCTACGCCATACTATTATATGCGTACACAGCCTCAGGCTCGATATGTTCACTTTGGGGGATTTGACGCTGAGTAGTTCAGTTGCTTATGTCGGCCACTGTGAGCTCTGATCGTCTAATACTCAGTGTCACCCCATGGTAGTTATACTGGTCCCAACCGAGGAGCGGATTCCAAACGACATGTTGGGAGTGTACTTACATAGGAAGTCGAGGTCTACACCATAGATCTACCCAGGTAGGCTTGTAAGAGAGATAGTCTACCTCGTACACTGCACCTTCTTCTGCCAAAGGCCCCGTCAATGCATACTTGAACATAAGTCATGTCTTGGGAAGTGCCAGAGTGGAAATGGTGGTGTATCGGAAGCAGGTACCCACATAGTGGGCACGTAGTGGGGTACAGAGAGAAAACTTTTCTCCCATCGTCAACTTAGCGAAGTGGTCCCAACGTCCATTCCAGAGCCACTGTACTTTGTCATTCCATTGGGAGCATCATCGTATGGTATATGTAGCATCTTAGAGAAGTGTTTTACATCAATCACATGATCCCGTATAGGGTGAGATGGCCGAGTTGGTTATGGCGCCAGGTTAAGGTCCTCTTAACAGCATTTCCTGGTCACGAAAGTGGCGTGGGTTCGAGTCCCACTCTCATCACAGTCGTCTGCTCGATCAGAGCGGGTTTCGGGAATTCTTCCATCTTTTCAGCATCGGTGGTTTAGTGGTAAAATTAGCCGTTGCCATCAGTTTCGGCTAGCCCCGGGTTCGATTCCCGGCCGATGCATTTTTTGGCCTGATAGAGGTCGTTTCTGGTGGCTGGAGGGTGTCTACGGGTTGGTGTGAATCACGTGATGGTGGACCAAGCCTGGACCCACCCAGAAATCTACATCCATGGCGACAACGGAAGAAGAAGAGGCTAATCATTTTTGGAATAAAGGCTTTTCGGTGCCTCTAGCAACCTCTTCAACACTTTCATGGCGAAGTTCCGATGTATAGCGATCATTTATTCTCGAGCACGTCCAAAAAGCTGGCCACAAATCGTTCACTGCAGCAAGCTGCGCCAACGTCAATCAAGCACTCTAATACTGCTATTTTAGTGCTAACTATGGAAGATGCTTTTCGGCGTCATCTCCTTTTCATATGGTTCTCTCGTGTTGACATACGAGTCAGCGATATATGTATGATGTAGCGTAGGTTAACTCACGGGACAATAATGTTTTTGATAGCTGTAACACAATATTGCATGCAGGCCCCTCATGTTAGTGTTAAAATCAATTCAGAATCATTCGTCGCCCACTGTGATGTAAGCGACTTTGTTGATGCTATCCTGCCACTGTCCAACTTACCCACACAGCCATGTCCATAGGATATACCCTCTCCGTGAACTATATCAAAGAACGGGAATGATGACGTTGTTTATTCTCGAAATCAAGTTCTGATTTGCGAAACTCTTACGAGGCTGTATAGTCATTGCTTTCTGCACACAGGAGACCTGAATTACAAATACAACCAAAATGACAGAAGTATAACTCGAACGTAGAAGGAGAAGACCTGGAGATGTATGTTTTTGATGTTTTAGTGATCATCCGTAATATTTGGGAGGTGCAGGAGGTGCTTTCAGAGGGAGGAGTTGTAATCACGTAATAGTGCTAGACTTACAGTCTGCGTTCGGCGAAGACGTTTTCTACACGAGGCCGGTGTGGCAATTGAATAGGATCAATCAAGCAGTCTTCAGTGCTCGTCAGCTGGCATAGCATTTTCAACTGTAACCACGCTTACTACTATTCTTACTACTATTGTACCTATTTGATCCTCTTGTCAATGTGGTCGTCTGTATTATTACTATCTCGCTTATAGATATTATAAGGTTGAGCTCGCTATACTAAGGAAGCCATGCTATAACATACATATATTTGGGGGATAAACGACTATTAGCTGAGCCATGTCCATACCGATATGTTACCAGCACCTCCTGATTACTAGTACTTTTCTGTAGCCAGTCTCACAGGGCTCTTTCATGTAAGTCTTCCCGGGGACATGGCAAGTGGAACAATGCTTCCCTTCGGTTCCTGCGTATTCTGCTTAAGGTGGCGTGTGTGTGTGTGTGTGTGTGTGTGTGTATTGGATAACATGCTAAGAAATCTATGGGATAGTACCGATATAGTACATGATATATAAACCGACAAGCTTCGAAAAGGCTCGGCAAGATATAGATCAGAGAACTTCCGCCCTTCCCTCGGGTGATTGCACCGAGTCATGTTTACGTTTCGAGTCCGATTTCGAAATCCATGCATCCCTCAAATCTAAAAGTGCCTTACTCAGTGTATCGTGTCCGGTTTTTGCTTTTGGGCCTTTCTCCACAACTCTGCTGAGTGCATCTGCTCCTATTGCCCTTGTAGCTTTGCTCAATACGTCATTTCTACCCACTGCTTTCTGACTTTTCTCTGCAGCCTTCTGGAGATGGTTCCGAGCTTCGTCTCGATAATCAGCATCATTTGCCGCCAATGCTAGGTTGTGGAGACTTTCCACAAGCATATGCTCCTCTTGATCTGTCAGCTCCACTTGGGCATCTATATCGAGATACATCGACTCCTGAATGTTCCTTGCTTTGCGAACAGAACGCTGGCTCCAATAAATAGAACCAAGATTGGCCTGTGTAGCCCATTTAAGGCTTCTGTTTGTGGGAGCGAGTATCTGTTCATCGGACATGATTTCCTCAAATAAAACTTTTGCCTGCTCCGTAGACACCTTACTGGATTCCGTGTTGTCAGCAGTAGTGCTCGAATATACCTGAAGCACATGGCCAAGGTCGTGCTTCAGATGCATGACCTCTTCAGAGCGGCAGTTCCAAGCTTGGGCCAGCTTCAGAAGCGCGCCACGTGCTGCGATGGCTTCTAGGTGATGACCCAAGTCATTCACAATCTCGGCAAGGGTCCCAATGTCGACCAGAACACGGGCATGTGGTAGAATGCCTATTTTTGGGGTTTTGTCGTTCGCAATTGTTTCCAGGTTTTCGAAAACTACCCTTTCCAGTTCCTCAGATCCTCTGACAGGAGCATCAGAGAACGAAAGTTGGAAGTAGACAACTTCCAACTGCAAGATTCTTGCATCCTTTAACTGGCCTAGTTGATACAGCATAACTGCAAGGTCCCCACGTGCAGCAACAACGTCCACATGAGCACGTCCAAGTAGTTGATCGAGACGGTCGACAATCGCTTGTTGATTCAGTATGGGAATGCCCTCCCCGTTGTAGTAGCGTGTCAGATTCCATTCGAAATATGTGCGTAGAGTTAGTTGGTGATAATGTCCGAGTATCGCCTGCCTGGCTTCCAATGTCTCTCTGAAAATATTTCGAGACATTTCCAGCTGGTTAACTTGACGATATGCCAAGGCTAAGGCGTGCTTGCATTCGAGGTAAGCGAAGTTGCCCTGGTCAGATAGTGCGAAATCTTCTCTATAGCCGCGTATCTCCTCCAGAAGGTCAACAGCTACCTCAAAGTCGCCTCCGATCTTCCCCAATTCGCACAAGGCCGTGCATAGTGCTGCACCGCATAAGATAGAGTCAAGTGGACTGCTCCCATCGTTCGAGTGCTGTAGTCTTAAAGCTTCAAGTACCTGCATTGCAGACTTCCTAGGTGCGTATACTCCACTCCGTTTTGTATCGGTTTGCATACGCTCGGAGGGTTGATGTTGCAAAGTCCAGAAAACTATATCCCAACTGCATTGAGTGGCCTTGGCCAAGGCGCCTGAGCGATGGTAAGTCATCGCCATGTTCACTTTTGTCCTCAATGTGCATGGATGCGCACTCCCAAAAGCAACATAAGCAATTTTTAGGGCTTTATCGTGGCATTGAACGGCCTGTTCGAATTCTCCACGTGCGGCGTAGACAACAGCGAGTACATCTATGGCGCGTATGGTTTGCGTATGATTTTGGTCAAATCTCTCCTCGCTTGAAGCCACTAGTGCTTGCGCGGTATTACGAGCCTCCGTTAATCGCCCTTGAACCAGATATATTAATGCCTGTATGCCACGCGCTGCCAATGTTAATGGATGCAGTACTCCATAGTTCGCGTGAAGTATACGTAGAACTTCGTTGCAGCGCAGCTCCGCAGTCTGAATGTCTCCACTTTCGAGCAAGATTTCACAATGAAAGATATTGTTCTCGAGCGTTTTCAGCTGACTTGGTCCGAATAGGCTGGCTGTTTCTTGTAGAAGCTTCGTGTGGTGAGCTACCGCTTGCTTCCGGTGTCCACCGAGCCAGAAGACACGAGACACGGTTGACCGGATCTTGTACAAGAATGCTAGATTCTGCCATGTCTCTTCCTCGAGCTTAAGAGATCCTAGAAGGTGATGATGGTCCCTCTTGGTCGGTATTTGCGATGACGCTATCGTTTGGGCTCCATCGTTGGTGTTTAGGGGAGGCCTTTGAACATCAATGCTAAGCCCTTCATCGGCTGAGCGAATACCATCGATCTCTCCAGCTGTCATTCGCATCAATCTAACTAAAACGGGACTGTTGAGTGCCTCGTTGCTCTGATGAATCGCTTTTTCGAAATCTCCTTGTAGTGCGAATACAAGTGCTTCGAAGCATGAGATGATCCAGTAGTCTTGTTCCGCGTTAACGGCCCTTTGGATAACGGTAGCAGTAGCTTCGGCACTTCCTCCGCTAGACTTTGGAAAATCCATCTTTGCATTCCGTTTCGCTTCCAGGAAGCTATCCAGCGCTTTCCCGTGCGCTTCCATTGCGCAATACACCTGACCCAGCCATGAGTAAGCTTTTCGTAACCTTGATCGTCGCGCTGCAGATCCTACTATTGATACGTCTTGTACGTCTTTGATTAGTGATTGTAAATCGCTTTCTGCCTTCTCTAGGTTGCCTTCGTGAAACTGGATGACTGCAAGGCCCATGCAAATAGAATGACAGATTTCTACCGATAGCAGTGGTTCAGTTCTCAGTATCTGCAAAGTATGTCGAGAATAGGGGACGTCGAGCCTGACCAGGATTGTCGTATACAGATGTTTTGCTCTTATGTGATCTCCCCGGTCTAGGTAATTTTGGGCAGCTTGCGCTGTTGCAGATAACGAGATAGGCTCTTCGATCTTTGTACTTTTCTTCTGACCAGCCGATGGCTTCTTTGTACAAAGACCACTAGAAACCGCAGAAAGTTCTGTATCAGCTTTGTTGGACGGAGCTTGAACTGCCGTATCAAATAAAGTATGCTGCAAGCCAGCCTTTGCTTTATTGTCAGCTGAAACCTGAAGTTCTGATTCCTGAACTTTGCCAAATTGATAAGTACGAACACCCCCGGTGGGCACTTCATTTGACGTCATTCTCCGTGCCGAACTACGTTCTACGATAGCTTTGAGGCAATCAGTCAATTCCTGGGGCTTTACACCTGGTACCGGTGCGGAAAATCCTGCAGTTGATGGCGACGGTAAGGATATACCTAGTAGAGACTGTATTCTCTTCCTCAAGGATCGCTTTGTCTGTTGGAAACACTATCTCATATTAGCGTCCAAACTAGTGAAAGTTCAAAAGAACGTACGTCTTCGATATGCAGCCGTACTCTTTCAACTTCCGGGTGAAATCTTGCATTTCTCATTAACAAACTGAAGTCCTCCTCAGCTTTACTGAGGATGGCGGGATCAAGCGCTGTTGTTGAGAGCCGATCTCTGGAAAGGGCTTGATTATTATTTTTGACCCGGGTTTTCGGGCTCGGGACCTCCCACAGAATCACACCGATCACCTTGGTGAGCAACATTGTTTCATAGCGGCTATGACAAGCCAAAGTCCGTTGAATGACCCATCGCGCTACATCGTAACCGATGAAGATGAACCTTCGGTCTTGCTAAATGATCAAGTCAGTTTTATCTTGAGGTGCATCGGGGTGAAAAGACTTTTCGTTGTTGAGATCCAAGTGGGCAAGTGGCGCGTTGTTGCCCCAACGCGGGCGCAGTTTGTACGTACATTAGCGTCGAACAGGCGCTTTGTGTGCTTTTGAATCTTCTTTACCAAAGCATCGAGCCCCTCTTCGCCCTTCTTCAACAGCTGAGATGTTGTGAAAGCGAAAATATGTATTGCAGCATGAGCTACTGGTCCCACATCAGGTAAGAAGCGGGGCAGCTGCGTTCGCCAAACTTGACTCCGTAGATCCTTGTCATGTTTCAAACCGTGTGCAAAGATTATACTACAACACGCTCAGTCATGCAAGTGCTTGTAGTCGCTTACGGGCTTACTGACTTCAGTCCGGATTGTTCGCTCATCGGGACGAGGCTGAGAGTTTCGAAACTCCAAAATCTTGAACCTCTATGTGTAGTCTTGAAGAAAGGATCAGTAAGACGTATAGGTCGTGATTTGGAACCAGCTTACTCTAGTCATCGTGGAATAGTGCGCGAAAGCACTACCTAGGATAGCAGAATGAAGGCAGTGAGAGTAGCAGCAGACATAGCGGAGGGAACAAATTAGTCTCGCAAGCTGCGGCTGAATACGAGGTGGCCTGCCCGCTCTGAGCATCCGGGCAACTATCAAATCAGCCCCGGCCATCAAGTGCTCCGTGGACTGACACGCGCCGGGTGGTAAGTAAGTGCATCATGGCGCCTGCAAAAGAGACACATCCTTGTCCGGGCCACCAGCTGTGCAATCAGCAGTCTCATATTATATGGTCCGTGCTCCCACCCATCCATCTCGCCTAGGAAGTCAACTGGACCATATTTTCCAGTGGTCATGCATGCAGCAGAGTACCTTTCCGTGGGGCCAGGAGGCAAGGCTGAGGATAATGTCCTGCGGCTTCGTAATGCGGCCCACAACCAGGCTGTCCAGCCTTCAAAAGCTGGCTATGCGGCCGCCGAGGCTGCGCATAGTGCCTTTGACCACCGGTCCGCCTCTTCACCGGTTGCTCGGCATTCCGGACCCAACCCTGAGTTTCATAGTGCCCCAACATACGCCTAAGTAACTATGGAGCACCTGGCTCTGCCGATCTGCAACTATGCTTTCGGGTCGAGGTTCCGCTACTTCACCGGTAGTCGCGAATTCGAGGAAGACGACGATTTCTTCGATTTCCCAAACGATACTGCGTTCAAATGGAACGACGAACAGGGTGACTGTCTCACACCAGGGGCTGATATCAACCAGTTCTTGCAACAATGGCTCTTTTTCGGACTTTTGCGAACTGTACTGCAGCACCGCTCGTTCGACGCAAGTGACTTCATTACACCGGCAGACAATACTAGCCAAACTGTGCACACAACAAGGCTAGAGGGCTACCTGACAGCATGGAAAGAAGAAACCAAGGTTCCGAACCATGCAACAACAATGTGGATGATCAAGGCGCAGCTAGCTCTCGACAAAGCTCGAGAGGTAGTTTCAAGACTTTCGTTGGACTGGAAAAAAGATGAGCGTCCGAATGTGAACCCAAGTGGACTCGATCGTGTTGACAAAACTCTTGCACTGAATTTAATGGTCCTTGGAGAAACGCTTACAAACGTCAAATGCCGGATTGTAGAACTTCATGGTTTTACCATGCGCGGATGGCACGGAGATGCCAATGAAGGCTGGGGCATACCATCCATCGTTGTAGATCACATGATTAGGATGGGTTGGTGTAAGCGAACTGTTTATGTCTTGACTTGTCAACTCAAGTCACATGTGAGTTTTCAAGCTTCAAAGGGTGACCTAGCTTGGCTAATGTTCCAGGCGACCGCCCTGTTAGCTGCATGGAACTCTTACACGAATAACGAGGACACCAAAGTAAACCCGTTCGGTCACAGTAAATGCGATCGGACGAAGTGTGTATTCCGATCGATCGAAGGGGAAGATTGGGCCAAGTACAAGACACAGCACAGACCCGATTGTAATAATGAAGAGTGCCCTATGATAGGACCAGAAGCGGATGAAGTCGCAAATGTGATTAAGAACAACGGATTGCCTATCCTAAAATACGTTGGAAACGGCCAAAATAGTCCCACCGTCAAAGTTCAGCCATGGCAAGCCGGTAACACATATGCAACGATATCCCATGTTTGGTCTGATGGGTACGGTAACAGAGCTGAGAGCAAGCTTCCGAAATGTCAATTGGATTTCATTTCAACTATTGTCTCACAGAGTCCTTACAACAGAGAGAAGCCTCCACTATTTTGGATCGACACATTAGCGATCCCACACAAAGACCGGTACCCTGAAGAACGAAAGAAAGCGGTGCAACGAATAGACGAGATATACCGTAACTCAAAGTTTACTGTCGTGCTCGAGCTTGGCCTGGGACAGAACCCTACCGGGAATCGTTACAACGAGATTGCCATGCGCATACTCGCAAGTGGCTGGATGCGGCGGCTTTGGACCCTACAGGAGGCGTACCTGAGCAAGAAGATACTGTTCCGTTTCTCTGACAAACTCTTGGATTTAGACGACGTTGAGGAGATGTATCCGCATTCTCAGAACGATCTTGAAGCCAATCTTTCCACTTGCGCACAAGTTTACTTCCGTCACATAATGGGCCCTGAAAGACAATCACGCCTGTTCAAGCTAGCTCTAAACAACCCACATGATCTCATAGCTAGCGTGTGGCGTTCAACTCAGTGGAGAGTAAGTGGAAGCTACATGAAGTTGACTTGACGCTGACTTCAGAAGACTATCAATTACAAACACGACGAAGTAAAAGTTTTGTTTGCATTGTTTGAGCTAAACCTAAATAGCCCCAATGGCAAGACTGAAATACCGGGTTCTGTGGCAAGCACCGACTATCGCGAGCCCAAATCGCAGGAAGAGCTTTTTGTCATGATGAAACAGCTTTGGGCCCTTCTTGATGAGCAAAGCCCTGGCTGCATTCCCTCTGGGATTATATTCGTTCCCGGAGACCGAATTCGTCTGAAGGGTTTCGGTTGGGCTCCCGCAACCTGGATGTCTGGGCAACAGGTGGATTATCCAGATCCACTTTCGTTACCACATCAGAAAGCTCGAATAGTTCATGGCAAAGGTCTTTCAGTGACGTACCCGGGGTTCATTCTCCACTCGGACAAACCTGACACAGTATTTTGGCCTGATTTCCCTGCTCCAATCCGTTTTCCAAGCGACAGTACACTCTTGGAATGGTACGAGGTAGAATCGGTTGATGAGACTAAGCCTCTTCTTGCTGGCATGATCCTGGAGGATATGAATTTCGCCATCCTTCTCTGCCGACCAAAGCCTCGAGAAGTCAAGGAGATTGCGTTACTGGTGAACATTGCACGAAGAGTTGGCCATAGAATAGGTCTATCGGAAGTGAAATCCAAGATGATCGAGGCACACATAATATGTCGCGTTTGGATCAAGCGTGACATCAAGATCGATCGGAACACAATAAGGAAAAACTTCAGCACAACGAAGCAAGATCATCACGCGAAGTTTATCTGCGCTGAAGAACTGGACAGCACTCAGGAATGGCTTATAGACGGACGGGAGGATGTGAATATTGATGGGGCAATTGCGAAGATAAGCGACACCCTGTTACCAGTGCCAGCGATCGCTTCGCCGTCGACCTCTGCAGCGATCAATCTAGCAACTTCCACGGCTCCTGCATCAGTGCGATCATTGAAGACTCCAATCTCGCCTTTCGCTCCGCAGCCTGGTCCACGGTCCACGTCTTCTCGACCCTCTGCACACCCTGCAGCATCCTCTTCGGCTGTTTCGCAAGGTCAGACAAGTCCTTTAACTCGGATAAGCCCAAGAGGCGGCAACGGAATGATCACAAAGCCTGCTCACAACCGTAACATGGGGTCTGACGCGCAGCAAGGATCACGCCCGTCTTCATCTGCATCATCATTCCGGCAGTCGAATCCAAGGAACCAGACCCCAAAGCAGAAAGATACACTAAACCCGTCGTAAACGCTTAGGATTATTTTACGCGTATGTTACTCTTTAGCGAGTAGATGTTCTTGGAAGGGAGAGTGACTGAGCAGGAGCGGCCAACGCGGATATCCTGCGCACGCGTGCCTTTCGATAAGTATGGCTTTAAGGGAAGTGTGATGTGGCGACATTCTTCGTTCGAAGAACCTGGAGACGCTATATTTCCGTCGCTCCAGAATGCGTGAAGCCGGACGTTCTAGCATACTCGATATCTAGACACCATTGACTTCTGAGTTATTTTCCTAGATTTTCCTCAAAGAAACAACCGCCAATACCAAAAATTCTGGTAGCATGGTAGCTAATAGGGACATTTCATGTGCGCGTCTGCATTTCACAACGCTCAAGGCTCGAGAATCAGCTCTCTCTCGTGAAATTTACGTCCAGCGTAACACGAGGCTGAGATTGCCCAGGTTTGCATAGCACAAATCGCTTCCCGATGACATGCTTGCGCGTCCACAACCAACAATTCAGCTAAGACTACTTGGAGGGAACCTTGGCTGCACTGGTCAGCTGACGGTCTCGATGCCGTGGCAATTTCCGCCCGTGTGAACAAAACAAATTCGAGGCGCGGCGATCTATTGGCGTTCAAGGCGTAAGCTGACCTTACAATGTTGTTCCCATTCGTCTTTAAGAAAGTGTCGATTTTGGCAGAGCCTCGCAAATGTCATTTCTTCACTGGATGTGCAGGGCAGACACAGTACCCTTGTCGCCTGACGTGAGGCACATGCATCGGTCAGGCCGGCAGGGGTGGCGTAGACGATGTCGTATGATCCTTGGCGCCTTCAATGTTCTTTAGTTTTTCTCAGCCTCGTAGCACCATAATCTCGCTCACAACGTTACTGCTATCGTTGTCGGGAACCCTTTCGGCCTTGATAAGGCTTGTTCAACGACTTTCACTCACCGGGACTTAAGATAGCGAAGTTTAAAAGAGCGGCCTCCATCGCCATTCGACTTGCAACTGGCATCTAGAGTGCTAATATCGGCATATACAGTGCTCTAAGAGTCATAGTAGCCATGATCATTCCAGCAATCGATTATCTTAGCCTGCGAGCAGGTATGCAGGCTTCGAGCCGCACTGCAAACAATGTCACCTTCACCCAAGATCGACTGTCGGCGCAATGGACCAATCCCAACGACGTTCTCTCCGTCCTCCTCATTGTAGGCGGAGATATTGTGCAGAAGGCGTTAGCCCAAACCTCCGGGGGATACATCACGCCAGTCTGCTTTTCCTTTGGTTGGGTAGCGTACTCTCTTAGCATGATCGTTAGTATTGTCGGGGACGGGCGACTTCTTCCGGAGCCTGACCATCCTGTCAAAGTATACAACCTGAAGAATGGATTTGTACGCGAAAACAAGAACTGGATCATTGGTCGAATCTTGCGGGACAACGTTATGCGCCTGAACAAGAGCGAACCGATCGGCGGGAATGCCATTCGAATCGCCATCTACGATGCACAGAAACATGACATGAATCCTTCCATCGCCGGTACTGGACAGATTCGTACTATCAGCATCTTCGTCATGCTTGTTCAACTGGGAATTGCAGCAATTCCCTGTGGCCTTTACGGCGAATGGGGAATATTGCTCATCACTGGTGCTGGAACATTGTTGGCTCTAGTCGCTGGTGCCTTACCGCAATGGAGAGTGGAGAAATATCCTGGACAGACAAAATCGAAGAAAGATTTTGCTTTGACTTCTGGCAACGGCTCTCGCGACGTCATGATCATAAGAGGAAGAGAAGGTTGTATAGACCTAGAAGAATTAGCTGCTCCACAGATGGTGCGTTCTTCGAGAATTTGGGAGTCACATCCATTCATGTCAAAGCCTATGATGATTGGCGGTGTGTTGGCACGACACGAAAATGGTAGTGACTGGAGAAGTGCGTACGTATACAAAGGCATTCCTCTCGGTTTCTGGATTACCATTGTAGTAGCAACCATCCAGTTCGTTCTCTGGCTTGCACTACTCATTTCTGTTGCGGGCCTACACGCTCATGTTTGGTATCTTCTGCTCGTTGGTGCCATTGGAATGATCCAAAATGTCCTTGTGGCAGCATCGAGCCGTTCGCTTGAGAAACGGAATCTAAAGCTAAAGCAGAAAGAAGTCATCGTGCAACGAAAGGTCATGGAT
Organism: Paraconiothyrium brasiliense; assembly: GCA_025388405.1. Lineage (NCBI taxonomy): Eukaryota > Fungi > Ascomycota > Dothideomycetes > Pleosporales > Didymosphaeriaceae > Paraconiothyrium > Paraconiothyrium brasiliense. The sequence continues at coordinate 1,257,250 of JANBXC010000008.1, forward strand.
GGCCTTATGGACCTCGATGTTGCATACAAAGGATTCGGGGAGGCTTTGCTGGCGGAGTTCTTTCCCGGAAAACTCCGAGAGAAAGAGATTATGTGGTGGAAAGGAGAGACCGAACCTTACGATACCGACCGCGAGTCGAAGTCTGTGAAGCGAGGGCTTCCGCGAAAATACCTTCCTCAATACTCTGAATCGCAATCCACACTCGTCGAAAAGCCTAAAGCTTCTGTTGACGTGCCTTTCAAAAACCTGTCGCCGCGCCTTCGCAGTCCTAGTATCCCCAGCTTGATACGCGAACGTACGGAATCTCAAGAGCACGATCCTGATGCCATTCTTCCGGTCCGTTCGAACAACATGTCCAGCGATGCTACAGCGTCCGATGGTGCGCAGAACGCAGCGCGCGAGGGTCCAGATGTACCTGCTGCACGACACAGCTTGGTCAGTTCGGCTTCCACCCTATTCTCCTTCGCCAGAACGGACACGGGCTTCTCTTCAATGGGTTACAAAAAATAGGTGAGATGGAAACCGGGTGTCAACAATGGTTCAGATGCATATCCTACACGTTCGAACAGTGTTGATTGAGCTTGCCGCGACTCTATATCGATAACGAGCACCAGCTCGCGATCGAGTTGTGTTCAAGTTCTGGAGCTGCAGGACTGTTGGCAATACTGTGTTGGATTGGACAGGTTGGGGTAAACTTGTGGGTGATCTTTGTCACATCTCTCGATTTATAATAATTTAAAGCCATTTCTAAGTTGCCTTCCACCATCGTTTCTTCTGCCCTAGCGGTCTTACCGTTGATTTGAGTTGGTAAAGGGTGGTCAACGTGAGTGGAATATGAGCCTGATCTAGTTGCATGCCCAGCTTGCAAGCTTAACATTCTAGGAATGGTAGATTGTGATGCAGTCATCTCGAACCACGAATATAATCCAATATAATGTGATTGATATCATAATTGAAAACAGCAACTTGAACTACTACGTGCATCGCAGAGACCATGACTGCATTTAAGCTAGAGGGATCATGCTCAAGGGCAAGCACGAATATTCCATTCGATTCGTCTTTTATAGTGCGCTACGAGCCGTTCTCCTGAATGCAATTCCGAACGCAGTTCTAAAGAGGAAGGCATGTTCAGTGAATAATCGATATGTACATTTCAGAGGCTTGTGCGAGTCCTGCCGATGGATTTCTCTAGATTCCGTTTCACCGGTCTGCAGTGATAGCTAACAATGTTAGACCCAAAAGTCTCATCTTTTTCATTGTAAATTCGAAGATGCGAACCAATTTATCCATAATGGTTTTGAAGCAATAAGGGCTCTATTTTGAAAGTTACACCTTGTGTATAATATGCTAAGAGTACGTATATCCATACCCAAGCTTATAATTCGATTCCCAGTGATCTATTACGACCCCTCGAAAGGCTAAAGTGACACGTGTTAACAAGAGGTTTGATTCATACTCAAGTCAAAGGGTCTATTACAAAAAGGCCAGTAGCTTAAAGTCGAATCTGGACACCTAGCATATGCTCTCTCAGACCAACTAAAATAGAAAAACGGTAATCTAGGACACAAAAGCGCAGGGAGACAGAAGAAAGGGGATCCCCTAGTGTGTACAACTGAAGCAAAAGCACAAGGTGAAATACTGAGACTACGCTTCTTTTCTTATCAGGAATCCGTCATTTTGAAGCGTCTGCATGATGCCCTTCGGGTCGTACTTCTGAGCAGTCTTCTTGATAAAGTCAAAGTTCTTCTTGCCGTAACTGCTCAGGACCTTTGAACGAGCGTTGGCATTGTTGGCATAGATGTAAGGTAAGAAGACGCCCTCGCTCTTGGCTTTCTTTGTTACAGCAGCAGTCCATTGGTCGACTGCCTTTTGCGCGAGTGCGTATTGGCTCACGTCGGGAAATGTGACATATACGTCGTGCCCTAGTACACTGTCAGCATTCTTTGCTCATGCCGAAGCCGTGATATAAACTCACAGAATTGGGGGCCTTCGAATAGTCCCATTGAGTTGCCGCCATTGCGTGCTCGACCTGCCTTGACTAGGCCAGATGTGAAGCCCTGAGGCGAAAACACTAACCTCATGCCGGCTTCGAGAATGCTTGAAGCGGCGAGGTATTCGTCGTATGCCTCAAGCGTCAGGTTCGCATCTGGTACCTTTTGTGCAACAGAGGTTCCGTAGTATCTGCATAACAATGAGCCAGGGTATTTGGAATAGTAATCATAGCGCAAACTTACGAACCAGGGCTTGCGCCGTTTGGCCCTTGTCCAGAAGAGCCTTCGGCAGCGAACAGCAGTTGGGCCACTGTGCCATTCGTTGGGGGAATAAAATGCGTCATGACAGGGATCGAGCGGAAGGGTGCGAATTCTGGGGCTGAACTGACATGGCCCACGTGCCCAAAGAAGACCAGGGTGTGGTCCGGTGTCATCTCAAGCTGTATGCTAGCATCGCCCGTACCACCTTCGACCTCGTGAAGAAAATCGACATAGGCTCTCAAGATAGCTCTAGTCGCGTTCGGGGCGTACAGGCTGACTTCGTAATTTATGTCTACGATATCCGAGGTCATGACTTCGAACTCCGTGATGATACCTTGGGGAGTGTCTTCGTCAGCTTTAAGAACTTGATGCAGCCAATCCGGGATCCCCTACCAAAGTTGCTCATACCGCCTTTCAAACTCTTATACAGGTCCGCATTCTCGTCGATGGTTGCATTGACCGCTTTACCGCTTGGCAAAACGATCTGTTAGGTCAGCTTTGTCCATAACGAAACAATAGCCTGTCAGAACTTACTTCGTATCTGACAACCTGGTCCATTCCTAATCCATTCTTGTCGTTGAAGAGGGAGATACCACCTGTTGCACAGCATGTCAGTAAGAGTGCCTCAGCAAGAGTCCTGAAGTTTCATACCGCCAAGTAGAAAACCGCCGACCCCGACTTGAGGCTCGCGATTCCCAATAATCTGTACATCATAATCCTCAATCCATTCGTAGACGGATCTCCATTGTTGGCCTGTTCCGATAGTTGCGTACTTCTTGTCGGCGCTCAGAACCTTCTTGTCAAGCTTTTCAAGGGCAACGACGACGCCATCACCTCCGACAGCATTCCAACCAGGAATATCCAGGTTGCCTGCACTGCGGACGGCGAACTTGGTGTTTGTCGCTGTCAATACGCGCATGATCAGAGACACATCGTCCGTTGTGTTCGGCGTCACAAAACAAGCCGGATCCTTCCAGCATACCTCGGAGCTGTAAGGTCGAGGTTAGTAATACGTATCGGTGAGAAGCAATAGGTCAGCCTACTATGGAACTTTTACCAAGGGCTGGTAGTACTGTGACCCGCCTGTGAACGTTTCATTGCTTGGAAAGAGGTATTGTAAGACGCTGCACGTCTGACGCGCATTTCCCGAGCATGTGGTATTCCTCGACCAAGCAGAAGGTAGCCCAAATGAACCCAGGGACTTGGAACATGCGTTATTGGACACAGTAGGGTACGACCCTGTTGGTCCTGCATATGCAGTACCAGCAATGGCTAGTGCCGACGCCCACGTGGTAATGGAAAACATGGCAGATTTATCCGGAAAAAGAGACAAGAGATACTGAACTAGGAATACAGAGAAAAAGATCGAGACGATCCAAAGTCCTTATGCTCTTCGAGAGGCCCCCAATTCATTGTCCGAGAGCCTTCAAAAGCCACATTGATCCATCGCCTGAGCCCTCAAACGCCGCACTGATCCATCGCCTGCGCCATGCCTTCGCATACTTTGCCGTACACGAGGTACCACGCGATGAATGTGGTACAGTGACATTCCAAGAATAGCATAAGCTTAGAACAAACCCCTGGCAAGTGATCACCCTTCTCGAAGTTTCAGCCCAAGCCGTGGTTCGGCCGGGTCCACGTGCGGCTGCCTGCGGTGTCTTGGGCGATCTATGGTATGGCTATCGGCCGAAAGCACCATGTTCGGTGACGGTCCAGCTCAAATGAACCTGGAAATCTAGACTCGTGGCATAAAATTCATATATCGAGCTGAACATGCATTTCGAAACATACCATCATCTAGACAACATCATGGGCAACGATACCAATACAGTCACTATGAGGAAGCAAAAGACCGGCGTTGTCCGCGTGGTACCTACTCAGGAATCAAAGCGAGATCTTCGCAAAGGAGTTTGGCAGCTGGCTCGGCTGCACACAAAGGAAGCATGGCTGTGCTGGTACCCAGCTGGTCGGTTTAAATTTTTCCTCCACGTGGGCGTCGGCTAACGCATTGCAGTATGGGGATTATGTCTGTCAGCCGGCACGCAAGATATACACCTTGATATTCTACAGATGGCGCAGATACTCTTTGGTATCTGGAGCAGCGTGACAGTGACACATTGCGCTTTTTGCACCTGGGAGTAAGCGATGACTCCCCAAAAACACACGGAGTCTCAGCTGACAACTACCTTAGTGATATCTGCGACGTCGAGTTCGATAAGCAGGTTGAGCGCTGTAAAGTACGTCCTCTACCAGCTGGTATGTTGACCGTCGGGGAAGCCTACGTTGCATTGCTTGCGTGGCTGCCGGTGGTGTTTGGTGTGACATACCTTACCCTGGGAGAGGCAGGTGTATGGACCTTCGGTCCTGTGTGGATTCTCAGTACCATATACCCTTTTATGAAGCGGGTGACTTCTTTCCCACAGATCGTGCTAGGTGCCATCATTGGCGCGGCCGTGTTTCCTGGTTGGGCTTCTGTCACCGGCGATCTGACCACGCTCAGCCAAGGATTGCCGCTGTTCTTCGCTACGGCAAGCTGGGTCGTTTATTTTGACCTCTTTTATGCTGAACAGGTAAGTTAACATCACTACCATTGGTCACTCTCTAATGAGCGTTTACAATAGGATCGTCCGGACGACATCAAAGCCGGTGTCAAGTCCCTTGCAGTGTTGCTCGGAGAGCATGTCCACTTCTTCCTAGCTTTCCTGGGCCTTCTCCAAGTTGGCTTCTTCACTCTGACTGGATGGAGGGCGCAGATGTCGCCCGTCTTCTGGGTACTTGGTCTGGGCGTCTGGGCAGTGAATGTCATCTGGCACGTGGCCTCGCTGGACCTCAACGACCGCAAATCGGGCGGCAAGATTTTCAAGGCAAACATCATGTTGGGCCTTTACATGACAGGGATTTCCGTGCTAGAGCTAGCTGTTTCAAGACTCTCCATTTCGGACCTGGGACATATTGGCCAATCCTTGATTGGCATGCATGTATCGTGAGGGACCTGGCGGCGAAAATCATTCCAAATTGAAGAATTCTCTGTAGCAGTCTTGGGAAAGTTGTCTATTGGTTAGATTGGGGATACCTTGGTCGTGTATGTAGCATATATTCTCTCGGCCGATAGAGTATAGTCACGTGCGGTACCCTCATCAATGGACAGAAGCCTGTCGGAACTACGGTACGCCCCCAGCAGATAGATCTCCTACATGTCATACATGCTCTGGTAGCGGTTCATGACGCAGTGTGATGTGCAAGCTTTGATGAAATGTCCGGGAAAGGTTCCCCAGCTAGCTTCACTGCTCCCCAGTCGCCAGGTCGCCACGAGACACAGGTGCTTTCAGCATATGCTGCGCACACGATACAATCAGCTGATGGTGACGGTGAATGTGTTGTGAGCATTATTCGGACGCTCTGTCGAGTGCCTGGGGGCGTCTGAGACGCAGCTGCTTTATGTGAGGTTGCAAGCGGGTGACACGTGCAGCTTGTTACACAAAGAAAGGCTCTCGTCCGGCCGAGAGACAGAAGGTGCGCTTTTCGTCCACAGGCAAGCGGTCTCAACCGCTGCGGGCGCCGGGAGGTGGGAGCTCCGTTTGCTCAGGAATGGCCTCTTTTGCTCTTTTATATCTTCGCGCCAACGAGAAGAGAAAGGACGCGACGAACCACGCAGGCATTTCGATCCACCGCTTTGGAACATGGCCGACATGAACCACGAGCTAAGCAGCACAAAGGAGCTGCGCGAGAGACCCGTCGATGCACACAGCGAGCATGCGAGCGAACCCGACACGCCACACATTTCACCATTCGCGCTTCTCTCGCTGATGGTGGGCATCAGCCTTGCTGCCTTTCTCGTCGCACTCGACCGTACCATCGTCGCCAATGCCATACCGTACATCACCAACGAGTTCAAATCGCCGGACGACGCAGGATGGTACGGGTCTGCGGCAAGTCTCTAATGTCGGTGTTACTCTTGCTTCCAGTGCTAATCGAGTATACAGTACTTGCTAACAGCATGCGCCTTTCAGCCTACATTCGGCCGCGTTTTTGCGCATTTCGATGTCCGATGGTCGTTCCTTCTGGCACTGTTTGTTTTTGAGCTGGGCAGCTTGATATGCGGCGTAGCTCCCAACACAGATGTTTTGATCGTGGGACGAGCCATTGCAGGCATCGGTTGTGCAGGCGTATTCGCCGGCTGTCTCGTCATTATCGCCGTGACAACGTCGTTGGCTGCCAGACCAGTGTATATGGGCGCCATTGGATCAGTGTATGAAACCACTCCCGTTCATGCTCCCCCCACCTAATAGCTTAGCTAACATGCGCGCATAGATTCGGGATCGGGTCTGTGTGCGGACCGCTGATCGGTGGCGCCTTGACCAGCAATGTCACCTGGCGTTGGTGTTTCTACATAAACCTGCCGGTCGGAGCATTGACGACTGTCCTGCTTCTTCTATTCTTCCATCCTTCAAAGACGAGTCGCGGGCAAGAAGGCAGCTTCGTCACGCGCATCCTACGGCTTGACCTGATTGGCAACCTCATCCTCACCGCCACGGTGGTGATGCTCCTGTTGGTCCTCCAATGGGGCGGTATTGAGTACCGCTGGGGCAGCTCAAGAATTATCGGTCTTCTCGTCGCATCAGGTGTTGGCTTCGTGATGTTTGTGCTGTGGCAGCACAAGAAAGGCGCTGAAGCACTGACACCGCTCTCTATCATGGCTAACCGCGGTGTGGCCGCCAGCATTGGTGTCATGTTCTTCCTCAGCGGCGCATTCCTCGTACACAGCTATTACCTGCCATACTGGTTCCAAGCGGTACGTGGCCGCACGCCTGTCCAGTCCGGTGTCGATCTCACTCCCTATGTCGCCACAAGTTTTGTATTCTCCATGATCGCCGGCATTGGCGTGAACAAGCTTGGCTACTTCACCCCTCCTACCATCATAGGCTGTGCAATTGGCTGTGTTGGCTGCGGGCTGCTGACAACGCTACATGTCGACACCAGTACTGCCATGTGGGCCGGATACCAAGTTCTGACGTCTGCGGGCATGGGTATGGCAATGCAGCAGCCCATCATCGCGGTGCAAGCAATTCTCAAGCCCGACGTAGTCTCTATCGGCAGCGCCATAGTGCTCTTCGCCCAAGGTCTATCTGGCGCCATCTTCGTTTCCGTGGCCAACAACGTCCTACGAAACGAGCTCGCGCAAAACCTCGTGAAATTGAAAATCCCGAATGTGAGCGAAATTCTGGCAGCGGGTGCGACGGACGTGCGCGAACTGGTCCCGGAAGCGTTCAGGCTGCCGCTCACTGAAGCTTACAATGATGCGTTATCGAAGGTTTTCATCATGGCTATTCCATTCTGTGGTATAGCCTTGCTGTTCGCTTTGTGGTTGCCATGGGTCAGTGTGAAGAAGAAGCAAGCCGAGCGGGGAGGACATGCCATTGTGGCCATGGACGGTTAACAAGGCGCGTGTTCTCACAGCTGACTAAGCGATGGCAGTTGGCAGATTAGATATACAGCGCTAGGGTGGCAACCTCACTTGCGTTGCCAGAGCCTCTAGGCGATGGAACTTCTTGTATCATATGTCTCGATAAAATTCATCTCTCTTGACACCTTATGCGCAAGGCCAGTGCCCAGATTGGCTATCGTACATGTGCCTTAAACATGCAATATAGAAGAGCGGCGGTTCATCATGCACATCCGCTGCAGGACCCAAGGATGACTCGAGGGCAGTAGAATGAGCGCCTAGAGCTTCTCAAGCTATGATCCAAACTATGAGCCATGGATCTGCTTATCGCGATGTGCTTGGAATGCGCGCTTGGAATTTTGCCTGAGACTTCGTCGAGTCGTCTCGGCCGAGCAGCTACCGAATGTCCAATGAACCTCACACCGGCCGGGTGCCCCGGCGTACAGCTTGGCGGCGTAAATCAAACGAAGATTGAAAAAGCCTTGTTTACGATGGACTAGGTTCGACTATCACACTCGCCAATCACTATGGCCTCGATTGCAGAAGTACCGCAGGGCATCGACGTCCACCATCATTTCATTCCGGAATGCTATGCAAAAGGTATGCCGATAGACAGACGGGTGGGCATTTTGCAGAGCTGATCAGTGGTTACAGCGCTCGGTGAGACTGGGGGCGACCCTTCGGGCTGGAAGCTCCCCGCGTGGTCTGTCGCGGCCTCTAAGAGCCTCATGCAAGCACATGGCATCCGCACCAGCATCCTCTCTTTGACGGCACCCGGCTGCAGTATCCTCCAAGGTGCACCGGCGGCTGCGCTCGCTCGTGCTGTCAACGAAGAGGCGGTGGCTATCCGTAAAGCCGACCCTGAATCGTTCGGCTTCTTTGCAGCACTGCCGCCCGTAGAAGATGATGCGGACGCTGCAGTTGCCGAGATCGAGCACGCGCTGGACGTTCTCGGTGCCGAAGGTGTGACATTGTACACGCGGTACGGACCGGGCGCCCGGTACTTGGGCCATGAGGTACTACGCCCCGTGTGGGCCGCACTCAATGCACGCAAAGCGGTTGTGTTCGTGCACCCTACACACTTAGCCGACACACGACTGGTCAACGCTTCCCTGCCCCAGCCTATCATCGACTACCCTCACGAAACGACCCGTACTGCCGTCGACATGATCACCGCTGGGGTTGTGCGAGACTTTCCCGACGTTAAGATCATTCTACCACACGCCGGTGGCTCATTGCCGTATCTGGCCACTCGAGCTGCACATTTGATGGCTGATGCCGGCCTCACTCAGCTCAGCGCCGATGACTTCCTCCGAGATGCTAGGAGCTTCTACTTTGACACAGCGTTGTCTGGGAATGACTTTTCGCTGCCATTGCTGCTGGACTTCGCTGCGCCTGGGCACGTTCTGTTTGGTTCGGATTTCCCATATGCGCCGACGCCGACTATCAACACGCACACGGTGGCTGGAGCGAAGGTACTGGCGGAAAGGAAGGGCGATAACGGGGCGGATCTCACTGCAAACGCCTTGCAGTTACTCCCGCAGCTCAGATCGAGATAATCTTGCTCTTCTGAGAAAGTCGATCATTATATGTTTTATAGACAGTTAGCTGAGGTTCCCAAGTCGTCCTCTTGTCTGTTATCCACGATATGTACAACCGAGTATCAAATAGAGTGCATTTAGTGATTTTATAATGTTGGCCCCAAGAGATTTTCATCTATATGAAATCACTGCTTTTGGGCTTACTTATCCACTGTATTCCGTCACTATGTTCACGCACTAGATCGATAGCTTGGCTTACCTTCTGCTAGTGACATCGAGTAGCAATTTTGTATCTACGAAAGTTCTCTGGATAGGATTCTGAACATGTGTCTTGTCCTGCATGTGCAACAACGTCTTTGTTCTAATATCTAACATAGCCCGCCGAGTTATCTACTAGAAACCTTACTTCTATGATTCAATAACCTGGATGTCTAAATCGTCCTGCACAAGTCTAGCCTGGCTGGGTGCCTGCAAACCCTTTCTTCTCGCACTTGCCCCCCTCACGCTCACTATCATATACAATCAGCCAATCCATCAAGAAATACTGCATTCCCTCCGCAAGGCTTCTGCGTCTCGCTCCTTCCCATCACATTCCTCACCCTCTCCTGCAACTTCCTGACCACCATAATGCGAAACTCTCCCTCCCCCTCCCCCTCCCTAATTCTCGCTCTAACCAGCATCAGCACCCTCTCCAACCTCGCAAGCAACATCTCAATCAGTGCAGATATGATGCTTGCCCACTCCTTGTGCGAATCGACAGAGTATGCTCCTACTGTTATACGGCGGGTGGATAGGTCGTCGCCAACTAGCAGCAGTGGGATATCTTCACTGGAGATGGGCGAAGGTTGAGAGCGAGACTGAGAGTGAGCCGCGTCATCGAGCCACGACCCGACCGTGAGACGCAGCCGCGAGAGAGCCGTCACCAATTCGTCACCGACTACCAGCGCCGTAACTGTCGCAGACGTGGATGTACTGCAGCGCTTGCATCTTAGCACCGCTTCGTACGTTGCAAGCGTCCTCTTGTAGGCTTCGAGGGTAGACTCGACGACTGAAGGCGCAATTATGTCAGCTAGTGCTGGTGTGTCTTCGAGCGCGGAGATGGCGGTCTTGATGCATTGGCAGCGGGGGGCGAGCATGTTGTCCATCTGGGTATGGACGAGGAGCGACTTTTCGGCTGTGGGGATGATGTCGAAGTCTATGTTCGGGTGCCAGGAAGTGCATGAGGGGTCCGCGGGAGTAACCGCGGGCGTAATGGGCGAGAAGTATGTGTCAAGATCGTAGGTGTCGGAGGGACTGGATAAGTCATGCGTGTGCACTGCTTAGAGTCAACGATAGGGTTAGAATATGGCACAAGGAGCATTTACCTAGAGAAGAGACGCTATCGCTTGTATCGCTCCCCACGCTGAAATGGTTGTTTGAAGACTCAAGCAGCATCAATTCGCTCTCTTCAATACTCAAGTCTGGACCCGCCTCAAACAATGAGGTAAACTCGCTCATGGTCTGCTCTTCGACGGCAGATTGAAACTTCTCTCCGTTGTCGCTTTCATTTGCAGAGGCGAGAGCGTGTATCGGGCTTTCGAGAGACATGTCGCTCACGCTTGCGGTCTCCTCACCGGTCCATGTTCCCGATGTTTGGTCTTTGCTCCTTGATTTGGGACTCAGGCTATCCTTTCTGGCTCTTGCTTCTCTGCAAGCGGCGGATGGTTTTCTTTTCGCTGGCAAAGTGGATTTTCTTTCTGGGTATGTGCATTTATTGACGCCTTCGGATTGACAGCGCACGCACGCTGGGCGGTCACCACTGCAGCGAAGCTGCAACAGTCAAACTCCATTACAAGTCAACAATTGGATCATTAAACCTACTTTTCGTCGCTTGCAGTGAATGCATGCAGAGTGCTGATACAGCGCATCTCCTCTCTTCAATGGACCTTTGCCCACATCCTCCATACTGTCCTTGAGTCTCAGCGTTGTGAACATGTTTAAAGCGTCAACACGTTGGTATGCACCCTGTCCACGAAATTCGCGAAAACACAGGCTTCCCGAAACGGTTATACCCGATACAACGTTCATCTTGGTGTTTTTTGGGTTACACGTGGTAGAGCCGCAGTCTGTTTCGCTTATCGGCCGATACAGCCGTTTCAGCCAGGCTACGGTACGGCCCAGGGCTGGACCGCGCATTCAACCAAGGACCCACAGGGCTGGCTGACAGCTGCAGGGCTTGCGCGCGAGAGATGGACCTGGCGAGCGGGTGGGCACTGACCGTCAGCCACGCGGACGAGAAACATACGTGGGTCGCTTCTCGGCGAAGAGCTGGTCTGAGCTTCTTAAGCACTCATGGCCTCTTCGTCAGGGTAAACTCAACAAGCCCGTTAGTATTTCGTGTCTCGTATTGCTTGCCCGTTCAAGGAATGATTGGCAAAACTCGAGCCCAGGCCCGGGAATGTAATCTTTGATAAATAGTGTCTACCTTGGAAAACGCCACCTAATAGATCAAGTAACCACCAGGCATGTGCAGCCGTCTATCGCTATCGCGTAATTTTGAGCATTTCAGAATTATACCACCCAAAAGGGAATGTGATAATCGTGCGTGTAGTCTAACATGATAAAAAAAAAGTCTTATTATTTGCATAGCCAAGATCGGATGGCTGCTTGCCGTTAGAACTATCCATTCAGTCTGCGTGCATAAGAGTGACTGCATTCGATGCCTAAGACACTGGCTCCGATGGATCCGAGAGGTCTGACGTAGGACCAAGGCACTGATAAGCTGGGAAGCAGTGCGCCTTGTTCTATCTGACAATATGCCAGCTAGAGGAAGGAAGTATGCTTGGTGAAGCTGGGCCGGCGTAGGCCTAGTACATGGAGTGGTCAACCAATGTTTGCTTGCTTCGCCCAAATATTAGGGCAACTGATACGGATGGACGAATCAGGTTGGCTGATACAGTTCTGGTAAACCTTATAGCTGCAAACACCGGAGCTTGTGCGAGCTGAGCTGAGTGAGATTGCGTATCAAGTATCGGTTAAACCTTCAAGCTGTAGGAAAGAGGCTAGACCTTGATCCATCCCACCGAGATCGACGACGCTTGCCTGGTCCTTCTGCCACTGGCCGTTCTGAAAGTTCGGGTCCAGGAACGAGGAGTTGAAGTCCGCAGAAAACCAAGAGAGGTCGGTGTGGGGGCGCCGAGGTAAGTGTTCCTTCAGCTCATTGAGAATAGTCCAAAGATTTTGGCGCAACGAGGAGGATACACCAGGAGGTTGTTGATTTTGAGCCTGCTCACTGTTGTAGCACATGTCAAGGACTTCTTCAGCAAAGTGCTCAACGAGATCAGCCTCAGCTGGGCACGACTCCGTCTGCAGGTATGTAAGCAGGATAAGGGTTTCTTCCAGGGGCTGCAGTCGGCTCAGCAGTGCCCATTTGTACACGCCTGCGGCGGACCAACGCGTCAGACGAAGATAGGTTTGGATATATTGGCAGCAAAGGCGCACAAGACTGGATAAGGAATGCTTGGTCAGCCTGCGGACAGGGTCGTTGACTGGGAAAGGGACACTTACGTTTTCCACAATGTAGCCTGTCGCTGGCCAGTGAAGTCATGAAGGAAGCGTTTTTGTAGGAGTATCAATGCCCTCAAGTAAAGCATGTGAAGGACTGATCGGGCCCAAAAGTTAAAGACGGTGGTGGTGCCAGCGTCGTCCCTGTAGAGTGTGTTGTGAGTAGCGGGCCCGACATTCGCCTGGAAGGAGGAGACCAGGCCTTTTTCAGGCACGCCTTTGGCTGGTAGGCGCGCAGAGATGGCGCGGATACGGCTATTGAGGGAGGAGAGCATGTCGTTGAGCTCGATCAAGTCACGCTGATTAGGTTTTTGTCGATCATAGGCCCTCACCACGATGTGACGCATCGCTGAGGCGATCTCGGCACGGCCGAGGGCAAATAGCAAGAAAGCTGATGATTTGGGCGTGTTCTCGCCGGCTAGCACGTTCTGATCGTCCAGGAACTCAACGGGCATACGCGTATCCGACGAACCCTCAACGCGGGCCGCCTGCAGCTCAGTGCCTGCGGCCACGGCAGATTGGATGTCCAAGTCGACAAGGTGCCACCAGATACGCCGACCCAGCTCGCTCTTGACGGAGCCCAAGCCCTTCCGTGATGCCTCGCGGTGCAGGCCGAGTTGTTGGGCGGCGCGGATGCACGTGCTGATAATCTGCGCAGTGCGCAGCTGGTAGATGTCCTCGCGGCCGAGGCCGCTCTGCACAACCAGTGCGGCGACGAGTGAGTCCATAGAGGGCGTTTCGGGGAAGTTGGAGGCCTTCATGGCGCTCGTAAAGGCAGAATAGAGACTGTCACGGAAGACAAGCGTGTCCGGGACTTGAGTAGACGCGGCAAGCGGCGTGCCTGACGCCGCTATGGCGCCGGCGTACATTACACCCCATAAAAGCGCAACAAAGCCGGCCTCGGACGTGGACACGGAGAGCGGAATGATGTTTTCTTGCTCGCCCAGCAGCTGGGCACATAGCTGGCCGTAGCGTTTTGCCAGCGTTGGAGCATGGACAAAGGGCAGCAGAGGATGTACGCACAGGAAGAAGCACTGCAGTAGCGCACCGCAGACGTGTTTTGGCGGCAGCGTCATGTGGTCGGCAGAGTTCAGCGAGGGTACTTTGCAGCGGTCGACAGTGCTCTGGGTGCGCAGTATGCGCTCGTAGACATCTTGCTGTAACCAAGTCAGCCGGCGTAACACAGCGGGTACAGAGGGATACTCGCATCGCGGCTGACCAGCGCCCAGAATGTGCGCTCGACGAAGAGCTTGGAGCCATCGTCCTGGGTGGAGATGTAGCCTTCAAACGGCGAGCCGGCACGAGAGGATTCCCGTCTGTTGGGCAGAGCGTCCAGCGGGCAGGCGCTGTCGAGCTGGAAGGAATTGAGCGAGAGACTCGGGGTGAGCAGGCCGAAGTCGAAGTTGGAGTCGAAGTCGAAGTCAAAGTCCAGCGACGGCGCGTCCCACTGGAAGCCTAAGCCCAAAGTAGGCGGGGTCGTCCACCCCACCGCGGCGGGCTCAGGGTCTGTGAGGGGAGAGCCGTTGTCGCGACGGCCCGCTTCGTGGGGCTCCAGAGGATCGAGTGCGTCGTGCGAATCGTGGACATCGTGGAGGTGTTGGTGTTGGTGTTGGACGTCGCCCAGCACCTTGCGCTTTTTGGCCGCAGCCTTCTCGCGGTGGTCGGCCTCGCTCTCGTACACGCACTCGGACTCGCCCAGGCGCACGCAGTTGGCGCACGCAGGGCGCTGTTTCTCGCACTTGATCTTGCGCCGTCGGCATGCGAGGCAGCTCAGCGACGGCCGGTTGCGAACGATTTTCCGGAGAGCCATGGAGCTGTTGCAGCGGTGTCGTGACTCAACAGCGGGCATGCACGTTTATTAGCTGTCCGGGTGCGGCGCAGGCATGCGTGCCGTCAGACGACTAACAGGTACTCACGAGCGAGGGTGGTAAGCAAGGCCAGTTAGCTGAGCGATTGTGCTACATAGCGACGCCCGTAAGCGTGGGATTTGCCCATGTCTGAGACTCACTCGCAGGTCTGGCCGACTCCAGCACCGCAGGAATCAACTACGGTCTGATTCGGCCTCAGGATCACTTATCGTGGCCGTTGAGGAGCGTGGCTTCGACGTGCAGTGATCCTTCAAGCACCAGAGAAATCTCACCACCCACAGTACGGCTTGCATTGGCATACAAGCTTTCGCTCCTCGCGGCCCGAGACGAGCGGCTGCTTCCTGGAGCACGCCCAGCGCCACGCCTCCAGCTAGCTTATCGAAGCCTTCTATGGTCTCACTGCGCAGCCACTCATCAGAGAACCAGGTACGGGGAGCGGAGCATCACTACGCAATTTCTCACTAAAAGTATTCTATGCAGCGCACATCGCATCCTCACGAGCGTCTTGGTTGAAACCCGTTTGCAAAATACGGCTCCACATGCAGGGATCAGTGCGGAGGCCTGCCCAGCCCTTCAGCCGTCGCGTCGCCTGGGTACCACGAGGAGCTCCCCATGGAACTCCGGCACTACCATGTCGTCCCAAGCCATGTCGGCAGGGGTCGTGCCCGCTAATTGGAGGTCGAAGCGGCGTATCAGGTAGCCTATAGCCATGTACATCTCCATGTATGCGAGACTAAACAGCGGTCAGTAGGATTGTTCCATGCGGCCAAGCTTGCAGGCACGTACTTGATGCCTAAACACGACCGGCTGCCGCGTGAGAAGGCTACCATGAAGCGGCTCAGACGCGCCACTTCTTCGGGCGCTTGCAGCCAACGCTCGGGATCGAAGGTGCGCGGATTCTCGAAGATGGAGTCGTTGTAGTGTATATGGTAGATGGCCATGCCAATGCGCGTTCCAGCAGGCACATAGCGCCCATCAGGCAGCGTTACACCACCAGGCGGCACGAGTCGGGGAGTACGCGACGCCGCTGGGGAGGAATAGCGCAGCCCCTCCTTGATTACTGCCGTCTGCGAGCACGCAATCAGTTCCAAGGCCGCCAGTCTCTTGTCCTACCAAAACTTACCAGATACGGTAACTTTTCAAGCTCCGGGTACGGTGCATGCGACTCTGCTTCAGGCAGCACCGTCTTCAACTCCGCCAGCAGCCGCGAGTGGATGGCAGGATTGCGGACTATGTTGTACAAAGTCACCATGTTTGCTATCCCCGTAGTATCGTCACCAGCAGAGATGGTCGTCAAGATCTCGTCACGCAAACCCTGCTTGTCGGGTACTATGTAGCCCTTCTCAGGGATAGGGATCAGCAGTCGTTCCATGATGGTAGGGAACGACGGCAGCTTGCCCGCATCCTTCTGTGCTAGGAAGTCGTCGATGCGACGGGCCGCGAACTGTTCAAGCTCATGACCCATCGCAATAGAACGCGACATCCGGTGTGTCAGCCACCGCGGCAGCTTGTGGAGCAGCCGGATAAATGGAAACGCTTTTATGATGTGCAGGCTTGGCAGATACTGTTTAAATACCTGCACCGGCAGCGACTTGAACTCGGGGTCATCCAATGCCCCCAAGGACTTGCCAAAGGCGAATTGTGAGACCATGTCTGGAATTGCCTTGTCAGCTTCGCGCGTCGATCCGCTGTGGAAAACGCACCCATGGCCAGCGACTTGAGCGCCCACTCCATCGAGACTGGCTTCCCGGCCTCGTAGAACTCGTCAAAGCGGCGGCAGCAGTGGTCGACATGTTCCATCAGCATAGGCTCGAGCGCTTGCATGTTCCTCTTTGCGAATAATGGCTCAAGCGGCGCTTTGCGCTGCTTATGCCTAATAGGATCACTTTCGGCCAAAGTGCTCGTAGGCGCCCCCAGCACCTTGTGCATTGACGGGTCTTTGTAAAACTTGCTGTTTGGGAAATAGAGCTTGTGATAGAATTGAGGATCGTATACGTGGACCTCATTGGGCCCCATACGCAGGGCAGGACCTGCAGGTGTATGTTAGCTAATCCAAGAATCTACTGTTTGCTTGAAAAACGAACCAAGTCTCTTGTGCATCTCTTCCAGTTTGAACAGTGTCTGACCCTTTTGGCCCGGACGCGTCCCGATATTCCAGTAAGCCTCCCAGCTGGCAGGCATTAGCCGGGATTGGCGCTGTGGCTGACATGTCACTTACTATTCGCCAAGGGCAGCCCATTTCGAACCAGGGAAAAGTGCCAAGGGACTGAGGTAAATCAAGTATACGGCTCTTGCCGCATGCCAGGAGAGAAAAAGAGCCAGAAAAAAAAGCCATGGGTGGCCCAGCAGGGTTTGCACAATTCCATACATTGCTGCTGTGGTTTGCTGGTTCTTTTCATTCGACAAATGGTTACATATAAGACGGCCAGCTTCGGAAGTAGCCGTACTCGGCCGATACGCGCTCTTACGCGCTCTCGCCCAGTCATGAGGCGGAGCAAACGACGGCCGACAGTACTCGCATCAGTTGATGGTGTTCGAAGATTAGACCGCCATGACCGGTAACAATTCTGTCACAGTCGATTCCACGTTGCTGCACCGATGTCAGATACTCATGCGTTCCTGCCTCCACTGCTAGCGAAGGTCAATTATGCTTTTCCGCATATGGACTTCCAAACCTGCTTCATACTCTCCTTCATCACGGCTGTGCTGACGCCGTGCTTCCGTCGCGGCTCAGTAGGGCGTTCCGGAATTCTTGCACTGCAGGTCTACTTCACCATACAAGCGTACCTTGCGCCAGTCAAGCCAACGGGGAACCTAGCCGTGAGCTACTCGTCTGGTGTACTATTCGGAAATCTAACATTACGCTACCTCGACCGTCTTTATCTTCATGTCCCAGAAGAAGAATTTCGCCGTATCCAAGAGGATGGCGTCGAGGAAAGGCCAGACACGCTCTCCTTGGGCCAGAAGCTAGGGTGGAGTGCCGAGTTACTACTCACCACGCGCGGCATCGGATGGAACTGGCGCGTACAAGGCACTCCCAAGCCTATGAATCGCACGCGTACGGCTTTCGTCTCTGACCGATTAGTGCGCTGGGTTGCCATGTACGGGAGCATATTCCTCGCTGAGCGCGTCTGCGAAGGCATCCTGAACGAGTGGGCGCAGCTGCCGGATAGTCTGGTAAAGAGCGGTCTGCTGGCATTGACAAACAACAACGTGTTCTTACATACTTGGATCGTGTTCGTACTCGGCTTAACGGTTTACACGCACTTTGCCATGATCACATTGCCGCTGGCGCTGTTATGCGTTGGCTTTGGCCTCGGTCCGATCAGTTGGAGACAGCCTGAAGCCTGGCCGGCCACTTTCGGCTCGTTGACTGAGGCTTACAGCCTGCGCCGATTCTGGGGGTAAGAGTTGGTCCCTTTACTGATTATGCCTTCCGCTAACAAGTATTCAGCCACTGTTGGCATCAACAAGTCCGCCGCATCCTCGGCGTCCCCCCAGCGTTCGTGCTTGCCAACCTCCCTAGCCGCTTGCGCGCATCATCCCGCTTGCCTGCCCGTCTGTTCCGCCGTTATATTAGCCTGCTCCTGGCGTTCTTGTTGTCCGGGACGTTTCATAGCGTCGGTCACTGGACAGTTCTCCGAGAGCGCCGCGGTTTGGGAGACGATGGTGCACACAACAGCTTCTTCGGAGAGGTGCCTTTTTTCCTGGCGCAGGGGATTGGAATCATGTTTGAAGACCTGATGTATCACGTCATGGGCATCGATAGCCGTCGAAAGCTCGTCGGTTACATGATCACAGCGGTCTGGTACACATGGACGAGGGTGCAATTGAAGACGATACCAATGGCAGCAACGTTTGCGATCAGCGACGGTCGCGGTCCGCTCTTCGAGGTAGTGGAATTGTTACGGCTCGGTCTGGTGGCGATTCCTGGCAACTTTGTGAAGATGGGCATGGTAAGATGGACATAGGAAGTTCGGAGTTCATCGCTGATGGCCTGCTTTCCGCCAAGCCTGGCGTGTAACAGAGCTAAGTGGGGCAAAGGTACAGCCGAGGTTGATTGAGCGAACCCCAGATAAAAGAAAAAGGTATCAAAAACGTCCATGCTACCAATCCTCGCCTCCAATGCTTGAAGAAAGCCGATAAGAAGTCATGTGATCGCAAATCGCCCATTACACCTTACTCATCCATGCCGGCACTGTGATCAGTTTTGACATCTCGTCCACCGTCTCGTTCCACAACATCTTCTGCACTTTCTGGCCGTCTGCAGACTTGACATAGGCGGCGGGCCTGATAAATTACAGAGTCAGCAACAATCGGGGCGAAAGTCGGCTTACAAACTTACTCTGCGACTTCCTTGTCGGCAAGGAAGTACCCATGTGTCTCTGGACCGACTACAACCGCCGCATTGAGCGCAATCCAGCCCGCCGTCTCAATGGATCGCGCCCGAATGGCCTTGACGAGGTTCATGGGGAGGCGAAGATAGATGGGCAGTACGTCGCTCATTCCTGTGGCCACTTGGCCAGGGCAGAAACTGTTTACAATGACCTTGTCGCTGGTCAAGTGTTCCCGCAGCTCGAACAGGAACAGTAAGCAGAGCAGCTTGCTGTCGCCGTAGCGAGCGAAGGCAACGAAGCTCTCCTCGCTGTCAAAGTGGCCGAGCACCGTCTCGCCGGGCTTGAGAGGCACCTTCCCCTTGGCCAGGGTGCTGGTGCCGTGCATGCGGCTGCCGGTCCAGCTAATGCGCGAGGGTCTGCCAGTCTTGTCCGCCGTGTGGTTCAGTACGGGAAGCAACTCCAGCATGAGCAATACATTCGAGAGATAGTTGACCTGGACATTCTTCTCGTGGCCGGTACGCGCCAATTCACGCTTGAGGGTGCCGATGCCAGCGTTAAGCAGAAGCACATGTAGCTCCGAGTGCTCCGCAAGGAACGTCTTGGTGAAGCTTTGGACGCTATCGTAGTCCTCGGTGTCCAGCTTCATGACCTTGACCACGGCCTTGGGGTTCGCCTTCTTGATGCTCTCACGGGCGAGCAGCGATTGCCGTGCGGTCTCGCCTTTGGCCACATTGCGAACGGCGAGGATGACGGTGGACGCCTCGCGCTCCAGCAGCTGCGCCGCGATTTCTGTTCCGATGCCCTGGCTGGCGCCGGTGACGATGGCTGTCTGACCGCGCAGGCTTATGCCGTCGGGCAGCGGTGAGACGGGCGGCTGAATGAACGGCATCGTCAGATGAAGGGTCGAGTCGACGGCGGCAAGTGTGTTATTCATGGGACAGCCCTGAGAGCACACACATCTGGGCAGTGGCGTGACCACAAGCGTTTATAAAGAAACAGTGTGCAGACAAGCAGCTTCCGCCGTTTCTCGGCCGGGACAGTGCTGCCAGGCAGGCGCGCCTACGTCTCGCCCGGCACGCATTGTGAGTGGAGAATAAGTACCTGGTGTTTCTTTGTAGGTCTCCATGCAAATTCGTCCGGGAGCAGCACTGTTTTACCATGGCACCAGCGCAGCCGCAAACCTTCACCGCAGGCGATGATCCGCTAACCAAGTAAGTGCACCAGGTATCGCGCCGATGGCTAGAGGGCTAACGTAACGGCCCGCGCCGAACATAGATTTGGAGGCGCCATTGAGATGGCCAATTTGCCGTGCGCCAAAAATCGGCAATTCGCGTTCCATGGCTTCATGCGACCGTGGCTGGGAATATATGCGAAGCTTATCGAAGGCGGGAAAAAGCCACCCACGCACTTCCACGTGAACCAGACCGAGTTCTTTCGCGTTTTGAAGGGCCATCTTAGTGTCGACATCAACGGTCGGCGTGTCGACCTCAGCCCCAGAGACGGCGAGTACACCGTGCCGCCCTTCACACACCACGTCATCTACGGCACGCCCGGCACCGAGCATAACGAGGTCGAGTTCGAGGTCAGCGCCGAGGAGAAGCGGGACGGCGACTACGCCATGGATCAACCCTTCTTCGAGAATTGGTATGGATATCAGGAAGACGTATTCCAGCGCGGTGTCAAGCTTGATTTCATACAGGTACTTGCCGTACGTCATCGCCGCGCTCTTGCCCTCTGCATATGGCTCACAACACTGTTAGATGTTCGACGCTGGGGACACTTACTTGTCACCACCTGCATGGGTACCATTTCGTACCTTCCTCAGCATCTGGCTCACCGTCATCATCGGTCGCTGGATCGGCGGCTTGCTTGGGTACGCGCCTTTTTACCCAGAGTGGACCACCGATTGGGAGGCTGCCTGTAACCAGATGGATCGGCACTGGACGCAGAGACGGTTCGCCAAACGGGATGCACAAGAAAAGGCGCGCCAGAGATTCGCTGTTAATGGCACAAAGGACACACACATCAATGGCAAGAGGAAAGCTCTGTGATGATGATGTTGTCCATGTTTATGCGCAGATCCGGACACAACAATAACAGCGCTGATTTCATCGCACCTCGCACATCATTGAGGTCTGTACCTTGTATTCCCAATATCTTCAGCACCCAAGAATGACTACATGTGAATTTACAGGCGCGTTTCTGGCAGCAAGAGCATCAAGAAAGCAATCTGTCTTATCTAGGAGAGAGTGTATCGAAAAATGATGTGACAGTGGCAGCGAATCAAGTGGCAGAGGGGCATAAGCGATAGACGCCAAATCTACGAAAATCTGTCATGAACGTTGGGAAGAAACTGCTTTCATCTGCCTTTACAGTCGTTGCTGCGATCGTACATATGTATATCATGAGAGACGCAAATGCTCGTGATCAAAGGGAGCGGCTCTAGCCCTATCTCACGGACATCCTCCTTTGGCCAAGATGCTTGAAGGAAGAGTCGCTCTAGTCGGACACCAAATCGCCTGCTTCAACCCAACAATAAGGCGATAGACTAAGGCCGAGCTACGTAGATCAATGGAGATTACATATTTTGTTGGCAGCAAATCATACTCGCATGTGAAAGTCCATATGCAAAGGACCACACACGTGGAGAAGAAGCAGTTCAACTTTTATTCGTATCTTCGTATCAGCACAGGTATTGTTTATTCTACATTGCACGCAGGCCTCCTCACCTCAAGCACTCAAGCAGCCTTGCCGTTGAGCCTACCCTGCCTCCCCACGCCATTCTTCCTCACATAGCTCAGCGCAAACGGATACGCTAGGTCCGAAATATGGCTTCCTACCAGCAAAAGTGCCCCATATGGCGTCCAAGCATAGCCATATCTCTCAGGCCAATAGTAGATACGCCAGTAAAAGCAGCAACCAGCCGCAATCGTGCCGAGGAATCTTGTCCACCTATACACTCACTTAGCACACGAATGAGTAATTTGCGAAAATGCTTACCAGATAGCCATGGACTGCCCTGCATCATGTCCCCTCGCAAGCACCTGCGCCACGCACCCAATCCCAATGATAAGCTGCATTGGCCACGCCGTGAAGAAGACAACCTGTCTCCCAATCACAGGCACAAACGTGCTGGCAACCGCAAGATGCAACCAGAGACACACCGCACACCCCACCGCAATGATCCAGCTCAGATTCCGCGCAACAAGCGGATGGTGTCTCCACTCGTTGGGCCCAAACTTCAAAATTGAATGAAACAGGAAGACGTCCACGATCATGAACTGTGCGAAGACAATCTGATTGACAAGCCCTGGCCCATAGATGAAGCCGAAGACGAATTCCCACGTAATATTCAAGCAGAGGCAGTAGATGGGCATGGCG
The DNA here is from genome assembly GCA_025388405.1 of Paraconiothyrium brasiliense. Lineage (NCBI taxonomy): Eukaryota > Fungi > Ascomycota > Dothideomycetes > Pleosporales > Didymosphaeriaceae > Paraconiothyrium > Paraconiothyrium brasiliense. Next base: position 1,279,615 of record JANBXC010000008.1, read on the forward strand.
TAAGATTTGTCTTTGTAGCCCTTGATAGTCATTAGAATGTAGGAGATGGACCAGAGGATGCCTGACACCGCGGTGAAGATGTCAGGCACCACTTTCGCGTGCCAGTAAGGAGGAGTCGCATTTTCATAGTCGGCATTGGCTTGCGCCCATTCTTCGAGTGCGAAGAAGCCCATGGTGGAGAGAATCGTACAGCGGGGCATCGTGCTCAGGCAAACGCCACGGGCGGTCTGAATTACATATATTACAGAGATAGGAGTTTCTGGGTAGCTGAGAGTCCAGACTTAATCGGCCCGTGGCTCTCGGCCGATTCCAGCTGGGGGTGGGCACGCACGTGGGGGGCTATTCTAAGATGCACCGTGTGCCAGTCGGCCGGAACACTAGCAATGCACGTTCTGGTCACACTGGGAATAACCTAATCAGGACATTACCAGCGATTCAACGAAATTCGCTGGTACCATCCGCTGATTGCCTATCTGCTGTCAAACACAAGTACCTGGCCCTGGATGAGGCTGAGGGCTTGATATATATACTTCGCTACCAGCATCAGGGTCGAATCCAGTACCGAAGACCCCGCATGCAACTTCAATATGGCAAGCGACCATTCGTCCTCCGATGAGGGTACGGCATCTGCAAGCCCGTTCGTCGGAACGCCTCCTGACGCCGACCGCAGTGATGATAATGGTAAGGAGCACAAGGGTTCGTCAATTTAGTGTGTTCTAACAGAGATATCAGATATCGCGGTTGTCGGCTATGCTTGCCGCGTAGCAGGTGACAACAACTCTGGGTCCCAACTATGGGACTTCTTGATGAAGAAAGGGGATGCCTGCGGCGAAATGCCAGCAGAGCGATGGCAATCCTGGAGAGATCGACAAGACATGGCCGACAAATTGGACCAGACCACATCCAAAGGATACTTTATCAATGACATCAAGGGCTTTGATGCTCAGTTCTTCGGTATTTCCGGCCGCGAGGCAGTGCAAATGGACCCGCAGCAACGCATCAGCCTCGAGGTTGCTTGTGAAGCCCTCGAGCATGCAGGTATCTCACTGCAGAGCCTTGCAGGCTCAGACACCGCCGTGATTATGGGCGTCAACTCGGATGACTACTCTCGATTAATCATGGAGGACTTTCAAAATCTAGATGCATACATGGGCATCGGGACTGCATATTGCGGCATCCCCAACCGGATATCACACGCGCTCGACCTCGCTGGCCCAACCTACGCCGTAGACGGAGCGTGTGCGTCTTCGCTCGTTGCCATTCACCAAGCCAGGCGCTCTTTACTCGCGGGCGAGACGTCTCTTGCCATAGCCGGAGGTGTGAACGCGCACATTAGCCCGTACCTGACTCGTGTGCTTGACATAGCTGGCGCTGTTTCTCCTGAAGGCCGGTGCAGATCTTTCGATGATTCAGCATCCGGATACGGCCGCGGTGAAGGAGCCGGGATTGTCGTCCTCAAACGACTCTCGGATGCGGTTCGCGACGATGACCGCGTCCTCGCTGTGCTCAAGGGGTCAGCGGTGGGCTCGGATGGCAAGACTCTCGGCATCATGGCCCCCAACCAACTTGCACAGGAGCAGGTCGCGCGGGATGCGCTCAAGGAAGCACGCCTCCCAGCCAGCGCTGTAGAATACATCGAGGCCCACGCGACGTCGACCCCAGTCGGAGACAAGACCGAATGTGCGGCAATGGCGTCTGTGTACGGTTCAGCGCGCATGTCTAGCTCTCCAAACTGCTTCATCGGCTCGATCAAACCTAACATCGGGCATTTGGAAGCCGGCGCCGGTGTCATGGGGTTCATCAAGGCTGTCATGACCGTCGAAAAGGGAATCATCCCGCCGCAAGCAAATCTGGAAAATCTTAGCACAAAGATAGACTGGAAGGCTGCTAGGATACAGCCGGCCACAGAGCCGACGCCCTGGACAACCACCAGGAGGAGGCGCACCGCCGCTGTGGCCTCTTATGGCTACGGCGGAACAGTAGCTCATGCTATTATACAAGAAGCGCCCAAATACTCCTCTTTCCGCGAGTTGATGGCCAGCAAACTGCCGTCAGACCAGCCTACTATGCTGCTTCTTTCGGCGCCGCATGATGAGCGGATCCGCAAGCAAGCTTCCACCCTTGCTAAATGGCTCCAGAAGCAACCAAGTGAGCTTGACATGAACTCCGTAGCGTGGACGCTTGCGGTCAAGCGCAGTCAACATAGGAGGCGCGCAGCCATCGTAGCGGAAAGCAAGACACAGGCCATTGAGCTTTTATCGTCGGTGGCACAGGGAGCTAAACACCCACAAATCATTCATCAAGAAAAGGGACTTGTCAAAGCGCCCGATGCCTCCAAGAAAGAGGGGGCCGTCTGGGTCTTCAGCGGCCACGGCGCACAATGGAAGGGGATGGGCCGCGTGTTGCTGGAGACGGACCGGGCATTCATCGACGTTGTCAAGCGACTCGAGCCCATTGTTCAGGAGGAAATGGACTTTTCCATCACCGAAGCGCTGCTCGCTGGTGACTGCGATGAAACGGCTAAGGCGCAGGTCCTGACGTACGTTATGCACATCGGCATCGCCACCGTCTTGCGTGAGAAGGGAGCGCGACCGAGCGCCTGTCTCGGTCATTCGCTGGGCGAACTTGCAGCAGCTGTTGTTGCAGGTGCGCTGACGGCAACTGAGGGAGCCATCATCTGTTGCCGACGAGCCGTGCTCTACAGGCAAGTTGCAGGTGCAGGCGCCATGGCCCTGGTGAACTTGCCTGCCTCGGAAGTTGAGAAGGAGCTCAAGCGCGGCGAAGACGTCGTGGTTGCTATTTACCCTTCGCCAGAATCGACTGTCATTGCCGGAACTATCGAGGGCATTGAGGGCGTCACCGCGCGCTGGCATGCAAAGGGCATCAAAGCTAAGAAGGTCAAGACAGACGTCGCTTTCCACAGCCCTATTCTCGAACAGCTGGTTGACCCGCTGCGTGCTGCCCTGGGCGAATTCCTACACCCAAAGGAGCCGCAGATAGCGATTTACTCGACGTCGCTAGACGACCCACGGGCTAATCATGCTCGCGAAGCCGATTATTGGATTGGAAACATGGTCAAGCCGGTCCAGCTCACAAGGGCAATCGAAGCGGCGACGTGCGACGGCTTCCGACTTTTTGTCGAAGTGTCGGCGCACCCCATTATCGCTCATTCGATCCAGGAGACGCTCGACGCGGGCGAGGTTGCCGACGCAGCCATCATTCCCACCGGCATGCGCAATCAAGACGAGGGAAAGACGGTCTTGCTCGCACTCGCCAAGCTGCACTGTGCGGGTGACACTGTTGCGTTCAGCGAGGGCTTGCCCGGATGGTGGAACCACAGTGTGCCAGGCACGGCGTGGCAGCACCAGCCCTTCTGGCCAAAGATCGAGAAGCCCAAACAACCCGTCGGCCAGAACCATTCGGTCGACGTCAAGGGCCACAAATTGCTCGGGGCAAAGACAAGCGTCAACGGCACAAACATGACGCTGTGGCAGGCGTACTTGCATGCGGGAGCTAAGCCTTTCCCCGGATTGCACCCCCTCCATGGGTCTGAGATTGTACCCGCCGCTGTTCTTCTTAACACCTTCCTTTCGCTAGCGCACACCAAGTCGCTGCGGAACGTTGGGCTGCGTACGCCCGTAGTAGTTGAGCCACCGCGTGAGGTGCAAGTGCTGTTAGATGATGGCAAGATGTCAGTGTCGTCGCGGCTCGCGACTAGTGGGGATGAGGAAAATAGCCATTCGTGGCTGACCAACACGGTGTCGAGCGTAGGCCCAGCCGCCGCGGAGTCTAAGCTTGGACAGAAAATCGACCTGGCCAGCATTAGGGAACGACTCCCAGAAACCTTGGCGTCATCCTTCTCAATTGACTACCTCGCCAATGTTGGTGTTTCCGACATGGGCTTCCCTTGGCAGGTGACGGAGCACCTGCGCAACGAAGAAGAGTTCCTGGCCATGGTCGACGCAGACCCGCAGACCAAAGGTATGTCTCCCCACTGGGGCGGACAATCTTGGGCCTCGGTGCTGGATGCTATGACATCTGTGAGCTCAACCATTTTCTGGAAGCAGCCGTTGCTGCGCATGCCGACTAGTATCGACTCCCTTAGCCTACTACCAGGCGCTGTTGTGCCCAGGATCAGCTACATGTACGTTCGCAGAAGGACGCAGGATGAGGACGAGTTTGCGGCCGATATGCTTGTGTGCGATGAACAAGGCACTGTGCTAGTCGACGTAGAGAACCTAGCGTTCGCGGGCATCGAAGGCAATCCGGACAGCATCAAAAGTCATGATGGCCTGGTGCATCGTATCGCCTGGCCGCCGGTACAGCTGGCGGAGGAACGGCGACAATTCGATGAGGTCGTGTTCCTGGCACCTGAAAGCGCAACCAAAACTGTCGAGGCATGGAGTATGGATCTGAGCCGCCAGGGTGTGCGATCGCGGTTCGAAGGCGACCCCAACGCCGTGGCCATTAGCGTTTGTCCAGCGTCGGTAGTGGTGGTGGTGGCTGAGACTACCCAAGACATGGACAACGTTGCCGCCGTCTCGTTGCGTAACTGCGAACGGCTGGCGACCAGTGTACAGCAACTCTGGAAAGCAAGAACCGCGACAACACTGTTCTGCGTGACAGAAGCCGCGTACGGCGGCAGCGATGCGGCAGCCCTTTCGCAGTCAGCGCTAATCGGCCTCGCGCGCATCGTACACAGCGAGCATCCGGAGCTGTTTGGCGGGCTGATCGATACCGAGCGCGCCGCCGACTCTTTCCCACTGCAGGCGCTCAAGTACGTGCGCGGTGTCGACGTGACGCGCATCGAGGACGGTGTAGCCCGGAATGCGCGCCTGCGTCCGCTGCTTGAGTCTTCGCTACATAAGCTTCCTTCGTCCGAAACCACAGGTGAATTGGCCCAGAGCCACGGCATCGGAACCGCTAGCAACGGGCCGTTGCGATTAGTACCCCACCACGCGACGTACCTTATCACCGGCGGCCTTGGCGCTCTCGGAATCGAGACGGCTCGCTGGATGGTGGAGAAGGGAGCAACGCATATTGTGCTGGCGTCGCGGCGAGGTGCCAATGCAGCTGCCGTTCGCAGCATCGTCAAGCTACAGAAGCGAGGCGCCTCGATCCATGTCGTGGCCGTTGACATTGGCGCGGCTGATGCGCAGGAGCAGCTGCAGCAGGCTCTGGACAGGCTGAGTCTGCCACCAGTGAAGGGCCTGGTGCACGCAGCTGGAATGCTGGCTAACGAGACTGTGGCCGAGTTGACCACGGGCGCGTTGAGTGCGGTTGCCAACCCCAAAGTCGCTGGCGCCTTAAACCTGCACAAGTTGTATCCGCCTGGCACGCTTGACTTCGCAGTTTGGTATTCGTCATGCGGTCAGCTACTGGGTTTCCCCGGCCAGGCTTCGTACGCGGCCGCAAACGCCTTTTTGGACTCGCTAGCTGCCCATCGCCGCCAGATGGGCGACGCTTGCTCCGTCAGTATCCAATTCTCCAGTTGGCGTGGGCTCGGCATGTCCACAAGCACGCGCTACATCGACGCCGAACTAGAGGCCCGCGGCATCACCGACGTAACTCGCGCAGAGGCCTTGTTTGCACTAGAGTTGCTTCTGCGTGCCGACATCGACCACGCTGCCGTCCTACGTGCCCGCCCTCTGGAATCCGGCGATCCCCTGCCACATCCCATTCTACGTGATTGCGTGTCCTACGTTGCGGCGCCCATCAGCCTATCAGCCGTGTCGTCCGACACGGCGGCCCCCAAATCGCTGAAGGAGCGGATTACCGAGTGCGTGGCTACGGTGCTGTCGCTCTCGGTCGACAGCATCGATGAGCACACTGCGCTGGTTGAACTGGGCGTAGACTCGATTATGACGGTCGGCCTGCGTCGACACCTGCAGAAGCTGGGCCTGAATGTGGGGCCGACCTTACTTTGGAATTGTCCGACAGTGGCGCACCTGGTTGCGCACTTCCAGGCTGAAGGTGCTTGATTACCGGCCGAGTGATTTTTATCTCCGATTACCCCTCTTGTTCTTTTTGTATGTGTATAGAAGTTAATAGATGCGTGCTTTCTCGAGTGCTGTCTACTGTAGTTAGATCAAACAATGGCCTTGGCTGGCTTCTTTCTGGTCCTCGCCTTTTCGGCACTGCTATCGCTTCTAATCCCTATAGGGCGGCGGTCTAAGAGCCTCCCACCGGGTATGCAGTGATGCTTCATCCGTGACACGGAAACATTCTCGCAAGGCTGACCATTGTGAACTTCAGGACCACCAACTCTTCCGTTAATTGGAAATCTACACCAGATCCCAAAGACAGGTGCTCATTACAAGTGCGCATGCGGCTCCCACTTCCGAATTAATCGACGCTGACTGAGCCTGGACAGATTCACCGAGTGGGCGCGCACGTATGGCGGTATTTTCTCCCTAAAGTTGGGCCCAGCCACAGCCGTGGTCATCACGGATCGACGCCTGGTAAAGGAACTACTTGATAAAAAGGGCAACATCTACAGCGCCCGGCCACAATCATATGTCGCGAACGACCTCATCACCGGCGGCGACCACCTGTTAGTGATGCAGAACGGCCCCAAGTGGCGACTCTTCCGGAAGTTGGTGCAGAATCACTTTAACGAGGCGCGTTGCCAACAAGAACACGTCGCGCTGGTGGAGGCCGAGGCGGTGCAGATGATGCACGATATCATGGTGGCGCCTGAAGGCCTGATGTTGCATCCAAAGCGCTTCAGTAACAGTATTATCATGAGCCTGGTCTTCGGCATTCGTACCCCCTCGGTGCGGACCAAGCACATGCTGCAACTTTATGACGTGATGGAGAAATGGTCGGCCGTCATGGAAACAGGTGCAACTCCGCCTGTGGACATTTTCGGCTTCTTGAAGTGGGTACCCGAGTCAGTGTTTGGTAATTGGAAGAAGCGCTCGCTCGACGTCAACAAGATGATGGTAGCACTATACGCGAGCATGGTCGAGCGAGTGCGTAAGCGCCGTGAAGCAGGACACCGGACCGCTTCTCTACTGGACGGCGTTCTCGACGCGATGGCAGCTCCTGGCAGTGGTAGCGGTAGCGAAGGCCTCAGTCTCAACGAAAACGAGACCAATTTCCTCGGCGGCGTACTGATGGAGGGCGGGTCCGACACGAGCGCCTCGATTCTGCTCGCTTTCCTCCAGGCCATGATCAAATACCCGCATGTGCAGCAGCATGCGCAAGCTGAGATCGACGCCCTCCTCGGCGCCAACAGTACCGCCATCCAACGCTCGCCTCGATGGGAGGACTACGCTCAGCTCCCATATGTTGCTCAAATTGTCAAGGAGACGATGCGATGGCGTCCCGTCACGCCATTGGGATTCCCGCATGCGACGAACGCCGGTATGAAACCAGCACAGTCTGAATACCTCTCTTCTAATGACTTTCCTAGATGACGTCGTCGATGGGTACACGATCCCCAAAGGCACCACCGTGCTTCTCAACGTATGGGGTCTGCACCACGAAAGCGTTGGCGGTCCTGAGCCTCTCTCACCGTTCGCCTTCGACCCCAGCCGCTTTGCAGGCCGCACCGCGCCCGCCTCCACGTTCGCCGCTTCCAAAGACTACGAGGCGCGCGATCACTACGGTTATGGCGCTGGTAGGCGGCTGTGTCCGGGTATTCATCTTGCCGAGCGCAACCTGTTCGTCGGTATGGCCAAGCTGTTGTGGGCATTCAGTTTGGAGGAGAAGCCGGGCGCAGAATCTGTCGACGTGGATCCCACCACCGGGTATTCCGAGGGATTTTTGCATTGTGCTAAACCGTTTGCATGCGAAGTGAAGATTCGGGGGGGAAATGAGGCGGAGAGGACGAAGAGAAGGGAGATCGTGTTAGCTGAATTTGCAAGAGCACATGATGTTTTCAAGGCTTTCGACTAGCTGTGGTGTAGAAACACCATTTCGGACTAATCAGGGAGTGGAGATGGGTTGTTGCAACAGAAAGCATTGACATCGGTGAGAGGAGATGCACGGGTCGGCAGGACCTGCAGCTGCGTTGTGAAGGAGTGCTGAGTTGTTTTTTTGCCGCGGTAGATTTTGCGAATTTTCCCACACTTCGTCATTATCTTGATCAACAAATTAAATTTCAAGCCTGTTGTCTTCGAGGTTTATTTATAGGTGTGTATGAACGGTGGTGCGTAGTTTCGTTCATGACCGGACCGGGATCCCAAATCGGGTCTGGATAAACATTTTCCCTAGTGTCCCCTTTCCATGACGTCATTAGTAGCTGTGACCGTCTGAACGTGGTGTTTCTATCCACTCATGCATACGATTCCTAACCACAATTTCTTTACTTAGGAAGATCAACGTCAAGTCCATGCTAATTCCTAACTCTATTGTCGATTTCGTACTAGAGCACGTCTCTGGGCTCTTTTAAAGAAGCAAAATCAGTACATCAGCCGCTATGGAAGCAGGCTATTTTGCGACAGCTTGTCCAGAACGCAATCATAGGACAAATCGGGTCCATTTATAGTAGCGAGACTGTAATAGGTGCTTAGTCAAGTAATAATGGCTTTTTTAAACATCGTAGCTCGATGTTCGGACGACATTGGCTATTGTGGTTTCTCATTCTTCGGATGATTGGAAGCCGGAAGGGGCTCTTGCATTGTTTCCCCTCCGGGGATACAAACATTCTCAGCGCTAAGGGTCCCCTTGATATCTCTTGAAATGATTTGCATGAGCATAGTGTAGGAAATGTGGTGCCTCTCACACCACGTGAAAACCACGCCGCAGACCCGACCGGTGTCGTTTTCGATTACACAGGCACATGCATCGCCTCCCATACCGAGTAGTCCAATCATGTTACATCTTGAAAGCATCTCGAGCCGGAACTAGACTTACAACCTTCCGCAACGAACTAAGACCTTGAGAAGGTGTTCCGACTATATATTCTGACGTGACCCACAGAGCCTCCTATCATACCCCCCTGAAGACCGGTTGTGCGGCCGAGGCAATGCACGGAGAGGCCGCCAAGGGAGTATGCAGGTATTATTTCCATCGGATACGCAGCTTCCTCCTGCGAGTAGTGATAACGACTTATAGGCCCTGTGAGTGGAGATGAATCTTGTGGCGCAGGGCGTGAACGAAACCTGACCCCTCGACCACGTTATACAGTGTCCTGGGTCGACCTTGATGAGTGGCCAATCTGACGTTTCTATCGCCGTATTCCGGACGATGCACATATGTAGCCGAGTTTGTGAATAGTTAGATGATCAGCGTCCCAAGTGTCGTCACTTGAGAAGAAGTCTTCATCAACATCATCAAGGGCGGACTGTGTTATTAAGATGTCGTTCTCTTCCCCTCGAGCAACGTCAGGTATATCCCCAAAAATCTTCGCATCGTCCTCATACGTAAGATTTTCGTCCCCTTGATCTGGTTTGTTGGAGGCAAATTCGTTGGGATCATCAAGGGGAAGGTTAAGCTCAGGGTCGGACTTAGAAACTCAATTATCACAAATGTCTAGATTCCACATTGATTGTGGAGCATCAGACTCAAAAGAAGCCACGGTGTCCCGAAAGGACGTTTCGTTGTGTTGCGCTGGCTTCATGTCTGAGTTCGTTGGGGAGTCGATTGCTTTGGATTTACCTCTTTACCTGGAATTGTACTTGCTCCTCGTCCCTCTTATTATCGCTTGGACCATCCAATACATGATATACAGTCAGACCGTACGGCTCACCATCCACGAGGACAGTTTCTCCAAAACCAATGGGCGGTAAATGCTCCCCTCCTCGCCAGGCACCAATGGAAGCTCCACAAATCGGGCGTTGTTGATGATGTGGATTCCTTACAGGCAGTTTGCAATATCACACGTTGCGTTGTCCAAAGTGGAACATTCACGTGTGGGTGGTTTCCTTTCTTGACGGACTTCTGCTGATAGGAAGCAGGTCTCAAAATTCAATACTCTTATTATTCGCCTCCACCTCCAGCTGACTCGTCAGTCTTGTCCGTCACTGTCGTCTCCCCTTGGCTCCTGCATAGGCTCAAGCGTAGGGGGAGGTAGAGACACGGCTCCTAATGAGTTTACCCCACTTCTAGGACGGGTCGGTTTTATTACATAGAGCTCAGTCATCTAAATCTGAGGGTGACTCTGCAATTAAATCAGACTGCTGTCGGCGATCTGTTTGCCCGTCCGTACTTTCGGCCCGTGTTCTCGGAGTTTTGAGGTGTCATAATTACAGGACGTAGCCTGTGCAGTACCGATATCTCTTAGCAGTGGGGTCTCACTATGTCATCGAATTTTACGAAGTATTGAGTCTCGTCAAAGCGCCGAGAAGGTGATTATACGAGCATCTTCCGAGTTTGATGCGAAACCAAGACTAGGGTCATCAAAGGCCATGGACTGCGCTGCACTGAATTGACAGCTTGACCACCATGATTTGCTATATCCAATCCACCATCGTCTAGTTCCGACAGCGCCATGAACTCTATTCAAGGTATGATGAACAGTGCGAGTTGTTTCAAAAGTCTGGCGAGATGTGGCCTGAGTCTATGAGTTGACTTGAGACACAGAGGACAGACTCCGGTTCGAGTGCTTGGAGCATGCTGAAACATGTGCTGCAATCTATGCAAGCTCCTACGTATCACACTGCTATGTGAAGCTCTCATATATTCCACGAATTTCGTTGGCGCCTCGAATGGCCTGTGACCCTCGACTTTACAAAAGCAGTGGTAGCGGTGTTCCTGTGCCTCGTGGCGATACCAAATTATCTGTTCTGGAAGATGTAGCCGTTAAGCGCATACTCGGGATAGGTGCATACATATGGTTGGAGGTCGGTCTTGATGTGCTTTCTCATAAACATTCTCCAGACCTGCCTAAGTGAATTGGCTATACTGACCTCCAACTGCCCCGTGTCCGTATGGCTTGCATGATATGTTAACAAGAGTAAGTGAACTGCGCTGAGATGGCGCCATCATGCCACTTGGGCGTCTGGGTATCACCATCGGTGTATCGTTTCCATCTCGCTCGGATCCAATTGGAGAGACAGTATAGTCACCGATAGTGCATAAAGATCACTAGGTGTACTCTGAGATGGGTCATTTGCGTCTAGCGTTAAAATTGTTGATGTGGTGTTGTATGTATGATGAGTTGATGCCACAAAGCTCGATTCAGCTTCCACATCTTCGCCTTCTTCATCTAGTATAATTAAGGATCAAGTGGAAGGAGAATTATCTTCGAGTTCCAATGCAGTGAGGACTTAGCGAGTACTGTTACCAAATTGGCATTTGCAAAAGAGCAGCCAGGATTGACATCATGGCCCGAAATTGACATCATGGCCCGAAATTGCTCTAGGGTGGACCGAGTTCAGGCCCCCAGACGAGCTCAGTTACTCTACGAGTAGTGACAACATTCAAGATCCTATCATAAATGAAAGGAAGGTGTCATGATCAGCAACATGTAATCGTTCTTTTGAGGAAAAGGAAAAAATTAATATTTACATGCTTAAAGCGCAGCTCTAAGCGACAGAAGAAGGAACGGTCTCGCCAGGAGATTAACGCTATGTACAAGCTCCCAAACGAACACCTGGTCTCAGCGAAGAGCCAGGCGTTGCGCTATAGCCAAGAGGTGCTTATGCGACGAAGCGCTTGGCAGTGGCGCCCTTCGCGGCCTTGTTGCCCTTGGTGGACGCCGTGGACGCAGTACCAGCAGTAGCACCGGCAGTCGTCCCGGAAGCAGTGGTATTACCCGTAGCTGCACCGCTGCCCGCCATTTGGAAGGCGATGACACCACCGAAAGGACCAGCGTTATTGGCTGTTCTACGTCAGCATCCCCTTTCACACCAATCCATAACGTAGGGTGACTTACAATTCGCAATCTTCATGAAGCACACGTTCTGCTGGCCGGCCACAGTGCCAGAGCAAGTAGTCCCCGCAGGTACAGCGATGTTGATCGGGAAGTCCATATTAACGTTTGACGCGCGCTTAACGAGACCGCGGGCGCGGAGAGCCCAGAATGAGAGGCCGCGGGGAACGTTGCCGTTGGCTTTGATGTTGCCTCTATTACCGGGGACATCTACTTGCTATTAGCGTATTGCATTGATCAGGGTGAGTGATGACAATATACCAGTAACAACATTCGCCTGCACACCATCCGCAAACTGTCCGGTCGCAGTAGGATCAATCATTGCCTTGATCGGGCCCGCACCATCGGTAGTAACGATGTGGAAAGTACCGGTAATGTTTCCGCCGTCGCTAACCTGAGGAAGCGTGGCACCGCTCTGGTCCATAGTGGCTGCGACCATGGCCGCCTTGTTCTGGCCCTGACCCTGGGTCTTGCCTAAGCCGTTGGTCGCAATATTGGTCTTGCCAAAGACGGTGGTGTCAACCTCAGTGACTTTGTTCTTTCCGGGTCCCGGGACAATGCCGCCCTGGATGCCGATGGCGGTGCCATTGCCGCCTGCATCACCTGCAACGGCGGCGACTTTACCGTGCGCAGAGATGAGGGTGGGAGCGAGGGAAAGGGTGGCGAAGAGGATGGCGTGGGCGTTGAAGTACATGGTTGCTACTGGACTGCTGGTGCTGAAGCAAAGGTGGAAAGTGGGTTGGAGGAGTGATTAAACACTGGGTGAGCGATAGCTGATGAAAGAGCAACGAGTCAATCGTGCTGTGAAAACAAAAGGCGAACCGGTGTCAGAAGAGAAGGGAGGATGAGAGACTCGCTGAGCTGATGATGTCCCTTGGAGTCGTGACCGTCTCGATCTTTACAGACATCCACCTTCGTACCTTTGCCTGCCACCGCGGAACTCACAGGCCGCTAGCTGAGGACATAAAACCTCAGTCACGCCCATGCTACTCCGCATCATCGTGAGCCAGAGGCGCAGGCGGCGCGCAAGGGTTTCAACTGTTTGACGCCCAAGATCTGCGGCAGCAAGGCTTGCTGCTGAGGCCAAAAGCGGTGCTATGTGAACTAAGCTTTTGGCAAGCCGTAGCGCCACTTCTGACACTAGTTCGATTACTAGCGGAGTTGTTGGTTTCGTATACCTACGTCCAAAGTGGTCCCTGTAGTTTATGAGGCGAGATGCTCATCATCAGTCAGAACGATCTGGCGGTTCCACTCAGTTGAGAACGATAAATCCGAAATGCAAAATGATTGCACAGTGAGAATTCCCGAACTGTCAGTATCTGCCAACATGTCACTCCAACTCTCCATCGTCTTCTTCCCAACACAGTTAGCGTCGCGTCTACTCCTGCGCTTTTGCAATGTTCATGTTTTCACCAAGTTTCAACACCAAGTTCTCGGCATTTCGAAATCAACACTTGCCCAAGGAATTCGCGCAGCGAACGAAACAAGCCATCGTCCTAAAACGAGTGCTTTGATATGCGTCTTCTGCAAAAGCGGAGTCTTCTTCACCATGTTTGGCGCTGGCCCATCGGACGCTGAAACAGGCGAAACGCCGACCTTGCCCTCACCCGCGACACGCTCCTCCCCACAACGCCATCATCGACGCCAGGATGCGCTCGTTTGACAGCCTTGCGCATACCCGCGCGCCACTTAGCGGTTGTTTTCATGCGATTCTTCGCTAAGCTTTTGGAGCCCAGTACCCAAGCAATGCTAGTGCGAAACTCAAATCAGACGCAGAGAGGACGGAGGCAGAGGTGCGTAGACGCTGGACTTTTGCAGGTAGTGATGAGTTTCGAGAAAGATGCCGAGGGAACCGTGGCTAAGGGTCGAGCGGCACAAAGAAGGAGGCTAAAAGCCGCTGTCAAGTTTTGACACAGGTGACATTTGATTGATTTGAAATCCGCCACGACGTTGCCTTAGTGACAGTGGAGATGGCGAAACTTGTTCTGGAAAATTCAGTATGATGAGGCATCCTAAGTCGACAGAAAAAGCCGCACGTGACTACTGCATAAGGAGATGTGAAGGTGTTTGAATGGAGTTTGGATTAGTTGCTTCATTAGCATATTCTAAGACAAGAGACATAATTCGTTAAGTTCGCCAATTACTTTCGCAAACCTTTGAATGCTTCCATCAGCTTTGCTTACGAAGCCTCAGCGTTCCTCTTTGCTGCTGCTTCTGCCGTGGACTTCAATGCAGCAGGCGCGTCGTCCCATGGCATTACCAGTTCGACGAAACGCAGCTTCTGGGTGTCGCCGCTCGAGAACTCCTTGTCCATGAATAGCTCTTCTACTTGCTTCTTCGTTTCCACTCGGTAGGTCAAATACTGCTCCTTGGGCGCGCCAAATGCCGCTGGCAGGTCCTTGTACTTCCACTCTTGTACATCGTTGTAAGCGTCTTCCATGCCGTGGATGAATCTTTCAATCGTGTATCTAGGCGAAGTCAGCGCATTTCTTACATGGGGCAGAGGGTACTCACCCATTATTGCAGATGACGAAGATTATAGGGTTCAGTTTATTGCGAAGCATCGTGCTGACTTCTTGCGCAGTGAGCTGGAACGAACCGTCACCGGTGAATAAGATCGTGCGCTTGATGCCCTTCTCCTTCGCGGCTAGGGCGGCACCCTGGCATGAGCCCGTGGCGTAGCCGATGCTGCCCCAAAGGACCTGCGAGATGGCAATCACATCATCCGGGAACCTTGTCTCCCAAATACCGAAGTTCGCTGTACCGGTCTCTGTGATCACGATATCTTTCTTCTCAAGCCACTGGCCCAAGCGTGGCCAGAACCATGCTTGTGTGATGGTCGGCTCTGGTGACTTGACCTCATCATTTGGAATTTCATTATCCGGCTTCGGTCCGCTCTCGATGCTGAGTTTGCCCAGCTTCTCCGTAACCTTCTTCAAAACACCGTTCATCCGCACACCCGGGTATTCGGAATACCGCACTTTGATGCCGTAGCTGTGGAAGTCGATGGTATTGAGCTGGGAGACGCGGTACGTGAAGCCAGCAGTGTTGAAGTCTGATTTGATAGCGCCGATGGAAATTACGAGGTCCGCGGATTCCACACGCTCACGCACGCCCTTGTTGCTGCCATCGCCGGCGTAAACACCACCATAGTTGGGCAAGGTTTCGTTGACGGCACCCTTGCCCATAGGCGCGACAAAGACAGGGATGCCGGATTTGGTAATAAAATCATGTGTCTCTTCCAATGCTCGGTGGCGGATCGCGCACGCGTCCACTAGGATGACGGGGTTGCGGGCTGCGTGGAGATATTTGAGGACTACATCTACAACGTAATCTTCCTTCTCGGGATCGTTCGAAGGGTAAGCTAGGTCCAGGGGCGTTTTGAGTCGGTCGCCGTCGACCTTCTTCTGAACCATATCCGTGGGCAGCGCGATGTAGACGGGCCTCGACTGCAGAATGCATTCGCGAATGGCATTATCAATCAGAGTAGCCGCTTCATGCTGGTGGTTCAGCATGGAGACTGCGCATGAAATTTGAGTCGACATCTTGGAGAAGACATTGAAATCGCCGTTGCCGAGCGTATGATGAAGCAAAAGTCCATTCTTTTGGGCCGCTGTGGTAGGGTAGCCGACAATGTGCACAATGGGCACATATTCGGAATACGCTCCCGCAATGGCGTTCACTGCGGAAAGCTCGCCCACGCCGAAGGTGGTCACGATGGCGGAAATGCCTTTGACACGTGCATAGCCGTCGGCGGCATATCCGGCGTTCAACTCATTGCAGTTTCCCACCCAGTGGAGGCCGGCAGGTTTGATGTAGTCAAGAGCTACAAGATTGTAGTCTCCTGGTAGACCATGGACTGAGCGGACGCCGACTTCGTGGAGGCGTTTGAAGAGGTACTAGCACGTGTCAGCATGGACCACATTGAGGCGCCGGAATGCTCACCTCAGCGACATCTATAGGATTCTTGATTTCCTGCGTTCGGAGATCTGCCATGTCGACAGTTGGAGCCTGTGGAGACGATGGAATTGGGTAAAGGGTGAGGTATTGTTGCTGTGGTGGTGCAGCATTGCGGCAGCTCGCGGGAGCTCTGTGTAGATATAGTCGGCCTATGACGATTAATGCGGGACTTCACGCGTTAGTCAGGCACGGCGTGGGCCCACGCCTCCCATGTGGTGTGATCGATAGTGTACCAATCCATCCCAACATGAAAGTTCGCCCATGGTCAGTTGTGCCTGCAAGTAATGCTTTTCTTGCTGCCGGCCGGCACTGCCAGGCAAGGTCTTCCTGGTCTGGCACGCCAGGTTGTCCACGTCGTGCGATCGTAGCGAGATGGAAGCATCTGCGTCCAACGTTGTTGGGAAAGAGACTATCGTTATCGCAGACCGGCCGGATTGATGCGCAAGTCACCGCATCTGTTGCGCCTGCGGATGAACCCGGTGCAAGGCCTGCAATGCTATAGCCCACTGCGACGCGAGCAGCATCCACAGTCAGCAGAGACGCATCCACTCACGGCCAGACAAGTTTGTATTCGGTCCGTGGGCTCCTGCGGATGAGCTGATTGAAGACGGAGTGGCATGGGTTGAGCCACAAAAAAAGATGATACGTGTGCAGGCAGTGACTTGGCGTTGCATGCGGCGGGTACTTTGAGAGGCGCAGAACGGTCCATGGTCCCAGAAACCCACAATCCGGTCGCGCATTTCAGGGTGCACAGGTATGAAAATCTTGCGCTCCATTGTTCTAGGAGAATGGGACGAGGTGGGAGCATGAAGAGCTGGAACGTGCGCCCGGTAAGAGGGCGTAAAGATGGGCCGCGCGAGCACAAGACGGAGAAGGTTATATCTGCACTGCGGTGCGCCATAAGTCTACCACACCACCTTGTCGCTGCTCACGTTGTTGCCTCCCCCGAGAGGTCGAAGATCAGGACCAAAGCAATGTGTAGGCGTCGGGCCGACACGTTCCCACGATCCACGCCCAGGTCTCGTCTCACCATGTATGATTGAGGCGCAAAGCCACGGCCACAGCCAAGGACCTTTGGATGGGCTCTCGGTGCGAAGCGGCGCACGCGAGCTGTAGAAGGGAGGCACTTTCCTACACATTGCATATGTGAGAGCCCGAAACGTGATGATTGTGCACCAGTGAATGCTATGCTATCCAGCCCAGCTTCTACGTCTTCGAAGTAGCGCCGCCGTCGAGGAAGCAGCAGGCAGGTACTTCTAGCGCCGCCCGCTCAGACCACTACTGACGCCTCTCCACGGCCCACCCATCACCTCTGGGCGCACTCTAGCTCACCAGCCAGCCAGGCTCCAGAAGCCGCCCTTCTCCCCGAGCTCACCCAACACCCACCCTCTCGTCGCCGTCGCAGCCGCCTCCTCCTCCTGTGTCTTCTCCCGCTGTATCGCTGCATCCGCCCCTCCAAGCGCACCGCGCCTTTGTTATCGAGCCTGGCCTCGCAAGCGCCGTGCCCGACTCGAGTGCTCCCGACCGCATTCTGAGGTACCGCTTACGCCAAACCGCGCAGCCGACTGGCCTCTCACCCTGCGCCCTGGACCGGCTGTCACTGCTGTCGCGCACACGCTTTGCGACGTCGGCATCGACCGTTGCAGTGTCACGACAAGCCGCCGTCGCCGTTGCCACGGACCAAGCTCCGCCCTCCACCAGTTACCCACGATTCAGACCCGGCACGCTCGCAGAACATTGCGCGCAAGACAACGTCCGGTGCTGATTCAGTCACACCGGGCTCTAGAACGCTCCGTCGCATCGTCATGCCGTGACGCGCAGTGCCGTCAACCACAGCACTGAGTAGCCTGTCTTCGAGGCCTCGATAATGACAATTGCTTCGCGGCAGCGCTCCACCTCCAACATATCCAACACCTCGGATCGTTCAGGACGTCGCGGACCTCCCACTCCCCTCTCTGGCGTTCGCTCCAATCTCGGTCTACCCGAGCACGACGTACAAAACTTGGTCTCACCTCCTCTCCTCACTTCCAACGGCGGGACTGGCTCGCCATATTCGCTGCTTTCTCCTGGGAGCTCCTACTCGACCAGCCCGCGGGCTCGGGCGCATACAGTTGCAGACCCTAATTTGATCCAGAGACAGCCCAACTACTTGTCGCAGTCCACCATGCATCAGTACAACCTTCCCCCGCCGCCTCCCCAGCCCACCTCGAACCCCGCTTCCCATAACATGAACCTCCCTCCACCGCCTCCACGGCCGCCGACGAATCTCAATGGAATGATGAATGCTCCACCTCATGCAGGATATAATTGGGGTGCACCGCGACAGCAGTATAACCCGGGTTTGTACCAGGGGTACCACCTTCCTCCTCCGCCAGGGCCCCCGCCTCTGCAGCAACAACAAAATCAGGAGGCGCCGCTGACCTCTGCGACGTACATACCGGGTGGGGAATCATTCGGACCAGGTGTTGGTATCCCACCGCTACATACGTCAAGACATTATCAAGAGCCGGCGTTCTATAGTGAAGAATCATACTCAGCCAACACTGACACCTCCGCGACCAGCTTTCCAGTACAAAACTATGGAGCCAACACTTCTTTTGCTACCGCTACGAACCGTAACCACCTCAACATCCCCACCGAGAGATCTCTGGGCTACGACCCTCCCGGACCACCCACCGCGACAATGCAAAACCCTATACCGCAGGCACACGGCAGTTTGTACTATCGCAACGAAAATACCGGTACGACCCCCGTCTCGCCGAATGACGCGGCCTCTCAATGGCCTGCGGAACGAGTCCAGATGTGGCTGGCAAGTTACGGTTTCTCGAGAGATTGGCAGGAAACGTTCAAGACGCTAGGTCTAGAAGGAACTAGGTTCTTGGAGATCGGACGCGGCCATGGTGGAAAAGGCAACGTTGGCATGATGCACCAGGTCATCTTTCCGCAGCTCGCGAAACAATGCACAGCGAGCGGGACTGGCTGGGATCAGAATAGAGAAAGAGATGAGGGCCGCAAACTGCGAAGATTGGTTCGTGCCATTGTTGAGACTGGAAGCGCAAGCAATGTGCGACTGCCGCAACGACAAGACACAGGCATGACGTTGGCGAGCGCAGGTACCGAGGGCACACTTGAAAATTCCCCATACTTAGGCACCGGCCGTGACCAGTTTGGATCCACGCCCACAACTGCCGGGGGCGGTGAAGAGAGCCCAGGACGTCAGATGCCTCTCACTTCCCCTGGTTCCGCGACTATTCCTCGCCAACGGAACTTCACTGTGCCTGGACTTGGCCCACCGCCTGACTACAACGAAACATCTGGTCTTGGTGCTTACTCCAAGGAGCATCGTGAGATGCTGCGCGACTTGGATGTTAAGCCTAAGCATCGACACAGCCCTAATGCTTCCGGTGAATTTGCTCCTTCGTTCGGCACTTCGAATCACCGCGATGTGATGAGGCAAGCAAGCCCACAACATAGTCCCGGATTACAGTCGGCACGCCTTGCGACTAACGGTCAGCATAGTGCGGGGCTAAACTCGTCAGCGAATAGGTACTACAGCAGCCATGTTCGCGGCAACAGTTCCGAATCGAATCTATCGACATTTGCTACAGCAGGCTCTGTGAACGGCGGGGTGTCCGGTCCGCCTTCGGGCAGGTCTGTTGAAGCCCGGTCTGAAAGTCGCACCGAGAAGAGGTCTGGCTTCGACGCTGGTTCTCGGCCAGGTACTGGCATGTCCAGGCACGACAGCGCAGAGATTCCCACAAGTGCTAAAGAGCACAAGGGATTCTTACCCAAATTCATGCGGAGAGAAAAGAAGAAGGAAGAAGGTCATCCTTCCCCTGACGACACTAGCCTTGACTCTCCAACGAGTCCAGCGAGCCATAGGAATATCGCTGCCGGAACATTTTTTGGTAAAACAGGACTGAATTCTAGCGAAACGTCGTTGAACGAACGCCCATCCTCTCGCCGTTCCGCGCAGACTGATTCGGATAGTCGGACCGGCATTCGTGGCCGAGGTTCGTCTGTCCGAGAAAGCGACCGGAAATATGCATTTGTTACCCCAGATGGCTGGAATTACCGTTTGGTTGACATCTCCAATGCCAGTAGTGCGGCAGCGTTACGAGAAGTCGTTTGTGAAGAGCTCAACCGAGGACTCAGTCAGACGCCGGGCGTGCAATTCCACTTGACGTCTCCGGGACAGTACGAACACAATGAGCCCCTCACCGACTCTAAGCTGCTGAACGCCCGATCACAGTACGGAAACAAACTAGGAGACCTCAAGATATTCGTCAAAATTCCCCGAGAACATATCCCAACCTCTACCGGTCTAGGTGTATCTATTCCCCCTCCAAATGAAAAACGTATTGATGAGGGTACATACGCTCGTCTGAACGAGTTGGATCCGGATGTCAAATCGGGTGAATCCACCCTTGTTCCGGACAAGAACGGCAAATTGCGAAAACTGGCAGAGAGACAGGAGCTGACCCCTGAGGCAGTAGCGGAACGTTTGAACGGCGGCAGCAGCAGATTACCAGAGCCTTCCTGGGCTGTAGGCGATGACCTTCCGGAAGAGGAACGCCAGAAGCTGCTTCAAGCTGCTTCAGAAGAGCACCAGCGGGAGACCAAGCGCAAGCAGGCAGCTTACCTAGCATCTCGTCAAGAGAAACTGAAGAAGGAAGGCTCCACACCCTCTTCAGCTAAGGATGTCGGAATCCACAGTCCGGGCATTATTGACTTCGACGAGCCGCGCAACTCACCCTACGAAGCACCGAAGCCATTCGATGATCGGAGAAAGAGCAAGCAATTGGTGCCGCTCAGAGAGCCACCGCCTGTGCCTGGAGATTCAAATACGTTGATCAAGGCTAATTCGTTGTCGAAGACCAAGAAAGATCGCACATCATGGCCTGATGGTGAAGAAACCCAAGCAAAGCGATCGTCGACCGATAACGATCTTTCCAAACGAAAAGCCATACCTCAAGGACCCAGTGGTCTATCTAGTATTGCTGCTGCGATAATTGGGGCAGGCAACATCGGTAGTTCAGTGGGAGCTGCCAATAAGGCGCCTCCCAAAGTACCCCCTAAAGACTCAACTGAGAATGTGCGTCCTTCGCAGCGGGTTCTTCAAGAAAGTGGTTTTGGATCTGGTTCTGGGAGGAATAGTCCAGGTGGGTCTCCTCGCAGTCCTGGGTCTCTGACCATGAGCAAGGGCAATGTTCCGTTCTTGATACCTGACTATGAGGAAGATGTTCCCGATGATGTTACGCTCGATAAGCCGCTCCTCAAGCTCAAGATGCCAACAGCGCCAAATCCGACGATTTCTAAACTCAAAGATGACCTGCCGTCCCGAACAAGGTCACCGGACGTCAGTCCTCACTCTGCGCATCCCCCAGCCTCTGCGTTATCCCGCGATTCCTCGAGAATATCCATGTATGGAGGGACGATCGATTTTGATGAAGCTCGAGTATCGTTCCACTCCAAAAGTACTCAGGATCTGGACCCCGTCAATTCCGATGACGATTCTGATGACGGATTGTTTGCTATGCCTCTTGCTAAAACTGGGCCTCCTACGCCTGCCAAGAGTGGATTGTCATCGACGATCGATTCTCGTGGTCAACGTCCCAATCTTACCTTGAAAACTTCTCGGTCAAAGAACTCTCTGGACAGGGTCGCGGAAAGGTCTGGCGATGTTAGTGCAGCTACGGACGACAGTCGGAGCACCCAGCCGAACGATCTAAATCCGGAGACTCCTCACTCCAACACCTGGACAGACTCACCTGATGATAGAGGTGGCTTTAACAATGTTCTACGCCGGGAGTCTTTTGCTTCTGATCTTTGGGCCAATCGACCTCCCGCGGAAGCCCTGGTGGAGCACCTCGACGAATTCTTCCCCAACGTCAATCTCGATCAACCAATGCTTGAAGAGGATACCGAGGACACGGATGCTTCAACCGAAGTGACAAGTGACTTTTCTAAGGAGAGTCGCTCTGTCACGCCAGCGTCCTCTGTTGAAGATACCAGCACCGTTAGTTCGACCCTCAACAGAGCATCAGTCCAGTCGATGGCGCAGCGCAATATTCGCAAGTCGGGTGTTGGCCTCAGTCGTACCAAGTCAATTCGAGAAGTGGTCAAATCGCAATATCAGCCATTCGAGAAGCGACCTCTCCCAGGCCAAGTTCCTCCCGTCGCGGCAGGACCCTCGCGCGTTGCTACACTGCGTGGTGGCGGAGATA
Organism: Paraconiothyrium brasiliense; assembly: GCA_025388405.1. NCBI lineage: Eukaryota > Fungi > Ascomycota > Dothideomycetes > Pleosporales > Didymosphaeriaceae > Paraconiothyrium > Paraconiothyrium brasiliense. The sequence continues at coordinate 1,301,623 of JANBXC010000008.1, forward strand.
TTGTCCGGAGGAAGTCGACAAAGATGTTCCATGCGAAAATAGAGCAGGTCAAGCCTCCGCGTGGCTCCCGGTTGATCCAACTAGAGACGATTCCTCAGGATCATTTACCTCTTCCGCAACGTCAGCCTACGTTCAAATGGATGAAGGGTCAACTCATTGGCAAGGGAACGTTTGGTCGCGTGTATCTCGGTATGAACATTACCACGGGTGAATTGATCGCCGTCAAGCAAGTCGAGGTCAACCCGAAGGCCGCTGGGTCTGATAAAGACAAGATTAAAGAGCTTGTGAAGAGTTTGGACCAAGAAATCGACACGATGCAGCATCTGGACCATGCAAACATTGTGCAATACCTCGGGTGCGAGAAGAAAGAGTACAGCATATCGATCTTCCTTGAGTACATCAGCGGTGGCTCTGTCGGCTCCTGTATTCGCAAGCACGGGAAATTCGAAGAGAGCGTCGTGAGCTCGCTCACAAGACAGACGCTAGGCGGTCTTGCCTACCTGCACAGGGAAGGCATCCTCCACCGTGATCTCAAGGCGGACAATATCCTGCTCGATCTTGACGGAACGTGCAAGATATCCGATTTTGGCATCTCCAAAAAAACGGACAACATCTACGGCAACGATGTCACGAACAGCATGCAAGGATCTGTCTTCTGGATGGCGCCAGAAGTCATCCGCTCTCAGGGCCAGGGCTATTCCGCGAAGGTCGACATCTGGTCGCTCGGCTGCGTTGTCCTCGAAATGTTCGCAGGCAAGCGACCGTGGTCGAAGGAAGAAGCTATCGGTGCGATTTACAAGCTAGGCAGTCTGAATCAGGCACCTCCAATCCCGGAAGATGTGTCAAGAGTAATCGGGGTAGAGGGCTTGAGCTTCATGTATGACTGCTTCACCATGTGAGTCATTGTGTCCGTTGCGAATTACATGTATGCTAATGACGATGCAGCGACCCGGCCGAGCGCCCGACTGCCGAGACGTTACTCCGTTCGCCGTTCTGCTTTTCGGACCCGAACTACAACTTCCTCGACACGGAACTCTACGCCAAGATTCGGGGCGCATTCCAGTAAATGCGCAATTTCTGACGTGCATTCCGATCTCTCGAATTTTCATATTATGTATCGAACGAGCACATTCTTTCTGTGAAGTTACCGTGGACGCACCTATACCCATACTGGCTTTCCTATATCAGTTATTCTTGCTATATTACTCATGGCTGCACGTGGTCTAGCGCTGTTCACGCTTATGAATCTCTTACTTGGGCTTCCAGCGCGGCGTCATGGTGGGTTGGGCTTGGAAATCAAGGGCACGGGACCCCATGGGCTTGGACCCTGAGCGATGCATGCGGGCGCTTGGGACGGAAATGCATCTCGTCACTGTTCAGCATGCGTCACCGCCTCAGCCTGCCTGCTTTTGGTGAGGCTGGGTGGCGGGGCGGCAAGGCGGGGTAGCCGATACCTACTGTTGTAGCTGTAGCTAGAAGTCAGGCCGTTGCGCCTGTCGAATGATACCAATATTCTCTGACACTGCGGACGTTTACTTTGCCCTGGAGCGCGGCGGCGGGCACGGTGGTAGCGCGCCCGGGCAAGGTAGTGGTATGATGCAGGGTCGGCATGTCGCACGTCGGCGGGCCGGTGAAGGCGTGCGTTCATCATGAGATGCATCAGGTGATGGCTCGAACGCGCCCTGTACCAGAAGATGTTTGCGCGCCGGGGGCAGTGTAATGCCTACCCAGGGCGTCGGCGCTTGGAAGCCCCGCTTGTAAGAGGAAGGTAGAGCGTTGGGTAGCGAGTTGGTTGCTTCCCCACCTACAGCCTATATAGGCGGCTGGTGCCTGCCTGCAACTACGCTGCAAGTACCATTCATCCTACCTACCAGTCCAACAAACTGCACTTTTACATCGAAACAAGTGCCTGCCTAATTGCCCGCCCGTGGATCGCCAAAGGCAAACGTTCACACAACCGTGGTTCTGTACGAGCACAACCATATATCCAAGAGGAAGGCCACCCGTTATGGACACGCCTGCGACCACGCCTGAGACTTTGCATTCGTCGCTTCAAACATCCTCTACACAAGCACCACAGAAGCCGGGAAACACGAACAACAACATCATGGCCTTCCCCAACACTGGATTCTTCGCCAACGCCCTCCGTCCGCTCTCCCCACCGGAGTCGCCGTTCAACTTTGACGCCGCATTCTCAAATTCAAAGCCTCAGTCCAGGACTTCGACTGCGCCGGCGAGCCCGCACTTCGATCTCCCAAAACCGGCCAAGAGAACATCACCCAACCCAAAGCCGCAAGCCTGGGCCCGTAGCGTGCAACCGCAAAGGAAGACACAGGACAACCCGTACTTTCCCTCCATCGCTGAGCAAGAAAGATCTGAGAGGTGGATGCGCGATGCTGCGCGCTTGCCACAGAGTTCTCCACCTAGCACGAGCGAGGCTCCACTTGAGGCTCCACGTCCATCTTCACATGCCAGAGTATCGTCGGATGGAACCCCGACGCTGAATCTGGATCTCTCGTCCGCACAACGGCGCCGCGCGCTCAAGATATGCACTTTTGCGCAGAGAAGGGTAGAGCTACCTGCGAGTCCGGAGAGTCTGCCCGAGTCCTCATCGGGGCAAAAGGTGGCGGAAGAGTACAGTAGGAAAATGGCGCAGCATTTGCAGGAAAAGATGAGGCGGAAGAGTGTTAGGCCTACGCCTTGGGGGACAGATTTCGAATGGTGAAAGATATTTGGTACGTTTCAGCATTGTAGCGAAGGCGTTTGGACCAGTCCAGTCACGAAGCACGATTTACGATGTGCATTGCTTGGGGTTTGGAAAATAACTCTCGATACCCAAAATACTATGGTTCTTCTGTTCGACTCACTGTTTGAATGTTCGCGATCCAGGCTGGAAGGCTCTTCTTCTGTGCCGTGGGAAGCAGTAATCGTTTTCTTTGCCGCGGGAAGCAGTAGGCAGTCGTGAGACCAACGCGAGCAAACATTTCGATGTGAAATGTGAGCCAATCGTAGCTTTCCACGCGCCCCGCATGCGGTTAGTCGCAAGCCAATCATAGCTTGCACACGTACATGTGCATGTGCATGTGCATGTGCATGCATGAAAAAAATCTAACATGTCAGACTACTCATGGACTAAACGGGCGTGTGTGCTGTCAAGCATGCTGTTGTCAAGGCGAGCGCGTGAAGGGCATGTGAGGGCGCAGAAGGTATGTTGAGGGGAAGGAGATGGTAGTGTAAGTGATGATTCTCCAATTTGGTATAGATGCTGTCTATCCTGCTGTTTTCGCATATGAATGTGACAGTGGCATGTGCTTTTGATTGGAGGGGATTTGAAAAAGTACAATGAGTTGATGATATATTATTAGGAGGATTTCCGGGTGTTGGTGGGTGATGCCAGTGAGCGGGGAAGCTGAATGTTTCTGGCCCTGTGGCCGGGTATCAATAATCAAAGTTCCCCGCATGCGACATTGAAGTGTGGCGATGGCGAGATGTCATGTGCATAGTAGAGATTGAGGAAGGTATCTTCTATGAGGCGTATGCGAGGGCTCCAGCGACTTAGTCAGGCACAGTGTGGAAATGACGTATGTGATGGATGCCCGGGCGGTGGTCACTCACGTGCGCTTACTATGTATGAGGCCCCGAGATGTTGCGATTGACGATTAGTTCATGACGTGACGCGGCCAGCGATGTTGGTGATGTTGAGGACTCTCTCGGGACATAGATGTTGAGGACTTGCTCGGGACCGAGTGTTTTAAGAGTGCGTCTGGAGAAGATTTGCATAGCGTTGGATGGTGCGACGTACGGGAGCCTTCAATTGTTTTGGTGCTATTCTTCAAAGGATCGGGGCACGTAGAGGTCCCTTTGTCTGCCGGTTGAAAATAGACGGAAGAGGTTATTAGCGTGACTGAGCGTGGGTCGACTAGCATCGGCGAAAAAAGGGTCCGATGACATAGAGGACCCTGTTACTATAACGGAAAGTACGTTTTCGACGACACTTCGATTTGAGTTTCATACAGCTCGGGCGGTTGCCGTGTGGTACGTATCGAATGGTCAACGATTGATCTTACGCGCTGAGCTCTACTGCCAATGGTAGAAGCATAGCTTCTTAACATCTAGCACACTGCCGAATGTGACGCGTGTAGATCAAAACAAACCACAGCCGCTCTGCCCTGTGATTCGCCGGCACCGTCACGTACCAAATATCCAAAGTAGCGAACCACGGCTTACACTGCGCAAACCACAACTGAAGCGCATATTCGCAGCTGTACAAATTGAATTTAGAGCTGCGTACGAGGTGGTCCTGCGCTGGCGTGACCTAAGATGAGCGAACGTTGGCGCATATCCAAGTCCGGCGGTGCACAGCCGCAACCATCAAGCTGCGCGCGAATAGGGCAACGGCTACGGAGATCAAGCTGTGAGACATGCGTGGATGCGGAAATTCGTGGATTGGCCCGTGGGGATATGACCCGAATGTAGGGCGGTGTCTAGTCTGCGCAGGCGTGGAGGCGTAGAGGCGTGTTGTTTTGGATACTGGGCGGATTGTGTTTGGTGCACATGTGGTGGTTCACAGTGACGGTACAGTAACGGCACGGCAGGCTCCTGGCGCGCGGGGCTGATGTACGCGGCGGCGGATGGGATCAGTGCAGCAGACAGCATTCGTCAAGCGAGAAATGTTTCTTTCGCATTTGCAGTTTCCAAAGTCCAACAGAAGCTCCAGGCGGATATCGGCATCGGCAATAGGATGGCAAAGTCTATGTACGGGCGAGCAGGGCTCGACGAGGGCTCTTCAGATGCATGTTTGGCGCACGGACGCCCACGTGAAACATGCGGAGAAGGCACCAAGTGGATTGGTGGTAGCGGCGCATGGGTGAAACAAGCTTGTGGCTGCCGCATTTGGGCGATCTGCCACTCAACACTGGGTCGTCGCATCGCCAGTGGCCGGCTGCGAGCGCAGAGATGAGGATGCGCGCCCGTTGCAATGCCATCCAGCGCTGCCAACAGACATCAGTGACGACACGGAAGATTGAGAGCGTCGCGCCTGCCCTGCGAGTCGCCGCGCTGGTCGCGCCTGCTCACTGCCCGCCTCTCGTCGCTTCCTATTCCCGACGACTGCGGACTCCGCTGGTCAGCACACACTTCTCCGATGTGTGCTCAGACCTCCTCCATCCTGCCACTGTCTCTCTCCTCTGCCTCTACCGCAGCCCTGCATCCTCGCGAAAGCTGTCACAACAACGCCCTGGATTCGATAGTCTCGCCTCTAGGGTCGCGCGGCGTGTCCACCAGTTCGAACGGCACGCGGCAGAACAGCTGCATGTAGGCCACCGCCCACCACGATGCAGCGTTCCTGGGACAGCAGCTCGCTGCCCCATTTTGGCTCCCGACGTCGTCGCTTCGAGCCTAGCCAGGGGAACGGCTGGCAGGTGGCTTGTTGTTTGCTCGTTTGGGCGCGGGCGCACCCTGCAGACCCGCCGCGGACCTCCAGGCCTCCAATCGCGTACCCACCCCTGCTCCTCTCCCATGCAACTTCGCACCCGCAGCCACTGCCCGAGTTCCAAAATGGAAGGCCCCGGAGTCAGATCCAGAATTAGGCGCTGTATATGACCCTGACGGCCTGCCCAGACATGCTGAACCACACACCGTCACTCCTCTCTTAATTGTCCATCTTTGCCGTTGAGGTCCCTTTTGGCTCCTCACTTTCCTTCGCTTGACTGAGGCTTGTCCAAAGTCGTCCAATCTTTTCCAAAGCAACCGCTAATTTTTATTCGTTTCTTCCTGGGCATTCACAGTCTCCTTCTCTGGCATTGGTCCATCCTTTCCAACACATAACAGCATACCAACCAAGAGGTGGTCAATATGGTCGCCTACAGTAAGCCCCAGGGCTTCATGAGCATGTTGCTCACCGTTTTCGTTCTTCTCCAAGTTACTGCTGCCTTCTCACACAATGCACACTCGCACCCGGCCCACCGATCACCAGCTGCTATGGATGCTCACATCGAAGACACTCGTTCGATGCTCACCGCACGTGCCGGCAGGGTCACTACCAAGGGAGCCCCCGATGGCCAGTACCCTCGTCTGGAGATCCGCGAGCTGAAGAAGAACGCCGACCAGTGGAACTTGTTTCTCTTGGCCATGGAGAGGTTCCAAAACAAGCCCAAGACCGATCCCATGTCCTACTACCAGATCTCTGGTATTCACGGTCGCCCTTTTGTCCAGTGGGACAATGCCGGCCTGAAGCACGTCGGTGGATACTGCCCGCACAGCCAAAACGTCTTCGGTTCCTGGCACAGGCCGTACCTTGCCGTCTACGAGGTATGTATACTCCCGAATGATTCGCATTGCCAAGCTAACAACAACTAGCAAGCTGTATACCTGAACGCTCAAGAGGTCGTCGCATCTTTCCCTAAGAATCAACAGCAGCGATGGCAGAAGGCTTTGACTGGTCTGCGCATCCCCTACTACGACTGGGCTGCAGAGCCCCCGCGTGGCGAGGCTGCTATCCCGACGTCCATGCGTGACCAGACCGTCAGTGTGACAAAGCCTCAGGGCAAGGTCACCATCCGCAACCCGCTGTACTCGTACACCTGGGGCAACTCCCTTCCCAGTGAGATGGGCTGGGGCCCTAGCAATGGCTTCGCGACCACTCTCCGCCGCCCAGTCTCGAACCCCACTCGCAGCAACAACAACGCCGTGAACGCCATCTTTGGTCAGGCTCGCGTTGGTTGGCGCCAGCGTGTCTTCGCACTCTTCTCCAGCAAGCAACCTTGGGGTTACGCATCTACGGCTGCCTATGGTGTCAAGACTAGCCGCAGCAACGCCGACAGCTTCGAGTCAATTCACGATGACATTCACGGCACCGTTGGTGGCACTGACGGACACATGGGCTACCTCGATGTTGCTGCTTTCGATCCCTTCTTCTGGCTACACCACACCAACATTGACCGTCTCCTCGCTATGTATCAGCTCATCGTCCCAAACACCTACGTTGTTCCCGGAAAGGTCAACCGCGACATGGCTCAATGGAACGCTGGTCAGACGACGGATGCCAACACCCCTCTTGTTCCCTTCAACAAGGACAACCGCGGCGGCGTCTACTCTTCCAACGATGTCAAGGAGACCCGTGTCCTCGGATACTACTACCCCGAGACCCAGTCGCGCAATGCCAAGCAAGTCATCCAGGCTGTTAACAAGCTTTATGGCATGGGCGAGCGCCAGATGTCCAAGCGCGACGGCGAGGAGGCCGCTCCTATCTATCCTGGTCGTCCTTTCCAGGCTGGTGACTACGACACTGTCCTCTCGGTTGTTGGTGACAAGTACGCCATGCCCGGATCGTACCAGGTGCACTGCTTCCTCGGCGCGCAGCCCGCAAACGGCACCGCTCCCTCCCACTTGCCCACTGGCCTTGTCAATGGCACTGCGCCCACTGTGAAGCCTACGAACGGCACTACCGGGAACGGTACCAGCAACTACGAGTACGGCTTCGACTCTAGCTACGTTGGCTCGCACACTTTCCTCGGTGGCTCCGTTGCCGGCAGCGGCAACGGCACTGCTCCTACTCTTATCGAGGGTTGCATCCCGATTACTGCTGCACTCCAGGAGAAACAGGCCAACGGCGAGCTTGCCTCCCTGCACCCTGACCACGTCGAGCCATATCTCAAGGAGAACCTCAGCTACAAGATTATCGGTCCCAACGGCCAAGAGTTCGTTCCTGAGGATGTCCCCAACTTCCACGTTCAGGTCAAGTCTTGCGAGGTCCAGCCCACCACAAGCGACGATGAGCTCCCTGAATTCAAGAACTACATTGAGCTTCCTCGCGCTCATCTTCCTGCCTCCACCCCGTGGACCTACACCCCTGGTCCTCTTGACACCACGCCCGACACCCCCCCTGAGACTCCGGAGGGCTACTGTGTCAGCCAGCAGACGATCCGCTACGTCGACCCTGCAGGCAACTTCCTGTATGAGGAGGTTACTGGCATGTAAATATTGAGGAGGACTGTATATGCTACGCACATTGGCACGATATGATACGAGGGTAGTGTAAAGTGTTGTATGGAATGAATATCCCTTGTGAAGGGAATAAAGATTTCACTTTTTATCCTTAGGGCATTTACGGCGTTGATATCTCCATCCCGTGTGACGTGGAAACTTTTCTTACTGTTTAGACTATACCATCTAATCGAATGTTCTGATCTTCATTAAGTTGTCTCTGTGGTGCACATCCTGTCTTTTCGTGATGTGGTTCCTTCTTAGCTTCCTAGCTAGTCCATCAGGCCGCTATTCCAGCCTGCACATCCCTGAACGCTCTGGCTAACCTACGTGAGACGAGAGATTTTAGACGTCATTCCCAACAGCATCCGCGTATCATCATTGTTATTCCGTGTTGCTATGGTTATGGCGGAGTCCCTAGAAGTCTCTTTTGGTGGGGATCGCGCTGCTATATATGCTAGGTCTGGGTCATGAATTCGCGAACAGGTTATATACTTGTACAATTCAATTTATTGTCTTGTCCATACTGCATTGCATTTGCCTGAAAATTATAGTCTCAAGAGACTATACTCTTACCCATTTATCTTCCATACTAAGACATTCGCCTTCCAAATTCATTTTCAAAAACGGCTTAGTAAATAGCAAGTTTGATCCTTAGGATCTACGTCTGTGCTTTGTAGTCCTACCAGCACAGAAGTCCTCCTCGTGGAGCTACTGTCAGATTCAACTTGGTCTCACACCTTGTAACAGCCGTGGATCGATACCATCAAGCGCTGTGGGTACGAACTATTGTGTCGCCTGGGACATGCGCCCAGCAAGATTGTCGTCTGTTATTCTGATAACAGATGGTGGTATATTCATTCATATGAGTACTATTGAAGAGACAACGCCGTGCTATGCTATGCCATGCATACCCGTCCTTCTATGGTATCCTGATGCTGTCAAACCCGTCATCATTCGTGATATCATCGACCGTCTCGTCTATGCCCCGCTAAATGCAAATGCAGCCTAAGCCCAAGCCCACTGCGATTCCCTAATTGACCGATGAATACGCCTACCGCTTCTTCCCCTTCTTCCCACCTGCGCCCTTCGTGACGCTGACGGGCGCCGCATGATTCGTTTCCTTGATATGGTCGAATAGCTTCGTCTTGCTCGGAAATCCGGCATTGCACCGCATGCACTTGTGCGGGAGATCAGGAGAATCAGAACCGCCCTCCGCTTGCTTCGCCGCCTTCTTCGCGCGTTTCAACGCCGCCGCACCGAGCTTCTTTTGTAAAGGCTCTGTTTTCTCGTCTGGCCGGTCCGCGGGGAGCGCTCCTGAAAGTCCGTCTGTAACCGAAGTGTCAGCCGTGTCTGCCGGTATGCGGTAGGAGGCGAGACGGGCTTCGATGTCGGAGCGGGAGGCGTATTCGTCTTCGTCGTCCGAGTCCTGTGACTGCGAGTCGTCAGATTCGCCTGGGCGTTGGGACGCGGGACGCGGTGAGGGGTCCGAGTCAGGTGGTTTATTGTCGTCTGTGCGTTCATCGTCAAGCTTCACGCTTTGGAGCTTGTCGCCGAGATGCGAGGCTGGGGTTTCTGGGTCCGAATCGTCTGATATCGCGTTCGTAGTCTCCTTGTCCTCAGGGTCTTCCGCGGTTTTTACATGGTCATCGTCCTCTCCTTCGGCTGGCGTGATGGCCCCGCTGCTGGAAACGTCCTCATCCAGGTTGAGAAACTCGTTATCCTTTTGCATCTTCTTTTTCAACGTGTAGATGGCTTTTTGATGTTTTTTGCTCTTCTCATGGGCTTCCCATTGGCGCTCGCTCTTGAACGTCTTGCGGCACGCTACACACTCGAAGTGCTCTTCCTCAATCTCCTCTTCCGATTCTTCGAGTAGTTCCTCTGGGTCTCGCACTTTTGCCCAATCGGGAACGGCGTCGGCCTCGTCTTGGATTTTGATAGCGTTGGCAGCACGTGCCCGCGCCTGCTGTTGCTTTCGCGCATCGCGCTGTGCTTTGGCCTTCTGCTCTTCTGTCTGGGTATTCGGTGTGTACCGCGGATCTCGTTTGCGCACAAAGGCTACCAGTGCCTGCACCGCGACATTGAACTCTCGTATGCCCCGCTCGCGGAGTTTCTGGTTCTCCTTCTCCATGAGGCGGCGCACGCGGCGGTCGGGGGCATCAGAGGTGCGGTAAAGGTCCAGTGATGCGAACGACTTCACCGTCGCAAACCCGCCCCACACGTTGTAGAAATTCCGCACCACGCCTCCGCTCTCATACGTGTCGTCTTTGTGGCCGAACGAGGGGTACTCCTTTACTTGGACGCCCTCATAATCTCCTGCGCGCTCCTCCTCGCGCGCCAGTTGGTTGAACGTCTCCCGCACGAAGCCAAAAAAGCCCGTGGGTGAGTCGGTGAAGTCGATATTTGACCTGAACTTGCCCATCATGCGCGAGATGTCCTCGGCGGTGGTGACTTTCATGTTGTACTCGTAGTGGTCGCCGCCATTACCCGCACCGTCGCCTCCCCGCAGTATGTCGCCCTCATGCGCATCGTACCAGGCGCGCTCCTGCGGGTCAGAGAGGACTTCGTAGGCGGTGGAGACGTCAGCGAAGAGGGCAGTGGTGCGTTCGACGTCGCCATAGTTGCGGTCGGGGTGGAGTTCGAGGGCTTTTCTGCGGTAGGCCTTTTTGATCTCGTCCTCTGTTGCGGTCCGCTCGACGCCGAGCAGCTCGTAGTAGCTGGTCTTGACCTGGACGCCCTCGCCATTCGCATCCCCGGCGGCGCCAGTCGACTGCTGCGCGCCCATGACGAGGTCGGCGGAGTACGAGGGGGTTCAGACACGCTATCGGCAGAGTTTTGCGGCCACGTGCGTCTAGGCGGTGGTGTTTGTGTTCGCAGGTAGTTTATGACTGGAGAAGCGGGCGCTGATTGGCGCGCATGCACACAGGCAGCGTAGGCAGAGTTTGCCATGTGAACTAGCCACAGACGCCGGAATGGCATCACGGCGCAAAACTGGTCAAGATACAAAACCACCATGGCCCCCTGTTCTTCTCGGTGCCCAGAGGCCTCGCCACAGCGTGTTCGACCTGCCCGCAGACGACCCCTCGCGCCCGTCGACGGCACCCACATGCCTAGCCGCAACGCCCTGGATCAGGACACCCGGGTCTGCCACCACGCGCGTTGAGCGCAGCGCCACAGGTGCGCAGCTTCAGCTTCACCCCGCAGCCACAGAGGCACGCCCAAGACACTGCAACAGCCCCGGAGCGACGAGGGCGCGTCTGCTCAGGGTCCCGTTGGCGTCATCCCGCGTCGCTCCCCAGATCCAGGCCTGCCAGCCAATCACCCGCCCACGTGCAGAGTTTTCGCTCTGCCACGGGCTGCTCCCTGACCCCGCTGTTTGTGTAGTACGCGCTCCGCTACCATGAAGTTCGGCCAGCTCTTTAAGGAAACCCTGCGCAACGAGGGTTTCCCGCCCGCGTGGATAGAGTCGGCTCTCTCGTATAGCCAGCTCAAGAAATGCATCAACCGCCTGTCTTCCGAGCTGTCCGAGCTGGGGCTGGATCCCGAGACCCTGGGGAAGCTGCTCAAGCACGTTGAAGACTACAATGCCGCTGCTGACCAGTCCGACGACGGCGCTCGCCCGTTTGAGTACATCTTGGACGATTCCGAAGACGAGGATGGTACTGGCGAGAAGATGCCAAGCAAGACGTTCCAGCCAAAGCTCGTCTTTCGCGTAGATGAAGTGACGGGGGCCCTGCACAGTGCGCAGCTGGATGAGAAGACGAAGAGGAAACTGCAGATGCTCGCTGTCGAGACGGGCATGACAGACCTACGCGTATTTGAAGAGCCCGATACTCAAGAAACCCCCTCACGCCCAACCGCTGTCTCAGCGAATAACGCTAAGAACCGCCGGGGCTACCGTAAAATAGAAATCCCCCTGACCTCTGACACGGAATTTTTCACCAAACTCACCGCCGAATTATCCGGCCTGGAAGCCCTTCAAAAGCGCGAAGAGCAACGCATGCACGGTGAAATTCAATTGCTAGGGAAGCAGATAGCGCACCTGACGGATCCTGATCGGAGGGCCAACAAGAAGCTGCTAAGTGTATGGCGTCAAATATTCCAACTGTATCTTGAAGAAGGCATCTTCTTCGGCACTACCGAGAGCGACCACTCTGCGCACGATGCGGCAAAAGCTCAGGAAAGATTAAACGTATTCTGCGAAAAGCTGAGAACAAGCGGACTGTCTGAGAGACTAAAGAAGAAAGAGAACGTCGAGGCCTTCAATACGTTTATGAACATCAATCAAGAGATTCTGCAAGGGCTGCGGTTTGGGGAGATAAACGAAACCGCCATGAGGAAGATTCTGAAGAGTACGCTATCCACCTCCTTGACTCCTAGCCATTTCGTAATTTCAAACACCGTCTAACTTAAACAGAATTCGACAAGCGCACCGCGCTCGGTGTCAAAGCCACCGTCCCCAAACAAATCACCTATCCTTCCTTCAGTTCACATTTGGCCAAAGCCGTCTGCGCCGAAGTCTCCACCGAAATCCTCTCTCACGTCCCGCAGATAGAAGACTACGCCTGCCCCATGTGCATGGAGATCAAGTGGCGCCCTGTCCGTTTAACATGCGGCCATGTCTTCTGCATCCGCTGCCTGATTGTCATGCAGAACAACAAGCAAGACAGGTGCCCGCTGTGCCGCGAGAAGACGGTCGCGGATGCGAATAGCGACAACCTAGACGAGGAGCTGGCGCATTATTTGAAGAAATGGTTTCCGGACGAAGTCAAGGAGAAGCAGAGGTATAATGAGCTGATGGCGGGAGTCGATCAGTACGGTGAGGTGTACAAGGAGAAGTGCTGTATTATGTGAGTGTTGACTGGGAGGGAAGATGGTGGATTGCGTGTTTGCTTCAGCGTCGTCGGAGCGCTTCACTTGTGATACCCCTTGGCTTTACTTCGTACTCTTCTCGATTCTCTCTAATGGTAATAATGCGCTAAACCAGACAATGCTATCCCGCGATTAATGACAAAAAGGAACGAAAGTGATCAAACGCTAGACATCATCTTGATGCATTCATGCGCAGTGAATCTGAAAATCCCACACCCCTCTCCTCTTGAGTGTCCTTCGCCCGTCACCGCTCCCACTCCTCACCATCCTCAAACTTCTCCACCTCCCACCTATCCCTCTCCTCTTCCCGCGCCTTCCACTCCCTGAAAAACGCCCGTCGTTCTGCCTTCGTGTACACGCTCACATACAGCTGCTCCAACTCTCTCTCTTGCTCCTCTGGGCTCGGACCCTGCTCAGCGCGGTGCCGGCGCAGCAGGCTCACTAACTTGGACCGCGGCGGGGAGGTTGTGGCCGTGGGAAGGTCAGCTGTATGCGCCCGCGAGGGTGGTGCAGGGCGGTCCATCTCAGCTGCAGGTGCTTTCAGACTTGTCCGTGACTTTGAGCGGTGGAACAGGCTGCGTTTTGGTTTGGGCGCCTCTGTGGACGCCATTGTAGAGGTGGACCTTTCCGAGTCGAGACTGGTGCTGGTGCTCGATGGTGCAGGTAGTGGAGGTAGAGGCATTGTGTATACGCCGCTGAAACCGCGGAAGGGGCGGTTGATTAGGGACATTGTGTCTGGTCCGGTGCGCTGGTGCGCTCGAATTACAATGGTGGTATAATGTGGTGAGTGCAGTCCAGAATGTTTGCGAGCTCAGAGTAAGGTGGTGGGATTCTGTTTAAGGCCAATCCGGCGTCCTCGTGAGCTCTTGCCGCTGGCGGCTAACGCGGTACAGCAGTGTGGAGAGCAGCCGGCTCCGGTTGAGAGTGTCACGTGTAGATGTGTGTCTTTGTCCTGAAAGGCACTTGCAGGGCGGAGGTGTTTATTATAAAGGAATTGTGGTTGAGGTGGAATTGTGTTTTTACAACGTTGGGGACGAGAGAACCTGGGCACGGATGCGCGGTTTTTGGCGGCGGTACGGTGGGTGTGAGTGGGGTCGTGGACCAGGGTCGTGGATGGGCCCGCCCGCTCAAGCCGTGATAGCAAACGTAAAGAGAAAACGTGAAGGCAATGGAATATGGATGTAGACAGGCACCGAGGTCGTCTTGTAAGGTCGCGAGGTTGTAAGGACTGTAATGTGCAGTGCAGGGCTGCGGCGGAGATGAAACGTCGTGTGAGTGCGGAGCGTCTGGGGTTTACTTTCGAACTGCACAGCGCGGCCCTTATCTAATGGTCGACGTCGGCGACGGCCATTAACAAATAACAATAGCCAAGTGAAGTCGACACTCGCGTCCGCGCCTCTTGCGCCTCTCCAAGGCGATCAACACTACCTCGGCCGCTTGGCAATGAGCTGTGGTGTCCTGTCGGAGCGTCGCGCGTTCGCGTAAGCCACTACACGGGCGCAACGTCAGGACTGTGGAGGAGGCCAAGCAGATTTGGCGCTTGCGTTGCTTGCGTTGCTCGCGAATCTTGCGTATCTCCTGGGGGAGATCGACGCGTCCAAGACCTCCTGTCGCTTGGCAGCTGCGGTCTTACTCGAGATTGAGGCTCTGGCACTTGTGCAGAACAAGGCTGATTCGAATACCGTTTGTGATAGCTTGGCATGATCAAAAAGGATATTTGAGACTTTGCGTTACTCGCGTATCGTGCGCACTTCGTGGGGAAGATCAGCGTTGCCCAGGTCCTTGCACCGCTTGGCAATGAACTGCAGCCCACCGCCGTGCTGCCTCCTTTTCGAACTCCACGAGGTCGATATACGTCATAATCAGCGAAAAAGCAAAAAGTAACTCTCCCTCGGGGAATCGAACCCCGGTCTCCCGCGCTCGTTATCTTGCAATGACAAGCGGAAATCATGACCACTAGACCAAGGAAGACGTGCTTTGATGTAAAATGCGCCATTATTTTTATATATATAGTCAATAAAAGGAGAGCAGAAACGCTGCTGGTCAAGAGGAAGCGCACAAACTAATCTCAAATGTGGTTAGAAGGAAGGCGCAGTGCACAACGCTAAAAGCGAGCCAACTCCAGTGTCGAAGTGCATAACTCTACCATTCGAGGCAAGTTGATGGAGGTACTTAGAATCATAATTCATCGGGCATCGCGATCCTATTATTTGTGACCTACTTTGCACGCAATGGCCGCTTTCGTGCCTACGAAGAGTCGACGTGAGCTTCTCATGGCGATTGTATCGCAGAATGTGTACATGCTGCACTTGAAGATAAGGAACGAAAAAAACTCGCCTCAGTAGTAGCCTGCAAAAACGCTTCGGCTCTGTAGAATGCTCTATCAGACGATGCCCATAAATGCTGCTGCGCATGCAGACATTGTGTATGCAGAATCCGTACACGAAACGTTTACAATGCAAGCCATGTACCAATAACGTAAGCTCCACCAGCAAGGCTCACTGGCTTGGCTCCAAATCCTACACATGCCACTCGTGCCCCTGCAGCCTCCACCCCTCAATCGAAGTATCATCCGGCTCGACGATCCAATTCAAATCATCCATAAAAAAGCGTCCATTGAGTCTGTTCATGCACTCATCAAAGAACTCGTTCCTGGTCTCTATGCCATGCAAACCGGCATAAAGGTCGGCAAGCAAACCAAACAGATGGGTTGCCCTATCGAGCCGACTCTGGAGATGATTCTGGTCGTCGATTTGGGGACCAGCTTGTAAACCTGGAGTGGGTCGGCGTGGGCGTCGTACACCTGTTACTGTTACTTAAGATAGTCCTCATTGAGATGAAAGCCATTGACCTACAGAGTGTCGCACGGCATTGTGGACAGAGATTCGCATTGCGCGCAGTCGAATTGACCCATCTTGATATGCAGGTTTTCCCGAAGGTGTGACCGCAGCGGGTAAGGCAGAAGGCGCGGTGGCCATCCTTGTACGGCTCCGTACATATGCTGCAGTGTCGGTTCTCGTCGTCCTCATCGTAGTAGTCCTCTTCATCGTCATCGTCGTCCAGAAAGGCATTCCTGACAGCCCCATTGGAAGCTGGTACTGGTGAAGAGGGAGGAGTTGGCAGATAATCATACTCATTACCCTTTGTGCTCTGGACAACCGCTGTGTTACCCATCGCGCGGTCATGCCATGGACTGTCCACACGACGCTCGCTCATGACTTCTACTCCAGTCTTAATCTGGACCTGAGGGCCTTCAACGTCTTGTCCAAGGCCGTTGACGTCGTGGCCTGGTCCTACGTTCACTAGTTCGTGATCCTCAAGAGTGTTCGACGATAGCTCTCCCCAAACTGTCAATATGCGCACAAATTCATCTGCAAGGGATACTCTTAGAGCCGAAATATCGGTGTCGTAGTCCCCACTCATTTGCATTACCTGTAGAGCACGTGGACTGCACGTCGACATGACCCACCGGCTAGAGAACCGGTTCCGAATATCGATGATGCGAATGTTGACATATGTCAAAATATCAACACTGGACCTGCGCTTTGCACGCCCTGCAATTTGGTTTGTCCTGGTTATTGCCCTCCGCATGTTGTCATGATCGTGGTGGAACTGGCTTAGAGATGGACCCATGTGGAATAGTCCAACCGCCGCAACGACACGCAACCGTTCTTCATAATCATGATTCATCTCTCTCAGGGCGCGAGCGTGCCTGTGCGCTCGTCTTAGGAGCACAGAATCAGTTTCTCGACCTTGTGCCGCAATCCGTGCTTCGGTTTCGTTGCGAAAGCGTTGCACGGTACCAGCTGGGATGATATCAATTTTGACTCGGTTGGGTGGTTGCTGCGACGTTGCGATGATGGTAGAGGTAGGACTCCCGCGAACTCCGGGAGGGGCCATGGTCGCTGGCCAGATGACCTCGGACGGCGACGTCGAGGACCGCGAGATATGGGTGCGGTGGAATAGAAGTGGGCCGAGAACCGGTGCCCTTGAGTTCCAGAGAGGACGGAGGCTAAGTGGTTGTCAATCCTGCGGTCCATACTGAAACTTGATGGGCTGCAGTACCTCGACTTACAACCAACGAACAACTGCCGTTTGTGCCTCTGTGCTGTTTGTGGGTTGATTCGAGAGTGGTGTGGGCTGTAGATCGATCAGGCAGCGTAGTCGCTGCAAGGGTTGAGCGAGTGAGTCGAGCGCTATATGTATGGAAAAGATATATCTTGAGGTGACAAGCCACCTGGGCCGTTGCGGTAACACTGCTCTGATGAAATTATACTGATACCTTAACAAACGATCCATGGTCAGTGCGGTAGGAGGTTCAGGTGAAAGAAAACCTACATGCAAACGATGGTGAAGGCAAGTTGCAGGTCCAAACATGCGTGGCTATGCGACTATATGTCGTCGCTTCACGCCGAGATCTGTCGGAGGGCAGGAGCTGACGTTTGGAAGGCAGGATTACCTCCCAAGGCACAAGTGTTACTGCTGCATGGAGCTCGCCATCGTTACCGGAACGGAAGGACGGTGAGGGTAGCATCTTCCTTCCGTGCAGAGATCTATAAAATGTAGAACCTGGGAACATACAACATTTTCGCATGGAGAAAAGCCTCCGGGTTACCATCTGCCATTTGCATTGTCTATCAAATCTCCCTACTCCGAAGTGACGCCCGGATTCAAACTTTGAAACACCGAGGAGGATGTTTAGCCATGCCCGGTTAGTGTGCAGCTCTAGGACCTCGCTCTTTCCTCTCTTGGGACGCGTATAGGGTAATAAGGATAGCGGCCAAAGCAAAAGCGGCCTGTCGCTCGAGTGAATGCATATTCTAGGCTCGATTTCATCTCTCTGAAGGTTGAGTTAGTTTAGCCCCACGCATTGTGAGGCGGTCCTACTGACCTCCTGGTTTATCGTTAGTTGAGTGACGAATACAGCGCCTGCATGCAGTCTGAGTATGGGCCTATATGTGATCAATCATCGCCACTTCAGAGTCTCACCCCGTCATACTCTGATCAACGTCCTCCGCCTCATGGGATGGCTTCCCAAGCTCCTGTAGTGCCGACTTCAACTTCGCAATGCGCGCCTCAAGAAACTCAATCTCGTCCTGTTGATCCTCGATCGAGCGATCAATGTCGGGCAGCGCCATGACGGCCTTCCGCGCCTTTTGTAGCTTGAGCTTGACCTCAGTGGCTGCGGTGGAGACTTGCTGTATGTCGAGCGGGCCATCGGCGGAAGGCTGCCCTGGGGTCGGTGCGGCACCCGGAGGTTGGATGGAAGTGCTGATAAGGCGACTAAGGACGCGGTGCAGATCGGGGAGGATGTCGAACGACGATGGCGGCGGGAGGGTAGCCGTAGCCTGTTGCGGTGCCTGCGCTGGGGTGGGCGCGACCGATGCTCTTCCCGAAGCGGGCGCGTGGGGTGTCGCGGCGCCGGACATGGCGGCTTGTTATTTGGGGCGGTGCGCAGATTGGGTCGAGTAGGAGGCTTTGGTGTTGAGCTGTGTATCCGGACTAAGCGCGTCTTCGTACGAGGCGGGTGGCTGCAGAGCCGTCCCGCGTCGACGTCGGCTATGGACTGATGTCTCTCGACGTGTCGAACGAATCACGGGGTCGGACTTATGCTTTTTCTCACGCGTTATCTGCGCGCGGGTGTAAGGTTGGATGGTGTGACGTTGAGGCGCAAGGCTTTTGATGGGAGCGAGCCCCGCTTAGCCTGGGTCCTGCCCCTCCAACTTCTGCAGCACCTTTGCAGCACCTCAATCGTGGTCGCAGTCAGCACGCACGCATTCTCGGTGCCCGAAGTCCAATCCTCCTCCACTGTCATCTTCAACGCTCTCTTTCGCCCGCCCCAACTTTCCCCAGCAATTGGTCTTCACCATGGCGAAGGTCGACCAGAAAACGGTCCTCATCGTCATTGACGGTTGGGGAGTTGCCAGCGAGAAGTCGCCCAAGAATGGCGATGCCATTCTCGCTGCTGACACGCCATGCATGGACGATTTCGCAAGGGACGGTTCCAAGACCGCCCAGGGTTATACCGAGCTCGAGGCGTCTTCGCTCGCAGTTGGCCTTCCGGAAGGTTTGATGGGCAACAGCGAGGTCGGCCACTTAAACATTGGTGCTGGTCGTGTTGTCTGGCAGGATGTCGTGCGAATTGACCAGACTATCAAAAAGGGCGAACTCAACAAGAACCAGAACATCCTTGAGTCGTTCAATCGCGCGAAGAATGGCAACGGCAGGCTGCACTTGGCCGGTCTAGTCTCAGACGGCGGTGTCCACTCGCACATTAATCACGTCGTTGCTCTTCTCAAGGTTGCTAAAGAAATTGGTGTACCGCACGTTTTTATCCACTTCTTTGGCGATGGTCGAGACACCGACCCCAAGTCGGCTGCTGGGTATATGGAAGATCTGCTGAAGGCTACCAAAGAGGTCGGCATCGGTGAGATTGCCACTGTCGTTGGGCGTTACTACATCATGGATCGCGACAAGAGGTGGGAACGTGTTGAGATCGGTCTGAAGGGTCTTGTCACTGGGGAGGGTGAGGATGCGGAAGACCCAGTGGCTGCCATCAAGGCGAAATATGAACAAGGAGAGACTGACGAGTTCTTGAAACCCATCATTGTGGGAGGAAAGGAGCGAAGAATACAAGGTAAATAATCTAAGTTGAGTACCCAGATGTCCTTGAGCTAATTGGTGCAGATGGCGACACTGTCTTCACTTTCAACTACCGGTCGGATCGTGTGCGCGAGCTCACTCAGCTTTTGGGTGGGTTTGACCGTTCACCACGGCCAGACTTCCCGTACCCCAAGGACATCAGCCTGACCACCATGACTCAATACAACCAGAAGTTTCCATACCCCATCGCTTTTCCGCCACAGAAAATGAACGATGTGCTCGCGGAGTGGCTGGCTAAGCAGGGTGTTAAGCAGTGTCATATCGCGGAAACGGAAAAGTACGCACACGTCACGTTCTTCTTCAACGGTGGTGTCGAGAAGCAGTTCGAGAACGAGGAGCGCGATATGATACCCTCTCCCAAGGTCGCCACTTACGACAAGGAGCCCAAGATGAGCGCCATGGCCGTGGCAGACAAGACTGTGGAGCGCATCAAGGAGGGCAAGTTTGAGTTTATCATGCTCAACTTTGCACCCCCGGACATGGTCGGTCACACTGGTGTTTACGAAGCGGCCATCGAGGGCGTCACCGAGACCGACAAGTCTATCAAGAAGATCTACGAGCAATGCAAGGAGAGCGGATACGTGTTGTTCGTCACTGCTGACCATGGGTAAGCTCACATAAATACCTCAAGCCTTCCCTTACTGACACCTCTCAGCAACGCAGAAGAGATGCTCAACGAGGAGGGTAAGCCAAAAACGTCGCATACCACCAACAAGGTTCCCTTCGTCATGGCCAATGCACCCGAAAGCTTCTCTCTTAAGAAGACGGACGGTGTGCTTGGAGATGTTGCGCCTACGCTGCTAGAAGTCATGGGTCTACCGCAGGCCGAGGATATGGACGGCCACAGCCTGCTCGTCAAGTCGTAAAGTACCACCTCTTCGACGATTCTACCCGTCTAACGCATTCGAGGAGCAGTGGATCGAGCCCACCATCTAAGCGTCAACGTACAGACTAGATAGATGTCGCTTCCTTGAGCAAGAGCTGGCCCAGTGTCGGCTGGCATTCTTCTCAAAGAGTTGCGGATACCATTTGATGTAGATAGAGAAAAGTTATGAATAGATGACCATGAAGATGTACGAGCACCTTTTGAAAGGTCCACCTGCCAAAAGGGACAAGCCAATGACAGGGGTCCTGACCCAGTGCGCGCACCCCACCACGCCGCCAGAACACCAGACGGGAACCAGCCCGGCCTCACTTTCCACCTGCCACTCTCTGTCTGCTGCTGAGCAACATCTTACTTACGTCTGCCTGCTGTCAAGTTTTTGCGTGCGTTCCAGCTTGCTACATTGCCGACGCCGCGCTGCTGTTGACCCCACTGCCGCGGGGAACCCCATGAGCTGACGAGCAACTTACCTACAATCACCAAACGCCATCGCCCTGGGCGCCCTGTAGATCCGCTGATTCTGGGAGCGGAGGCTACGTAGCCCGCCCTCACCACCACCTCCTCGGTTGGCTTCGAGCGCGCGCGTCCTCCACGTCGGCCCGAAACATCAGGTCAGCAGCCCAAGGCTGAACATCCCACCAGCACCGTCACGCCGCTCCGCTGGCGCCGACGACCGTTCGTATACCCGGAACGGCTTTTCTACAAGTTTAAGATGGCCTCAAACGGCGGATCGGGCGCGCACACGCTGCAAGCGCAAGCACAAGCGCAGGTACAACCATGTCGCTATAAGACAGGAAAGACATTGGGAGCGGGCAGCTATTCGGTTGTGAAGGAGTGCGTACACATTGATACGGGGAGGTATTATGCGGCAAAGGTCATCAACAAGCGACTGATGGCGGGAAGGGAACACATGGTGAGTTTCCGCTGTATATGCTGCACACTGGAGCTTATGCCCGCCAGGTCCGGAACGAGATTGCCGTCCTGAAGCGTGTGTCCATGGGACACAGGAACATTCTGACGCTTGTCGACTACTTTGAGACCATGAACAATCGTATGATCACTTGAGACCGCTGCAGAAGCAATTGCTAATCTACACTCAGTCTATCTGGTCACCGACCTTGCTCTAGGAGGCGAGCTCTTCGATCGCATCTGTCGCAAAGGAAACTACTACGAGTCAGATGCTGCCGACCTCATTCGTGCCACCCTCTCTGCCGTTGCGTACTTACACGACCACGGCATCGTACATCGCGATCTGAAACCCGAGAATTTGCTCTTCCGTACCCCAGAGGACAATGCAGATCTGCTCATCGCAGACTTTGGTCTATCGCGTATAATGGATGAGGAACAGTTCCATGTACTGACAACGACATGCGGTACGCCTGGCTATATGGCGCCCGAGATCTTTAGGAAAACCGGACACGGAAAACCTGTGTGAGTATATTAGGAGACAACGTTGTCATTGCTAACAGAGTTCAGCGATATTTGGGCCATTGGTGTCATAACCTACTTCCTGCTTTGCGGCTACACTCCGTTTGACCGTGATTCCAATCTCGAGGAGATGCAGGCTATCCTAGTTGCCGACTACTCCTTCACGCCTCTCGAATACTGGCGCGGTGTCTCCCTCAAGGCTCGTGAGTTCATCCGCCGCTGCCTCACAGTTGACCCAGCCGCGCGCATGACCGCCCACGAAGCACTCTCGCATCCCTGGATCGCAGACCTTGGAGAGATCTCTGCTGAAGGCGAGGAGGATCTACTCCCGACCGTGAAGAAGAATTTCAACGCTAGGCGCACACTTCACGCTGCTATCGACACTATACGTGCTATCAACCAGCTACGGGCCGGGGGTGCAGCAGGCATGATGGACGGTGTCAGATCTGGAGAGCCGAGACGAGGCGCGCCTCCAGTCAACGTACCGCAACCCGTTGCGGATGAGGATCCCATGGACATTGACAAAATCGACAGCCGGGGCAATGGCCATGGACAGACGGACGAGATGATTAAAGAGCAGGAGCGACGGATCCACGAAACACAGCAAGGACTCTGGGCTGGGAGGAGATGATTGACGGCGACTTCTCATGATATAAGATCTAGCCATATAACTGGGTTCATGTATAGCATTGGCAGGCTCTCAGGGTCTGCTTGGATGTACCAACGCTCAGCCGGGAGATTAGGGCGCCTACGATTAAACGACTTCTCTCGCATCGAACAACGTATTATCGCCCTTTTTGAAGAGCTTTGTTAATCATACAACTAGGTAAGACCACAAAGTGCCACACAGCAAGTCGTACCCTCATTCGATGCTGATCTAGGCCTGTGTCCGGAGAGCGTCGTATTCTATTGTGAGCTGTTCTACCAGCAGATCTCATATATGTGGTTTATTAATCTCTACAATATGTTTCCCCTCATGCACACTCATAAGCTCGCAGTCGTTATCAAGTATCATCAGTCACCAGCATCAGGAGCCAATGCTGAAGCGCACAGGTGCGGCGGACAGGCTTTCCGTGAGCGCGAAAATTTCTAGCATGGCGTTTGACGTATAGCAGCAGGTTTGTATGTCTCCATGACTTTATTGAGCTCGTGCGATGGTATGAAGTGGAGTTAGGGTGAGGTGGTAGGAATGTCGGCACGAAAGCATATGAAGGGCGGTGAGATACGCTCAATCCTATCTACAACTACGATACATCTATTCATATCCCTTCACATATATTAACATATCCACCGAGCTCAAAAGCTCCACACTGCCCCTTCCCTCCAAATCTCACAATCAACTTTCCAAGCCTTCACTACCAAGTATATCGAATAACATTATGTCGGCTCAGTCTTGCCTAGTTTGAAGAACTACTTCAGATTCGATATAGTACTACCTCTGCTAGAGTCAGCGTTCTCCCTTTCAAGCCCTTGAATCCATAATGTTTTGCGTATCACCAACGCTCTCACAATACATCGAAAAACATGGCAGAGCCGCTGCACTTCACCAAGCTTTGGCTTAAGCGCAAGACGTATAGTATCACTATTCCCAAACGAGAGAAGGATCTGGAGGTGCACAACGCGAGCGATCAGGCGCCACCAATCGCGAGTATAAGCTGAGCAGCGGCATACAAGCATTTTGCGTTCCTCCTCTATCGTTGGGTGAACGAAAGATGTGTATCGGTCAAACAGCGATCACCTGCTAAACTACCCCCTATCAACCACCCGAACGACACGCGTTGCATCCCCATATACTACAGAAGCGCCACTGTCCAACCGCCGTCTGACCCCACTATCTAGTTCTTCCAAACTTGCGTGGAAGTTCAGGCATATTCGACGGAATCTGCTGCGCCCGCTGGTGACAAATCCAAGCGCGCCTCTGCTTGGAATATCGTTTCCCCCCTATTCGGAAAAAGGCTGTCCGTTCACTCATGCGCAGTTGCTTGCTTCGATGGCCCGCCTCGCCGTCCAAGGCAAGGGTCCTTGTTTTCTCAAGATTTGAACCTTCCAGAACATTACCGGGATGATTCACTATGATCGCTGCCTCAATTGATCATTGATGGCACCTCTTTCCTTTCTCGGCCGTCTCAAGGTTGAACACGAAACACGCTAACTAGATAAACAAACTTCCACCACTTGACGATCTCTTGAGCATCCGCATAGCTTTGTACATGATGCTCGATTGATCGTGATTTTCCGATCTAAATTTGGCGTACCCATCCCGTAAGCCGATCCGCCCCCACAACTCCACCACCAGCCACACTCATGCTCCCACATCTGGAAAGACCTTTGCACGCTGCGTCCTAGCGCACGCTTCGTCAGCGCTGCTTCGGGCTTGAGACGGTCAGCGTGGCTGCATTAACCGCATCGCGGGAAAAAGATTATTGGCTCTGTGGCTCGACGTGTTCGGTCTATGGAAATTAGCTGTGCTGGAGCTGACGATGGCGAAGCTGTCAGTTGGGAACTGTATAAGAGGGCGATTCCGTAGTTTGATGAGCGGCGAGGGTGACTAACATATGTTTAATTTGCATCTTGCGGATTGCTTCCAGAGGCTTTAGGGAAAGAAATTGGAACACATGGCTACAAAAAGTTATATCGAGTCGCGTTCACTGTCGATGGACCAGCAGCAACAGCAACATCTTCTTTCGCCGCCACTAGGACCGCCGGAAAATCATTCAAGAGGCTCATCCGGACGTCCAACCCCGCTGAAGCCGCTTCACGTAGTTACGTCGATGGACAGCACGACGAAGAGACAGAGCCTTGTGGACTTTGACGGGCTGAGGAAGGCTCACGAACAAGATTCTGTGCGTAATTCTCGTGGTATCCATCCTCTAAATGATACTAACCATGCGCAGGCCCTCAAAGCACGCATCCGCCGGCTACGCGTCATCTCCCGCGTCCTCGCCCTCCTCATCTCCATTGCAGTCTTCATCCCCATCTCCCTGACCCTCCACAAATTTCTGAGCACCCAGAATGCCTACCGCGACGTCACCAAAGATGGCGTCACCACGCACCGCACCGCCTGGGCAAAAGACTCCAAAGTCTGGCCTACGTGGATGTACTTCCTCGTCGCTGGCATATCGGTTCTGCTCAACTTTACCATCATCTTTGCGTACAAGTTCGGCGTTGAGAAGGCAAATAAAGCCGCTACGGTGGCGACGACGTTCACGTGGCTGGTCATGCTGGGGAACGTTGTGGTGTGGTGTGTAGCTGCGGGTCTGTACCGCACAGAGAAAGACAAGGATGGGAAGAGCAACGATTTGTGGGGCTGGACGTGCAGTCCGGCTGCACGAGCGATACAAAAAGAATTTGCGCATGAGGTAGACTTTGACAAGTTTTGCAAAGTTCAAGTGAGTTTGAGATGCCATTGGTAGAGGCTGCTCGTGCTGACGGTGGACCAGAGTATCTCGTGGTACATTGGACTTGCGCAGGTTGGAGCGGCGGGGTTGACCTTGGTGACTTACGTGTTTGTGTTTGTGAGGAGGAGCGGGAAGAAAAGCATGAAGAAGAGGCATTCGCAGATGGTCGGCCAGTATCCGACGAACTACTAGAAGCCAATAGGGTGCAGATGCGCTGTGATAGAAATTTTCGACTACAGATCTTATTGATGTCCTAGATGCTTGTTCTTCGTGATGACAAGGAAGCCCCAATTGAGTATGAGTTGGTAGGGATCGTATGAAGTGCTTTCATGTGGCTGACCCTGGACCGATCTATGCTACTTGATTCGTGATAAAGCCCTAAATACTATAGGTACATTTCCTTGGAAGCCCATTGAACGTCGATGCTACGAACTCCATGTACGCCGCCTAAAGAAAACCGTCTTACAGATGCAGTGGAGCATTAAATAGCCACAACCCACTCAGACTTCGGAGGTACGAGTGGGATATCTTCGTTAGTGTCGAAGACGCCCGTCTGTGCAACGCGTTGGTATATCTGCTGAAGCTTCTGACCCTGCTCGTCCTCATAGTCCTCTGGCCTACCCTCCTTGAATGGATCGGCGGCACCAGGGGCACTTAGTTGGGTGGCTTGCGCAGGAGCTTGCTGTGTTACTGCTTGGGCGAATGGATTGGCGGGTTGGGATGGAGCCCCGAAGGCTGGAGCCGCAGGTGTCATACTCTGCGCGGCAACTGCAAAGGGGTTCGGCTTGGGCGCTGTGGTTGTCGTACTCTGTGCAGTAGGGGCAAAAGGCGATGGTTTAGCTAAGCCCCCTGGCTGGCCGAACGCGGAAGTTTGCTGTGCGGATGCGCCACCGAATGAGTTCGCAGGGGCTGGTGTACTCTGCGTTTGAGTACTGCCGAACGGATTGCTGGCTGGTTGTGCCTGACCCGCTTGTGCTGCTTGATTAAATGGATTCGCAGCGGCTCCAGCTTGTGAAGCCTGACCAAAGGCCGATTGCCCGAATGCTGGCTTGCCAAATGCGGATGCTTGGCCGGGCGCTGAAGGCTGACCAAAAGCAGAAGTTTGACCTGGTTGTGAAGGCTGCCCGAATGCTGATGTTTGACCCGGTTGTTGAGGTTGTCCAAATGCAGAGGTCTGGCCCGGTTGGGAAGGCTGTCCGAATGCTGCTGTTTGACCTGATTGCGGAGGCTGGCCGAAAGTAGAGGGCGCCCCGGGCGCAGAAGGCTGACCAAAGGCAGATGTAGTCCCTGGTGCTGAAGGCTGACCGAAAGCTGACTGCTGGCCTAGAGAGCTCGTCTGTCCAAATGCAGAGCCACCTCCAAACGCAGATGGTTTCCCAAAGGCAGAACCTCCACCTAAGGCAGGCGTTTGGGCGAATGCGTTCCCGCCTCCGGGCATAGACGGTTTACCGAAGCCGCTACCTGCGCCTCCGCCTAGAGCGGATGTTTGGCCGAACGCTGAGCTGCTTTGACCCAACGCAGACGATTGGCCGAAGGGATTGGCGGGCTTTCCGAAGGTGGAGGTTTGCGGCTGCGTACCGCTACCAAAAGGATTCCCTGAAGCAGAGCTCGGTACCTGACTGCGACCAAAAGGACTTGCTGCCGTAGCACTTGAGAAAGGATTCGCATTGGATGGCGCTGGTGCAGCATTGGAGCTAGATGTGTCGACTTTGCCTTGCGCAATGTCGACTCTGTTGGGATGAACATCTGCGCCGTCTTCAACGTACTTGATTGCTCCGTCCAAGTCGCTTAAGATCGACTTCACCTGCTCTTCTGCTTTCGCATAGAGCTGATTTTCTTCTTGTTGCTAATCAGTCGTTAGCTGAGTTGATCTCCCAGAAATGGTTATCACATACTCCCACAGCCTCGTTACCCGATGCGCGCTGTACATAGTACCGAGTGCGCAGTTCTTCCGGGCTGATCTCTACCGGTCCCTCCATGAGCTGGCGTGGTGCATCGCGTCCCGCTCCGTAGCATGAGAACGGATAGGCCGGGCGCTGGTCCGTAAGATCGGTCCTGATCTCATCTTTTGACAAACTGTAGCGTGGAGTGCCTGTACGGTTCCCTATGGTAGGATGAGCGATGGCCGGGTAAGATTACAGCGTTGTCCTTGGAATATATTCTTCACAGACAGATGACGCGTTAGTTGCGCAGGATAGATGCACATACCTCCAAATGCTCCGCCTCCGCCTCCGCCTGAAGGTCGGTAGCGATCACCACCGCCGAATGCATTGAACCCGCTTCTATTTCCGCCACCGAAAGCATTGCCGCCATCGCGCTGACTTCCCGGGTGCTCGTTCTTGCATCGATCTTTAACGTGTTAGCCTCATCGTCAGGACTTTCGCACTGGAAGTGATTACCTCCGAACTTGCACGTGCCGCGCTGGTAGTACGTGCAGATAGCCATGCTGCCGTGGTCCAGGAGCCAAGATGTCGCAAGTGGTGAGGTGTTGACCGTCGGGCCGCCAAACAGCCTATGCTACAATCAGTAAAGGTATATAAGTATGTTGGCGCTCGTGTTGAGCGATGAAGAAGCGACAGATTGATGGACAAAGCGTGAGAACGGCGGTTTCGCGTTCCACAATGCGCTTTACCCGATCGAGACTCGAGCATGGACGCGTAGTCACGCTTCAAGGGCGTATTGGAAGTGCACAGTCGCTTTTAACCTTTGCCTGCTGATTTCGAAGCCACTCCCGTAGTTCCTCGGAGGATCGTGCCTTCCCAGTGGTGCCCATGTCGACAGGTTCATTGCAGCAGAAGTTTCCGGACGCTGACTGGTGGATGCGATCTTGCAAGAGTGCTGGGATGTCTTCTTGGGTTGTAGGAAAAGCCTTGCTTACAGGCGTGCCTCCTTGGCAAGGGGAGCCAGGTGAGAGTGAACTTCACCTTGCTGTTACCATCTGTAGCTATCAGCGACTGAGGCAGGTGGAAAGTCACGCTAAGTCTGCTTTCGGAGTAGCTCCTGGCGTTAGAAACGCACGTCGTGGTCGAGGTACCGGTTGACAGCTCCACGTATGTATGAAGGTCGCGACATGGACCACTTACCCGCGTATACGACACGATGCGCAAAGTGACTATCGTTTCCTTTGCTCTTCAATTTCCACCGACGGCCCCCAAGCACCCCTTGTGGCACGTTTGTTGACCTTGCGACGTAGCCCCGCCGTCCCCGACCTCGCTCTCACGCTCCCCCGTTGCTCGTCTCTGTGTAGATGCACGCCTTCTCTATCCTAACGCTCGGAATCTTCATTGCCGGATATTCTACCGCGCGCTGGGACCTGGTCAACCGTCTGTACGAGCTTGCTATCTTCGCCTGGAACCACGGCGTCATTTCGAGGGCAGTGCAGGGCATCGCAGTCCTGTCATTCCTCTTCCTCCTCCTCATACTCCCCATTGAGCGCCTCGCCTCACACGAGGTCGGTCTGGTATGTTCTTAGGACCCAAGGCAATGCGATTGCTCACGCTGAACAGCACCCTCGAGCACCTGGCGGTGGTATATCTGCTCGCGAGCAGCTCAAGCGGCGCGGATCCTTCTGACGGAAATGCTATGTTGACATGGTTACGCCTAATGGATTGATGCGCATATTTTGGCCCTCCGATACCCCAAAGGGTCCCACACCCGGCGTGCTCGTTGGCTTTCGTAATTCGGAGCTCGACGTGTTCGTTGTAGCTATATTGCAAGAGGTGGGGTTGCCCAGCGTGAAACATGCTCTGCAGCTTGGGACACTGCTGCGTCAACAGGGCCGTGACGTCCAGGAGCTACTCACGCTATGCCACCACTCGTCGTTGCACCCTCTTGGACGCATCAATCCGCCAGACTCGCGCGAGCATTTCGATCCATACCACCTTGTCGCTTATTCCGAGCCTGGGACCCGTTTGCCGCGCGTATACTGCCCTTTTAATACGAATATGACCCTGCAAGTCATTCTGTACGATCGTCCAAATCCTAAGTACATGCAATACTTGTCTCTGAATCCAATATCCCTTGCACTGGGTGACAAAGCAGAAGGTGAAAGATGGAACTCAGCTTTCGAGGGCGATGAAGAAGAAGAAGAGAGTGAACGCAAAAGGAAGGCAGAGCTGGTACAAAAGCTGAGGCTTCATACTGTTATAGCACACCCGGTCACGCAGAAAGAGCTGCAACTCCCCGTGCTCATCGATCAGATCAATTGCTCCTTCGAGCTGAACACTGTACTGCAGAAGAATATTGGCGTTATTGGACGACGCATGAAACGGGCACATAGTGTGAGTGAGCAGGTATTCGAATCTGCCAACACTCTCTGGGATTACATTCGCAAGGCCATCGGATATGTGTGGCATGTGTGGATGTACCCACTCATCGGACAGGTGTTCATCCTGGTCTTGATGGCTCAACGTTTCACAAGCGAGATGGCGCTACGAGCTTTGGATTGGCGGCCGGGCTCTACGAACAGTCCCGCCCTCAAGGACTTATCTGCGACAGCTCAGCAGCTTGACATCCGTCTTCAGCAACTCTGTTATTGGCCTGTCCAATTCATGACGCTGCGGAAGCGCAAAGAGAATTGGGGCAGCATCACCTACAGCCATCCTGAATATATCAGGTTCTATAATAGCCTTTGGCTGGTTGCTAACGATGTCATCATTGGCGTCGCTCTTGGCTCTTTCATATTCGATAATTCACTATATGTCGCCGCCAAATTTGACATGGTGTTTCATGAGTGGTCGATCGATGGGCTTCGTCGTATGATTGTCTGGCTTTCAGAATGGCCTGGCGGCTTGAAGCTAAACACTGAGCTTGCAGACTTCCTGGGCGATTTGTTCCTCTGGGTAATCGACTATTGGGCTGGTGTGTATCTTCCGCAGCAATGTATACATTCACTAACTTGGCCAGGATGCATGAGTGTTTTGCGACCCCATCTTCCTACCTTCATTCGTTTTATAGGGCTTTCAGCATTCGCGGGGGCTACTATGCCGATCTCACTCTTCTCAGACTTAACGTCACTGCTCACTTTGCATATTTACTGCTTCTACGTCTCATCGGCTCGCATCTTCAACTGGCAATTGAACATCCTCTTGTCGCTCTTCCACCTGTTCCGGGGCAAGAAGCGAAACGTGCTGCGAAATCGTATCGACTCGTGTGATTACGATCTGGACCAGCTCCTGCTCGGCACCATCCTCTTCACGCTGCTCTTTTTCCTGCTTCCGACCGTTCTTGTCTTCTACTTACTATTTGCCTCCGCAAGAGTGGGTGTCATTGGCTTGAAGGCAGCCCTGGAAATAGGCTTGGCGTGCCTCAACCACTTTCCGCTGTTTGCTATCACGCTTCGTATCAAGGATTCAAGTCGTCTACCTGGTATGTTCCGTCTTGTCGCATTGTATGCTCGAATCTGATGTAGTGGTAGGAGGCGTTTGTTTTGAGCTGCAGAACCCGAGAAGCCTCAAGCTACATGATCCAGATGGTTCGGCTTT
Source organism: Paraconiothyrium brasiliense (assembly GCA_025388405.1). NCBI lineage: Eukaryota > Fungi > Ascomycota > Dothideomycetes > Pleosporales > Didymosphaeriaceae > Paraconiothyrium > Paraconiothyrium brasiliense. The sequence goes on from JANBXC010000008.1 coordinate 1,332,333, forward strand.
AGCACCCGCCTCATATGTTCTTTTGAAAGTAAGGCGTTCACATACAATGTGAATGTGTAAGCTGATCCGCCCTAGTCTATACCTCTGTCTTTCCGACAGATATTTCATTCGTACTTTGAGCTAGGCGACCGCATACGAAAACATTACTTTTCGCCGAGCGTCTTCATGTGTCTTGTCAATGGGCAATCTGTTCCTCCGATCCACAGGCGCAACTTATACAGTCTACAGTATAGTATGCTGCCGGCTAAAAGAATGGAGATCTCAGAGCTGTGGTTGCGGCTCAGTGGGAAGGAATCACCACGGGCCAAACAACCAAACGGCGATCCCGCGATACGGAAGGATTTGACGAACGGTATTGCGACGACAGATAGTAAGTAGCAAAATAAAATAAATAGATGAGGGCTAGTGTGCCTCAAGTCCTGCCTAACTCCACAAAGCAAAGTGTGACACTTGAATCAAGCTCCATCTTCCCTGCATCACACCACTGAGCCTCTCGCCATGCAAGAAGCCCATCGGATCAGGGAATAAGGTGCCTAATCGTGTACAGGGTATGAGAGAGCCACTGCAAGAGCTGAACGCCGTATATTAACTCAATCCGCTGCATCGGAAAATCTGAACTACCAGATCACGCAAATGAGTCAAGTTAAAGCTGCATCATGAATTAGTAGAACCGAAGTTTTCTCTACAATAGCACTAGATTCCACCATAGGTACCTGCTCATCCATTTTGCTCCGATTGCGCGCGCCGAAGGAATCAGAAAGCTGCATGTATGCCTCCCTCGGCAACAGCTGGCCGTGCTCACGCAGTTGCCAAGTGCGTCTCGCGATCGCACGCAGAATCGCCTGAGGAACGGTTGGCGATCCGGGTAAAATCTGTCTGCACACCTTACCCCATGCAACGAGCTTCTGGAAGGCTTCCACTTGTCCACCCGCGCGAAAGTCGGAAGCACGGGACGCTCCCAGAAGGGCAAGTGCATACAAGCTTTGATGGCGTTGCAAAGCTTTGATACGGCTATATCAAGCTCTCAGCTAATCGTTTGGTTTCCCTGCGGCTCCTTTCTGCCGTAACGCTACGCATCGTTCCGGAATATAGTAGTGACAAGGATGCGGTGCAGCGGTCCGCCAAGCGTATCATTGGATGGAAATGCCGCATCACTAACGCGCAATATAGTGATGCCTGTCGGGCACTCTGAAAGAAATGGTTGTCGATGGTGCGGCATATCACGCGAATGAAGCCCGCGTGGCTGGGGTGGAGGCATACTTTAAATGATGCAAAGAATGTGGAAGCGGAGGATATAAGGTATAGCAGGTGCCCTGGACAGTGTCTTGACTCCTGGGTCGTGATACATTCGCTTTTTTTTGTCGCAAGAAAACGACGCCAAAATGGGTATCACTAAGGGAAGCAGCAAGGCCAAAGGGCACACGGCGGATCCGGTCCTCACCCGCCTCGTCGCAGAAGACACCGTGTCGTGGGCTCGCAAACCACACCTGAGGAATCTTTATTTGATGCTCGTGCCAGCTGCTATTGGCATTGAGATCACGTCTGGATTCGATTCGCAACTTATTAATGCTCTGCAGATTGTTCCATCATGGATCACTTGTAAGATGGCCCGATGCCATTAATGTGTAACCTCTTGTTGACCTAGCCAGACTTCGGCCATCCCGAGGGCTCGCTCAAAGGTATCATCGCTGCGGCGTACTCTCTTGGGGCTATTCTTTCGCTTCCTTTCATTCCCATGGTGGACGACTGGGTCGGACGTCGAGGCTCTATCATGGTCGGCTCGATCATCATGATCATCGGAGCTCTCATCCAAGGATTTTCGCAGAATGGTACGTCCATCGAGCCTATCATTATTTCATGATTGCTGCGGAGCTGATATTATTCCTCCACAAACAGTGACCATGTATATCTTCGCCCGACTCATCCTTGGCTTCGGCATTCCCGCCTGCATCGTTGCCGGCTCCTCACTTATCGGCGAACTGGGCTACCCCAAGGAACGCCCGGTGCTTACCTCTCTCTTCAACGTCTCCTACTTCGTCGGCCAGATCATCGCTGCCGGCATCGTCTTCGGAACTAATAGCATCCCCAACGACTGGGCATGGCGCGTCCCCTCCCTCCTCCAGCTCGTGCCCTCACTTCTTCAATGCATGTTCGTGCTGTTTCTCCCAGAGAGCCCACGTTGGCTCATCAACCACGATCGTGTTGAGGAGGCGGAGGCCATATTGGTGAAATACCATGCCGAGGGAAATCCGGAGAGCGAATTTGTGAAGGGGGAGATTGCGCAGATTAGGGCTACAATTGAGTTGGAGAGCGAGGCAGCGAAAAGGGGGTGGATGGATTTGCTGAATACGAGCGGAATGCGTCGTAGGACTCTTATCACAGCTAACCTAGGTCTTTTCACGCAGTGGTCGGGGAACACACTCATTTCGTAAAGGCCCCTTCCTTCTCCCTTTCTTCTTCTGTTCGCATTTTGCTGACGCAGGGGATGACAGGTACTTTTTCGGCGACCTGATGAAGATGATCGGCATCAAAGACGCGCTTACCAAGCAGAAGCTCAACGTGGGCTACGCGGCATGGTCCCTCGTAACTGGCGGTGTTATCGCCCTTGTCGTCACGCGCTTCAAGCGCCGCACCCTGTACATGCTGTGCACGCTGTCACTGCTCGTCGTGTATACCGGCTGGACCATCGCCTTCAAGTACGCTGTCACAGCCGACAAAGCTGGAGGACATAATGGGCCTGCTAGCGCTGCTAGTGCGTTCTTTATCTTTGCGTATCAGCCGTGCTACAATATTGGATTTAATGCTTTGACATACAGTGAGTTTCCCTACTCAAAGAGACAGGCAGCGGGTTGGAGTGAGGAGAGGCTAATCCGACGCAGCGTATATGGTTGAAGTATGGCCCTATATGGAGCGCTCCCGCGGTATTGCCGTCTTCCAGCTGTTCGGTCGTCTAGCGGGTTTCTTCACTACCTTCGTCAATCCCATCGGGCTTGCCAACATCTCTTGGAAATGGCTCATCGTATATGTCGCCTGGCTCACCTACGAGGTCGTTTTCGTCTGGTTCTTGTTTCCCGAGACGGCGAATCGTACGCTCGAAGAACTTGCTTTCTGTAAGTGGTTGATCACGGTGTCTGAACGGGTGAGGGTGAGGCTAACGTGGAGACAGTGTTCGAGGGTGAGGAGAAGAACATTCGGGCCAGCGAGGCGGTGGAAAAGGTTGTTGTTGAGAGGGAGGAGAATGTCGTTAGTCAGAAGAAGGTATGAGCGGTATGAACGGACTGGAGATTCCACTCCACGCTTCGCGATACTCGTTCTTGGGTGGAACCGCACGAAGCAGGCTGTGGAACGGTTATCCATAGGTTTCTCAATGAGTAGTAATCGATCTGATGCTTCCGAAACTGGTTGAACTGCTGTCTGCTCTCACGCGCAGAAAGAACCTTTGCATCCTAGCTCCTTAGAACAATAAACAACGCTTCGTTCTGCCTTTTCCATAGCACAGTCATAGGTTTCTGTAGTATAGTCGCGTATGAACTATATCCGAGCTGATAGATATTCATGGATGAATGAAGGAGCATTCTGTAGGCAGTCTTCTAGACCTGCCTCGGCATGTTTGGCAATGCGCTGTTGATGATCAAGGAGAGCACTTTGAACGGAGAAGGTAGAAGTATTAGTCAGCTGAGAGGCACGCAGAACAATGGTCTGGCCCCTTGTGGCAGCTTCCTAGGAAGGAATATGACCCGCTAGGAGGCCTAGTGAAGGTAGCGATACTAAAGAGAAGGAGTGTCGCAGCATCGCCGAGAGACGTCTTGAAATATCATTTAACGAGCAATAACTTCCAGTGTTACTTTTAGTGCAACCACAGTCCAAGTTTTGTCGAACGAACTTAAGAGGAGAGCTAGTACAAAACAGTGCGGAAACTAGCATTGTTGAGATTGAGATCGACTTTTAGCTTACTGGCTACGTCTAGTGAGTGATGAGCTGTGTGTATAGAGGACATTAACACGCGATGGTGTCAACGAACTTCGTCCCGATCACTCTTCAGCGTGTACAACACGGACACCGAGGGAAGCTAGATGGTATTGGTGTATGTGTGGAACGAGGGACAGGGCGGGCGGGTTGGTGATGGTGATAAGTCAGAGGGGTTTAAAGCGAGAACGATGCTGACGTTTGAGGGTACCTGCTGGTCATGAGTTGAAGTGGCCGCAGCAGGGTTGTTGAATAGGCGCAATGAGACTGGTTGCGATCGGTGGTGAGAACGTTCTGATCATCGTCTGCGAAGTGTTGTACATACTTGATTACGATCACCATTAGGCTTTGATGACATTACGTTCCGTATTACTGGGCCTCGGCCTTCCGTCACAAGACCCAGTTTTGTCGGTATGATGTAACGTCAACAGCACCTCTAAATAACAAAACGTTTCCTCACAATAAGATCTTTGAGATACTCTCTCACTCTACAGTCCGGCCATCAACACCAATTCTTTGCCCATCCCAACCTGGCGAGAAATTGATGTCGTCTATGGTACTTAGCTCCATGCACCTCTTCGTAGCAGTCTCATGCTCTACTTCATGCGCAAAACCCACCACCCATGTCATCTTTGGTCTCTTTCCTTGTGCAAACTCATCTTGCACATATTGCCTTGCTTGTTCAATGCTGAAATGACTGGCATGTGGCGATTCCCATCGCAAACCATCGATTATCAGAACATCGCTTCCTTGCATTAACGCCGTCGTGGAAGGTGGTATAGCATTGCAATCCGAGATATACGAGTAATTCCCGATCCTGTATCCAAGACTCATATAGGTCGTTTCCAACTGCCAGTTGTAGCCATGCTCAACCGGTAGCGGCGTCACCTCCACGTCACCGCATGTAGGTATCTTGAACGTTTTTTCCTCATCAAAGACATGCCACCTAAATTCTGCGACATCGCCTCCACCAGTCGCAAAACTTTTGTTCACGAGGTATGGGAATGTCCTTTCCACCTCTTTCAAGGTAGTCTGCGAACAGTACACGTCAATCCAAGGCTGCACGAACCCACCCAGCGTCCAACTCCTCAGATCGTCGAGACCGAAATAAGCGTCCGCGTGCGCGTGCGTTAATATCAATGCATCTATCCGTCTGATCTTGTATTGTGGAAACCAGCGGAGTGCGGTTGTGTAGAAGGTCTTCCCGCAGTCTATGAGCAAGTTCTTCGGATCTTCGGACGAGCCGAGGCGGAAAAGGGCTGAGGTGTTAAGGCGCTTATTTTGAGGCAGGGATGAAGTGCAGGTGCGGCAGGTTGGAGGATTTGCAGTCAAGCAGCCTATCACTGGGATGCTGCCCGAAGTGCCTGTGCCGAGTAGGATGAGTTCGTGTGGCTGGTTTGAGACGGGGCCTGAGGTCGTAGTCATGTTAGATAAAGAAGTAGCAAGAGCAAATGAGTGAATTAGTTAACAGCAGTAATGTTGTACCTCTGGTGTTGCGCATAAAGATCCACAATGTAGTAAGTAGGTGCTCTTCAGGCACACTTTTCTACGGTGACGTCACCAAGCAGATCGTGCTGTGTACTCGTCGTTCTAGTCCAAACGCAACCTCTGCTTGCGAGACATCTAGGTGTATGTCTAATATTGCTCACATGCTCATTGCGCTTTGAACTTCCCCGTTCGCTGCATCCTGGTAGTCTACTAGGACAAACGAGTCATGTCTTTTTTAGAAAAGAAGCCCGGAAACTTCGTTTGTCCTGTCGCCCGGTTCGCACTCTCTTCTATACGTATTTGGAATACAGATTGATCTCTACTAGTTTACCCATGCTGTTGAAAGAAGATGTTTTTGACCAATTGCCACACAGGCGAGCTAAGTCGCTCCACAATGCATCGATTTCGATCGCAAAGTTTCCACCCTTCACAATTGGATCAGTGAATTCGGCAGGGAGACTATGGCCTGTATCCACAGCACCCTAACTGGTTTTGATGGACTGACAGTGAAAGGAAGGTGTTCGCTACCATGCATCCACAATCGCTTTAGACGTTGCACCAACCCTACGTCCGACAGTAGCAGTAAGCCACAACCTTGCTGATCATAGTGATTGCGCGCAGGTGTCCTTGTTGCAGACTCCGCCGGAGTGGCTGCCGAACCACAATGAGGGGCTCGGGTATCGGTCGATCTAACCTTGGCTGAGCGGGAGAACGACGACTAAACTTTAACAGTTGCTTCGAATTGCAACTCTGGTCCAGCCAAAGGAAATGCAAAACGCTGGATCACGAATTGACTTCTAGTGGTAATAGTGCATTTTAAAGTGATGGACATGCCTACGGGCAAAAGTCCATCTCAATCCAGTCCAAACAATTCTCCGTTGTCCATGAACGCAGATTGACGAGGTCAAGATGGCCAATACCGCGATGAACGACGTCATGCCCATCATCCTTGAGATGATGAAGGACCCTCCAGATGCGAACACACCGTTGCCCTTGGCCAATCATTTCAAGACCGCGATTGGGGTTACTATACCATTCCTCGTGCGTCCATCATTACTGCTGACGACTCCAGCCGACGTACTGACGGGAACAGGCATTCAGCTTCATCGCCCTAGGGCTTCGGCTTCACACTCGACTGCGCATTGTGCACGAGCCAGGCTGGGATGATGCGTTGGTTACGATAGCCGCCTTCCTCAATCTGGTCGGTCAAACAGCGTTCTTAGGAGGTACCGCCCGAATCCATCCAAGCCGTATCGACTGCCTGCTCATGACTATCAGGTGTCAAAGCTGGAATCGGTCAACATCTCATATATATCCTGGGGACACTGCCAAACGCAATGAAGTGGTTCTACGTAGCGAACGCTGCGTATACTTCGACCACTGTCTGCATCAAGCTTTCTTTGCTTTGCCAATACCTTCGACTCTTCCGCAAGAGCTACCGTCGTACCATCACCCTCGTTATTCTCGCAGTAGTCGTTCTCTGGGGCAGCGTATTCTCCTTCATGGCGTGGGTTCCTTGCTTTCCCATCTCTGGATTCTGGAACAAGACCATGGTTCCGCCGGCGAAGTGCTATGCATTTGGCTATCGCACCACACAGGAAGCCAAGAACACTTTATTTGCTTTTGCGGGCTCGAATATGCTGCTCGATGTTTTGGTTTTCCTAATACCAGTTACGGAATATTCTCGACCAAACCTGAATAGAAAGCAAGTGATGGCAATGACGGGGCTGTTCGGTGTAGGGCTAATGTGCGTATCCAAGTCCCTTCGTTTCATCTGTGGAAACCCGCTGACGTATCGGAAGCGTTGTTTTGATGGCTATCTTGCGCTTATGGAGTGGCCTCAAATACAACAATCGCGGCGTTCTGATGTACGACTACTCGTTCTGGTTACCGGAAGTCCTTATGTTCTCTTGCCTTGAAGTCGATTTCGCGATCATATGCGCCTCAATGCCGGTTTTCTGGCCTACCGTCTTGGCTGCATGGAATCAGATCTCTGTTACCAAGGAAGTTATTGTGACCGTCGAGCACCGTGACCTAACCAATATAGGTGACCTAGAGATGGAAAGGCCTATAGCGCGGCAGAGTAACGAGAGCACTGAGGGCTTGGTAACCGCTCTTCCATACTACCGTCAGCAGTCATGTTCCACAAATGTCCTGCCAGCACCGAGGATGATGCAGGTCAGACCCCTCGAAGAGACGGTGCGCATTTCGTGGGGTGGAACAGCATTAAACAAGTAGTAGCTTCTAGCTTCTAAGGCCAGCTTCATAATCTATCTTTAGTATCGACACATATCACCACAGCTTCGAAGTGATACTGCAATAACAATGTTGCCAGAGAGCTTCCTTTTGCCACCTAATCTCCCCAGATCACGCGATTTTGGTGCTGCTCTTGTAGGAATAACATATCCGCACGATTGCATCCAGGATCTCCTCACCATACTTCCGCACCGCGGGCTGCATTGTATCATGCAGATTGCGACTAAAACCCGGCTGCCCTGGAAACATCCTCTTTGCTCTCACCAATTTGCACGTCATATACAAAAGTATCTATATCTATTTCCTCGCCACGATAGGCGCCAAACTTCGGGTCCGCTCTACCAGGAAACGTATTCGCGGTTAGCCGCTTCACGCCCTCACCGTCGCCGAGGCGCTGCTGCTTTCCATCAACATAAAGCTCAACCCAGCCTGGAGAGCCAGTGTTGATGGCAATACCAATCTTGTAGCGTTGGTTAGGGACAATGCTCTTCTGCCACTGTCCCACACGACCAACACTGCCTGACGCCTGGTACTGGAATTGTAAATGTGTAGAGTCGATGAATTCGAGAGCAAGCGGGATGTTGGCACCGTTGTCGTTGGCGTTGTTGGCAACGTATTCTTTGCTGTGGCATGTTCTCAGTATCACGTCGGCAATCACGTAAGATTTTGAGTACATGTCCATTCAATGGAGACCTCACAAGCGAAAACCTTTAGGACATGTAACACAACGCCCGGGTGACTTACAATTGCCATATCATCAAACTCTTCTGGATCTTCGCGACAGAAACGTCGTATCCTATCCAATACGTCTTGCCCGCCTGAGTCTGTTTGTTCAGAGCATGGTATTCAGCCCTGATGTTATCCTTCTTACGGTGAAAGTGCGCCGCCGCGGTGCCGCTTGCATCTTTGTCGGATTTTATGTAGAGATCAGCGGCGTTGTCGCTCCTAGTATTGCCCCGCGCCGCTTCGAGGTTGCGTAGACCGAGGACCTTTGGATCGTCGCCACGTGCAGCGTTGAAGTCGACGAGCAAAGCGCCGAGGGTGACTGGGACTAGCGCAAGTGTTTGAATGAAGAGCTTCATAACTGCTGAATCGGCTATAGAGCTGTAGAGGTTTTGTGATTTGAAGGACTGACGGTAGTCAATCTGAGCGTGGATGGAAATGTGCGATTTTATACCGACATAGTACTGTCTTCATGGCTGCCGACCATGACCGACTACTGCTCGGCCATTGGTGTGAGACCTACGGACTACAGAAGTCTCCAAGAACCCGGCTATATTTTGGGCCCAAAAGAGCGGTATAGCTTCTTGAAGGGGCCAAAAAGCTGAGGTTTCCTGGTCGGAACATGCTGCGTAAGCGCAAGCTAATCCTTTTATGGGACTAAGAACAAGCGCTAGTTGTAGGTCGTTCCATTGCAGGAATTAAGCGTTCCCTATGTAGCCCGATGTAGCGAGCTGAAAATCTGTGAAGATCTTTAGATGTAAGATCAGACACATCTGGGCAACGCAGGACATAAGGAAACGTAGACCGCCGCGTTAGGACGTCGTCTCATCATACGCTCTTCTAGGCTCAACAGCGGCGACATGGAAGCTTCGCAGCCGCCTGCTGCCAGGGGTTCGTTGTAGGGAGAAAATACGAGGGCGGGGCAATTAACGAGCTAACCATGGCAATGCAGTCAACCGCGTGCGGCCCGAAGCGTTGTCGAAGGCTATGATTTTTTCATCGAGTTTGCGAAGACGAGACAGCTAACCCCTAGACAACATGATGATTACGGCATGGTAGTAGTTGTCAATGCGTGAGTGCAGACAGGGTAAGCTTGAATCGAAGCTCACAGTATGAATAACTGTGCAAAGCCTTGGAATGGGGTATCATATCATGCGGTTCTGTCCATCATGCTCGCCCTCCCCAACGCAAACCCGACTTCAAACGGCAGCTCTCTTCCTTCCCCCACCCCTCCTCCAATTCCACAGCGCCTCCTGGGCAAACGTCCGACTCGTCAGATGTCCCTTGCTCTTATTGGCCTCCTCCGTTAACGTCTCAACCACCTTTCCATCCTCTACCTCTTTCCAGAGCCCGCTTGCCATAGCACTCCCCGCATCTTCCATATCAACCTCAATATCATCCTCATCAACCTCATCCTCCTTCACGTTGGGATTCTTAACGACCTGCACCGGCCCATCGGTCTTCCGCCTGACCCTCTCAATGCCATACTCGCCCCTTCCAAGACGGTACAGAACGCGCCCGAGCGTCTGGAACGCTACGCACCGCTGAGCAGCGACGCTGCTGCGCGCCATGATGGCGAGCTCAGCGATGGTGTAGCCTGCGGCTTCCGGTGCGTCGGCGTGGTGGTGTAGGCCCTGGTCTACGGGGATTTCCCGTGCGGCGGAGGGTGCGAGGAGAGCACCTTTGAAGTCGAAGCGAAGGTCGCGGGCGTTAAAGGCTTGGTGCGAGGGGTGGTAGGGCGAGTCTGTGTCAGCTGGGTCAATTGGTGTCATCCAGGAGAGGGTTGATGGGTCGTAGGCCAGATTAGGGAAATACTTTTCGTGGAGATTCTGGAGGAAGGCATTATCATTAGGGTCGAGATCCGGGGGTTGTGTTGGGCGGGGGAAATGTATTGAGCTGTACTCTTCGGCGAGCTCTGCACCAGGAACGGCAGGGTCTGTAAAGGTACGCGGTTCAGGTTGCGCTGACAACGGCTCTACGAAGGCGACTTTCTTCGTAGATTCTCCTTTACCCTCGGACTCCGTTGCCACAGGCGTTTCCGACCACGGTCCCTCTGGTACATCCCAGTCTCCCTCGTTGCTCCCATCCGTAACGTCGACTCTCCTCGAAAGTTTCTGTATCTTCGTGGACTCTGTCTTCCCTTCCCTCTCTCTGACCTCAGGATTTTCGGGCACAAATTCTTTCGGTACATCCCAGTCCTTCTCATTGCTCCCATCCGCTATATTGGCCCTTCCTAAGAGCCTCTGCACCAAGCTCGGCGGCAGGCTCTCCAACAACTCCCTTTGCTCTTGCTCAATCTCCTCGCTCGTCATGTTTAAGAGCTTCTGTCTATTCTCCTGATCAATCTGCCTCTTTTCATCGTCCTCTTGTCCCCTTGAGCCCTTAATGTGCACTCGCTCTTCCTTCACACTCTCTGTCTGCTGTATCCCTTCCTTTGGCATCGCATCTTCGTTCGCAACCCTCCGCCTCTTGAACGCAGACACCCTAGGCTTGCGCTTCTTGTGTGCCGGGAAGCCATTCACATTTGCTGTGGGCGACGGTGCTACGGGCGGATGGGCGACCTCTCTGGCGGGGCGTTCGAGAATGTCGCCTACGAAGGCGGATGCAAGCGCGAGCGGCGGCTCATCGTCGTGTTCTTGTCCGGCGCCTGCAGGCTCGATATTCCCGTTGTCGAAATCAAAATACACGCGCTCTCCTCGTGCTAGAGACATGGCGGTGGTGCGGTTGTAGAAAAGTTGGCCGTCAAGCTGCGTTCCAAAGCTGGGGGGGACTTCCGAAGGCTCGCCTAAACCTGCCGTCTCACTGCGCGGTCGCATCCAAGCGCGCGCCTCTACCAACAATGTAAACATGCTGACACCAACATTCCTTTCTTGTCCAGGAGCCAACGTGCGCTCTTCACAGCAAGTCATGTGGTCAACGATGATGGAAAGTGTACAGGTCGTAACGCAAGCAGTTCAAAGGTACAGTGACCGAGATGTAATTCATAGTATCACATGAGAACGGTAGAAATCAATACACACAGAATCAGAGTGCATATCACAATTCCACAGACCATCTCCTCTTCCCATCCTTTCCAAACCATGCCGGCATGTGCTGCCCAATCCCGCTCAAGTGCCCACAATGCGCCTTAAACACCTCTCGTCTCTGCAACCGGTGTAGCAAAATGGTATACAATGAAGGCTCAGTTTTCCGCCAGGTAACCGAGCCCGCAAAACTGTCGCAAAGCCCTCGCATCCAATTGATGCATCAGTAAAGCGCCAAGCACTGTTTCTTTTCGAGGCAGAATGTCAGCCTTGACTTTCCAAGTCGTGCCGCCGACATCAAGTTCTTCCATGTCATCTGCCCAATCGTCTTCTTCGTTGTCATAGCCAGTCCCGTTCGTTTCAACACTTTTGACTAGTGCATCTGCACCTTTAGACTTATCACCAAGTCGCTTGATCATCGATAAAGCTCGATTGACGATGAGATGGTAGCCTTCTCGATCCTGTTCCATAGGTCTTTGCCCGCGATGGTTTGGTTGTGGTGGGGGCTGTTGCATCCGGGCATCCAGCGAGCAGAGCGACATGGCGAACTTGAGCAAGCTGTTCGCCCACCCATCCTCGGCTTCTAGCCAAGAACGACAGACGCCGCTTTCAGGTCCAGGGGCTAGAGAAGCAAGGATATCTGCAGCAAGCATGCCTTGCATCAGATATGGTTTTCGAGCCTCTGCGACCCGTGCCTCGTAGTGTTGCACTTCTTTAGGTCGAGTCTCAGCTAGATCGTGGAGTTTCCCTTCGGTCCTATCCGGCACAACCGCGATCGCGAGCGCGAATGCACGGGTAAGGAGGTCGTACGGAGGATCGGATGTTGCTTCGTTGATAAAAATCTGTTTGTAATATGTCCGATTGGGATCGTCGATAGCAAGCAACTTGGCCATGCTGTCGACAGCCGATGGAAGGTAGCGATGGACCTTGGGATTGTACGACGTGAAACGCACAGGTAGACCCGGACGAGGGCTGGGGGCGAATGCGCATAAGAAGTGGAGCACGGCGTAAGCGTCCTCTCTGGAGGGTAGCGCAATCCTGGTACTCGAGTTGGAGAAAAACGTGATTAGATCCTTCATGAAGTCCAGTGTATGGATGTAAGACCTGAGAAAGAGCATTCTAGTGCCGACAAGTCGTATAGCATTCGAAAGGAACTTGAGTACGGGCGGCGAGGAGAGGCGGGCGTGATTGATTTCGAGGAATGATAAGTTGCGAATAATGGATGTTATGGCAAGCACTCGATCTGCGGTTCGATCGAGGTCATATGCTTTGGAGCCGAACTCCGGGAGATCCTGAAGCGTATTAACTTCTGTCTGGCAGTTGTGTAGAATATCTTCGTAAGACATAAGCTCGATTATATCAGTCACTTCTGGGTTGTCGGTGCCTAGGATTTCGAGCTGGTCTTCGGCATACTCTGCCAGCACATCCACTAAGTCGTCGCACTGCTCCAGATCCAGTTGAATGTTATTCTCGTGGGTCAATTTGGACAGAGTATCCAGCGCCAACCTGGTTTCCGCGTGTAGGCCAGAGCGGAGACTCATGGTTAGCGCGCGTATGTCGACCACCCCCATCTCCCGGAGCTCTGGAACGTTGGGCATCCAATGCAACTTCTTGCTGACCTCTTGCACAAGCTCATCGCTTAGCTCCAACACTCCCCATGTATTTTTGATGGTCAGATTAGTCGCGGGTCTGTAGTAAATTCCATCTTCTTCTTCTTCGATATGACGTTTCTGTTCGAGCGCAGACTGGGTTGCGGCAGCGTCTGGTTCTGCTTTTATGGGCGTCCCGCTCGGTTGCGCTGGATCTGAAGATGGAGCAGGGGTGCCTTCGAGTGGACGACTCATGCTTTTGCGGTGCTGTCCCACCAGATTGCCATCGGCTTGTGGAGTGCTCCGACCGTTAGCTAGGGCAGGCGTGGCGTTCGTTTGCAACGGGGTCGATTGCGGCTGCTGTACTGGTTGTTCGAATTGTTGCTGCTGCTGCAGTCCAGCGTCAGACTGGCGTTGGGCCTGCTGCTGCATCTGTTTCCTTTGGAGTTGCTGCATGTACTCCTGTTGCGCCGCCGCTGCGGCAGCGTTCGGGGCACCGGTCATTGAATTCCTTGTTGGCGACATCTGCTGTCCCATCTGCTGTCCCATCTGTCCCATTTGTGCCATGGGGTTCATCTTCATCTGCTCCTGTTGTGTCTTGCTACGTATGTACATTTGCTCGTACAGCCCAAGGTTCGCCTCGTAAGCTTGTCGCAGCTCTTCTGGTGCAGTGGGAAACTGTGGTACGGGGATCCCCAGGTGTTGTGCGATCCGTGGCCATGCATTGTTCGTCGTAACGTTTCTGGAACCTCTGAATTTGATGACGATTGAATATAAATTGAAGAGATCGATCGATCGGCCGGCGACTTGGGGTTGGGGGTTGAAAGGTCGACGATTCTGAGCCATGAGAGAATGCACGTTCTTGATGAAGGTCTGAGGATTGGCTTGGGGGTTCTGCATTTGTTGGCCCGGCATCAGCTGGGGTTGCATGCCCGGTCGCTGGCCCGGCGCGCCGGGTGTTTGTCCTGCCTGGTGCCTTTGCTGCGCAGCCATGTTGCTTGCCGCTAGATTTCCGAGCTGCTGCTGCTGCGCTTGTAATCGCATAGCATATGCTCTTTGAGCCTCTTGCTGTTTATGCTGGAGATTCTGAGAAAGTTGTATCGATTGCATTGGTTGAACCGGAAACTGGCCGCCAGCATTGGGATCAAAGCCCTGGCCCATGGGAGAGCCCTGCGCGAAGTTCATGGGAGACATCTGAGGCGCATGCGGGTTCTGCGCCGGAGAGGCTGTCTGCATCCGTTGCGGCGGCATTTGACCGGGTCGGAAGTGTTGATTCTGCATAGTTGGAGATGGTGTATGTGCAAAGCCTGGCTGGAAACCACCGAACTGGGGTTGTTGCGATGGTGTCTGGGAACGCGACATGGTCGCGCCCGTCGAGTCTCGTTTCTGGGGTATTGACGACATAGGGTACGGTCGCGTGCCGTTCATCTGATTGCCGGCGATGGCGCTGGGATCTATGAAGCTCGAGGGGTCGTACATGCCGTTTTGCGACGACTGGAAATCCATGGCGCGCGGTCACCACGGGCGTTTACGGTAGGCAGCGAAAGACGTGACGGGAAGGAACGAGCGTGGAAATTCGTGGGCTTGGTATCGAAGAGGCCTATAGTGGCACGCGCAAGCATTCGACCGACCTGTGTAGAAAGACATAAGCAATGCTTTTGTTGATGTCGGGGCAAGCGCGATCATGAGGGACATGGCGCCTGCCTCGAAGAGGAGTCCTGGGGGGGAGAGAAGTAGGGAGGAGGGCAACCTACGCGTAGGAGAGTTGAGCGCTACAGGCGGCTTCTCATCAGGCGTACAGGAGACGGAGCGTCTGGGATGCGGGCAGCAGCTTCACGTTACCGCAGGCTCTCGGACGCGATTGCGGCTTATGGGGTGGAGAGAACAGACATTGAGCCTGCGCTAAGCAGCGAGCGGCGCTAAGCCCTGAGCCGGTCACGTGCAGCGACAGAGAGGGTAGGAATCAGAGCAGCAACCGCAACAACACGCGCTCGCAGCAGAGCAGCAATTGAAGGTCTCGAGATTCTCACGACGAGCAAGGCGTCTGCATGAGGACCAGAACACGCGTCCGCGCGCGAGCCAGTTGAGTGGCTGCTTTGCCGGATTCGCAAGAGCCTAGTCTAACTTAATCTTACCACTCCGGGAGCCACGGGTCGTGTCGCCGCTGTGTGACAGTGGGAACACATGCTTCTCTCCACTTGTTACATCACTGGAGCCTACAGCAGACGTTGTGCTGTTATCTCTGCGTTGCGTTTGGGCCGAGATCGAGACCGCCTACTTTCCCGGCGCCTGCCCGCTTCTGCCATGCGCAACCTCGACGCCCAGCCGAAGCCACTTCTTGTCTCAAACGCGACCGCTACTGGGACCGCTGCTCCTTCCTCGGCGAGAAGAGTCTGTCCGTAGCCGTACAGATCTTGCCAGATCGTCGTCAGCATCTGAACTGAGCGAGACATGACTCAATGGCCTCTGCTGTGGCATGGTGAGGATATGTACACCCGCATCAGATTGAAAGCTATATCGCCAGGCCGAAAGATCTTTTCAGTGAAATGAACCACCTAGGGAACGGCGTCCGAGGTCTCAGCGCAATGACGACGTTGGCGGAGACATGGGTAGTTGTTCTCGAGCTTGTCGTCAACGGTCAAACTGCCAGGGCGCTTCTTATTGGCAGAGTCCAGTCCCATCGCAACGGCGCGCCGTGCCACCACGCCCAGTCGATCAACTTCCTCTGACATCCGGCTCGCATAGCAACTGGTATTGTTCAGGGAATTGCCTCAGCGCTGGTTGCGCTCAGGGTCCATGCATTCGGCCCAGGGTCTTGTGGTCCTCCTACGAACTAGCTCGTGCTGGCCAACAAGCACGAGCTGATCTCCGACTGGGGCAGTGGAAGCTAGACAAGAACCGACATTGAACGAAAGCGAAGGGGAGAGTCCGTCACTTGAGCACCCGCTGTCCTTTTTGCACCGCATGACAATCTGTTATACGCGATACTCGCTGGCAAGCAAGTGGGTTGAAAGGTAGAGCACAGAAGATAATCCTTCAATGTTGCTTTAGACGGACATGTCTCACTCCAGACGCATGTTATGAAGCTTGAATTACAGATTGATGAGATACATCCCTCAAATCCAGGCTTCCCGATAAATGTTCTCCTTCCAGCGATGACAGGGTTTCACGCTGTGCGACACAATGCAGATAGACGGTCAGGTTGCGATGTGGGTCTTGGTCACGCGATTCTTGCCGAGTCGCAACAGGCCCACAACCTGGACAATGGCTGTGTTGATATCTGCTGCACCGAATAGGCAACCTCCTCCAGTATCGAGGCCCACGAACGTATACCAACAGTAGGATATGTAGCTACACAACCTGATCTCGCTTGCACCTTTACCATGTACCATTATAGCTTACGCCTGAATCCACGGGCAGAGCTCTCAATAATATCGATCCTTGTGTGCCTATTAATTTGTTGCCATTGTACCTTTAGGAACCCACCAGCCTCAGCAGTTGCGGCATGTGGGTGCCCAGGTGCCCAGGTGAATGAGCGTGCACGTGAGATCGGGCTTGGCACCCGCTTGGTTTCCGATCGTCACGAGAAGGCGAACAGCAACCAACGTCAACTTACGCGCTTATCCACCCCACCTCCCGGCTCTTAACCCTCCAAAGCTGAAGCTCGCTCTCATCACATCCGCGTTGCACCGAGCAAAAAGGCCAACCCCTAGCAAACCCCGCAGACATGGCTGACGCCGCCGTGGAGAACCCGCACAACACAGTACCGCCTCACAAGAAGCAGCTCCCCTCATCGATACCGAATTTCGACACGCTCGAGGGCTTCAGCACAGATGAAAACGATGACTACTCAAACTTCAAGAAGCTCCAACGACAGCTAGAGTGAGTGGAATTGAAGCGGCGACGTTGCGAGTGGCAACCTAACTAGCGCCAGGTACATTCACCTGCAGGAAGAATACATCAAGGACGAGCAGCGAAGTCTGAAGCGGGAGTTGGTGCGCGCACAAGAGGAGATCAAACGCATCCAGAGTGTTCCGCTCGTTATAGGACAGTTTATGGAGGCAATAGATCAGAAGTAAGACACCTATACGAGGCACCGTTTCAACGCGGCTAACATCCGCAGCACTGGCATCGTACAATCATCTACCGGTTCAAATTATGTCGTCCGAATTCTGTCTACGCTTGATCGCGAGCTACTCAAGCCCTCGTCCTCGGTCGCTCTCCACCGCCACTCAAATGCCCTCGTAGATATCCTACCTCCAGAGGCTGACTCCTCAATCGCCATGCTTGGCCAAGATGAGAAGCCAGATGTCACATACGCAGATGTGGGAGGTTTAGACATGCAGAAGCAGGAAATCCGAGAAGCTGTAGAGCTTCCACTCACACATTTCGACCTGTACAAGCAGATCGGTATCGACCCGCCACGCGGTGTTCTACTGTATGGGCCTCCAGGAACAGGAAAGACGATGTTGGTTAAGGCAGTAGCGAACAGCACTACAGCCTCATTCATCCGCGTGGTAGGCTCAGAGTTTGTGCAGAAATACCTGGGAGAGGGCCCGCGCATGGTGCGTGACGTCTTCCGAATGGCGCGAGAGAATTCGCCCTCCATTATCTTCATCGATGAAATCGACGCCATCGCGACAAAGCGATTCGACGCCCAAACCGGTGCCGACCGAGAAGTCCAGCGTATCCTCCTCGAGCTTCTCAATCAGATGGACGGTTTCGACCAAACGTCCAACGTCAAGGTCATCATGGCGACTAACCGTGCTGATACGCTCGACCCTGCGCTGCTCCGACCCGGTCGTCTCGACCGAAAGATTGAGTTCCCCTCGCTACGAGATCGCCGTGAGCGCCGTCTCATCTTCGGCACCATCGCTGGGAAGATGAGCTTGTCGCCCGAGGTTGACCTTGACAGCTTAATCGTGCGAAACGACCCGTTGTCAGGTGCTGTGATTGCGGCGATTATGCAGGAAGCGGGGTTGAGGGCTGTGCGAAAGAACAGGTACAACATCATCCAGAGCGATCTAGAAGAGGCATACACGAGCCAGGTCAAGGGTGCGACGGAGGCGGACAAGTTCGATTTCTACAAGTAAGTGTGTGGGATCGAAGAGTTGAGAGGGGATGCATGCACTGTGTAAATTACCATAGAAGCCTCGCAGAAAACTCAACACTCTGCACGCATAATTAAGCATTCATCAAGAAACAGGCCGCCGTAGTAGACCTAAGACCAACATCTGTTTCACGATGATTTAATCCATTAGCATTACCGAGAAAATATGCATCACGATACAAATTGACATCACGAGCGAGCGAAGTCAATGTAGTGGCAGTCAGGTTATTGCATTCCTAAGCTCTCGCCTCCAAAAAAAAAAGCAGTCGTAAGTTCGTCGACTGGAACAACGCAAAAGTATTGGTACATGAAGCCGTACATGCATCCATTCGTCATGGGTCCTCCGTTTTCTGTTCCTTCAAAAGCAAGGAACGTCTTCGGGTGTAGCATTTAGATCTGGTTTGCCTTCGCCTTAGCCTCGCCCTTAAGCTCCTGCGTCTTGCCCTTGGCCTCGCCAGCCAGCTCGCTTGCCTTGCCCTTCGCCTGGCCCGCGGCCTCGCTGGCCTTGCCCTTGGCTTGGCCGGTGGTCTCAGGAGTGGCTTGCTTTACTTTCTCGGCGACTTCCTCTATTTGCACATTAGCACGCATTCCATGATAATCTCAGAGACATGTTCAGGCGTGGTGCTCCAACGCTGTTGTTTCTTCAACTGCACGGCTTGACTCAGGTGGACAAGAGGTGGGGTTATAGAGGGTAGAGAATGAGAAGTTACATACCGCCCTTTTCAATGCCCTTAACGGCAGCGCCAGAGATCTTTGCGTCCACGGCCTTTGCGGCATCCTTCACAGTCTCGACGGGGCTCTTGCGAGTGATGGGGGAGGTGCTGAAAAGGCGGGCCTGGCGAGCGATCTGGGTGCGGAACATGGTTGCAGTTGTAGGGATGTGTTGATATAGTGAAGAGGGTGAATTGGCGGTGAGATTGTAGCTCGGGTATTGGGCTGTTGTATACTGGAGGCTTTGGAGCTTGCAAGCAGAGACGGTTTTATAAAGGGCGGAGAAGCTTGTCGGATTGGCCTACGCAGCCCGGGAGGTAGGATGTACCTATGACGTCTGGCGCTCGTCACAGGTGGTGCTCAATTGGGTTAGATGTGGCCATAGCTCCCAGCCCATCGCGATGCACTGCACGTCGCACAAAGATTGCGTGCACACTTTGTAATTGCGCATGTGAATTCCTCTACTATTCGCATATCTACTAGTGCTGCACAGAGGCGCGGTCGATGTGGATGGAGCCAGAACTGGTAGAGGAGACTTCCTGTATGATACAACGACAAACCCCGAGCGCAGCCTACAGTGACATTTACATCTTCATTATTGAGATACTTCTATCTGATGGTTATCATAGACCTACGACACCAGCGCCTTCTGCCACCAGTTGCAGCGCTTGCTAGCATTGCTATCGTGGATCTCCTCGATACCAGTAATATTCAGTTCCAGCACCTTGGCATCCGGCCCGTACATCTCGAACTTCTTCACTCCCTCGGCTTCCGGCACGCCGTTCTTCGCGAAGCTCGTAATGAACTCCTGCAATGCAACCGCAACAGTACGGTTCGTCACCCCGGTCGGTAACGAGGTCGTGGCACCGCCAGTGTAGTAAGTGTAGGCAACGTCGAAGCCGTGATACGCGGGCGGTACAGCGAAGAGATAGGAGTAGGTCTTATTGTGGAAGCCGGTGGAGAGGTAATTTGTGTTGCAAGTAAAGATGCCTTCGGTCACGATGGTAGCGGCACGCGTGTAGTTATCGGTGTAGCCCTGGCTGCCGTCGAAGACTGCGGGATATAGCGTCTCCGTGATGTAGTCGATGGAAGACTGGGGAACGTTGTATAGGGTGGATTTGAGTTGAGCAGCAATGCGCTCGGTAGAGTTCGCGTATGGAGGTGTAAAATAGGGACCTTCATTAGTGTTATGGCCGACCATAACACGGATACTTTTATCAAAGCGACCTTGGGCGAGGAGTTGGCCGGGCTGGAGAGGTGCGAAGAGACCGTCAACGACCGGGCCGTAGACATAGCCACCCCATGGCGGATCGTATGTAATTTGCTGGGCGTTGGCTCGGATGACGGCCTCAGAGGAGAGGTTACGGAGATCCGCCAGTGAAGAACTATTCGTCAGCTCCAAGAACTTCTGGTAGATGTTCTCTTGATAGGACTGCGATTGTACGGGAGTCCAGCCAGGAGATTGCGGCACTGCCTGTTGGAAAGGAGCAGGTCCTTTGTTGCCGCCATAGGCAGTGATCTGGTGCACAATGCTGCCTCCGCCGGCGCTCTCTCCAAAAACGGTAACCTTGTCTTTGTCTCCACCGAACAAATGAATATTCTTTTGCACCCATTCAAGAGCGAACCGTTGATCGTAAAGCGCGAGGTTGCTGACGCCTCCTTCAGCTTGGAATGACGGACCACTCGTAAACCCTAGAGCACCTAGACGGTAGTTGAGCGCGACATAGATGACCTCTGCGTCACCAATCTTTCCAGATTCGGCCAGCAGACCGGCGGGGTTGTTGTATTTGTTACCTGCGACGTATCCGCCACCATAAATCCAGACTAATACCGGCGCTCCATACCCAGAGGAGTTCGCGCGAGCGAGTATTTGCTCCGGAACAAATACGTCAAGGAATAAACAATCTTCTGTCTCCAGAGGTCCCGGAGCTGTCACATTGGAGGTCGAGTTGGCGCCCAGTGGGGTGTAAATCGGGGTGTTGTCAGAGCTGATCCCCAGGAAAGAGTTCGTAAGGACTTGAGCGGAAAGGGCGCTCCAAGCCGGGGTAGCTTGAGGACAGATCCTGCAGAAATGAGCCATTGGACACGTACATCGGAGGTTCGAAGAACATACCGACCAACGCCACCCTCATTAACGGTAGACCTGTTCTTTGCCGGGGCTTCAGGAAGAGCGAATCTTAAATTGCCGACCGGGGGCGCTGCATATCTGATATTAGAGAAATTGTAGAACCGGCCAGTGTCCTGTCAACTGTTCAATATTCATCTGGGCGTCGAATCGTTTGCAGAAACCTACGTTGTATCCAGAAGCCCTGTAGATTTCATACCCTAAGTCGATGACTGGCAGACTCGTATTTCCAGCGTCACCAGTGTTGTACTGAGCGGACACCACCCCCAAGGCAGCCGCAATGCCAAAAAGCGCCTTCATACCTCACAGCAACAATAGCAATGATTGTACTCACGCCTTGCGAAGATACCAGCAACCGAAAGAGAATGCCTCTGAACGGAATTGTCGCTGTACAAATTGGGACAGGGAGCACACGAAGTACCCCTGTGGCGGGCAGACAGACGCCCTTAAAGCAAGCTCGACCCAAGCTTGTACACATCACTGTCGCTCCCGTCCGGTACATCCGCCCGAAAACGCCATCTGACTGCGCCCGCATGGCATCCCCAACTTTGACGACAGGGACCCACGGTAAGCGACTGGAGAGCCCTTTGTATGGAGGATACTGCGCTCAAACCCGGCAAGCCCATCCAGGGCGCCTCGCCTAGGCGCAGATGACGTACATCACCTCGGCGCGACAATTGCTCTCGGCGACGCGTGGTAGGGAAATGCGGGGGAAATCGATAAACTCCACGGCTCGAAGGACTCCTAGAGCCCCGATTTTCTGCGGCCACGGCGCGGAGTTGCCGTATCAGTGTGTTGGACGCTCGATGGGGGAAGGGATGTGAAGGAATGGGCTGGGGAAGATGGCAGGGATTGGAAGCGAGCCGAGGCTGTGGATTCGAGCTTTGGATAGTTGACGTCTTCGAGAGAGGCGGCTCGAGATGCAGAGCGGCACGTGAATGCGCCCGTTCCGCTTGTTCAGATAAATTGTGGTATTAAAGAACGTCGTTTTCCAACGATTTAACCGGGTTCTCCTAGGGCCTGACTGAGGCGACACATCAGTACTAGTACTAGTACAAAAGTAAAACAAAACCTGCAAGGTACACCAAACAGCGCATATGCTCGTCTTCCGCGCTGGATGACGCGCTATCCCCGTTGGGTACTTCGTCGCCTCGACATTAGGACGGGCATCTACTACGACCACACGAGCAGCTAAAAGACTGGCGGCACGAGCGTGTGTTATAAACAATTTCTTCCTACTCCAGAAGATCTATCCGGCTCAATGCATGCCTCGCTCCTCACGTACCCCAAGCTAATGCAAGTTCCATCCCAAACACCAGGTATCCATGCCTGTATGCGAACGCCGTTGCTACGCTCAATAACAACGACACCGCAATCCTACGACTCTGGGTCGAAGCACTGACAGTCCTCGATGTTCCCACCGACCCGATTTCCACTCAACAGGGTTGGACATCTCCACGCGATCTCCATGCTGTTGCACTGAAACAGCAAGTTCCACACACGTTCCATCGTGTATCCAAAAACAGGCGTGTCCATCGAGTCCGGTCGACCCCGCAAAAACTCCTTTTGATGCGCCCAGCTGTCCCGGTTCACAAACGCGTCGTGAAGGTCTTGGTAAACAGACTTCTCGACTCCGCGAATACGTTTCGCCGAGGCGATGAACTGGCCCTTGTAACTAAGTAGCATTTTATCACACTTCGTAACGTTGTTGATACGGCTCGAGACCTCGGGAAAGAGATGCGTAGTATCCCATAGGTTGAAGCGATCACCACAATTCTCGCAATTACACACCTGACCAGACCATCCGAGGCTGAGCATACCAGTCTGTCCTGGTACGAAATAATCTCGTATGCGCGGGAATAATTCGCGTGGATTATGGACGTCGGCTTGGAGGAAGATCGTTTGCGCAGCAAGTGTGTCCCAGCTGCCCAAGATGTGCTTCAGGTATGTTTCGCCCTCGCGTCCGATGTTGGGTAAAGGTGTTACTTGGTCAGCACCTGTGTCTTGTTGTACTTCTTCTACATTTGCGTCCACATCCTTAATGTAGATGTGTATTTTCGCATCGCTTCCTATGTTGGTCATGTTCTTAAGCGTGGAAACCAACTGTGCCACTTGATCAATAGGTTCTTTGTACATACTAATCACGGCTTCGATGTCGGTGTGTGGAATGTAGGTAACGTCTAGGATCGGCCGCGGTTCGACTGCCTTCTGGTGTGTATGCCTGGAGAAGTTTAGAGTAAAGTACACGAGCCACGCCCCAGGGAGAGCAACAGCGACGATAATAGTCCGCAATAAGATGTTGGTCCAGCTTTCAGGAGCAGATTCGTCGCATGTAGCATCGGAATCCTCTGATAATCCCGACGCAAAATCCTCTTCACTATCAACCGACTGCAGATTGATGTCATTCGGTACGGCATCGTACATGGTTATCCATCTGCGTCCGTACCTTGCGACCATGTCCCGACTTGACAACAACGCAATTACGAAAACAAAGAAGACATACTGCGGCCATGCTGTGTATGAGCGACGAAGTTTCGAGGCCGAAACGGATCCTGTAATCCCCGTTATTGCCAAAAGAGTAACTACGTCGCTGGAGTTATTGGCGTATCCGTTGTGGTCCTTTCCATTCTTTCCAGGGTCGATAGGTACCAAGAACGATTTTCCAACCCGTATGGCTGTCGCGGTGGCGACAAGATTGACGGCTAGTAGCGGCAGGTACCTATACTCGAGAGCGAAATTGAGTCGAGCGATTGTCTCATCATCTACACCTCGAAAAGCAATGCAAACAGTAGTGAGCAACAACCCGACCAAACAGACGAGGCCATCGGCCTGTCGGGCGGTTACAGGCGCATCTCGTGAGGGACTGCAAGTCATGTACCAGAAAGCCCTCGCAGCTCCACTTAACAGTACTGCGGGGATGGTTGTTGTCAGGACTTGTGGGAGCAATCTGTATTCCCCTAGCAGAATACCGGCGCAGCATATGGTTGCAACAATGATGCGACCAACTCCGAGGCGTGATCGCGAGTCGTGACCAGTGATGATGAGAATTATTGCCTCGGTACAATAGCAAGCCGCCTATCTGGTCAGTGTACCCCGATTGTGCATACGAGGAGGCAATTACCGTAAGCATTATCAGTGTAGGTAGATTTTGAAAGTGCAAGAGCGACTGAAGCCCAAGGATCATGGCTGCGGCCGTCGACACCAGCGCAAGAGCAAGCTTGATCCAACCTGCGGTGGTGACGTGTCGTAAAGGAGTCGACGCTACATCAGCCTTGATGGCATACGATATTCCGACGCTGAAGGCGATGGTCACTAGTTGAAGAAGACCCAGGAGGAGCGGAAAGTTGACATTTAGCTCAACGAGCAGGTGCCCTACAAGACGAACAATTCAGTGAGTCTCCCCTTGCCCAGAGATGGAGTAGAGCGGCGAACGTACTAACCACAAGTTAGTAGGTTTCCTGCATGTCGGTGAAGGCCGCCTCGACCGCGCGCAAATGTATACCCTTGGGCAGATAGCAGGGGCGGCTACTCACCTGGAACTACAGACCGACACGCTGGCGGCTGCTATCCATAGGTATCTTTGCGTCTGCACGGCAGGCACGTTCTCACGCAGCCAGCTCCGCGGTTGTTCTGCCTTTAGATCGGAGCCTTCCATGTTTGTAAGGAGGATGAGGCGGAGAGAAGTCAAAGGCATCCAAGGAAAACACAGAGGAGGGTCGATTTCAGATCAGCGCATATTGTTAGGCAAGCGCAGCGCTAGATCAACAATTCCAGTATGACAAGCAGTCACAGTATGACAAACGGCAACAGCGACCGTCAACCACACCCCGCGGCGGATCGAAGGGCAGAGTACTTCTTCAACCTTGCGGCACGAAGGGAAAAAGGTGCGCGAAAGGATACTAAGCAGCTTAGCTGTGGGGCGGCCGGCCTTCACCTTGACCTGCTGCCTTTGCTGCAGTGAAGCACAGCCGTGACGCTCAGCACTAGTCTCATTTTTTCTCTTTTCGAGGGTACTCTAGGCGGTGAGCCGATTGAGAGGCCTTTCCCAGGCGAGGATAGAGTGAATGAGTGAAGTGAACGGTTCTGGTATCCATGGCGTACCTCCCTGGAGCTTCACCGCGAGGCTCGAGCCCTGGCCTTCTGCTGCACCCACGTTCACACCACACGCAAAGCACAAAGCCGTATCCCACACGGGCGGCTCTCCAATTTCGGGACCGCCTAAAGTTATACTGTGCCGACGCTCGAATCAACTATTTACCAATCGCTTCACTTACACGCTGCTACCACACTTGATCTTTAACCATTAAGAGCACTATATGCGCACGTCTATCCCACGCTTTGCAGGGTACTCCTAGATAAAATACAACGCGTAGCAAAACGCGTGCGTATGTGACATCCGCCGGTGAGATCTGTGAAATGGGGTCGGTGGGCTGGAATTAACGCAGCGTAGGCGACCGAACGGCACCTGGGATAACCGCTTCCATCATGCATGTGGATAGTAGCACTGGACACAAGCTCGCAGTCACCAACGCGGTAGCGCGCTTCGGGCCTTTTTCTAACAATTTTTTAATAATTCTGACGTGGAGTCCAATGCGTTTGCGACGACTCAGTCTCAAGCTTGAACGACAAATATATGGTTCTGTGTGGCTAGGGCAAACAGATTGGAACGGTTTACTACCTCAGGTTCTCCAGCTCGCAACGGCCATAACATAACGATGTGCGAAATGGCATCGCAGAGAACAACCGTGATCACTCTGTTGGTACGTCGTCCCAACTCGTTCGCAAGCCTGGCGGACTAGGCACCAAGGTGTCCAACTATGACATTAAGGGGAAGGTGTCCGTCGGATTCTAGCCGAAGTGGGTAGGTTATAGATTCCGTTACTGCGGTTGCAGCTGTAATGAATCACAGTGTGTTCATTTTCATCGATCTCTGAAGCTCCTGGCCAACATTGAAGGCTGCGGGAGCTTTCTACTAACGTAGGTAATTTTTCTTATAGTGAGGCGATCAATTATATACCTAAAGAAGTAGATGACTACTATCTTCTTATTTTATAAAGACCTCCTGGATTACCTATGGCTGCACCTGGGCAACCACAAGTACACGCGTTATGTGAGTCATGTCGCCGTTCAGGGCCCACTTGAACACCATCGCACAGTCCGCCCACGTAGACACTTTCGTAAGCCACGTTAGGTCCCCACGTTCTCTAAATTAATACCCTAAGAAGTTCTAGCAGTTACGGGATGCGAGAGGAGAACACCTTACGGCATGGTTAAGAAGGACTATCAATGTTTGGTGCGTCGATTGAGCAGGCGCATTGTGCGACACCTGGGCACCAGATCCTTGACCGGATCAGAAAGGTGAAGTACATATGCGGCTCGGCGTTCGAGCAGCACATTGCGACGGAGATTGGTGAGCAATTCTTTATCTAATAAGCTCTACGGTCAAGAGGGGCTTGGTGCAGTGGAGACACAAGAGTGTCTCAATTCTTGCCTCAGGCAGCTCGTTCGTCGGTGTCGCTCTCCTCAAATATTGATGAGGTCAGCTCTACGAGTCTTGATAGGAGCAACAGATGGGCCTAGCACATGCTCGGTAGTAGCAGGTGAATGCCGCGTTGCGAGGGTGCATGCCGGAATATGCGCAGCAGATCGACACTGAGCAATGCGGATGTGTTTGAGGAAATGCATGAAGAACAATCTAAAGCTTGTGTACTGTGTGTGAACGCAACGCAGTGCTTGTTATTCCAGCCAAAAACGCACCTGAGCGTATAGCGTCCCGTCCGAAGTAGCAAATAGAGCCGTAGGCCGTATGTAATTTGACAGATGTGAATCATCATATCCAACCGACCTGACCTGTATCGGACAAGAAAGCAATGCGGACCCGACTACTCGAAAAGAATGTAGTGGCAAACGTGGAGAAGTCGGAGGTGTACTGAGTTCCTTCCCGCACAGAGTGGAACGCATGACTATTGCTGATATCATAGAACCCTTCGTCGCTTGGTAGACCGGCCTAGAATCAACAAGGAGCTGGTCGCCTACCTGGATGCTGCTGCTGGTAATACCATAGAAAACGGCGGCATTACCAGGCATGCGGGCACGAAACCAGGTTTTCCCTTTCATGGCTCCGAGAATAGCATCGCGAAGAGGTGAACAAGTCTCCCATGAATTGCTACGACTTTCACTCAGGCGATACGCTAAAAGGTGTTTTTCGAGGGCGTCGGCCATGTCTGCTGTGAGCGCCAGGAGCAATGCGAGAATAGTAGCAAAGAACCTCGTATCTGAAACCCACCATATCCTGTAAGTGCCACTCACTTCATAGTATAGCTTCATAAGTGCGCGAAGGAAACTATCCACATGGTCTGCTATGGCAACACTAGGGCCGATAGTGTCGATGTTCACAAAAGGTCCCTCGGGAAGTGTATGGGATGCGCTCGAGCAGCAGAATTTCGACAGAAGAAGCAATTTGAATTGATCATGATTGATGCACTTCAATGGTCCTGAATCTGGCCGTAGTTCATCTTGTGTGAACCAGGGCGCTTTGAATGTGGGCATAATCCGCCAATCTGGGACCTATAAAAGGTTAATTATATCTTTGACGATGATCATCAGAGACGTGCCCAAGATGCCCACTTGAAAGGAACATTGGATCTGCGACGCTCGATAACTGCCTGCAACAGGTGTCCAATACGATCAGCCTGGACGCAAGCGAGAGCAAACATATGATACGTGTCTTGGACATTCAAGGAGTAGTCGACCTCAAACGGTACATGGGACAGCGAGTAGCCTCCGTTTATGTTGTTGGGCCACGAGCGTTCCATGTCGGTAGCCATGTTGTATAGAGAGTAGATACGATCTCTTTGATCGGAACATTGATAATAAGCGAACTGTCGTAACATGTCTAAAAGATTCAAGCGACTGCTCTGCGTGCGACCGGTATCCACTACTATCGTATTAGTGATTGCATTCAAAATGTAGAAGGGGAGCGTTAGATTGACCAAACGGTCTTTGCGTTTTGTTGGCTTGGGAGGAGACTCTGAACCGACAGGCAATGCAAAAAGTTCTACGGCTAGACAATTGTTCGCGACATGGCTGATGTTCTAGTGCAACATCAAAGGACTCCATTTGCGGGCCCACTTAAATCCTCGATACATATAGTCGTATGACGAACCAGCGGTAGGGTACCTCCTCTTGGCCTTGGTACTTAGCAGGGTGTACTCACCGGACATGGAATGCAGCTTCCATAAACTCGAAATCATCATAACGGCTTCGAGTTGCTGATCTACTACACCAGAACGTCTCATTGCGTGCCGTATTATCTTGTAGACACTCAATGCCTTGCTGAATCTAGCCCACGACATCATCGTGCCACCGTAGATCAGTGTGACGTCTATGTTGAAGACCACTTCTTGTATAATCCACATGCGAGAGAACCTTAAGAACGAATCAATGTAAGTGAGCATCGTATAACATTGTGGTGGATTTACCATGACAAGTTTAGGACAGCTGCAATATTCTCCTCTCTAGTGGTTTCATGCAGCTTCTCGAGAGCTTCTTGTTTTTCGAGTTTCTCCTTCGGCCATCTAGACAGCGACGATAAAAGCATCAGACCATCCTTTTCGACCTTCCCACCCGCACCTAGCCAAGCCAGTACCGTTCTTGCTGATCGAAAGATCTTATACATAAGAGGAATTTGATGCGACTTTTCTCTATCGTCACGCTGGTTGATACACAGAGCGTCTATCCACAGCCTTCTTTTCTCGGTTCTTTGACGCACTTCTCGTAGCGCTTGGTTGAGGTTATCTGTAATCCGTAATATGTGAGACTTGCCAACGATGACGGGGTGAATTAAGACCGGTTCTCCCCAGGTATAGGACAGCGCCTCGAATTGATCATGAAACTCCTCGTCTCTGAACATCGAGACTCTTTCGAAGGAGACTTATACTGGAGATAGGCGCTCTAACGATGGTTCGAGGATCAATATCCGTACCTCGCTGGATGCATTCTGTAGAGGTTCATACGTGTATGCCAGAAGCTGCTGCGAATCCTCGAGTCGGCTCATCATAAATAATCAAGTGTATTTAAGACGAGACTATTGCGGTGTCATCGCACGAAGTTGAGCGAGATTGATGACCCCACCAGCCCGTGTCATCCGCGTGCTGATTGGCTTCGTCTTTCGAGATGGGAAGAAAGTGAAACATCGCGCGTTCATTGTGAATTCACAGCAGCTTGTCATACTTGACCCGCGCGTGGCTCGACTTGTGACTCGGCCTGTGAAGTCCAAAAGGAAAGCGATTAGGGAAGGGGAAAGAACAACGTTGGGAATGAAAGAGTCGCGGTCCCGTGAAACAGGCGCGGCCGGGATCTTGATGACATAAGAGAAGGGCTTGGCGGGCAAGTGGCGAGCGCGCAACACAGCCCGCACTGGAGCCCCTCTTGACCTAACTTCTTCCACAACTCCGCCCGCACCCTCAGCCCACAACACCACTGCGCCCGTACACCGCACGTACTCTCTCAAACCGCGCTTCAGCAGAGGACTCGTCAACCAGATTCATGACCACGGACATCCAGAACCTCAAGTCCTTCGACCCGTTCGCGGAGGCCGAAGACTCAGTCGGCGACGTCAAGACAACCAGTCAGAATTACATTCACATCCGTATTCAGCGTGAGTGCCTTCTGCCCCTCCTCTGCGTGCTTATCGCATCGTCGCATACCCGCTAACCCGCCCACCTTAGAGCGCAATGGTCGTAAGACGTTGACCACGGTCCAAGGCCTGCCCAAGAAATTCGACCAGAAGAAGATCCTCAAGGTGATTAAGAAGAAGTTCGCCTGCAATGGCACCGTCGTCACCGACAGCGAGATGGGCGAGGTGATTCAGTTGCAGGGCGACCAGCGCAAGGATGTCCAGGAGTTCCTCACCGACAAGAAGGAGGGGCTGGGCCTGGACGCAAAAACCATAAAGGTCCACGGTTTCTAAGAAGCCACTACCGGAGCGCACCGCGGACCCGCCATCACCGTCGCACGAGTCGCTCAACATGCCGGGGCTTTGGCCTTGATAGCGATATTCGCGCGGCTGGTCACAAGGCTGGAGGCACAGTCAGCCGCGGGGCTGATCATGCGGCGCCGCGCCGGTAGATACCCATTTTGTCCGACTCTTTCCTCCCGACTTCGACTCTGCTTTGGGGATGCGATGGAG
Organism: Paraconiothyrium brasiliense; assembly: GCA_025388405.1. NCBI lineage: Eukaryota > Fungi > Ascomycota > Dothideomycetes > Pleosporales > Didymosphaeriaceae > Paraconiothyrium > Paraconiothyrium brasiliense. The sequence continues at coordinate 1,362,514 of JANBXC010000008.1, forward strand.
GGAGGACGCGTATTTCTCTCGAGTCATGGTTTTTTACTCGGAATATGACTATGGTATGAAAATGGCGGGCTTGTGTAGAGCAGCCGCCTGCCCGTGGGGGCTTGCCTTCTCGATAGTCAAATTAACAGGTTCGCTATACTCTGCGCTTCGTCTTCTATGTGCCTATTATTGCCTGGTGCTATGACTCCAATACTTCTATTATCTTGTGTCGATTGTGCGTTCTGCGCGCCTTGGAAGGTGCAACTGTGGTTCCCGCGTGGGTCCCGCTTTCCGTTCCGCTCCACCCCGCCTTGCGCAAATACCAGTAAACATCAAGCAATTCCATGAGTGAATGTCAAAACTCGGAAAAGTGTCGAAGTTCTGCATAATCATCTCAGGATATCTCCTTATTCTTCTCCCTTATTCCCACCACCTCCTGTCGGCGCCCTGGCCTCCTGCTTCCTATACAACTCCGCCAAATAGCCCGCCTCAGTAGCCTCATCGATCCCTTTATCTTCTCTAACCTTTAAGAATCTCGGAAACCTTGTACTCAGCCCCCTCTCCTCGCTCACCAACCCTATAGCAGCAGTATACGTTGGACTCAGTGTCAGATCCGCAAATGCCACCTCCCACACCTCCTGCGGCTCAAACCAGACATCCGGCGTCCCAGCACCGCCATTATACTCCACATAACTCGGTTTCCCCCCTATCACGTTCATACATTCGGGATCGTCCTTATCGTATTTTGCACGGTTGGCTTTGTAAAACGCGTCGGTGAAGCCCGACATGCACTTTGTTACTGCTTCCAGTTGGCCTGTTTCAGCGTTGCGGATGGCGAGCAGGATGGGGGACCACCAGGCTGCCTTTCGGCCTGAACCGTGGAAGCCGGCAATCGGAATAAGGTCTAGGGTTTCGGAGGTTGTGTTGTAGTCCTTTTTAACTTTGAGCCAGGAGTCGAGGCGTTTGTCGGGTTCGTAGGTCGAGAGAAGCGCTTTGCGACGACCGTGGGATTTTGCGGGTTCGTCCGGTGCGGTGTTAGTGATGGTAGTTTCTTTGGAAGCTTTTGACCTTGCTCCCTTCTTTTTCTTCGGTGTTGGTGGGGCGGGTGGAAATTCGACGGAGACGTCGATGTCATCTAAGAGATCGGGGTTCGGAAGGTTATCGAGGACTTTGACCATGATGCCTTCGCATTTGATGTCGAGAGCGCTCTTGAAGAAGGCTTGGACGGATTCGACGTCGGCAGATGTCGCGTCCAGGCTCTTGACCCAGGTGAAGTGATGTGGAACCTCTACGAAGAGGCTCCGGAGTAGATTCCTACGCTCCCGAAAAGGGCGATCGAGCAGCTCCTCGCCATTGAGATACATGAGATCGAAGGAGAAAAGACAGACGTCGATGGTGACACTGCCTATGACCACGTCTTTTCTGGCTCGGTTGGCTAATGTCTGGAAGGTTCTCAGATCACCAGATTCGCGGTCAATGGCTACAACTTCGCCTTCCAGAATAAAGCTAGAGACGCCCTCACCACGTATCCTAGGCACCAGAGCAACCAGATCTGGATACTTATCTGTCATGACTTCCAAATGTCGCGAGAAGATTGAGACCTTGCCGTTCTCGTCGCAGTGCACCTGCGCTCTCTGTCCGTCATACTTGTATTCGCAACTAAAATCTCTACCTTGCAACTTAGTGATCATCTCACCCATGTCGCGTGTTATTGAACCCAACATGGGCCGAAGTGGTATATGTAGGGCCAGACCACATCGCACGAGGAGTTCATCGCAGACGCCAATCTCAAGAAGCGATGGGATGAGATCATTGTAATTAGGTCGCCGGGCAAAGCAAGCCTTGACGATCTCCTCGTTCTTCAAGTTTACTTCGGCCAACTCTTCCTTCTTCAACTTCTGCAATGTTGTCTGGTCACGAGTCTCGAAATCGGCATTTGGGGGCTTGGATAACATGAAAGCTCGCGACAGAGCGATGAGCATAGTTGTCTTGACAGCTCCAATCCTCAGATGTTGTACCAAAGTTCTCACGATGTATCGGCTTTCCTCTGCACCTCTCGCATCTTGCACAAGCCTTTCCACAATCCTCTGTTTATTCTCCACGCTTCCCTGTCCCTTGCTGTTCGCTATTTTGACCAAGGATTCAAATACACTTGCGATCGTAAGCGGCTTCGGTTTCCTCAGCGTGAATGACTGCCGCTTCTTCGCCTCGAAAGCCACATCTCCCGGATCGCCGTATTTATTGTGCAAGGTCTTAAGGCCTGCGTTGTCCAGTCCGCAAACCTTCTTCAGCGCTTTGGATATCGCCGACCCGCCCAATCCCAATTCAAGATCGATGTACGGCGGGGATATCGCGTTCGTAGCTAGCCATACCGCGGGCAGCAAGCTTTCAGGATCGCTCTCGATAATCGTTCGTAGGAGGTTTACGAGAGTATCTACGATTTTGATTCGACTCGTGGTGCTGTTGACAAGCACGAAGCAGCGCGTAAGCAATGCGTACGTTGCATGTCCACCCTCTGCTGCCCAGAGTTTCTGCAGATCTGGTATGTAAGTCGCTGGATCGAAGTCGAGAGGGCTTTGGTCGAATGGTATATTTGCGGTAACAGTGTCTTCGGCCGCGGCGGCAGACTGGAGCGAGAGCGTGTTCTTCTCCGTTGCTGAGTCTACAGAAGGTTCGTTGGTAGGCTTCTCCCGGCCTGGTGGTGTCGATGTGTCCTCATCGCCGTCTACATCGCCGTTCGGCTCAGGCTTGGTGGGGTGTTCGGGCTCTACGTAGAGATCGCTAGAGGTTGGTGCATCCGGCTGGTCCTGCTCATTCCACTCTGCCTGCAACTTCCGCGCAAACTCCTCATCAGTCAGGGTCGACATATCTTGATATCCATTTAGAGCATCTTTCGGCCTTGGATCCTTGATGTCCGCTCCATTTGTAGGTTTCGTCGCTTCTTGTTTGTGCTTCGCAAAGAAGTAGTCTAAGCTGCGGACCGGTTGGCTGGATCCATCATTCTTCTTGCGACGCTTCGTCGGGGTGCTCATGGTGTATATTCACGTATTATATGAAGTGGTCTTGGATGCGACGAGGTCATGGTTCTGGAGTTGCGGCGGCGCTACATAAGATGCTATGGGTTGCACTCATTCACGTCATGATGCGCTCGGACCACCGCTTATCCTTCCTCCGCGTCCACGCGACGTGACGCGACGGTCACACCTGCATCTTCTGTTGGCCACCTCTTCTACTCCCACTAGAACAGTCAAGGCGTACATATGGCCGAGGACACCTCTGGTTATATGCAAGCCAGGTGTTGATCTCGTCTGCTAGCTTCATTCCCAGCCACATAGCTCAGATTCGATTGGACTGCTCTAACCTAGATCCGGTATAGTCACTTCATCTTGGCTCACTTTGTCCCGTAAGAGGCCGTAAATCGGAACCCTCTTCTCAACGGCAGTAGGTTCAGTGGAGTGGCCCGGGTAAGGCATGATTCGGTCATATAGGCTTCGAGGTTTCGACGAAGCCACAGGACAAGTGTACGAAGAGACGCAAGTCCCGGTCACATCTATGGTCTCAGCATGTGAGTGCCGAACTTAACGGGCAGCTGGATCTGTGTTCATCTTACAACCACGTTCAGGGCCGACCAAATGTAACGGTAGAAAGCAAAAGCCACGGGAATATCGTCATTGCGGAACAGGTAGCTCTTCCTTATATGACATGACAATGCGATCATGTGCCTGGCATATCGACTTGTTCACGCCTAACGACTTGCAATGTGCAGATTGGCATTTCGCCAATAAGATATACCACCATCTGCAGAAGAATCAGACTTTGACAGCGAACGCATGGTCTCTTTTTCAACAAGCATTTGCTGGCGAGGAAGAACTCAGTCACACTTACCCCATTCGCATACCAGCTCTTCATGGCCAAGCTGCTACAGAACTGCCTTCCATCCATCAGTGGCTGCAGCACCTCCCGTTCGTACACCTGTCGTTTCTCAACATACAAGGCCTATGTCTCCATCTTCCCCACTTGGTGATGCTGACAGACCTACCGAATCTTGGGGTGCTGCTGATTCGACACGCCTACAACGAGCTTCAGCGTCTCGACGACAAGGCGATGAGGGACTGGGGTCGGGCTGTGCAAGAGAAAGGCGCTTTTACACAACTTCGAGTGCTAGGCCTCCATTATCACCCGGCAAGTCTACGAGCTACTCTGAAGAGCCTGGCATCCTTCCCAAACCTACGATTATGTTCCGTGGAGCCACATACGCCCATACCTTCTGTACAATCTGCTCTGTCGGAAATTGCGAGCGCCTCGCTACCGTTTGAAATGTTTCCCGTCACAAGTCCTGCCAACGGCGACGGTCCCGAAGCCATCGATCCGGAAGCCATTTGGTCGCGCCAAGACATGTCTGGTAAGTCATTTAGATGATGAACAGCATAAGGTCATTGTTATCTGTGTTGTATCACGCCTCCAGCTGCAGTTCACGGCAAGGACCGCTACAGATTACTGTGAGCAACAGAGTCTTCATCCTCGCGGAAGCAAAGCATTCAATGTACACCTAATTGAGCTAGTCGAGCAGAAACTCTTGTCCGGCAGATAGCCTGCCGTGGCAAGACCATGACGGATTACACACAAGCTTTGCCTTTTTTATCCTAGCTATACCTTGTTCACCAGCTACAGAGATCACCGACCAAGTCACCGTCTCCTTCATTCCCCTTAAAGAGCCTCGCTAACGACACACCTGTTCACAGGCCCTGAAAAGATGAAGATGCTATATGGTCTAGCCAGAAGGCTGCAATTTCCCCAAAATACATCGGAAAGACCAGAACCAGCCGTACTCTCAGTATACTACGGCGCAGAACGCACTTTCGCATACACTAGATACCCACTTTGGTTCAAACGAACCGTCGATGTTGAGGCGGAGCATCAAAATTGCCGCCGACCTATGAAACGACCGCAGGGCAACGGCGAGGATGGAACCAGGACTGGGGCCGAGGAGGGAAAGAGGAAGAGGAAAATCAGGGGTGGGAAGCAAGTTGATGTCGGATCGTTGTTGGGAAGCTTTGGCTAGGTTACTGGGGGAGAAGTATCTCGTGGGTCAGAGGTGTACGAGATACACGACAAGCATGCTAAACCATCCCGAATACCTTCGTAGCTAGAGGTACTGTACTGTACTATCAGCAGTACACCAGTCTTACGACCAACTATCGACTAGGGTTGGGTCTCCCTCGGGTTTGACAGCACTGTTCACTTCAGGGACCTCTACATGCTTGCTTTTCATCACCCAAATCGCTCACCCGGGCTGCCGACCGGAAATGTCGATGAACAACATGGCATATCTTCCGTCATGTCTTCACCCCTCTCTTCGCTGCATCCAATCTACCGTGTAGTACTTTCGGATCTGGCGAGGAGCGGGCCCTGTCCTGAGATTCTTGGAAAGACTCGATATTGGTTCCTCAGGACTTGTAGGGCCGAACAACTTTGTCGCAAACTCATGTGTCGATGATTTGACTTGATGTAAAATTGGGTCTCATGTTCGGATCTGCGAGCTTGGGAGGTGGGCAAACAAGGCAATGGTGGCCGGATGCGAGGGTCGTTCTCTCGCAAAATTCTTCCAACGGACCGTTTGTCTCTGATGGGCGATTACCCTCGCAAATAGTCATGTGTAGACGTGGTGTAGAAGTACCCGCAAATATGAGCCAGCCGCTTGAGCCCAGCTCTCTCCTAGCTAGCGCGAGCGCACCCAATCTGCGCACATTCTCCACAATACTTGGCTTCGGATAATCAGACTCTCTTCACTGGTCACATTGTTCTTTCTGAAGTGCCCTATGTTGGTGGCGTTCGCTGATCAGGAGCAATTCCAAATGTTTCCTACTACCACCTTTGAACGTTACTGATGTCTATATGACGTACATGATCGCCGAAAGCTCAAAAGTCGAAGTATTCCATACCAAGACTTCATCATGGACAACAGCATTGTGATTATGTCTTTAGCAGGAACCTATAACACCGTCAAGAAGGCGCTCTCTACCGCACCTCCTAGTGATGCATATCTCAGATGGGATGCGCCTGGCGTCGAATCACCGAAGCTCAACGAGGAGCAGACATCACGGAAGATCGGCGACACAATGAACAAAATGCAACAACACAACTTCGACAAACACCGGCATGCTTACCGTGCAACGCATGTCAAGACCCAAGGAATTGTAAAAGGGAGACTTACGGTTCTGCCTGCCTTGCCAAGCCATCTACAACAAGGCCTCTTCAAAGAACCCGGGAAAACTTATGAAGTTGCAGCTCGCTATGCAAACGAGCCAGTCTTCCTCCAAGCAGATCAAGATCCTGGGCCCCGCGGTCTATCTATGAAGATCTTCGACGTCAAAGGAGAGCGACTCCCAGATGCCGAACCGGGTGGTACCACGCAGGATTTCTTCTTCAACAATGCGCCCAGCATCGAACTCACAGATATTGACACTTGCCTAGACGTCATGCAGATGCGAGAGAAATACTTTGATAGTCCGACTAAGCTCGCTGCAGCTACCAGGCTGAGGATCGATGGTTTGAAGCAGGTTGCGCCGTTTCAGCTGCCAAATACCAACATGATAAGCCACTCGTTTTACACTCAAAGCGCCTTTCGGTATGGTGAGTGGTACGGTCACATGGGCTTATTTCCTGTGAAAGGGGAGATGAACGAGAGGAATGAGAAGGTCAAGAGTGGGGACAGCAGAGAGATACTGAGGGACTGGTTGGCGGACTACTTCGCGAAGAGCGGTGCAAAATATGAATTCAGGGTAAATTTTCGACCCGACTCATAGTTGAATGGGGCGTGCTGACAAAATGCAAGATTCAACTTGGCACTGCACCAGAGTACGCAATGTCGGGGTTCAAAGTGGGCGTTTAGGCTAGCCGATTGTCCAAAGACTTCAGGCCTTCTACCTCGAAGTCCGCAACATCTTTAGATATTAGTAGCTGGCTAGAACACCTACTTTACCCGCTCCCCTAAATTATGAACATGACGCTGACTTTGTACCCCCACCTTTAGACATCATCCCACGGAAGACGGCTCAGTGGTTTGGGACGAGCTCACAGCACCTTACCAGACGATTGCGACCGTTGAGTTTCCACCGCAAGACTCTCTTACGCCAGAGCGCAGAGTGTTCTGGGAAGATCGGATGCGTTTGAACCCCTGGGACGCATTAGTTGAGCATCAACCACTGGGTGGTATCAATCGGCTGAGGAAGACTGTATATACGATGAGCAAGCTGAAGAGGGAAAGGGACAATGCTACCCAGACAATAGCCGTGACTAGCATCGACGAAATTCCATAGACACAACTCATGGGAAATTTGCGCGTTTGAACCAATTTGAGTACTGCTGCACTCCAATTGTAGTTGTCGTATTCTTAAGACTTCTCTACATTCTTACATAGGTACCACTTCCTTCATGACATCTTCTATCCAATTCATCTGTACCGCGCTCACCTTCTTCGCGTACGACTTGTTTGTATATAGGAATTCACTGAAGACAATCGCCTCAGCCTTAATCTTGCGCCCATGCATCACGCTGCTTGGATGAACAGCCACAAGCTGATTGTGAAAGAATGTTTTGTAGCTGCCGTCGGGGCACAGTCGCGCAGTGTTGGAAATGAACCCCCGGAGTATGCAGGCCAGTATCGCGTCGACATTCGGCGAGGAACTCGATTTAGGCGTTTCGGACGATAGCAGCTTGAGTGAAGCGCATTGTTGCCGGAGTTGTTTGCGGATGTTCTATATTGTGTCCGTATTAAGTGTTGTTCTACGACGATTTCTACACCTGTATAACTCACCATGACGTTCTGCATGGCGCGATGAGACACGAAGTGTCTCTCGCACCATGCCCTGCGATCCGTCTGCTCCTCCGCATACTGTTGGACTGTCACTAAAAAGGTCATGTGATCGCCTTCACGGCGGTAAAGATTTCTCCTCGCTTCTTCTGCTTGCTCTCTTTTCTCCTCCGTGGCGATGTTGAAGAAGATGCTATCTTCGGTGCTGAGAGATGAGATGATGTCAATGACGTCCAGTAGACAGTCTCTCTCCGGTCTTGCAGCCTCCACGATGATCCGAGCAAGCGTTGGTGTGACAGGTAGCTTGGCCATCTTGGTACCCAAATCGTTGACCGTTCCGTCCTCGTTCAAGGCGCCGAGGTGGAATAGCTGCATGAGTGCTTTGCCAAGGGCTTCTCGTGGTGGTCGGTCTAGGAAAGGGAAATTGAGCACATCGTTGACACCGCGCGCTTTCATAGTGAGCAAGGACTGACTGAGATCACAGCGAAGGATCTCTGGAGTTGTTCTTTCTTCCAGCGTCTTATAGTCAGTCTCTGTATAGAGTCGATAACACTGTCCGGGCGCTTCACGACCAGCACGACCTTTACGCTGGATCGCGGCTGACTTCGAGATGGGCT